>ML675644.1:6350095-6769019 GCA_007922155.1 Mesoclemmys tuberculata
GGATCGGCAGTGGGCTGTGCTGGGACTCTGGGAGTTACAGTGGGAGGTGGGGCGTGGCAGGCAGACCTGGGTGATGTCATGTTAAGGAGAGGTGTGTTGGTGTCCTGTGGTGAACGGTGGAGTTCACAGTCCTGGACTGTGGTGTGAGCTGGGGGGGCCGTTAACAAGTACAAGACTGTAGGCTAGGGTGATGCGGGGTTAGTGGAAAATTTCAGGCTGTGTGATGAGACATGACATGGGCCTTTGTCCTGCTGGTATGAATAGGTTTGTGTGCAGGACTGCTTGCGTGAGCTTATATGATTGTGTACCAGTTCTGCTGTGTTCCAAAGGTGGCTTTCTGTCCCACTTGCAGTGTGGCAAACTGGCTTTGATAAGAACCAGTCACTTTCTCCCCTTGGGATTTTCCTCCCACTTTCAGAACCAACTCAAGACCAACTTGTTTTGTTGAACATCTGAAATGTCTATCTGAAAAAGGTGGATTGGCTTTTTTGCATTCTCTAGTTTCTATCCAGGAACAGAAGTAAAACTGCCTAAAACATTATGTCATAGGCCATCCTTGTAGTATTTCTAGCTAGGCTTGGATTGTCAGGGAATTTCCAGTCCAACTCTGCAGACTTAACAGTCAGAAAAATTTCAGATAAGCATGCAAACTTTCAGATGCGTCCTAACATCACATCCTCACATCAGATCTTTTGAGGTCCGTTCCATCCATAGGTCAGTGCTGATTGGCCTCCTCCACAAAGGAAACTTTTTTTTATTAAAATACCTTTTTTTGTTGTTGCCACTTATCAGCTCCACAGTGGGCACATTAGTATAGTTGGTGTTTTAAATACAATGTTGTATTGACATACTCTTGGTAGGGTTATGCAACATGCATAAAACACTGGCTGTCACCTAGAGCCTCATATACATGAACAGTCAAACCATGCTACTGCTGATGGAAGTTAAATGGTGAAAGCAGTGTTGGGAACATTTAGCAAAACAAAGTAGTGAAATCTTGGCCATTGTAGTAGACTTCTTTACACACATTATTTCATATATGTTGCACATACCTGCCTACAATGAGAAATTGAAAAACCTGTGAGTTTTCTTTCAACTGATAGCCTTCTTACTTAAAGGAGCCCCTTACAAGATCTAGGCTGAAAGAAGGAAGCCAGAGAAATTCTCATCCTGAGGCCTAAGCATTATAAAGGCACTGTGTACATTAAATGCAGTTCCACTATACTGGTTTCTAATATGTTTTGGCTTGCCAGTGAGGCCAGGGTCAAACTATGTTAGAATTATTCTAGCCTAACTTCATAATTATTGCTGTGACTTGGTTTTTGATCCTTTTTCCACTGGCTGGTCAAACTGTGGTAGAAACCAGCTTAGCTGGAACCATGTTTAAACTGAGTTGAAAGACTTTCCAACTCTGTCTAAGCTACCATAGACATTGGGGAGGCCCAAATATACAATAACTCCCCAGCGAGGGAATTTATTTTTGTCTTCTATTTGGGCTCTCCTTGCCACTTGCAGGCCCCATTTGGCTATCACTGGATTGTCTTGCTTTTGAATTTAGAATCTGATAGCAGCGTTTCCTTTCTTAATCCTGCTGTTAGATAAAGAGCAGGACTTTGTGAGTTGTAGAGGTTGGTTGGGTTAAGGACATAGGAACCTGAGTGGCTGCTTCCTTTGCTTATGCCTAAAGCCAGCCCTGCTTTTCTGTGTGTTTTTCTGAGGCTTGCATTATCATTTGCTAAATATATCTTCCTGCCTCTACCTTTCTGGAATCTTATGAGTAAACACCTGCTTCGGTCTCTGCGTGTGTATCCATTGACTTGTCAGGTAACTATAAAACACTATTCTTTACAGTAGCAATATCAAAGTGGTATATGATAAAATACTCTCTCAGGCTTGAACATTATAATGCATATGACATGGTAAATGTACATAGACCTTTGAGACAGAGCGAGAGATGACTTCTACTCCGAAGAGCCTGGTTTATCACAGAGGAGAAATAATACAGGCTAAGTGAAGGCAGTTGTATATGAAGAAATGGTGCTGAAATCACTGTTGGATGCATTCAGGGAAGTAATGTGTACTTCAAGGAAGTAATGTGTTGAGAAACGTCCCTTAGCGAAGAGGGATTGGAAGACTGAGATAGCTTTATTGAAAGGCTGAAGCTGAGTGGGAGGAACAGAAGGATATAGCAGTAAAGATAAATATTTTAGAAATTGCAGTGGGAGTAAGAGAAAACTAGAACAGATGAGCATGTAGGTGAAGTCTAGAGCATGAAAAGTCTTGTAGGTATCTGGGTTTGATGTGATAAGACAAAGGAAGGGATTCAAAGAGGGTAGTGATATAGTTAGAGGAATATGACTTCAGTGGTGGTGGTTTGAATGAACTCAAAATAACTTGCTTGTGCAATGTGTTCCACTTCCCTGTGCATTTTAGGTCTGCATTATATTTACTTGGCTGACTTCATTGTGTTGTGTGGATTATATTTTTTTCTGTCATGTGAAATAACTGTTTTCGTGATTCACCATCCTAACAGAGAGCAGAAGGAGAGACAAGCCAAATAATTCAATATCTATATATTAAAGAACAAGTGATCACTTATTAAAAAAAAGATTAATATTTGTGAAAAATTAACACTGCAACTTTGAGAGCTCCATGTTTATTTATACTGCTTTCATTCAGACACAAGAAAGTTCCATTGATGGAAGGGGGCTACACAATGTGAAAGCCTCTAGTTCTTGTTGCTCAGACTCACACTGTTTCAGTTTGAAGTGAGATGATCAGTATCATGACTTTCATTTGCCGGCAGTTTATATTTTTAGGTGAATTGGCTGCAAGAGGCAAAAGATTGCATTTCCTCTGCTTATCATACCTCATGAAATAACACTTCAAAATCTGTCTTCATTTGCTCTAATAATTGAAGGACTGTATGCTTAAAATACTAACAAGCTCAGGCCATTTTTACACTTTGTTTGGTGAGCAAATGTTCACTGTTGGAGGCTGATAAAATGGATTGCTCTTAATAAGAATTTTTGCCATTCACACCAGTCAGACACAGAACTCTGAAACAACAACACAGGGGCACCTCTTGCTTTTTCCTCCTTTTTTCCCCAAGGTCCTGTTTGCTATAGGAGATGGGTGTGCCAGCTTAAACAAATGCATTTCAAAGATCACAGAAAAATATGAGAAATTAGTTAACTTTCTATAAACATGACAGGCATCACATTCTAAGACTTTTTTTCCTACTTATCTCTTGCTTATTAATATTCCATAAGTTTATACCTGACAGATAACAAAAACAAAACAAAGAGAAATCTAGAGCCTGCAACAGAGCTCACCGGCTCCTTTTGCTCTATTACTTCCCAATGTTAAGGGAAGTGCCTCTTTCAAGAAGAGTCAAGATGACCAGCTTTAAATTATAGCATAATTTTCCTTAATTCCCAGTCAAATTACTTTCTTCTGGCAACACCTAACTGAAACAAGAAATGACATCTTTCTTTCATTAGTCACCTTCTAGATATAATTTTTTTAAATTATAGATTTTTATCTGGAACATGGAAAAGAAATGTTATCTATTTTCTTTTTTGTGGAAACGTATGTCATGTCTGACTATTTTGAATCTTATTTTGTATTTAAACAAGTATGTATCAAACTGGGAAATTAAGAATGCAACGAAAATACCCAAGGGTTTAAGTATTTATAATAAATACAGTTTCAGAATTTCATCTTCTAATGTGCCCCTCCAGCAATCTTGCCAAAAGACAGCTGGCAAGAACTGTTAATATATTTTTTAAAAAACAGAATAAATTATAGGAATTACCATACAGAAATCTGTCCACAGATGGAGTTCTTCTTTACCTTTGAAAAAGGTGCTATCTCAGAAAATTATTATAAAATTTGGTTACTGAGCACTTTCAGAAATCAGTTTTCAGACTTTAGCATCTTCATTTTTTCTTTAATAATTCTATGCCTGCACGCACAGAAAAGGCCATCTTGGTATAGACTATAAAATCCTGTCTTAAAAATCCTATAAAATATGGCTACTTTGATTTACAAAGTGCCCAAAATAAGCTGCAGTGTTCCCACAATTTAGAATTAAGTTTAAAATTTAAACCAAATATGGGGGTCTTTAGTTTATCCTCCCTTCTCTCCCATCCTAGAAAAAAACCCTCAAACCATCCAGCAAACCAATATTTCCAGGCCAAGACTGAATCTTTAGAATTCTTATAACTCCAGGGAAAACACAAGACTTAATCTATATCTCATGCTCACAAAAGTAAATTTATATGACCATTCCCAGTGAAGCCAGTGAGTTCCATACATGTGATATAAGGTATTCAAGATGGGGTCCCTGACTTGTAATAGAAATTTGTACAGCACATACCCGTATGCTGGCTATATCGGGTGCGTTTTGAATTAGTTTTTTTCTAATTTAAAGGGAATGTAAAATCTTGGGTGTAGAACCTACAACGCTTTCCTGGAGGTTTCTGTCTCATTAGTGTTGCTCTTCACAACCTATTTTGTGTGTCTGTAAAATGAATATGCTGCATCTGAAATGTACCTGAGCATCACTGTTCCCTTACCGTGATTAGCCATACAAACTCTGATTAATTTTCCACTTTCCCACCTGTTATACAACTAAAACTAAGTTGTCCAGGTTAATTTTGTTACCTGTTCCCTTTCTTTTTTTTTGGATATTGGAACTTTTTTTTAAGTTGTCCTGTTCTTATTTAGAAGAATGTTATTTGTCCACTGATAGTGTAAACTGTGTTGACTAATGCAGATAACTTCATATTGCAGGCAAGTGCACAGGAGGGAATACTGCATGCTTCTGGAAATGGGATACCCCTATTAACAAAGGATTATTGCATATTTTACAATCCTTCTTGGATATCTCTTCCAAAGACCCTGGATAACGTTGTAAGTAGTTATATGGCTATACTATCTAAGAATAATGAAACCAAGAACAGTTTTGGATAAATGGAATTGATTTTGGAGAAAGCATTTGTTTTACTCAGTACTACGTTCTCATTAGGATAACTTCTAAATGGGTACCACGGCTTATCTTCTATCAAGAATAACCATAAAAAGTATTTCTTAAATTTAGTACTGAATATATATTTAAGAATAAGCTCAACTTCTACAATGCCTAAAATGATACTGTTATGCTGTTTAGACACCAAATTTTAAATATTTTTAAAAAAAATTCTGAAACCTGTTATTGAAGTACTTTAATGAAATTTGAGAAATAAAAATCAACAAAGTTTAATGTTTAGATTTAAACTCTACTCCTCAACTGTTTGTAACTCTGATATTTTAGTACCAATTCGGTTCTTGACCAAAAAAAAAAAGTTAAAATATCTATAAATGGAAGTGAAACTGACTTGTGTTGTTTTGCAGACTGAATGAATCTCAAAAAATAAATGTCACAAATGGAGAAAAATGAACTATATTTTAAAAATATTTCAGCTAAGCGTTTTTGCGGGACACTTTGATGGAAGTGGTTTTATATGGAATACACCCTGTTTTAGAACTTGATTTGTTTAAAACAAGAATTGCCAGTATTGTTCAGCATGTGCATTTGGGTAAAACACTAAACTATATATGCTAAAATATATTTTGTTGCAAATGGGTATTCAGGTGGCAGTATTTTAATGATTATTTGGAATTTATATCAGTGTGCCTTACTCTTGGTAAGAACTCATCCTTGAGTCAAGCTTAGAAAGCTCCCACATATGCATTTTATTGAGGTTTTTTCCTTTCTTTTGTCTACATGTGATGTGATTGGTAAATGCTGTAGGTTTCGAAATGATCGAGATGGAAATAGTCTTTCCTGCGATTCATAAACAAGGCTGAATCAGTACAAAATCAGAGGAGGTGTAACGGTCATGCTTCTGTCAAGACTTGCTATGCATTGGCCATAGGGGTAACTTGACTAGCCAAAAAAAACTATGTTTTTTTAAATAGTACTTAGTATATGTTTGTTTTTAAAACTAAATAATGGAGAGTTCTTATTTAAACTACTACTGCTACTTTGTGGTAGTGCTAGCCTACTGTCTTGGGGCAAGTGTTGCAATAGAACCAGAGTTTGGATATGTCTCAAAGGCCTGGTTTACACTGCTGGCGAAATTTGGTGGCAGTCAATGCCACCCAGAGTAGCTTGCGTAACTCCTGTTGATTTTGTAACTTCGATTTAGCACGCCATCCCCACTGTGCTGTACCAATGGGAAATGCGGACCCGTCAACATAGCGCTATGCTTTTTGAGGAGGTGATTTTATTAGATCGACTTCTAGCTCGATTGAGCATGTTTTCAGTGCCCCTCAGTTGAACAGGGTAAATCAATCTGACAGCAGTGAATTCGGCGCTGCCAGTGTAGACATGGCCTGAGTCACCGCTTCTTTGACTGGTGAAATTTGTGTATGACACAGTTGGGCTCTCCACAGAGTTGCTGTCTGCTGCTCATCGTAAAGGTATTCTGAAGACTAATTGACAGAGTAGCATTGGTCTTCGAATAGGCTTTAAGGGATTAAAATCATTCCAAAATCTGAAGTATGCTTAGTTGCGTATTGCTATACATTTAAATGGTTTTCATGATTTCTTAGGATTGCAATAAATCCACATGAACATGTCCCAGAAAGTTTATTCCTCTCCCCCTTCTGATTTCCTGTTTTGATTCCACATTGCTGAGCGAACTCTCTCATTATATTTCTTATTAGCTCTATTTACTTGTTGTAAGTAAGTGTTTTGTATTGGAAAGTAATCTTTGATTTTTAGTTTGAACTTTTATACAACTTTTAATTTTCGTAGGCTTCCAATAGGTTGGAGAACTTGACCTCCCAAATGCTCTGCAATAGTTCTGAAGTTCCTTCTCCTGTTGCTATAAAGGACAAGGCAGTTGTAGTGATGCGGGGAAACTGCTCATTTATGGAGAAAGCGAGAACTGCTCAAAGTCTTGGTGCTAAAATACTGCTGATTGCCAGTAAAACTAGTCTAGTAAGTTCTAACGTTCTATGGCTTACTCTGCGTTAAAGTGAAATTGTCTTAGTTGCATGTATTGTATTTTAACCTCTGTGGTTGCCTATACTCACACTACAAAATGAAAAGGCTTATTTTTGTTTTCTACTAATTTTGGTTGTATGAGCTTTTAAGTAAAAATTTTACATTTTATTAAGCATTAATATAATCCAGTATCTGTACACAATCATTACAGAAAACTAAAAAATTAACTAATACAGAAAAACAAAAGGAGAAAAATTAACAGTAGGAAGATAAGGACAGTTCTTTTAGATCATGTCTTATCACTTTGCTATGCATGCGTGTCCTATTTTTCTTGCTCTCTTTTTTAAAATATTGGATATCTTTTTATATACAATATGCTTGTATTTGCGGTTTGTGTAAATACATTTCAGCACAGCAAAATACGATATTAATAGTAGAGCATCACTGATTGTTAATTTAAAAAAAAACGAGTTAAACTTGTTCTGAAAGGTGGGTTATCAGAGTCAAAATATTGGGTTTTATTTGTCTGCATAAAAGCATAAAACATTTATAGACTCAGAGGTGTTTTGGTAATGTCAGCCTTTGAGGGTCTGTAGCATAGTTTTCCTTAAAATGTATGAGAGAGTTTCTCTAGTTTTGAACCTTATCTGCTGTTTCTTGTTTCTGAATGTAAATATGGGCATTCAGAGGATAATCTGCATATAGAGTAATGTTCTGCACATATGCTGTAAATTCCTCTCATGTAGGTTTTATGTTTTAGTCTTCTCCTTCAGGTAACAAGACTGATTTTAAAGATGTGACCATTCCAGTTGCCCTTGTTAGATATAATGATATAATGGATATGCAGCAGGTAAGTGACTGATAAAATACTATAATCATTTATGACTCATATGAATCTTTGTTTCTTAATTATATTTATGATTATTATATGAAAATATTCTGTCCCATATTTTTATGAGGTTGTTACCAATTAAACATTTATATTATATTTTTTTCCTTGACTCAAGTGTTCAGACAATATCTATCTTCTTTTACCTTCAGTTTCAGATAAATGAGTTTGGGACTTGAGTTATGAAAGCATTAATCTGCTCTTTAACCCTTTTTGGGTTAATCTGTAGGAGTTAAGTGTAATTCTTCTTTTTATAGTATTGGGCTGATTTTACCTCAGTGATCCATTTATACATCCACTATGATCCATTTTTAAATTTTATTGAAATAGGCAGATTAGCAAAAGACCATAGAGACCCTGAATTAAAACAGAAATTAGAACTGAAAATATCATGGCTAATAGCAAGCAACTGGTCCTTTTGACATATGTGATGATGTATAAGAAAACAAACATCACATTTGAATCACTGTGTGACTGTGCAATGTATAATGCTAGTGTTCCAATAACTGATAGCAATTGACTTTTCTTTCATGTATTATACAACCTTGATTATTTGAACCTCATTAATTCAAAACAAGGTAATTTTCCTGAGTTCTGTTAACTGCATCAAAAATTACTTAAGATATCAAAATTTATTCAATGTCCCTATGATGTTCAGATAATTAAGATTATATTTTGCTGAAATGAGATATTCCTTGAATAGAAAGTAAAATAATCATCAGCATATTGCTAGCATACTCCATTCATTCACTGTTAAATCCTCCCTTCCCATCTTTACAGGCAACTCCACTATTTTCCCTGTGTTCAAACTTGCTTGTCATGTTCAGCTCCTCTCTTGTTCTCCTGTATCCATGCTGTTCACAAATCTGTTAGCTCTTCCTCTGCATCATTTCTGATGTCAGTCTTTCCTTCTGTGTTCCCACTGCAGCATTTCTTTTCCATACCATGGTTATGTATTATCTTGATTACTGCAGCTTCCTCCTTCTGTGTCTTCTTGTACAGTGCATAGTAGTTTGGCACTAAATATATTTCAGTTGATAGGTATGTGGGCCAGGCACACACATTCTCAAGTTGTTTTAGGGGTCAAAAAGTAGTAGTACCCCTCACTGGAGTACCTACCCCCCCCACAGTATGAATTATAAGGTTACTTCCAGATCAAAGTCTCCTGCATAGCAATGGGAAATGCTGCTGTTATCCCACTGTGTCAATTCATTATCAATATGTAATGTTAGAATAACAGCACCTCAGATGCACTCTGTGATCTGCTCCATGGCTGGACCCTAAGGTTTCAGGCTTCTGTCACCTCTTTCTGCCCATGAACCTGTGTCCTTGTCCCCTCACTTCCGGAATTTAGGCTGGAGTCCCCTTGCAACTCACTTTGATTATCCCAGCAGGTCTAACCTACCTCAGCACCTGCAGTTCACTCTCGTTTTCTCTAGGAGCAATGACAGAGTTACCATTAACTTTCACCTTCCATTCCCACTGGGAACCAGATGGATCTTCACCAAGGAGATGCAGTAGACGTGTGCAGTGGTTTGGGGTGTATCCATGTCAGCCTGCACATCATATGAAACATGATCTGTTCCACTGAACTTGCTCCCTCTGGAGATTGTCATGCAGTTAACTGTCAGGTTGGGGGGCAGGATGGCTTCGCAGAACTGCCCTGTGTCTCAGTGGTTGGATTAGGAAACCCCTTGCAGTTTGTCACAGATGACATTGCTTTTCTGCATCTGCCCCAGGGTTTCCTTTGAGGTGGTCTCTCTGCCACTGGAGCAGGTTCTCCTCTTTGGATATGGGTCTCTGCTTGGGCCCAGTCCCCGCTCTGTGATCCCATTCCATCCCTATTAAGTTTTCTGTCATCCCCAGGTTGACTATTGGCATAATGGTCTGCCATTTTCCCTGCTAAACACAATCTCTAGGATTTTTGTCTATTAACCATGATTTTAGGCCAGTGGAGCAGAATTTGCAGAATTATTCCAGACCCATTAATTTGTTGGCCTCCTCAATAGTTATTACCCCTCACTATTGAGGAGGCCACAAATTATCGCTCAGCCAGTTCCCCAGTTCGTAATGAACTTCCTGATTTGGGTTGCAACCACAGCATAATTCATGTCCCCTTTTTTCTGAACTCCACAACATTTCTTTCTGTACATTTGTGTGGGAGGTCAGTTTAAACATTTGCAATGTAACTTTTACATAGCTTAGAGTCTTTATAGTCCTCTTTGTCTATCTGGGTGAAAGCAGCTATGGCCTTCATTGACAGTAGTGGAGCCAGACCACCATACCTTTTCTGTGTGTCTGCCAATTCCACCTGTTTCAATTCACACTTAATTTTAAAGGCATTTAAAAATACATCCACATCTTCCCCTTCCCTAAAGCAAGGAAATAATGTAGAGCCTACGCCTTCCCCTGCGCCAGATACAAGGGGTCTGTCTCTGTCTACTGGAATAGGGTTTTACTGGTGCAGTATGTCCCTTCTGAGTTCATATTGATGCTCCTTCTTTCTCTTCTGGCTCGTGTGCTGACATTGCTTCTTACGATCAGCTCTCTCCCGTTCGTGTTCTGCAAGCAGCTTGGCTTTCAAGTTTAGTCTGTCCCTTTCTAGCTGCAACTTTTTTCTTTACCTGTATATCTTTCCAGGAACTTGCCTGAAGTGGTGGATTTGGTTTGGGTACAGCATGGTTGCTGCCTCTGTCCTCTTCCTTGCTTCCCTTTAGGAGTTGTAACCAAGATTTTCCTCTCCTGTTGGATTCTCTGCCACTGAGGTTCTCAGTATGTAGCGGTGAACTAGATATGCTTTTGCCAGCTCCTGAGAATTCGTCTCTCCCTCTCTCTGCAAATTTTAACTAAGTGATTTTTCTTCAGCAGTTCATAACTCATTTTTCTGTCTATCTTGTCACTACTTTTCCTGAAAAGACTGAGATCTTTGTCTCTGTGGTTTTTCCTTTTATAGTACTTACTTTCATTGCTGTTGGCACTTACTAGCAATTCACCACTGTCTTAGATTGCATACACATCCACATAACTTACTGATACAAAGATCTATAAATATTCTGTGGACCCATATCGTTTAGTACATCTCAATAAAAAGCCTTTGACTTTTTCATGTTTCTGAAGTCTAGCTCACAATAATACAGATAACATTTATAAAGTTGATAGGATAGTTTCAAAGTTATGCCTGTGTTTGTCATATCTGTCACATATAGTACCTCTTTGTACGTAGTAGGTATGTAAAATTGACACACTCGATATTCTGACCCAATTTGCAGCAGAAGGTGAAGATGATAACCTCTGACTTTAAAAACAGGATAAGCACTGCATGCTTTGCCTGTCATAAAGAGCCTATGCTATTATGTGTAACTATTACATTTATCATTTTTCAGACCCTTGGAACTCGGATTAATGTGACACTCTATTCACCACCTTTGCCAGAGTTTGACTATAGTATGGTTGTCATCTTTCTAATTGCTGTGCTCACTGTGATGCTGGGAGGCTACTGGAGTGGAGTATCAGAGCTGTAAGTTCAATTACACCATATAATAGTTCTGTTAAGCAATGTAATATGCAAATCTAAATATCTGTGGTGGTAGTGGTAATGGATATGAGAGGAAGGATGGGCCAGTTCTTGGGGCATTGGCCTGAGGTTTGGAAGATCTAGGTTCAATCCCTGTTCTGCCATAGATATCCAATAATGGTCTCCCTGTGCCTAGGTTCCCCATCTGTAGAATGGGGATAGAAGTACTTCTTTACTTCACAGAGGTTTTGTGAGGATAAATGCATTAGAGATCGTGAAGTACTCAGATACACATGGCAATGGTGACTGCATAAGTGTGTAAGGTAGACACATGTTAGGACATAAAGAAATCTGGCACTTTTACATACTGGCTTTAGCTTTTTATCTCTTTCACTTCTAAAATATAATTCACCTAATGTATCCTGCCGGTGTTCCTGGCAAAGCACTAAAGGCATATCCAGTTCTTTAAAAATTGACGATTCCCACAATAAAGAGTTGGACTAAATTCAGAAAAGATAGAAATCTGAACTACAAAAAGGCATACATCTAGCAAATAAATTAATGACGTTGAAAGTGAAAGCCAATAGAAAGAATAAGCCAGTGTAAGAATATCCCCATGCTACTATGACAACTGAACACCACAATTTCATCTGCATTCATTGTTCGCCATCAAAAAAGCTTGGCATGTCCTTTTTTTTTTTTTTTTTTTTTTTTAAACTGTATTAGGCATAAATAAATAACATCCTGCATTGCCTTGAGATTCCATTAAATGGTGCTTGCCTTGTATATCTAGAAATGAGGCATAAAGCATGTGTAAGCTTACAATAAACACTTGAAAGGAAACTAGGATAGCCATTCATGCTTCACAGGGATAAATTCTCTGCGTAACTGAAGGTGGAGAAAATTTTTTTTGCATCTTTTAAATCCTGTTCATGTACAGGACAGTGGCATGGGTATGAATGAGTGTTTTGGTTTGCCACATCTGTCAAAATCCAGGGGAAGGGGAAGGAGACAATCAACTATGCATTTCTGTGAAGAAAACATAAGAATAGTAGGAAATTTGAGAAGACAAGCAAAGAGACTTCAAATTAACCTTTGTGACTAACCACAAAAACCATCCAACAGTACAGTAAAAATGATACCCATTTTTATAGGGGGGAATCCTAGTAGGTACTCGTAGTTAAGGTTAAGATTCTGTCATGGGTATTTTTCATAAAAGTCAGGGATAGGTCGCAGGCAATAAACAAAAATTCTCAGAAGCCGCAACCTGTCCCTGACTGTTATTAAAAATATTCTGGGGAAAGGAGGAAAACAGCTGCCAGGTCTGCAGTTGCTCTATCAGGCTGGCAGGCTGATCAGCTGTTCAGTAGCAGCCCTGGAGCTGACAGCTGCTCTAGCTCTGCCCCAGAAGTTACGGAGGTCCTGGAAATTCATATAATCCGTGACCTCCATGACCAAACTGTATTCTTACTCACAGTATTGTAGGAAGCCTTTTCTAACCAAAGCCCCCATGTCAGAGAAATAGCCACTGTGTCTGTGAAATGCAGTATTTTACTACATCTACATTTATGGTGACACTATGGCCAAACGGGCTAATGTGATCTTTGGCTATATAAAACAGGAATCTCAGGAGTAAGGAGGTTATATTATATGCCTTTGGCACTGGTGCAGTTGTTACTGGAATACTGTGTCTAGTTCTGATGTCCATAATTCAAGAAGGATGTTGATAAATTATGGAGAGTTCAGAGAAGAGCCATGAGTATGATAAAAGGATTGGAAAACATGCCTTATAGTGATAGACTGTAGGAGCTCAGTCTATTTATCTTAACAAGGAGAAGGTTAAGGGATATCTAATAAGTACCTACAAGGGAATCAAAAATTGATAATAGATGGCTCTTCAATCTCACAGACAAAGGTATAACAAGATCCAATGGCTGGATGTTGAAGCTGGACACATTTAGGCTATAAATAAGGCACACATTTTTAACAGTGAGGGTAATTAACCATTTGAACAATTTACCAAGCATTGTGGTAGATTACCCATCGTGGAAACTTTAAAAGCCAGATTGGATTTTTTCCTAAAAGGATATGCTCTAGTTCAAATAGGAATTAATTTGGGGAAGTTCTGAGGCCTGTTATGCAGGAGGTCAGACAAGATGATCCTGGTTGTCCTTTCTGGTTTTATAATCTATGGATGTGTGTTTAACTCATGCTGAAAATAAACATTAATTCAATATGGCTTCTTGAGGTTTTTCTTCAATTTTTATATATATTTTTCCTCTTCAATCCCTTCTTTACTTGGGCTCAGTTTAAATCCAGGATAATCATATGTTTATGATCCCATATCCTATACAGCTGGAAGCAAAAGCCAGCCCTCAGATCTTCCATCCGTTATCTCATAGTTCAGATGGAGAGCATCAGGTTAAAAGAGGCATATATCCCTTGGCCTGTGCTACAGCAAGGAAATGATGGAGAAGAATTGGCTGACGTTGCTCCCTTGCTTTCTTTTATATTGGAATCAGACTGAGAGACTGTTCCTCCACATTATTCTTTCTTAGGGTGGGGGGAATAGGCAGTATGCATATAGGGGATGTTGGTACCTTGGTGTAGAGACTTGTATGAGAAAAGGAAACCCGCAGGTGGGAGAGGAGAGGCATTAAGAAAGTGTGGACAGTGCTTGTGAGAGAGCAATCATTTATCTAGAAGTGGGGATTAAAGTCTCTGGGAAACATGTATGCAAAGCAGTGCCTCCTGGGGGAGAGCAGTTCTCTGTGGAAGGAAAGAATGTAGGTTGTGTCTCTACAGGGGGAGAACTGAGAAAATCATTAGATGCTGCTGTCTTTGGAGGCAGAAGAGAAGCAGGTCACCAGCAGCCTTTTTGACTTCTGTCTTCAAAAATCACCCAGAACAGAGGCTTATGGCATACACCACCTCATGTGCCTCTTTGGTATATTCTTCCATATCAGGTTTCCCTTATCTGCCCATCTGGGTTTTTAGCCATGCTAAAGACACAGATCTTGCTTGAATTGAGAGTTATCAGTTTGATGATTATGTTGCCATATAAACTATAACTTGATTTTTTTTTTTTACATATTTTTATATCTCTGCTACCCTTCCCTGCTTCTGCAAGTCCCACCTACTCCTCAATTTCTGCTCTCCCAGGGTGCCCTCTTTCAGCCCTCACCATTCCCCTGTCCTGGCTTCTTCCCTTCTTCCATTGGCATAGGTAATCCATCTCCCAGAGAGGTGGTAGCTAAATTGATGGAAAGAATTCTTCTTTCAGCCTAGCACTGTCTATGCCAGGGGTTAGGTTGCCATAGCTACAGCTCTCATGGGTGTAGTTTTTTCACTCCTCTGAGAGATGTAACTATGTCAATGTAAGTTCCTAGTGTAGTTCCTCAGAGTTTTCCATGTAAGGAGCTAGCTATTCCACACTACCTATTTTGGGCTTTTTCCATGTGTAGAGAAGCTCTGTTTGTGTCTCATGCACAGGGGATGAGTAGGGGGAGTTCAGAAACCAAAAAAACAAAAAAACACAATGCAGTTTGAAAAGAAAACATACTTCTGGGCCAGTCTTATGATTTTGGGTGTCTGTTTTTGATCTCTTGAGGTTGTTAATACTGCTAATGTCCAGTGGGTTACCCTACTGAATGCAAATCAATGTCAAAGAATACAGGTATTGTAATGGGATTCCCCTTCTCTGCTAGCTGGAGTTTGAGAGAGGCTGGAGAAATGGAAAGTGAAACAGCATTTTTGTAGAGGGTGGAGCCACCAGTTTAGTTCTAGGCGAGAGATGTACTATTGTATGCAGGACTCAGACCACTGTATCCAAAGTGTCAAAAATCCAATAAAATACGTGGTATTACTTAATTTATTGTGAAACCCCTGAAGCTAATGTATCTTTAAGAAACATGTTAAACTCTGCACACTTTGGAAATGCACTTCCCCAGATTTGTAAGCCACTAATTTAAAACAAATCCTCACCAAAAGTACATAATACACCTAGGAAATTCTTGTTGTTTTTGTAAGCGTATGTCTACATTGTGGAGTGAAGTCGATTTAATTGCAGTCGACTTTGACTCGCCAAACTTACAAAGTCGAAGGAGTGTGATCACACCACATGCATTGCATCGGGGGTTTGTGTCCCCACCAGGCGTGCTCACAGTGCATTGATAATCAAAGCAGTGCACCATGGGTAGCTATCCCACAGTACAACTACCAGCAGTGCCTTTTGGGAAGGTTGTCGTCCTCCCATGATGCAACATGCTCCCTCCCCTCTTATCCAAAACAAACAGACAAATGTTTTTTCATGCCATTTTTCCAAACCTGTGTCTGCCATGCACACACCATTGCTGGAGAGACATGGAGCCTGCTTAGCTGTGCACAATCATTGTGAGCCTCACAAATACCTCACAACTTATCCTGCAGTATTTTCGAGGCCGAGACAGGAGCCACTGCATGGAAAATTATGATGTTACTGAAACTGCCCTGCTACAAGCCATAGAACGAAATAATTCCCGTTTGCTGCATGCTGCCACACACCATCTTCAGTCAGTGGAGCGCCGCTTCTGGTCCTGGGAAACAAGCACTGACTGATGGGATCGCATCATTATGAAAGTGGGGGATGATGATCAGTGGCTGCAGAACTTTCATATGCGAAAGGCCGCTTTCCTTGAACTTTGCCACTTTCCTTTGAAATGCCAATAGTGATTCTGGGGGATGCTGCTACCCTTTGCTCCCCTGGCTAAAGAACCCCTACACTGGGCACCTGGACAGCGAGAAGGAGCGTTTCAATAATAGGCTCCGCAAGCACAGAATGGTGGTAGAATGCGCATTTGGCCACTTTCTTTTTCCCTCCCTCTTTAATTACGGACTATAGAGGCAGAAAAACTGGTGGTTGACTGACTGGATTTTGCTGACAGAGTTTTTGCAGACAATTAATGAAATGGCACAAGTTGAAAACACTTGCCAGACTTTATGTATAATACAAATGCCTGTCGATGACAGATATATTTTCAGCGGTTTTGAGTTGTTGGTCTAAATTCATTGCTGGCTTGAGCAGGAAAAGTCCACTGAAATCAGTGCAGATAGGTCTGGTTTACACTAGAAAATTAGATTGACCCAACTGTTTTGCTCAAGAGTACAAAAAATCCACATCTCTGAGCGACATAGTTAAGCCAACCTAAGTTCCTGTGTAGACAACACTAGGTTGATGGATGAACCCCTCCTGTTGCCAAAGGAGTGTCTACACTGAAGTGCCTCAACTGCACAGCTGCAGTTGTGGTGTTTTAGGTGTAGACAAGTTGTTACTCTGGTTTTATACTAATGCAGATTGTAGCAGATTTTGGATCGGTGGCTCCTAAAAAGGAAGATATCAGTGTTCTTGCTGCTTAAGACTGTTCTTGTAGTGCTAACTTGGACTTTTTTATTGGAATGTCTTATTTAAAGTTTGACCCTCCCTTTTCACAAAAACAGGGATTAATAGAAGGAATTAAATATTTCATCATGATCTATTGTGAAATAACAGCATGGCCCTATAGAAAAGTGAAGTCTTGGGAGAGAATTTCAGAGGATATGATGGGAATTTGGCATACCGTTTTCTTTCAACTTCATGTTTTTCTGCAGTAATGGTATGGTGAAAGATTAGAATAAATACTCAAGTTTTTTTCATTTAGGCTAGCAAATATTAATGTATTCCTTGATCTACCCTTACAGTTATCTGGGTTATTTTACAAACCAAGACCAACTTCAGCAAGGTAGTTTAGCATGTGTCTAGCTTTTGAAGTCAATGGGTCTAAGCACATGCATGTGGTTAATTACCTTGCTGAATTGCACCCCTAGTGATTACATAAATCTTAATAAAACAAAAATTGGGATCATGGTAAACACTTTGTTTTTAAAGTCCATGGTTAGTGTCTATAACTGAAATCTTTTTTGTCCATACAGTGAGGATTTAAAGGCAGTGGCAAGCCCTGAAGACAGAGAAACAAGAAGAAAGAAAGAGGAAAATGTTACTTTCACCCCTTTAACAGTTATCATCTTTGTGGTAATCTGTTGTGTCATGCTAGTTTTACTTTATTTCTTCTACAAATGGCTAGGTAAGAAATGATATGTAATTCTCCTTTGATTTCTTATTTTAATATAGCAGTGAGTCCTGTGGCACCTTAAATACTAACAAATTTATGTGAGCATAAGCTTTTGTGGGCAATGCTTATGCCCAAATAAATTTGTTAGCGTTTAAGGTGCCACAGGACTCAGTCTGTTTTTAGCAAAACAGCGAAACATGGCTACCTCTCTGGAACTCATCTACATGCAAGGCACTTAATTTATTTTAATATATTTTCTTCTTGCATATCTCTGTTGACAGTTTTATAGAATTTAGTTTTATTTATTTTATTTGTTAGTCAAAGTTTAGCTAACTTTCCTTTTTAAATAACTCCCCCTCAATTTATTGAGGGAGCAAAGTAAGGTGAATTACTTAAAAAAAAAAAAGGGGGAGGGGGCGGGTGAAGGGAATGGGGGAGAAGCATCTGTCTGTCCATGTCTCCCTCACTTGCCAATTTGTCTTGTTGTCAACTTGAGACTCGTGGGATCTGATTTGCAGAAGTACTGAGTATTTACAACTGCAACAGACATGCATGGGAGTTCTCACTAAGCACTATAAAATGCAAAGTACTTGGAAAAATTAGGTCCAAAATTTGTCAAGTTGGGCATCCAAAATTAGTAGACACATCTGGCAATTTTAGCTTAAATCTCTGTGCTTCAGTTTCTCATGTGCAAAATGGGGATGATAGTAGCACCTCATCTCATGAGGAGTGTGGTTAATATAAATTAGTTTGTAAAGAGCTAAGGTATGATGAAAACACCACTGAGAAACCCATAAAGGAACTAATAATTCTGTATATAGTGAAGGGTTTGGATAGCGTGCAGTACGGGATCATACATTACATGGTGAGGAGAAAAATAAATATTGAATACCTATCCATTCAGAGAGCGCTGTCCATCTGTGTGCTGAATGAGGCAGAATAATCCTGTAGAAAAAATGGTATAATTGTGTAATTAGAGACTGTCATAATTCATATCTACAAGGAGGCTGAATTAAAGTTGCTTATGCAACCATAATAAGTCAGGCACTTCTAACTTTTGAGTGTGTGTCTTTGCAACCTTATGTTCTTATTATATAATATAGGTTAATATAGGTTGTTTCTTGGTCTATCTTCCTTTATTCTAGGCTTCTGGGTTATTTGGTAAATTCCTTCCATGTATCTGAATTTAGATGGCATACTTGAGCATTTTTTTTTTGACATCCTTTCTATAGTTGGAATGCACTCTTTAAGCAGGTTCATATTGTGGCCTAAATGGTTTAAAAACCTGGAAATTCAAATCTGATGCTAATGCCCTTTAATTATCCGATAGGTGTGGAGGAAAAACAAACTAATAAGATAGTGTATAGAGAGTGTGTATGGCTTAAAGTTAATTTGCTTGGATTTTCTTGGTTTCTCTTACAAGCATGTAACTTATTCACAAGCCGTTACTTACCTGCATAACTTCACTCATGTAAAGTTGCACAGGTGCATTGATTCTTGTTCAGTTAAGGCTCTTAGATATCTAAATGGAGGAAGTATTTTTGGTATTTGATCTTTTTTATGTACTGTAACAGGAAAATATTTTGAGGTACATAATAGAACAGAATTCCACAACATGTTTAGGCTTGAATAAATAATGTTCATGCAACACTATATAAAAATATATGTAAATGTTAATTACACAACAAATGTGTATTTTGATATAAACTGTTCTTTTGGGGAAATTCATACGCATATTAAGCTTGATTATATGTAACTGACTCATGAGGAAATATCATGTAAATCCTTATTCTACACATTGATGGCTTTGTGGTGCTCTGCTCAGGACACCCAGAACGGGACACCACTGTGTTACTCCTCTTCCTTCGCAAGTGAGAGCTGTGCTGCTGCTAAACGCTGTCAGCTCCCTGACAATCCAGTCTGATCTGCCTTGCCAGCAAATTCCTTGAGACTCTGCCAGGCTTAACCTTGCCTTGCAGGTAACCATCAGTGAACCCCAGTTCCTGAGTTGCCCAGAGACATCTACCTGTAATGTCCTGTCCCTCTCATAGGACACTTAAAAAAAAAATTATTAAATTTGCTGCCTGCAAAGGGAGAGGGCGCAAACCTGCCTGTTAGTTTCGCTGAAGATTCACACTTTCTTCAGTACAACAGCACTGAGAGAGTTTACATAAACCAAGACTAAATTTAGTGATAAAGAACATAGATTTAAGTGATACTAAGCAAGAGTGAAAGAGACAGGCATGGTTACAAATAAAACCGAACCAAACCATGCTTTCTAGTGACTAAAATTAAATTTTAGCAAGTTACAATCTTTGCCTATAAAGTTTTCTCACTTACATCAAATTACCAGCATCTTCCAGCCAGAGGAGCCAATTTTCACAGAATCATGGGATGGCTGTCTCCTTTGTTCCCTGAGTGATGGATAACTAAAATGACTTTTTGCTCTCTCTATATTTCCCCAAATTTCATTGTCTTTGCCTTAAGAGCCAGGAAGACTTCCTGGGGGTGCAGCTTCTGTCCCACAGTGTGCTCATTAAGCTGTTCTCTGCTGGTTAACTTGATTGCTTTGTTTACATTAGATGTAAATGTACTTTCATTGTCTTCTGCCTGCAGTCAAGCTGATCATATAGGTAAACCCTCATTCTCTTATCTAGGGCAGGCTTGTTTTATGCGCTGCCTCTAAAACGTGTTTTAAGAACATATATCCAGCACGCATACATAAATTCTTTATATACAACTCATCCATCATGCAATGAAATTCCTGACTAGTGCATCACCAGTTTCCATATGTTACCTTACAGGATACTTTTTGGAAACCTATGACGGCAGTGTGTTGGTCATAGTGAGTGTGTCAGGCCTGTTAGGAGTTACAGTATAGTGGGCTTTCTGACACTGAGTATTGAAGGGCACTGAGAGACACAGGCTTGGTAGAAATCATAGCTTTTTAGTGTTTAATCCAACTATTGGGTATGTCTGTGACGTATCCATTTCTACTAAAGTCTAACTTTTTTACCTGCTCCTACTGAAGTAAATGGATGTTTCACCACTAACTTCCATGGGAACAGGCATGAACCCTTCATTTGGAATGGGTTAAGATTGGTTGGGAAAAAGAATAACTATAAATGTTTTTATGTCATATTTGCTTGTTCACTTTTTCTATTTTTCTGGTGCCTTTCCAGAACTCAAGGTACCTCTCAAAATTTAAAACATAGAACTAATAATACACAATTTTCCATACAACATTCTAGTTCATCATTTTTTTCCAAGTAAGAGACTCCTATTAGAAATTAAAGATAGTTAAATAGAGTATCTCATAAGAACCTGCCTGAACAATTTTTCAGTCCTCAACTTCCACCTGTGGAGACTTCCCTAAAAGCCTGCAAGAAAAGTTGAGTTTTGCAGTGTATCCACAAGGTTTACAAATCCAGGTGCTGGTGGTCCAAGGAAGGATTGTTGTTTCTTAGTTGCATTAGTGCAAAGAAAACATATGTGAGCAGGAACTTTATCTTTCCTTTAAAATGATGTTTAAATGTTCAAATTCAAGTTTCCACTTGCTGGGAATTTTTACAGCATGGCTCAGACCTTTCAAGTTTCGGTGTTTGTTTCATTGAAAACCTATCGATGCAGCCTCGACTAAAGAGGCATGAATAATGCCACTATTCTGTTACTGTTGTTGTCACGGGTGGTACTTAGCCCTTGGCTCCTTCCTGCCAGTGTCTTTCTGCTGCATACATTTTGTCACTTATTTATTTTCATTTTTCCTCCTTCTAGTGTATGTAATAATATCAGTTTTCTGCTTGGCATCTGCAATGAGCCTGTACAACTGTCTTTCTGCACTAATAAGAAAAATATCATTTGGGCAATGCAGGTATTGTACATCTTTTTACCTTGTTGAGGTTTATTTGTTTTGGATTTTTTGTAGCTACTCCTGTGTGGAAATGTGCTAATGGTTTGAGAAATTTCTGTAAGCTTTGAGCTTGCTTACAGGTGCTTATGTATTGTATTCAATAGTTTAGATTTATAACACAAAGTAAGGGTGCCTGTGGGGTGAGATGGGCTCTTGAATATAACTTTAAAAATGCAAAACTTTAAAGTAGTAGTTCCAGAGCAGTCCTTACTCACTTCATTGGGACTACTTTATAAGCAAGGAATACTAGCATAAAGAGAGATGGCTGAAACTCATGGCTGAACAAACACACCTGTACTTCCTCAGCAGGGGTGTTGGGTTTAAATTATAACGTATGAGATGTATTTTTCAAGCAGTGTGTTATGGTCATGTGGATGGTCTTTACTCCTCTGTTTTTAGACATGCTGTGGCATTAGTGATAAGCATGGGATTACATGTGTGCATGTTAATAATGAGTCTGCCTGATTGCAAAAAAGTCTCATTTGCACTATGTTTAATTATAATTTTCTCTCTTTAACCTGTTAAAAATGTTCCATGCACATTTCAAACCATAACAGTCCTTCATCTGCACTGTTCTGTCAGTTAAATATTTTTTATTTCTCCAAGTTTCTATAATATACCTAAAGTCACCCACTCTATGCTTTGGATGCCTATCTTGTAAATCTAAAATGCAAAACAAGCGAAGGATTGACCATAAATATCCACCTCATCCCACCCCTTTGCTTTTCTCCTGGGCTGTTGAGAGCTTTGCAGTGTGATTACAAAGTTAACAAATCTGGACTTTGATGGAGCAAGTGGGCAGAAATGAATTTCAAAATGAAGGACCCCTCATAGAGAGAATGTCTTGTGAGCACCTCTGTTGAATTTAACTGTATATTTATATTTGTTATATTGTGGGGCTTTTTTGTATTTAAGACAAATTAATTTAGCCATTTTATTTTTTAGGATTTCGTGTTGCAACAAAAGTACTGAAGTGAGACTTATTTTTCTTGCCGGATTCTGCATAGCAACATCTGTTGTTTGGGCAGTGTTTCGAAATGAAGATAGGTAGGTGATGATCTTGGAGAAAATTTTGAAGGGTATAAGGACAATAACTCAAATTTACAAATCACCTATTCATAGAGAAAATTTTGGGGCACAGTAGTCTTTTTAAGTTTTTATTAGTTTTTAAAATGTATATAAAACTTTACTAAACTTAATAAACAGATCAATGAAAAGAGCTGGTAACATTAAATAAAACAAGGCTATACAAGTCATGGTTATCTGTGGTTATCACTGAATTTCTTTAGTGAGGAGAAATAGTAATTCCTTCTTACTTAACAGAAGAATAAATACTGAAAGAAGGAGAAAAAAGGAAGAAAGGAGGATGCAAGAACAGGAAACATTACTTTTTTGGAAAAGGCTAATTAAGCTAATAGGTCTTCCACTACCATCCTCGATTTAAAAAGAAGTCACTTTACCCTGATGAATTGGAGCCTTGTGCAGAGCAACATATAAGGCTAATATTAGCATCAAAGAAGCAAAGCTAAAGAAGCTGGGTATTCACTTGCATGCCATAGGTTGGCACACAGGATAGCTCTACTAATCTATGGCCCAGTCTACACTTACCTTCGGGATTTGGCAGCAGTCAATGGGAGATACACAAGTGATGTAAATCACTTGCGTATCTCCCATCGACTTCGCTGTGTCTTCTCCGTGCGCTGTCCACACTGCGCCACGTCGAAGGGAACAGCGTTCCCTTTGACGCAGCGCTATGCCACTTACCGCGGTGATTTTCCTGTGTTGCTTGCTGGATCGACTGAGTGGGTCTACACAGACCGCTCAGTCGATCCAGATCAATCAATCTGACGGCAGCGAATTTGCCGCTGTCAGCGTGGGCCCAGCCTATGTGACTGATATTTTTTTTTAAAAGGAGAGGTGCTGAGGGCTGTTTCACCAGTATCTTCCTATCCAATTCCTCTGTCCAGTTGATGTACTTTATTTACAGCATGCTGATAAGGGGAGTCTGACAGTTTTCTATCAGAGGAGGTTGCTCATGTGCAAATGGGCCATCTTGAAAGAAGTCCCTTTGTGTTTTCATTAACACCATTTCCTAAAAGCTAACTTATTGAAAATAATGTTCATGTTGCAGGATGGATTGTTTACACACAAGCTTAGTGCTGCAGTTTATAAAGACGAGGCAAATTCCACCTATTAGTACTTTCCCAGTGGCTTAATTGAGGAAGGAAATGAGGAATTCCTGAATTAACGTTGGTTTGGGTAAGGGACTAGATCTTAGTATTTCACCTTCCTGGCATTGCAATGATTTTAAGATTACTCTATTACTTTCCATAAATTGCTTACATGGTGGGAAAAGATTAACTAGAAATAATGCACTAAATGAACTTTGAATAAGAGAGAATTTGGGCAAAGCAATTTATCTTGAGCCTGCTGGCAGGAATATAACACAAGCATAAATTAGCATTTCTGAATTTCCCTGGTCTAACATAATCCATGTTCAGTTGTAATAGTTCTATTTATATAGCTCCTCCCATAGTCCAAACCAAAATGCTTAGGGGTGTGAAGTTCTGTAAGAGAATAAAATCACGTAGAGTAGAGCAAATACATAATGAAATGCCATAATGTTGGAATACAACAAATCGAAAATGTAGCATAGATATTGCCATGTCAAATCATTGGTCCAATTAATCCGGTTTCTTGTCTGCCATGGTTGTTGGTACAGATGCTTCAGAGGAATTTACAGGAACTGCTGTAATGGACAATTATGGGATAGCCTGCCCATAAAGGAAGGTCTGGTCTACACTGTTTTTTCATATTTAACTACACCTGTGCAAGCCTCTGCTGTAGATGCACTGCACTTCTGCATCTTCTGTTTGTTTCCAAGTGGAGTTATTCTATCATTGTACCAAAGCAATGTGTTTGCATAGGGGGTTTTCCACTGATGTAGTAGCTATATGGGTGCAAAAACTTCAGTGAAAACAAAGGCCAAGTTTCTTTTGATCTCAGTAAATGGTTGTTTTACGGTTTGATGCATAAGGGATTATATTTTACCTAAACGTGAAAATTCTCATTGTCTATATAAATGTTTAATATTGTTAGCCTGCTACACTTTGGACCTCAACAGTAACTTTTGACAACGAGTTTTTCAGGATGTTTATGCATTGTGTGAAAAGTATTTCCCTTTCTCAGTTTTGAATGTACTGGCTTTCTTTTTCATTCACTGTTTCCTTATTCTGATATTATATGAGAGAGTGAATCAGAGCATACAATTTACCTTCTATGTACCATACATAATTTCTTAGACATTTTATCATGTATCCTCTTAGTCTCCTTGCTAAACTAAACATTCCCAACCTTTTCAAATTCTCTACATGCATGAGTCTCTCCATGTCTATAATCACTTTTGTCTCCAGTCCCCTTTAATTCCTGCTATATATTTTCCCCACACCAGCAAAACTGCAGTTGTCTGCTGATTTCATATGCACTGGTGGAAACATGAAATAGTGGATGTGTGAAAGCACAGATCCCTGTCAGCATCAGGCTCCAAGAGCAGCTTTCAGATTTGGCTCCGAGGTGCTAAGAATCCTCAGCAAGGGATCTCAGTGGGAGTTAGGGACACTTGGCATCTCTCACCATTAGGCCCTTAAATGGACATCAGGAATCTGAAATCTAGTCAGCTCTTTAAAAAAATAAGTTAAAAGTACTTTCAGGTGTTAATACCTGAGTTCCCATGCCCATTTTTGTGGGGCTTACAGTCATATTTTCCCATTTTTAAAAAACTTCCTTCTCTCGCCTTTTATGTAACAGACCCACACAATAGGGAAACTGACTAGGGGTTTCAATCATGAAACTTCTTTTGAGTGGGTTGACTACTGCAGCCCTGCAGATTTCTGCTCAGGCTCAGCATGGGTACAGCAGCCCACCCATTTCCAAGAAGTTGGAACTGCCTATAAAAGGAGAACAAGAAGCTGACTATACAAAATTATATATTTTTGCTACTGTTTCCATTAATCTTAAGTATTACTTGTTACAACAGCAGATAAGACAGTTAGAAGTGACTTTAAGTTAAGACAATGTCCCTTTAATGAACATCAATAAGTAGGTATACAATCTAGACTACTGTCATTTTTAAAGTATCTTGCTGTAAGATTATAAGAATTTTATTTGTTTTTCTTCTAACAAATCCAAACAAACCTACTATGAAAAATACATAAAAATAAAATGTAAAATAGTTCATTTTTATTTGTAGGTGGGCTTGGATTTTACAAGATATCTTGGGAGTTGCGTTCTGCCTAAACTTTATTAAAACACTGAAAATGCCCAACTTTAAGGTACGGTAAACAGTTTACCTAAATAAAGCATATTGATATGCACATAGAAATACTAGTAACTGGAGGCAAATTAAAGTATCCTGAAAAAGAATGTTTCCTTTTCTTCAAAAACATAAAAATTAGCAAAAGGAGACAGAAGAACATTTTGTTTCTAGATCAAAAACTAAAACTATCAATAGAAAATGTTTTCTTAAATGTGATGAGAGAATATTAAAAGTAACTTATAGGCATTTAGTAAATGTTGATGTATTAATAATTATCATGCAGTCTTTGAAAACTTGTGTTTAATGTTTCCTTCTTTGTTTGCCAGTCTTGTGTGATACTTCTAGGTCTTCTTCTTTTGTATGATGTGTTTTTTGTCTTCATAACTCCATTCATCACCAAGGTAAGTCCACAGTTTTGATAAAGATTTGTGGTATGGATGCTTGCTGGCAAATTCTATATTTTGCGTGTTGAATTTTATTCATTTAAATATTGTCCAACCATTGCTACCATTCTAGATACTCAAAATCCCTTACTCCCAAGGGTTTGTCTATTAAGTAATTTCTCCAGTTTCTCAGTTTACCCCCATCTTAATGAAAGGTTGCACAGGAATGTTTGTCTCATCAATTTAAACGTAGAAACAAAGGGAAATGGATGGAAACAATGTAGAGAAAGTGGATCCAAGCTAAATGCAGACTGGAGGATGGGAAAGAGTAGCAATGGATACAGTAAAAGTAGGAGGTGAGAAGTACTGATACGATGGTGGGGAAAACTAGCCTCAGGATGGTTATTAATCCTTGAGAAATGGAATCACAAAGTAAATTATTATTACTGTATGTCTGTTTTGTGCTACAGCCCTCAAAAGCCTGCTCTGATGTTTTTACTTGCTCTAGTTGACATTCTAATGAAGGGTGTTTGAAGTCATACAGCACCCCACTGTTTTCCAAATGCTCAGTTTTATTACTGCATCCTGTCTAAATTCTGAAACGTGCCAGAGGGTTAGCCGGGTTAGTCTGTATACAGCAAAAATGAGAGTCTGGTAGAACTTTAAAGACTATCCAATTTAATTTTTGCAGGCATAAGCTTTCGTGAGCTGTCGATGCATCTGACGAAGTGGGTTACAGTCCACGAAAGCTTATGCCTGCAAAAATTAAATCGGTTAGTCTTTAAAGTGCTACCAGAGTCTCATTGTTTTTGTCTAAATTCTGAATTATTATTGTGCCCCATCCTATGCTTTCAGACTCCCATATATCAGTTGAGGTGTTGATGCTTTGTTGAATGCTGATTTTTTTTTTTATGTGCTGTGGCACAAATTACTTGCTAGTGCCCATGTTTCAAAGTAGAAGGAACAAGTATACACTAGCAGAGGAGTAGCCTGCTAACATATTCTTCAGCCAAATAAAAACTTTAGTGGCTTCCATTAGAAAACAAACTATAGTAGTCCATTTAGGTATGACTATATTTTAATACAAAATAAAAGCATAAATCTTTACTTTATTCATCAGTGCACTTTGCTGGAATTTAAACAGCTTCTGTTTTGGATCAGTGCCTTCCGTTTTATATGGGTTTGCTGGATGATATCCTGGACAAAATAATCCTGCATACAGTAGTACATTAAGAGGATTACAGGATGTTGAGGTGCAAGCAGTGTAATATTAAAATATAACACTACATACTTAAATAAGTTTTAAAGCACTAATTACAAAATAACCTTAAATTTCAGAATGGGGAAAGTATAATGGTTGAAGTTGCAGCTGGTCCTTTTGGAAACAGTGAAAAGGTATGAATAGTCTTTTTCTGTACTATGAATATAATATGAATATATATGTGCGGTATGTAACACTAACTGAATTATCTATGGAAAGCCAGTAAATTCAAGTAGCTTTTAGGTATAATTTTCTCACAAAATATAGCCAGCTTTTGGTACTTTCGTTAAAGTATTAAATACTTATTGACTTGGGTTTGATCCTAGAATGATGGAAACTTGGTGGAAGTCCCTGCTGAACGCTCAGCTCCCCATGAGAAAGTAAGGATTGTATTTCAGATATGTTCACTGGACTTTAAATCGCATCCTCTGAAAAGGCTATTCTTTTGGGGAAAACCTGATTGTCAAAATTTTCCTCTTCAGGGCCTGGGATATCATTGTTGGTCAATAGCTTATAGTCAGGATAACAATGCATATCTAATATTCCTATTGTGTATGGTTAAATTGTTCTTAATGTTTTTCATGTATATGGTCTGCAGAATTGCAAATCCATTTTTATTCTTTCTATTCTAAATCTTAAAATCAAGTTTTAAACACTCAGCTTGTTGGTTCCTGTTTTTTCTTAATTCAGATCCTTCCTAATCTGATGTTTTTCATAAACTAGATGAGTAAATAGTTCTAATATTGTAATGTTTCTGTAAAAAATTATATGCTTTAGATTAAATTTGTGGGATTTTAAAATATTGTTTTACAGTTACCAGTGGTTATTAGGGTACCTAGACTTGAATACTCTGTACTGACATTATGTGGAATGCCTTTTTCACTACTGGGTTTTGGAGACATCATTGTACCAGGTAAAGAACTGTTTTGGTGACTATAAATGAAGTTTATCTGTGAACCTTTTTCATAGTAACCTGATTTTCAAAGTGAATTTTCTGTATTTCAGACCTACTCCAGAGCTTAATATAGATTTCTAGCTATTAATCTATGTAACTGCTTTGTAAAACAGTATATATTTTTATTATAGTCTCTACTCTACATACAACTAATCAGTATTTTAAGATTTGTAAAACAAATCTGCTTTCTGATTACAAATATATTCATGGCACTTGTATTTGTAGTACATAGTGCCATTAATATATTAATAATTAAGATTGGTGGTCTTACATTTCCCGTAAAATCAGTTTGATTTAACATGGCAAAGGATTATTATTGTTTAGTTTCTAATTATATGATGTATGGTACAATACAAAATCCTCATTTTAAAAGAGCAACATATACTACATAAACAAAATTCTTTCTACATTGTTTATAAAAGGAGAAAATAAATGTGCATTTTTATCAACATAATAATTAGCTCTCCATTAGTAGATCTGACAGTGCTTTACAAAAGATTAGAAGGATTGTCTTGTGAAAACCTGAGTTCTGCACCTGGCTGTGCCATAGACTTTCTTTGAGACCTTGGGCAAATCACTTAACCTCTCTGCCTACTTACTCAGCTGTAAAATGAGAGAGTTAATTATTCTCTACTTGCTGTACTAAGACAAAATTAATTAAAACATGCTGAGATCCTTTGATGGATGTTACTGCATACATGCAAAGTATTGGGTGGTTGTTGCCAATGTGTACTGCAGATCTGTTGCTTATATTTAATTGTGCAATAAATCTTAAGTGCAAAGCACATTAGCTGATTTAAATGGGGGTATTGACTTTAGAGACAGGCTCATTCTAGAGCCATGCTTACCTGCACTACAGGTGTTGTAGCAGCATAACTATAGCATCGTAGCCATGCCACTATGACTGTATACAGTAGATACAGACTACAGTGATGGAAGGGGGTTTTCTGAGCGACAGAAGCTAGGTCAACAGAAACATTCTTATTCCAATAAATACTTCTCTGTATTCTCTCTTTAGGTCTCCTGGTTGCCTATTGTCGAAGATTTGATGTTCAGACAAGTTCTTCTTCTGTATATTATATTTCTTGCACCATAGGTAAATAATTTTAATACAGTATTTTGGCAAAGTCTATTTTTCTGCAAACTGTTTTTGTGAGATTATTAGATAATTTTCTTCAATTTTGCAAAAGTGAATATTGCCAAAATTTTAATCACTAATTTTACTTGTCCATAGCTGAGGTGCATCGTTAGAGTGATCAGTGCTCTTGAAAATGTCAGTGAATATTTAAAGTACACCAAAATTACTATTTTTGCACGTTTACATAATCAAATGGAAAATACTGTAATAGCTATAGTATTAGTCCTGTACGCTCGGGATATCTGTAATAAATTGAGTGATATAGTCCTGTACAGTCCTATTCAGTAGCTGTCTCTGAATTTTTTTAATAGCCTATGCAGTTGGCATGGTGCTGACTTTTGTTGTTCTGGCACTGATGAAGATGGGACAACCAGCCCTTCTCTATTTGGTACCATGTACACTCATTACCAGCTCACTTGTTGCCTGGAGACGCAAGGAGATGAAGAAATTTTGGCAAGGTAGCAGCTATCAGGTAAGTGGAATACATTCAGGTAGTCAACATTTTTGTAACTGTGTGTATTCTTCCTTAAATACGTATTTGGTAATATATTAGTAGTCAGGCAGTTTATATCTGTATTAGTGGTGCTTATTGCATTGCTAAATAAAGCCTTTTCTAGAAGCTAAGTATATTTTAGTCTATAATTTAACTTGATAGAACAAGATTTAAAGGAAAATGCACATATTTGGCTCAGTGCAGTAATTTGAAAAATCAAAACTGATGACTTTTCAAATGACTGCACTAGGCATTGTACTAGAATTTGTATTATCTTCAATATCTTTGAGCCTTTATTTTAATGAAGTGTTTTCATATGGAACACTGAAAATGGCATCCAAACGTTAATTAGAAACCAGTTTCCAGTCTACAATAGCTTTGTATTAGAATACACTTGAAAAAAATTGACACTTATTGTAGTTGATTTGACCAGTAGTTTAGAATGTTTTCTGCATTGGTATTATGCTTTCAGGGTCACAAATGCCATTCTGCAACAAAGTGGCCACTTCTGACTGAGGGCTTGGAAATATCAATTACAATAAAAACCTTCTTTCCCTCTGTGTCAGCACAAAGTAGTTGCAAATTGGCACATTGGGGATTTCCCCTGCCTAAATTGATTCTTGGGTGGTGAGAGTTATAGTGACTCATATGCCATCTTCCTCGTGGCTGCTGGCACAAGGCACCAGGCCATTGGAAAGTGGTCACAGGCAGGTCATCTCTATGTCCCTGCAATCTCTTGGGAACTATTGGCAGTTAGCATAAATAAAAGGAGCCATGAGGTGACTCTAATTTATGCTGAGAACTGGTCCAGCAGTAGGACAGTCCCGTAATATTGGGGAACTTAAAGGTGTCTTTATATCCCCTTTCCATGAGTTGTCACGCATAGCTCTGGGCAGAAGATGGACCACTATTTTTAAGAACAATTGATTTATTGTGAGAGAAGTAGAACTTTGATAGCTGTGTTAAGGAAAGCCAGAAGAATTTCCTTTTGCTAATATAAAGTGACACTCATGCAGATGTAAAGGTGTTCCCTCATATGCAATATCAGCTCTACATTACCTTTCTGCAGTGTGGAGAGGAATAATTCTACACTAGCTTTATTTAACATGGTGCGTGCATTTGGAGGGGGGTGGAAGGAGGAGTAACACCTCACATACTTCTTGTGGGTAGAAGTGCGTCATGATGATGTGGAGGGATTTTGCTTAGTATTCCAGTGCATAGGCTGAAATAGACTAGAGAGAAACTGCATGTCTAGCCTCAGTACATACTTGCTTTCCCAATGCCTCATGAAGTTCCTTGGACAAAGCCCAATTGTGGAGGCTGCCTCTGGAAGTAGAGAGTTACAGTGAACTTTGTTTTGAGAGAACACTGTAGTGTTCCTCACTTAAGTTGTTAGTACGTTTGGTCTAAATACTTCATTCTAGTGTTTTAGCTACCAGAAAACTTTCTCATACTTCACCTAACAAAATTCATACTTGGTTTATGTCGCCATGGTGGTTATTTCATATGCTTTTTCAACAGTTTTTGTTTTGCTTTTTAAGGATTAAAACTGCTCCAAACTTTAGCCTGTTGTTGGGTCAGAGTTTGGCACAAAATAAAAAAATGTTGATTTACAGGTTAGAGATTTGACTGAGGTTTAAACATTTAATGTGATCTTAATGAGACATTACTCAATTTCTTCTGTACAGCTTTAGGATTTCTTTTGCCTTTATTTCACCTAGTTTATTTTTTTCAGAGGATCTTATTCAACATATTTTCAGATTCGGCGACTTCTGTATATCTCAGATATTTATTGCATAGTTAAGCTTCTTGCAGTATATGCATATGCTGTATTTTGAACTAGCAATGGTTTCTTTACATACCTTTTCTTTAAAAAAAATATTGGGGCCAAACTTCCAGTTGCTTATGCTCAGTGAAGTTGGGGGGTGGAGGAAAGGTGAATTTACAGTCATCTTTTTGCTAACCTGATCTTGAGGCCTCTGGGGGCTGAACAAGCACAGGAATGCATTAGCTGGAGCAGTCCCTAGTGGGATGGAGTGGGGCCCCAACGTACCCTCTGCAAAATGCTTTTATGCCCATGAGGATTCCCCCACACTGAGAAAATCCTCAACAGCCCTTTTAGAGCTAGTTTAACATTCCTTTGTACTGTTTCAACAGGGCAAAGGGACTTAGCAGATGCCTATTATCTTGCCATTAATGTGTAATGTAAGCTATACTTAGTCATTTGACACAATAGCTCTTGTTTTCTAGATGCTGTTTTTAACTAAATAGTCCTTTTGTTGTTAATTTGTCTCAAAACATTCCTGTAATATATGACTATAATAACAGAGTGAATTTCATTTAGGTGTTGGACTCCTCCAGGAAGCCTTTGCTACAAGGTGTGATATAGTTTTTTTTTTTTTTTTTTTAGTGCAACTTGTATTAATCAGCTTTTCAGTTCTTCTCTTTTGCTTCCTTGTTTTTATTCTATTTTTTTTTGCGTCTGCCGTCTTTCAGTTTTTGTGTGTAATTCATTTATAAAATAAGGCAGATGAGAACTTTAGTATATACTTTAAAATATGAGAGTCATGAAGATTTCAGCATTAACATGGAATTTGAATAATCAGACAAGCTAATAACACCATCAAAAATGAACGATACCAAAGGAAAGACTTTTTTATCCAAAACAAACTGCACGTTTTCTTTAGAAACTTAGCTATCTTTTCATAGCAACAGCCACTTTCCACTGCATTGCCACAGCAATAAAAACATGTCATGGAACTATTAGAAGATGCCCTACAGTTGTCTATCCCCTAAACACCCCCATTCTTTATCAAAATTAGTGTTTCCCTTTTTGATAGAAGGTGAGAATGTTTTAAAAATTCTAATATGCAAAATGTTAAAATTGAAGACAAATTACTGGAGTAAATCTGCTCACTAGGCATCACATTTTCCTTCAGAACATTGTTAGAACTTAGTCCAAATTCAGGGCACATGCAGGCTGAGAGCAAGTGGAGGCATGTTGCCTAAGAATGGTGGGGCAGCTTTGTGTACCTCACTGTTACTCAGTTCACTAGATCTCCATGGGTGCCATGAGAGTCACAGGATTGGTGTTGATTACACTGCTTGCTATCCTTACCTGTTTGGTACCCGGTTGTTATTTCCATCTGGCTCAGGGCCTCATGTAATTCTTGTATGCTACCATCTGTGTGTGAATATTATCTCATAGCCATTACTTGGTAATGGCTTTCATATCCGGCCATATATTTGCTGCCCTTCTTGACTTTGCCTTATATCTTCCTTTGGACTACCAAGGCTCAACACAGTACTCTGCCGCTTATTTGTTACACTTCTCTTCAAAGCTTACAGAGGGGTGATTAAGCAATTTTATTCCACATCCTGAGATGCATGTCTTTGTGCACAATATCTGAAATAACACGCTGCTTTTTACACACGCACACAGAGCTACATTAATGGTAATCACTTTTGCTACAACTCCAAATGTAATGCTAAAAATGCATGCCTGACTACATAATACAGATTAATTACTTTTGCTCTGTTTAATTTTTTTTGTTACATCAGAGGATTACAGTGTGTGAGCGATATACCTTTTCCTATCAAATTTCATGGGGATTTTTAGAATGCATATGTAGCGGTCTTGTACTGCAGTACTATCCACAGCCTTCCCTCAGTATTATGCTTTGTAAAACCATTCTAATTCTTATTTGCTAGAAGTCTGAACTAACTCTGGAAGGGAACTGCACACTATTGGGAAAATATGGTATTTTGAACCCTGAACTACAGATACATTTTTTTCATTCATCCTCTTTCTTCCTCCCTCTAAAAAGAGACATGAAATTAAATACTAAACTTGCTTAAGCAACATTAATAGTCAGATCAAATTTCACAGAACTAAAAAAAGTGGGATTTAGGCTACAAATCCAAGATTACATGTATTGTTAAATCTGGTTTGTATGTTTAGTAACTAGGTGAGAATCTTAACATTTAAATTAAAATCAGATGGGCAGTCTGGGTTTGTAATCTTGAACTCACTTTCTTCACCCTCTTCCTCCCCGCATCACCTGTAGGAGTACGTGTTCTTATTTGTTTGGACAGTGTTAGCAACTTGAATTTTCAATCTGTCCTGTGGATTTCCTTCTTGTTAGTATGGGAAACCTTTGACGTTATACTTAGAGAGTTTTTGAGGCCCAAGTCTTAGAAATGAGCATGACTGTCTTCATCTCACTAAGCATAATGACACAACCCTACTTTCAGATTCTGACCTTTTAAAGTGTACTCTGCTGGAATTTGTAATGAATCATTGCATATAGAAAAAGCTTTCATGACTCACTAAAAACATGATTTACTTGGAAAAATAAATCATTTGGTTTTTTTAAGTGTACAGCAATTCTTTGTAAAGCTGCTTAGCTTTTTTTAAAATGAATTGGGCTTTTGGATTATAATGTTTCACAGGTGTAGCTAAATGGAAAATGTGGGGTTTTTGTCTGATATTTATTGTCAATTATTGACTTAGTCCAAATATTTTTCCATAACCTGTTTTATTGTGCTTCTGTCAGTGGAGTCTATAAAATTTTTTTGGTGTTTTTAAAGTTACTTTTTAGAAAAGAATTCAAAGCAAAAGCTCTCCTATTAGAGGGAAAAAAAGTTATTACAATATTAAAACTATGTAATATCTGAGAGACTTAAAAAAACAATGTTCTCCTGTCTTCAGATTTTTCCCCACCGTAAATATAAGTCATTGGCTAGTGACCCCTTCCTCATCCATCTGTTGTACTGGATATTGACAAACGTATATGGATAACATAGCATGTTGCTGTACAATATATACATTTTGTTAGTTCTGTAAGTTCTGTAACTTAAATCACACAAGGTCATAATTGCAAGTTACAGATTTGATTAATTATCATAGTTTCTTGCAACATCAGACATTAGCATTATGGTGTACATATCTACATATATAACGTTCAGTGTAAAGTTTTTTTTATTGGTATGAGTTTGGGATGACTCCTTTGTTCACAGAGGAATTAGCTGGTCATCTAAAAAACCTTTATACCTGCCAGAAAAACCTTTATACCACACCATACTAGCAAGTATTCTGTATATGCCACATCTGAGAGAATCATTTTAGAGATTTTATTATACTTTGGCACTTGAACTTTCCACCTATTAAAGCCAGGTTGCCTGAGTTATTGTACAAACTCCAGAAGCAGAAGAAAATTATAATACATATTTAAAACTGAGTTTTTTTCATGTACAAAAATATCATTATCTTAAGGTCTGGTATCTTAAGGCCTCCCAAAGCTAGAAACAAATATTGTGTCCCAGGACCGTAACATCTTGGGTGAAGTATCTCATTGCCCTTTGTCGTAGAAATAGGAGCTTTGTGTCATTATAAATGGGAGAGTCTCAATTTGTCAGTGTGGGACACAGCATTTGCCTCTGTCTTGGGAGAATCCTGAGATATTTAACCTTAAAACTTCCACACTTACTTATATATGGAAAAAGTATATTAGGTAGCTTATGTTTCTCAAATATTAATTATTTGTTTCTTCTTCCAGTGTCTGTTCATTGGGGGACCCATGGTAACTTCAACAGCCTTATTTATAGGATGGAAGGATTTGAAAAATAGCTTCAGTAACCATTGTTTAGCTAACCAAAACACTTAAAAATAGTTTCTGTAAAACAAAATGTACAAAATACATTGTCATGAGTAGTGCAGCCATCTTAAAAATGTGAGAGAAAACATTTATACTATGTAATCTACTATGTATATAATAAGAAATACAAGATCCTGAAATTGAGGTTATAGAACATTTATGCTGAAGAGATCAATTGCCTCTCATTTTAAGCAATCTGCAATACTCACATTCATTCTGTATCCCACATTTTGATCTTGGCAGATGTGAGGTATATTTAGTAGCTGGGTCACTGTTGTTAATATGTGCCTAATTCCAAGCCTCTTGATGTCATTGGAAAGTCTCCCATTGACTTCAGTGGATTTTGACTTGGTCCCATAATTAACACTGGCTTGTTTAGCAGGATTTTTTTTTTTGAAACAGTTAATAACAGCTCAGTGTTGAATGTATTATCTTGGACTAACTGGGATAGAAGAGGATATGTGCTGTTAACAAAGACCTGGTCTACGCTTACCTTTAAATTTGGCGGCAGTCAACGGGAGTTATGCAAGCTACACAAAGTAGTTTGCGTAACTCCTGTCGACTTCGTAACTCCATTTCTACATGGCATCTTCACTGTGCTGCGCCACTTGAGGGGGTGGTTTTAACGCGTCGACTTCCGGATTGATTGTGCAGGTCTTCACTGGCCACTTAGTCAATCCAGATAGATCGAACTGATGGCGGCAAATTGTCGCCATCAGTGAAGATGTACCCAAAGTGATGTGGTAGCGCTTTATTTGACTGCTGATGAGAGACTTGTAGCATTTTTTGTCACCGCTCTGGACATAGATTCCAATGTTTGATTTGTGTAGACACACGTAAGGAGAGGGTGGCTTTGGGTGATTTGTCAGAACATTGGATTTTGAACCTATAGAATCACAGAAAGATCTTGATTTGTCTTTTCAGGTTAGATTGCAAGGATGAAGTCCTGACTCTGTTGAAGTCAATGAGAAATTTTCCACAGATTTCAGTGAGCCAGGATTTCATCCCGAGTGTATGGAATTATACCTTTGTTACTTCTTGCTAATTTACTTTATTAATGGAAATTGGCAATAAAAATAATTTGCTTGCTTTTTTACATCCCAATTTGAAGATTACTTTACATTACAAAACAGAAATCTGGATTTTGAATTAAATCAGTTAATTTTTTTTCCAGTACCTAAATACATAAGTGATCTTAATCAATTACTTTAGGCCTGAAAAATGTGAACCGTAATTGTTTGTAATAGTTTCCTGTAGGTAAGAGATTTGTTTATTGTAAACCTGAAGGATTGCACAAAGGATTCAAAAATAGGCAAGGATTCATTATATAGAACAAGTAATATGTAATCAGTATAAATAGACTAGTAGAACAATGTAAGAATGTAAGAATGGCCATACTAGGTCAGATCAATAGTCCATGTAGCCCAGTAGCCTGTCTTCCGATAGTGGCCATACCAGATGCTTCACAGGGAATGAACAAAACAGGTCATCATCAAGTGATCACCCCTTGTTGTCCACTCCTAGCTTCTGGCAGTCAGAACCTTGGGATACTCAAAACATGGTGTTGCATCCCTGCCCATCCTGGCTAATAGCCATTGATGGATCCATGAATTTACTTACTAGTTTTTTGAACCCTGTTATAGTTTTGGCCCTCACAACATCTCCTGGCAGAGAGTTCCACAGGTTGATTATGCATTCTGTGAAGAAGTACTTCCTTTAGTTTATTTTAAACCTGCTGCTTATTTAATTTCATTGGGTGACCCCTGGTTCTTATGTTATGTGAAGGCGTAAATAACATTTCCTTATTCACTTTCTCCACACCAGTCAAGATTTTATAGACCTCTATCATATTCCCCCTTAGTCGTCTCTTTTCCAAGCTGAAAAGTACCAATCTTTTTCATCTCTCCTCATATGGAAGCTGTTTCCATACCCCTGATTGTTTTTGTTGCCCTTCTCTGTACCTTTTCTGATTTGAATACATCTTTTTCGAGATGGAGTGGCCAGATCTTCTCACAGTATTCAAGATCTAGGCGTACCATGGATTTATATAGGGACATTATGATAAATTCTGCCTTATCTGTCCCTTTCCTGATTGTTCCTAACATTCTGTTTGCTTTTTTTACTGCTGCTGCTGCATATTGAGTGGATGTTTTCAGAGAGCTATACACAATGACTTCAAGATCTCTTTTTTCAATAACAGCTAATCTAGACCCCAGTCTTTTGTATATATAGCTGGGATTATGTTTTCCAATGTTCATTACTTTGAATTTATCAACACAGAATTTCATCTACCATTTTGTTGTCCAGTCACCCAGTTACGTAAGATCGCTTTGTAACTCTTCATAGTCTGCTTTGGACTTAACTATTTTGAGTAGTTTTGAGTGGCAAATTTTGCCACCTCACTGTTTACCCCTTTTTCCAGATAATTTATGAATATGTTGAATAGTACTGGTCTCAATACAGATCCCTGGGGGACAACCACTATTTACCTCTCTCCATTCTGAAAACTCACCATACTACGCTTTGTTTCCTATCTTTTAACCAGTTACTGATCCAGGAGCCAACATTGTTTCTTATCCCATGATTGCTTATTCTGCTTAAGAGTCTTTGGTGAGGGACCTTGTCCAAGACTTTCTGGAAGTCTAAGCACACTATATCCACTGGATCACCCTAGTCCACATGTTTGTTGACCCCCACAAAGAATTCTAATAGATTGGTGAGGCATGACTACCCTTTACAAAAGCCATGTTGACTCTTCCCCACAAATCATGTTAATCTGTGTGTCTGATAATTCTGTGCTTTACTATTGTTTCAACCAGTTTGGTACTTGAGTTAGGTTTACCAACCTGTAATTTCCAGGATTGCCTCTGGAGCCTTTTTTTAAAAACTGGCATCACATTAGCCAATCTAAAGTTATCTGATTTAGAAGCTAATTTAAATGATAGGTTACATACTATAGTTGTGAATTGTATTTATTTGCAGTGAAGCCAGAATGTAACTTTCTCTTCAGAAAGGATTTTGTGAAGTTTAAATATTAAATAGGACACCTGACTTCTATTTTCAGTTCTTCTACTGACTGCGACCTTGAACAAGTTGCCTCACCTCTCTGGTCTGTTTATGCAACTGTTAATTTTTTAATAGATGTTTCCCTTCCTCAAAGGGGTGTTCTGAAACTTTTAATTAATTCCTTGTAGAGTGCTTTGAGATCCTTGGATCAAAAGCATTGTCTTAGTGCAAAATGTTATTAATTAAAATAAGGTTTGGGTATTTGGCTTAGATATTTCCTTTTCAGTCTTGTGTAGAGAATTTCCTCACTGTATGCTGCTTAACTCCACTCTAATCCTTACTTAATTAAATTTCTCTTAACTAGCTGAAAAGTTTGAGCCAATGAGAAATTAGTATTGTAAAAACAGTAATCTTGTTTCTCCCTAGATGATGGAGCATCTAGATTATACAGCGAATGAAGAAAGTACCACAACGGCCAGTGAACAGTCTGGAGGACAATAACACCGGGAAGATTGTGATTTAAAATAGTGGTGTTCAAATTTTATACAAATAAACTTTAGAAAATTGACTGATTTAACACTTACACTAGAGTATTTCATGTTCCATATGAAAACTGTCTTTTTTACATTTGCACATATTTTTATGGAAAGGGTACTATTAATTACATTATATCAAAGTGATTAAAATAGATTTGCTTTTTTTAACAGACAAAATATATTTAGTAAAACTGTGCCTTATATGACTTTAAAAGAATATTGTCTATGCAATTTTCTAAACATGTTATATACAATATATTTTTATACACGTATATCTTGCCCCCAGCTCCACTGTGCATAAAGTGACTTTCTGACTGGTATTTGTTTTAAATTGATTGAGTTGCACCACTAGGTATTAGAAATGCCTTTCACAGGACTTCTCTCAAACTTTTGAATGCAGAGATTGTGTTAATTAGATGACAACTAGTAGTGCAACTGTATAATTTAGGTCTGTATATTAAACTATATGGCATAAGCCATAAAAGGTGGATATGGGGCAACTCAACATGTTATTTTCTGCCCCCACATTGGCCTTTCTGTCAGTCAGCAGTAAAAATAGAACTACAATATATAACATAAATTAAACCTGAGGGTTTCGTTTCTTTACCTGATCGCCTAGAAATCTAAATGCAGCCCCTGAGTAGCTAACAACCATGAGGATGGCAAAACCCAAACTTCCAACTTGTTCCTTCCTAGGATTTCTTTAATTAGGAAAAAAAATTTCTGGAATTCTTGACTGCTTTGAATCTTTGGCCTGGCAAATTGCCCTAGAAGCCCAGGCCTTGATTCTGCATTCATGGATCTCATGGGTCTAGGATCAGGCTCATAGAGAGGCGAAGAATCCTCTAGATTTGCACGTACCCAATCCTGAAGTTTGGAGAGGAAGTTTTAAGAGTTATTTGTAGTTAATACCATACAAAATAAGTGTAAGTAGCAGTAATCCTTCTTGTGTTAGTTAAGGCCAAAGCATGTGTTTAATATGTCTCTTAATCTTAATTTCTGTCTTGTTTAATTGAGTCTTCTAAAAAAATTGAAAAGGAAAGTGAGCTAAATCATTAGCTCACATTAGGAGAGTTTGTTTTGTTAACACTTGATAATTTTCTTTTGGAAACTGCAAATGGTGAGATAGCAAGGATTTAGGCACACAATATGATACAGCAGTAATGCTAACGTTTTTTGACCAAAGAGACTCGCAGAAACCTACAACTGCGAACCATTGAAGTTCACCCACTGCTAATTCCAGGTAGCTATTTAAAAACAAACCTTCCTTTTCTATAAGTGAATTAAGTTCTTAGAGTAAGTGCCAGAGTGAGAGCCCTGGAAACTGCAATTCAACAACAGACACAGCATGAATAATGGCAATGCAGGCTTCCCTGTATATAACATCTCACTTAAGTGCCTCACCCTTGTTCTAAGAGTCACCCCTGGACTCTAACGGTGAGTGGGTAGCTTAGTCTCCACAACTCAGTCAATCATTGACCTTTCTGTAGAAACTGCCAACAAGTATGCCAGCTGATGTGGGTGATTTATTTGGTTTGTAACTGCCCTGGAATAACCATGGCCACAAAATTGCTTTCAGATGGTGGTGGTGGTGACTTGGTACTGTCCTGAGCTCAATGTGACCTGGCTGCCTCAAGGTGAAATGCTGTCCTATCCCATCATTGATTTGGAGCTATCCAGTACCTTTTCAGTAGATTCTAGTTATTACAATCAATCTCCAGTATTGGAAATACCTCAATGCTTAATAGCATTTCAGTAAACGTTGACATAATCTGAAATCATAGATTGCAAAATTTTGTATAGAAAAATAGGATAAGTCTTTTTTTCTCCTTCAGATTATATTCTCTTTCTAGTGCAAAATGCTAAATCGCTGTAATGAAATTTTACCTTTGACGTGCCCAACTTTAGTCAAAATGGAGTGGTAATGAGGGAGAAGTATCTGAAAATCTCATAAGAAAATAAGAGATCATAACGGTAACTTGGCATTTCCTTGTACTTTCATATCTTAAAGGCTTCATAAACCCATATAAAATGATCACGCGTTTTCTCCCCTGGAGGAATATTTATTTATTAAATTTATTAAACTTCCAAGTCTATTTGATAACCAAACTAGTCTAAATTAAGGAGCTGTTTGGCAGCTTGTTGAACAATGTGTTCAGCAGGTTGCTGTGAAATATCTGTAATGCTCAAGGCCTAATAACTGTTCTGTGAGGTTTCACACATATGCTGCAGTTTGATGGGATGCAAACTAACAACTTTTTTCTTTGAACGCTTGTGCTTGATTTAGGGAGAAAAAAAATCAAGAATTAGAGTGAAGTTTGATATATACAATTTGTTAGTATCAACTACTGAAATGTATTTTATTGATAGTTCAAGAGGATTTATATTTTCGTCTTGTTATAAGAAGTTTTGGTTGTTTAATACTTTAAAATTCAATTGGACTTTTCTTTACACTCAGACCCTTACTAGCATTACTTAACATAAAATTATGCTTTAACTTTGTTCGTTGTATGAATACTGACAACAGTCCACTCCCTTGCCATTTTAAATTATCGCATTAAAAAGGTTAATAAATTATCTTTTAAAAAGTAATTTGAGTAGTTGCTTTGTTCTTTGTGTCTTTTTAAAAGAAAATTAGTACTATTGACAAATGGCTCCCAACTTTTCCAGACCACTGTACCCCTTTCAGGTGTCTGATTTGTCTTGCATACACCAAGTTTCACTTCACTTTAAAACTACTCATTTACAACATCAGACATAAAAACACAAAAATGTCACAGCACACTATTACTGAAAAATAGCTTACTTTCTCATTTTTACCATATAATTATAAAATAAATCAATTGAAATATAAAATATTGTGCTTACATTTCAGTGTACAGTATATAGAGCAATATAAACAAGTCATTGTATGAAATTTTGGTTTGTACTGACTTTGCCAGTGCTTTTTATGTAGCCTGTTGTAAACCTAGGCAAATATTTAGTTGAACTGATGTACCCCCTGGAAGACGTCTGGTACCCTCACAGGTACACATCCCCCTGGTTGAGAACCATTGCTATTGACATTAATAGAGATACATGGTAAAATTTTCAAAAGTGCACAAGTGATTTAGGAACCTAACTCGTATGTGACTTAGGCCATCTACACTACAGACTTATATCAATATATAACTCTATCTCTCAGCGGTGTGAAAAAATCCCTGAGCGACAGTGATACTGCATCTGACCAAGTGGGTTAAAGCCCACGAAAACTTATGCCTGCAAAAATTAAATGTTAGTCTTTAAAGTGCTACAGGACTCTTGTTGTTTTAGTTATACCAACCTAACTTCCCATGCAAACAGCACAATGACAGCAGGAGAGCTTCTCCCATCAACATAGTTATTGCCTTTCAGAGGAGTAATTGTTGACAGGAGAAATTCTCCCATCAGAGCAGAAGCATCTTCAGTAAAGTACTAAGCAGCACACCTGTAGCACCCTACGTGAAGACAAGCCCTCAGGCTTCTACATCACTTAAACGCATCTGAAAACTTTATCCACTGTCTAAAGTCTCAAAGTACAATTCTGTTCTGAAAAGGAACTGTTGTTTTAAAATAGCACCTTCTTACTTATCTGACTTACTCATCAAATCTGGTATCCCTGCGTGAATTCTGAGTCACGTCCATTTACTTTAACGGCAATACTAAGGATCCAGCAAACACTTGCTGTGTAACTCTCCGTGTCGTGAATCAGTGGAACTACTCATGACAATAAACATTATGCCTGGTAGCATTAGCTGGAACAAACCCTATATTCTTCGAGTGCTTTGCTCATGTCCATTCCACTATAGCTGTGTGCATGCCTCCGTGCACAGTTACCTGGAACTTTTTTCCTCTTAGCAGATCCCGTAGGGCCGGCTCCAGCACCCCCTGGAGCCCCGTGCACATGCCGTGGTATATGAGGCACTGCCGGCCCTACGCGGCCTCAGTTCCTTCTTTCTGCCCATGATGGTTGCTGGAACTAGCCTTGCTCTCAGCAAGTACTATTCCCCTTGTTTGGATTTGTTTGATACTTTGTTAGTTCTATTTAGTTAAGTAGTTAAGTGTCCAGAGTAGTTGGAGATAAGGCAAGTCCCTGTGGGGACTTTGAGCGGCTGGGCCATGCCCCAGTTGCCAGGCTTCAAGCCGTGTGCCTCCTGCGGGAAGGCCTTCCCACTCAGCGACCCCCACCACTGTTGCCTTAAGTGCCTGGGGGAAGCCCACAGAAAGGATAAGTGCAAGACCTGCAGGACTTTCAAACCGAGGACTCCAAAGGACCAATAAATCTGGTTGGAAGCCCTGTTAATGGTTGCAGCGCTCTGCTGGCCTCTGAGCTGAGCCACTCCACCTCGGTACTGAGTGTGACTTTGGTACAGAGTGCACCATTGGCGCCACCCTTGACTTGGCATCACGCAACATCTCTGGCACTGAAGAGAAAGATGCAGTGGGAAGAGCGCGGACATTCCTCTGCGCAATTGGTATGGGCAGGCTCGAGTATGGAGATGCATCGGACCCAGCCTGTCGAGACTTCTCCAGTCCCTGCATCTCCGGTTAGGGAGCCTCCCCTGACTCCTGGGGAGTGGGAGAGTGCCCCTGCTGATGCTGTCGACACCAGAGGCAAGAGCCTTGTTTTTCAGCTGGCAAGAGCCTTGTTGGCCTTGTCTATGCCACCTCGGCGCCCCCTCTGCCGAGGGAGAAGGGGCCAATGTCATGGGGGAAACCCATGTTAGTTCCCCCGGAATGGCAGAAAAGACCCCAGTACAGGGAGGAAGATCTCCCGATGGATGGTCTCCGAGGGTAGAGCAGAGCCACTCCCCTAGTAGTCGCTCCAGGTCAGTGTCGTTGAGCCAACCTGCTCCGGCACGGGACGTGGAGTCAGGGCGCATGAGGAGCTGCTCAAGAGGGTGGCCTCCAACTTGGGGCTGGAAGTGAAGGAGCTAAACGAGGCCATAGATAGCCTCTTTAATGTGCTGGCGGCAGCTGCCCCAGTGTGATTGGCCCTCCCAGTCCATGAAGGGGTCCTTAAGATTGCAAACCCCTTCCTCGGTTGCCCCCACATCACAGGTGGCTGAGAACAAATATTAAGTCCTGTCCCGGGAACCCTGATAGTAGAAACGGCTAATCAGCAAAAAAGGCAAGGTCAGCCACGGTTGGCTCCAAAGAACAAGGACAATAAGAAGATGGACTTGTTTGAGGGAGAGATTTATTCCATGGCAAGCGTGCAGTTCAGGATTGCCAACCATCAGGCCTTCCTGATTTCAACCTGTGGGACTTCCTTAGATGGATCACTGAGGCCCTGCCCCGGGACCAGGCTGCAGACTTTAGCACTATTGTGGAGGAAGGAACCACGGCAGCTAGGGCAGTGCTCCAGATGTCCTGTGATGCTGCTGACTCAGCAGGCAAGGCCATAGCCTCCGCCATCTTTATGAGAAGGAGCTCGTGGCTGCAATTCTTGGGCCTGTCCCAGGAGGTGCAACAGTCTATCCAAGACCCCCCCCTTTGATGGGTCGGCGCTATCCTCAGACCAGACTGGCGCGAAGTTACACAGTCTGAGGGACTCCAGGGCCACGTGTCACTCCCTGGGCCTTTACATGTCCCAGTTTTCCAGGCATCAGTAGTGGCCTCGGGCGCAGCAGCAGCCAAGGCCTCAGCCTAGGCCTTTCCAACCCTATAGGAATAGGGATAGGAGTAGTGGGTTTAGAAGAAGAAATCAGCCCCCTAGTGGGTCCTCGGCTCCCCAGCAAGTGCCCCCCAGGAGGTTGGGCAACCAAAGGAGACAATTTTAATGGTGTGGCCGAGGGTGTTGCCCTGACTGCTGTCCTAGATCTGCCCCGCCCCTTCCTAAACAGGTTAAGGTCTTTCTATCCCAAATGGGCAAATATCACTTTGGACCATTGGGTCCTTGGGAGAGTCTGGGGGGGCTATGCCCTGTAGTTTACATCTATCCCCCACCCCCGCCAACAACCCTCCCCTTCCGTCCTCCTTCAAGGACCCTCTCATGAGCAACTCCTCTTGCAGGAGGTGGACACTCTCCTCAACCTGGGAGCGGTGGAAATGGTCCCTCAAGGCAGAAGGGGGAATGGGTTCTATTCGAGGTACTTCCTCATCCCCAAGGCAAAGGGGGGAAGGTCATATTAGATCTGCGTCATCTAAACAAATATGTCAAACGACTCAGGTTTCATATGGTCTCCCTAGCCTCCATAGTCCCTACCTTGGATCCAGGAGACTGGTATGCCACCCTCGATCTCAATTACGCATACTTTTACGTGTCTATCCTCCCCAGCGACAGGCGTTTTCTCCATTTCATGGTGGTTGGCTCCCACTACCAGTTTACAGCCCTGTCCTTTGGCCTATCTTCAGCTCCAAGGGTGTTTACCAAGTGCATAGCGATAGTGGCTGCCCACATGAGACAAAAGGTGTGCAAATTTTTCCTTACCTAGATGACTGGCTGATCAGGGACAGGTCCAGGTCCCAACTGCAGGAAAGCATGACCCTCACTTGCTCTATGTGCAGCAAGGTGGGACTACTCATAAAGGAATAGAAGCCCACACTAACCCCAGTGCACCGTATTGAATTCATTAGGGCTACCCTGGACGCGTCCCAGGTCAGAGCCTTCCTACCTCAGCCATGTTCCAAGGCAGTGGTCTCTATCATCTCCCAGCTGCACCAAGGCCCCATGACAACAGCCAGGCACTGCCTACAGCTGTTAAGCCACATGGCAGCCTTCATGTACATAGTGAGACTAGCTTGCCTGAGACTCAGACCACTTCAGGCATGGTTGGCCTCGATATATGTTCTGAGCAGACACCCATTGGATGGGGTGGTCACGGTTCCCCCACCCATCTTAGCCTCCCTAAACTGGTGGCAGACTCCCAGGGCAGTGGTGAAGGGCATTCCATTCAAGGAACCGGTCCCGTTGGTCACCCTAATTTCCGACACTTCAGACGTAGGATGGGGAACACGCATTAGCACCAACCTAGGCACTCAGGGGCTCTGATTGGGGGAGGAGGGGTGCCTGCACATCAGTGTGAAGGAGCTGAGGGCCAGTCATCTAGCGTGCAAGGTGTTCCTCCGATTCCTGTCAGGCAGAGTGGGGCAGGTGCTGACGGACAACACCGCAGCCATGTTTTACGTAAACAGGCAGGGGGGAGCATGCTCCTCAGCCCTCTGCGAGGAAGTTATCTGTCTGTGGGACCTTGCCATGAGGCACGATTTCCACCTGATGGCCTCTCTCCTCCTGGGAGTGAGGAACAATGAGGTGGTTGGCATCAGCAGATCGTTTCTACCCCGCCCAACTGGTCATCACACCCAGAGGTGGTAATTATGATCTTCCAGAAGTGGGGCGTTCCCCAACTGGACCTATTTGCGTCGGCCTGGAACACAAAGTGTTTGAAGTTCTGCTCACTCTGGGGTCATGAGACTGGGTCAATTTCTGACGTGTTCCTCATGGATTGGATGGGGACCGTCATGTATGCATTTCTGCCCATTCCGTTCCTGCCCGAGGTCCTGCTGAATATAAAGAGGGAGAGGGCGGACGCTATACTCATCACTCCAGCCTAGCTGAGACAATACTGGTGTTCAGCATGATGCTGGACCTTTCGATCACCCCACTCCTGGAGCTCCCGAGGCGGCATGATCTTCTATCCCAGGACCATGGTCGCCTGTTGCACCCGGACCTGGACTCCCTGCACTTCATAGCGTAAAGGCTCTGTGGCTGACGGAGGGAAAGAAGGCCTGCTCAGTGCAGGTCCAGCATGTCCTGCTTGGTGGCAGGAAGCCTTCTACACAGGTCGTGTATTGGGCTAAGTGGAAGCGGTTTACCTGTTGGGCGGAGTCCTGGGGTATTCTGCCCAGCCTCTCGCCTATACAAGCGATCCTCGAGTACCTGCTCCAGTTAGAGCTCCAGGGTCTGGCGCTGGCCTTGCTGAAGGTTCACCTGGTGGCCATTTTGGTCTTTTATGAGCTGCTAGAGGGGAGATCGCTGTTCTCCCAGCCCATGTCGGTCAGGTTCCTCAAGGGAATGGAGAGGCTTTATCCATAGGTCCATGACCCAGTATCTCCCTGGGATCTCAACCTGGTCCTCTTGAGACTCACAGGGCCCCCCTTTGAACCCATGGCTTCATGCCCTCTGCTCATCCTTTCATGGAAGGTAGCTTTCCTGGTGGCCATTACTTCAGCCAGGAGGATCTCCAAGATTAGGGCCTTGACCTCGGATCCCCCTTATTCTCTATTCTATAAGGACAAGGTTCAGCTAAGGCTGCATCCAACCTTCCTACCCAAGGTGGTTTTCCAATTTCATTGTAATCAAGATATTTTTCTCCCTGTCTTTTTCCCCAAATAGCACAGTTTGGAGGAGGAGAGGAGATGGCACTCGCTGGATGTGAGATGAGCTCTGGCTTTCTACATCAAGCATACAAAGCCTTTCTGGAAATCAACGCAGCTCTTCATTGCTGTACCTGACCAGATGAAAGGCTCACCTGTCTCCACCCAGCGCATCTCCTCGTGGATTACATCATGAATCAAGTTCTGCTGAGAGCAGGCAAAGATGCCGCTTCTGGCACTCAACCAGAGCTCAAGCCTCATTTACAGCCTTCCTGGAGAGAATGCCCCTGCAGGACATCTGCAGAGCCACCACCTGGTCGTCGGTGCATACCTTCACATCCCGCTACACCATCATCCAGCAGGTGAGAGAGAACGCGGCATTCGGCAGAGCGGTGCTGAGGGCAGCTCACCGGTAACTCCGACACACCTCCAAAGGTATTGCTTGTTAGTCATCTATAATGGAATGGATACGAGCAAGCACTCGAAGAAGAAAACAAGGTTACTTACCAGTAACTGATGTTCATCGAGATGTGTTGCTCATATCCATTCCACAACCCAACCCAACCCAACCCCCAGCCCACTGCCGGAGTTGGCAGAAAGAAGGGACTGAGGGAGCATAGGGCCGGCAGCACCTCCATATATTGTGCCACGTGTGTGAGGCTCCAGGGGGCGCTGGAGCTGGCCCTACGGAATCTGCTAAGAGGAAAAGGTCTGGGTAACCGTGTACAGAGGCGTACACACACCTGTAGTGGAATGGACATGAGCAACACATCTCGAAGAACATCAGTTATTTTTTAACTGCCGTACTTTTCTATAACACCAACCCAGCTACAGGGGAATCCTCAGTATTGTAGTGTAGTCCATGAAAATAATTTATTGATTTCTAATCCATTACACCTCTGCAATCCTTTTGATGATAATGGCTTTACATGTGTGTCACAGAGGGCTTCATTTGAAGACCATGGTTTTGCACAGTTCTAAGACTATAGATCAACCTGAAAAGTCTATTTATTACTGGAGAAGAAAGTAGAAGAAGAAAACTCAGCTTCGCACTTGGAGCCCAGTCTAGGTTGAAAAGGATGCCGGGGAGGGAGAAATCTTCACTTGTAAACTGAGCATATTTGATATGGAATCTGAGACACGAACATGGAACCTGATGATATTGATCTTAGTTTATTTTCAGAATTGAAACAGTTAAGTACTTTTAGCTGCTTTCCTTTAGATGCATGGATAGTTTCTATGACTCATTTCATTGTAATTAAGTGATCAGATAATTAAACGGGATAATTTCTTTAAAATTGATCTTTTAAGATGAAATTGTTGATTTAAACTGTTGATTAAATAGTTCTCTCATTACACTGTGGACTTCAAAATTGGAATCCATAACTGTGTATATTATATTCTAAATTGTGCTGTTTTGGTATGGCTAAATCTTGCCTGGACAATATAGTTACTTGACTTTCTATAATTTCTCTCACTGGGGCTTGAGTTGTGAAATGTCCATGCAGTTTTAACTAGACATGAATAAACTATGGAAGATATATTTGGCAGCAACAGCAGGTCAAGCCCAACACCAATAGCAAATACATATCTGTCCAATGTGGGATGGGGAGGGGAAGGGCAGTGGTGGGTCTGTGAGTGAGAGAGAGAGAGCAGTTTCCAGTCACCTGAAAATAGTGAATAATATTAAACAATTCCTACAAACTCCACCTCCATAAAGAGTTCATGTTCCATAGCAGCTCAGAATAATTAATCCTTACACATCCAGAGATGAACAAGAAATGTAATATGAAACAGATACAGCTCCCAAGACAGTCTTCTCCTTTTCTAGCTCAGATCACTTCTGGAGCTCCTTTGCACTCATGTAACTCCAAAACAACTCATTTTTTTAATATTTTGTGCGTTCTTTGAACTTAATCCTCAGTGAGGATAAATGCTTCTGATAAATTAAAAGTGACAAGTTCTATTGTGTGAAGAAAGCGTTCTACTAATTTTTAATGACTTATTGAGGCACTGAACACCATTTTTAACTTCAAATAAACCCATGTAGCACATTTATTATGCAAACAACTGCTCTATTTTTCATTAAACTTTTTTTTTAAAACAGGGAAATTATAATATGTTATAGCACCTCTTCTACAAACCTTACTCCTGGGAGTAGCCCTACTGGTTTCAAGGGCTATTTGAGTGGCAAAAAAATTTCAAATCAGGCCCTATGTTAGTGCAGTGCAATGGCTGAAATTTTTAAATGCCGAAAAGGTACGGACTTCAAAGTTACAGTTCCTTCAGCTGCTGAAATGCAGCTATATTAGACATACGTATATTTGACATAAAGGTTAATGGCATATAGAGTAACACATTAACCATGCTACAAATATAAGAGAGGCCTGAGTTACTCTTGCAGTGGGAACTGTAACCAACTTTCCTGATTTTGGTATACTTAAAAGCTCAACAATAATATACTTTGCACTTAATTTGTATTTCCATGATCTGCTATGGTTTATTCAGATTAAGTGTGAGAGACAAGGTAGGACTCTTTCCTTTAAGACTGCTATCAGAAAGTGGCGATTGGATATCTTGGGAAACCAGTCCATCATTATGAATTTATGGCTACTGGCTGCAGAAAACAAGTAAACAGGTATTTCTCCTTTGTGCTGCTGGTGTTTTCCTTTTTCAGAAAGAAGTTATAGATAATCATACAAGAGAGTAAAAAAATATTTTCTTACCTGGGCTGCTAAGAGATGCAAAATAAGAGAAGCAGCATCAGTACTGACAAGGGAACTAGCTTCCTTTGTCATCCATCCCACTGCTATTTATACCGACATTGTGCCTGGTCTTATATTCAGGGCAGGGACTGTCCTCCTACTCTGTTTATCCAGTGCCTAGAATGTGATGCCCCATAGCTATTACAGTAATGCAAATTAAGAATAATCAACTAACTGAGGACCAAGAGAGCAAAACAGTGAGTTGTTCCCCTTTTCCACTGATTTACATCAATGGTATATGGACTGAAGAGTAAATCCTTGTAGTGCTCCTATGAGACAGAAGTATGAAAGTTACTTTTGTCACAGAAGTTTGACCCAAATAAGCCCTTTAATTAACACATCTCTTTGCTTTCATGGTCTATTATGGGAATTGAGTTAGAAGCAAACCATGTGATGCTTTGTTGAGAGTAATATGAACTATGTGTGACTTGCTGCCACAAAACCACTTAGCATTTGCACTTTCAAAAGGGTAGGTGCAGACTACTATAAGCTTTAGTTCACGTTTTACATGTTTTCAGGTTGGTATTGGGAAACCCCTTCCTAGCATACAGGAGCCCATCCAAAGTTCAGTGGCAGTTTCTTCTTTCTAGTTCATACATCTTTGATGTCCACTATCTTTCTCGATGCAGTGTATCAAGAGCAGTTCCCTGCCTTCCGTCATTCCACATGCAGAATTCCTACTGATACTAAAGTTCAGGGGGTAGAGTGACAATGATCAGGTGCTTAAAGGAGTTAGCATTCTTAAATCAAAGCAGTTATTAACAAGAGAAAATACTGTGCAAATTAAAAAACCCTGATTTTTAACTTAATACAGGAAAAATATCATGAATACGTGGAATGGGCCTGAGTCACCAGTGGCATTAAATCTGCTGCAGTCAGTGGAGTTACAATAGGGAAGAATTCAGTCCATTGTCTTTAAATGTTTTTATAAAAAGTATATTATTTATAAAGCATATGGTATATGTAAATAAACCATTTCAAGGTGTGAACTTTTAGTGTCCTTTAGTATATGCATGTGGTGGCTTTGTTTGAAAGCATTAGGATATAATGGAGAAATGTTTTCATGATCTGCCATAATAAGCTGTCAAATATTGTTTTGAATAGATTTTCAAACTCAGATCTCTATATATGTTTTGAAACACATAGTTTAATGATCTAAACCTTGGTCTTGAAAATACTTATGTACATGGACAACTTTACGAACAGGAGTTTCCAGGATCAGGATCACAGTCCAATATGAGGGTCAGAGCAATGCCCGCATACTACTTAAGTCCCATTTAATATCCCGCTTTTTGGTTTTGAATGGTGTGGAGACCTGAATTTCATCCTTTCTTGCTTTAGAATACCCCACTCTACCTGTGAATTTGTAAACCATCTGCAAATGTCTGATTTCTAAAAGTCAAGTTATTTCTAAATTATTTTCCAAATTTATCTTAGTGCATTTTGCTGCACCACGTTAAACATTTTCTCTAAGTATCAAAGCAAAACAGTAGCCTTAGAGAAATACCAGAGCCAATGACCCATCTAGTATATCACACGTTGCAACAAATGTACTTGATGACCTGCTGGTCATTCTGGGAGGGACAGAGACAGCTAAAAGTCAGACAAAACAGTCACAATCATAAAGATTCCCATCACAATAACAATTTTGTAGCAAAAGTTAAATATTTGCTAAGCCATACAGCTGTCCTGAAAAAAATATACAAAGAAATGGAGGAAACAAACATACATGAGCTGATTTTTCAATAGAAGGCACCTTAGTCTTGCTCATAGCCAAACTAGGCAATCGCCCTCATATAATTCTTGTCACCTACTGGGTTTATGCATACAAATGCATGCAGGTACTTGGAGGCACACCCACAGAATTCTTGTGTGAGGCTTTGGCTTAGGTAAGCTAAATTTTAAAACACTATTTTGTAAGCAGCACGTACAACACGCTACATGCAAATCATGGAAAATATTTCCATGGGAGCAATTTTAGGTGACTAGTACTGTAGGAAATTTTTGTATACACTACTGGATGGACACAAGTCTATGTTCACAAAATCAGATTTTCAGCAAAAAGTGTGTACACATTTGCAAGCCACCCTGCACTACCTTGCTTATTAATGTAAATATTTCCTCCTGTTAGCATGTTTGAGTGTTTGTCTTCACCACAGACTTAACCTGGTCTGACCACCTGGGTTTATCTAGTTCAGCTGTATGAGCAGCCACACAGGTTACTAGGTCCACACTAGTGTTGAAATCACCCATGTATGACATGAAGATTTGTGAGAGTATATCATCCGGTTCTTCCTATTGCAATGAGATGAGCCACTCTATAATTTTTTCCTAATGAATCATGGGAGAACTTGTCTGTGCTTCTGAGCATATGAGGGGAATTGTGGGAAGCCATTAGAGGACTATCAACACTCAAGTGTTTAAACTATGTCCATGCTACAAAGTGGGTGGGTTACCACCCAGAGTGAAAGCAGTACTGGGGGGCGAGTCAGCTAGCCTGAAATCACCATTAGATGTGAATGAAAGGGTTTTAAGTATGGACAGAAGGGGGATAAGGGGCAACACCTGAGTTAACTCTGCTGTGAGGAAATACCCCTATACTTCTTTTAATAACTATTTCCCTTTTTGCGCAAATGTAATGTTTTCTGCATCTAAAGGTGGAAGCAAGCATTTCCACATATGCTTAAACATAAGTATGTCAGTAGTCCTGTTTCTTAGACTTAAACATGTGTGATAAATGTTTGCAAGATTGGGGTCTAAATCACTAGTATGTGACTTTTTAAAAAACATTAAGACATGCTATTTAACTTTAAATATTCATGATTTTCTCTACACTTTCATCGACTCTCAGCTATTATAGTTTCTCCAATCTACCTCTCTGAAACACTTGTTCCTTTAAAAGGATTTTAAAAAACAAATCTTTTGCTCATACACTGATTATTTTTGTTGTCTTCAGGTATGTTTGTTAGTGCAAGATAGATATTGCTGAACCCTTGGGACCTCTTGAAAACAAAGTGTGTATCTCTGGAGTCAGTGGTATACCAGAAAACAAAACCTGATAGAAATATAATTGAAATAGGTAATTAGCAGGTTTAAACCTGTGTAATTACCAATATACTTTGAGGGTGAAGTCAATGGGGTGGTATTTAATCCTCAATTTTGAACTCTATGTTGCCTGAAAAAGCATAGTGAACGCTATGGTTAGGATTGATAAATGTTTCCCTTTTAACCTCATTTTGAAACATCATATAGTAACTTGCTGAAATATTCTGTTTGGTTCATAAGGGAAGGTGTATATTGTGGAAAATATCTCTTCCAAAACCCCCTCTCAATTCCAGGAATAGAACGAAATGCTACGAATGGAAAAAAATCCTGGGTCCTATGATTTTTGCTGCATTCTGCAATATTCTACAAATTCTAAATTTTCACTCTGAAAAATCAAGCTTGTCTTTTTTCTGTTGTGAAGCTGCAATTGTCACAATGTGAAAAATTTGCTGCTACCTTGTTAATAAACCAATTTTGTGCAAAAAACAAAAGAAACGTAGCTGGGCAAACATTGGCAACAAAGGTGAGAACTCCGGCCCACTAACCCCTATGGCAAGCACTTTAAGGTATAATTAACTATAATGTGCCAGAATCTCAACTAAATCCATGTAACTTCACTGACTTCAGTGGAGCGATGCTAACTTACAGCAGTTAAGGTTCTGGTCCAAAGTATGGTGAATCACCCAAAGATGTAAGTGTAGAGTGAGTCTAGCAATTATTCCTCTTCTCAGCCCCCAGAGCAGGACCTATCCTTGAAAAAGGGGTTGTAGTCACAGAATTTTGACATTTCTTTGAACAAAGGCTCAAAGTAACAAGTGAATTACAATGGAAATAATCAGGCTCTGAATTAACTGAAGAGACAGAATGATCCCTTTATGTGTGTATCCTATAAAAACCTTATTGTAAAGTGACCAACCTATAAAATGGGAAAGGCAAATATGTGCTTGAGGAAGAAGGCTTGGAAACTCAACCTTGTTAAGAAAGTAAATGAGGTTGGTTAATTATCCTTTTCTGCCATGGATGACTCTACTAAGGGGGAAAAATTGTTTCTACACAGAATCTATTTGACCTTGGTTAGGGTATTAACCTGATTTCCTTATCAGTTAGCAATTGTGTTTGGCTTAACTGCTTGCATACCAGCACATACTTTCAACAACTTGAAATGTACACTAAGTACAACTTGTCATGCAACCAAAACCAGATTACTTTATGAATTACCCTCTTCTTTTATCATCATAAGGAATTTCCATTTGTTGTTCAATGGGAAACAGTATTTTTTTCTGCATGAGCCTGAGAACAGTGAAGCCACCTTTTTCTAAATTATGTGCGCTTGCTCTGATTATATTGCATTATTGGGACAAGGGGCATTTTTAAAGAGCCTCATTATCTCTTAGTACTTTTTATTGCAATGAGATTAAGTTACAACTCGTTTCGTGAGATGTAAATCCTAGTAGGTATGAGATTCCTAAATCGATGGCAAGTAGTTTAGATCACCAGGATGCTATATTTCAGTTTCACTAGTAGCAGTGATAATTACAATATAAATAATTGCCCAGAATAAACGGTTGGTGACAGGTTGATCGTTTGCTTTTCAGATATAAGAGTGAGGTTAAAGTAAAAAGAAAAATACCTTAATTCAAGCGAATAAAGAGTCTATTTTGAATGTAATGATAAGAGTAGACTGCAATCAAGATAAAGGACATGCAATTCAGTAGAATATAAAATGAAAATATTATTATTTTCCCTTTATTCACAGGTGACAGCTGATGGACATTTCACTTGGCAGAAAAAACCTCGTCTAGAATTAACTAGCATCGTAGTTGGAAAGCCATTAACACTCAATCTAATCAGAACGAGTAAATGTGTAACCTTCTAAGGCATTCTGGAGTTCACTTTAACACCTGACACTGTAATTTTCCTCGGCGCCTGAAAATGAAGTCTGAATGTCAGGGATAAAAACAAACGGTTTCATATATGAGCTATGAACAATTTACTCTTTCTAGGTGACTTACTCTACTGATTCGAGGTCTACCCTTGTAAACTCAAGGGATGAAAGGAGGCAAGGTGCTTCCTTGAGCCTCATACCATCAGTTCCACGCTATTCCCCCACCTCACACAAGTGGGACCCTTTCCCTCCGGAGCAATGGCGAAATACAAAGGGAGACTAACTCCTTTAGTTGCAATCTCCCTTCCAGATTGCCCTAGCGACGGCTACCTGGCCATACTCTTGGCGGATCACAAACTCTTTAAATAGCAAAGGGCTAGATTGTCAATCTAATTGCAACTTTGCAGAATCAGTAGGAAAAAAGTGTGGCTTATTCCTGGCCTCAAGCTATGTTCTCCTAAAATGATAGCTTGTACAGGAATGTCTCAATAAATGTTCTAAGTTGGCCTCCAGCTATCTACCTTTTCTTGATTCTTTCGGCTTTACAGCACATTGAAACGCCTTGTGCAGAGAGAAGAGACTGTGTGGATTGCATTGTCTTCAAGTCAGCAGATGGGGAACGTCAGTCCCCAGGGCTCAAAGCTGTCTAGGTTTGTCAGGCTGACTTTAGAGTGGAAAAGGAGGGGAACGGGAGCGCATTCATTCACACTGAATTCTCTAGCCAGTGAAGCGGTACAGTGGGAAAGAGTCAGGAGGAAATAAGTGGATGCGCCTGTATTAAGGGTCTGACTTTTAGAGATTCTGAACTCCCTGAGCCTTTTGTGAGTTTAGATGGAATTGGGGGTATTCAGTGGTTCCTTAAATCAAGCCCCCAAAGTCTATATTCCAGTGCTACGAACATGGGAAATAAGCAAGACTAGCCCAAAATGATACTGTGTGAAGATAAGTGTGACCTAATTGTCATAATCCAAATGTGGTTTTCTTGGTATAAATTTGTGGAAATGAGTCAGAGAGAGAAACAAGGAGGAGGCAGAATAGAGACACTTTGAGTCAAAAGTACTTAAGCGCTGGTGCGAATTCCACATTCTTGGTGCTTTTCCCCTTGGAAAGCCCTTGGAATTCTTCTTCTTCTTTCTCACAGTGTATTGGTTACAATAAAATTCACACCGTCCTTGTCCGTTTCACCCAGCTGTCTCTGCTGGAGAGGCAGCACTAAGGAGCTGAGGTGGCAAATCTTCCGGTTCTTGTATTCAGAACTGTTGCTACCAGTTCTTGATGCAGCATTATGTGCTAACTTGGCAAGTAGGGATGAGTGATGGTCCACAGAGAGGATTAGACCTACTGCTACTATCAGTAGCCAGTTATCCTTCAGTTCAACCATCAGTCGTGTGACTTGGAAGCTGAAGAATCAGGATGTTTGTTCCAAGTTGTCCATTTGTGTGATTCTTACAGTTGTTTGCTGCCCATGGATTTGTCACAACGTTATCCCCCCTACTACTCTCACAGATATTTGTCTGTTACTAGAACTTTACATTGAAAAATCATTACCCTCCTTCAGCAGTGTCAGCGCAGGGTACTATCTGCAGATCGGTTCCACGTAATTACTCTTCATCAGAGTTTATTTCTTGTGGAATCCGAATCAATTTCTTGAAAAAGTGTTTTATTTTTTTCTGCTGCATTTAGGTATGCTTAACCATTTAAGGCTTGACTCTTCTAGCCTTACTCACATGAGTCCCACTGATTTGAATGTACACATAAGTAAGAGTGGCAAAATCTAGTCCTGAGGTAGCTACAACTCTAATAATTTTGGTGTTCTGCATTGTAAATAGTAACTAGTAAATACATAGTGTTCCTGAATCTGTGATTTGCCTTCAGACTGCTTTTGTCACCGGAAGGAAAGTACTGCAATGTGTGGATTAGGTAAGAGTAGTTAATGTAACAGTACTGTAATGTTAGAAATTTGCTTTCAGACCATTTAGTATTTGCTATATTCAGGGCAGCAGGATTAATTTCTGCCTACCTCAATGGAACACAGCTTTTGCTTCTCCTGGAAACAAATTGCAGATTATTCCAGTCTGAGATTTGTTACAGAGGATTTACCATGGAAATGCATAATAAAATTCTTGGGTCTTTTTAAATTAATAGTATAGATTTCAGAGTGTACTAGTTTTAGTTTTTGTCTGTAAAACAAAGTTCCTGCCCTGAGGAGTTTACAGTACAAACAGGTCAGGGTTCATACGGAGAAAAGTTCCAACCATAGTACTGCAAATTTTGTTCAACACAAGTAGCATGCACTTTAAAATCATGTTAATGAACAATTCTCTCCCTTATCCAAGCACTAGGGTATAACCTGCAGGGCGAGCTTCAGTGATTCTTAGATTTAAAAAAACACACACAATTTAAGTAAGTTGAATGCCATAGCTCATTTTTGAAGTACACCAACTGTATTGTGCTTTATGAACTTCTGGATGTATATTATAGACTCACTTTTGTGGAGGCACTTGTATAAATATTGAGAAATACAGCACTTGATTCTCTAATGTACTGACCACTCACTTTCTTGAGGTGCAGCAACTTCAATAGAATTGAAAACAGCTACTTTCTGCAGGCCACCAGCGCTTCAGGGGATCAGCCCTAAAACTTTTCACCTATTCCCCAAAGCTAGTACTATTTTTGCATGAAAAATGTTAAACATTTTAAGAGTTAGGCATGCTAGGCCCCATCAGGAATTGAGGTAAGAGACATGCCTTTGAGTAATATGGTTCCAGTTAAACTGGTTTCTAACACACTGTGAGAGAACATGTCGCCATGTTTAAGAGATGGCAAATCCCCATGCCACCTTTAAATTTCTTTTTAGTTTTAAAATGCTTCTGTGAGCCCCAGCTATGCTGTTCAAGTTAAGTCAAATTGCTAAAGCCTGATGCAAGGTGTTTCCTCACTCCAGACGTTGAGCTTCACGGCTCAGTCATTCCTACTAGAGGAACACGGAGAATTCTTTCCAAGGCCAGTGTAAGGTACAAGCCTGCTGGACTGGCCCTGTAGTGTTTGTTTGTTTTTTCCTAATGAGCCTAGTGTTAGGCAAGCTGCACTAACCTGGGCCTCATTGTAGCAAGCGCAGTGGCACTTCTGGGGGATGGAAGAGCTGACCTTCTAAGTATCTCTAATCTATAGGATTCCTCCTCCCATTTACAGCAGCCAGTAACTGCCAGCACAATGCAGTCAGCCCAACGTGCCCGGGGATCTGCTGGCAGTGAAGATAAGATGTGGGTGGCAAGCCTCCATTTTATGCCAGTTCGCCCTGATCCTTAGCGGTCAGGGGCCACGCAGCCCTCTTCAGCTGGGCAAGGCGGCGGCCGCATGTCCTGATTTTATGGGGACAGGCCCAGTAGGGGGAGCTTTTTCTTACCCCTGGGGGTGTTTCACACTTGCCCTCTGCTCACCCCTCAGTTTGGGAACAGCTGCCCCCAACGCAGCGGGGTCCGGGCCACGCCGCTTTCCAGTGACCCCCGCCTAGCCCAAGCCCTTCCCCGCGTGGCAGCGAGCCTGGCTGGCTGCACAGGCCGGCGAACGCCCGCCGGAGAGAAGCGGCGGCCGCGCTGCCCTCGTGCCGCGGCGGCGTGTCCCTCCGGTGACCCCGGCTGAAGGGCCTGCGGGAGGCGGGCGGCCTTCGCCCTGCGGCGGCGGCGGCGCCGGGGAGAGGCCGAGGCGGGCCGCGGAAGAGGCGCCGGGTTCGAGGCCGAGGGAGGCCGGCGTTGCCCTCCCTCCCCCCGGGGGCGGTGCGCGCTGACGCGGCGGCGCCGCTGCTCTGTCTCTCTCGGCCGGGGGGAGTCGCACAATTATGAGAAGGAGCCGCCGGGCGGTCGCCGCTGCCGCCACCGCTGGGTCCCGGTCCCGGAGCAGAGCCGCGTTCGAGTTCTCCTCGCCGCCCCGCTCGCCTCGTCGTCGGCCCCGGAGCGCTGTCCTCGCCCGGCCTCAGCCCGCCGAGCCCAGCGCCGATAGATGGAGACAGGCCCCGCCACCGCCGCAGCACGAGCAGCCCGGCCCGAGGAGAGCCAGCGCCGGCGCCGAGACCCAGCCCGACCCTGAGGAGAATGGTGAGGGGGGTTGGGCGGCCCGGCCCGGCCCGGCCCGGCCCGGCCCTGGGGCTCCCGCCGGCCTGGAGCCGACCTGTCCGCGCCGGCTGCCGCGAGCCCGAGCAGGCCAGGGCCGCTCCCGCCCCCCTTGGTGGAGCGAGCCCCTGGCGGTTGTTCCCCTCCGCGCCCGCCAGGGCTCGCGGGGCCGTTGAGCTGGTGGAGGCCGGGCCCGGGCCTGACGCCTCACGCGGCGCTGTCGGGGGCGGCTGAGGTGCCGCGCGGGCTGTGTGGAGAAGGGCGCCCTGCGCCCTCAGACAGCGGCGTGGGTGCCAGACAAACGCCGGGCGCTTCCCGGTGCCTGTGGTGTTCGGGGTCCCTCGCACCACGCGGGCGAGAGCTTGCCGCTGCACATGTTCGTCGGCTTGGAAGGGTCTGATTTGTGCCAGGGAGCGTCAATTTCTTGATACCCCCCGCAGACGAATGGGGGGGGGGAACCACACACACACACATTTCCAGCTGTGATAATTGAGATTGACAGAGAGGCTTGAGAACGGATTCGGGTTTGATGCGTGTATTTTAACCTGGTGTTGGTAGCTTCTGTTTTTAAAGGCTCTAAAGCGGCGACTTCTCAAATCTTAATAGGTACTGTCATTGAATAATTATTTTCTGACCCCCCCCCAATTTGTTCGACTGTGAAAATCTAAATAGATAAAAATAAAAAGGTTAAGCATAAGCATTGATAATATCTGTTATAAAAAAAATTGAATTCTGCTAAGCCTAATCTCTTGATATAAGACAGAATCCTATTACTGCTGCATACCCTACTGAGAATTTGAGTCTTAAGTCTATCAGTTCAACCCCTTTTCTCTTTTGTTTAAACAGCTTGTTTAGGGTTTTGTTTCTATTCAAGAATATCACTTTACTGTGATACACATAATCTTTAATAATGTATCTCTTTAATCATTTACCTAATCGATCAGAATTATTTAGTACATAGTTGCATTCTTCTGAGATGTAACCATTCCTCCATTTTAACTTTTACCTGCCTACTTAATTCTTACATGTCACAATTTTATGTAAATAATAAAAAATACTAGATTGCAGTCATAATATAGAACCCTGTAAAACTTTGCTACGTATGCCCTTATGCAAAAAATACACATTTTTAATTTAAATCTTGTTTTTAATTTCTAATCAGTTCTTTATCCTTCTGCTTATTGCCTAGCTGATCTTTAGAGTTGATACAGTAATCCATCATGTGAAACTGTTTCAAAAGCATTCTGAAAATCCAGGTCTAGAGTATTAACTCCGTTGTTCACCACTTTCTAGATCAATGTCTTTAATTAAAAGAAGTGTTTTATAACATGACATTGTGAGAAACCATGTTGATTCTCGCCTATTATATTGTACATTTCTATACATAAATGTTAAGCTTCTCTTTTTAGTAAAAATGTAGGACTTAAAATTCTGGGAAAGAAGCTGAAAATTAGACCTGTCTCTGTTAGATATGACGTTCTCCATTCATGTGGTACATGTTCTTCACCACTGAGTTGAGAGATTGTGCCACAAAGTTTCATCCTGTATTTGTTAGTCACAGGAATGTACTGCAAATTGATCCTTCACTGTCCCAGGTTTCTGGGTTGAATTAGCATTAGCCAGTTTGTTTATTTTCTGGCAACACAGTAGATTCATTTATAGTGTCTTGTACCTCCCGACTTCATTGGTGTTTGTCAAATGTTTCATGATATCTTGAAAGAATTATTTTACAGGTTAGTTTGCACAGAATGTTTTGTTTGTTTATTTGTTTATTTATTTATTTGTGCTAAATTCAGGATGTTGTTACATTGTTCAAATCCTTTATAGACTATTTTAAATTTCTAAGGAGCCAATACTAGGAAAACTTGGCATGTATTTAGGACCTGATCCTGAAAACACTTAAACAGATGAGTAAGTTAGAAGTCAATGTGACTACTCCATGACTACAGGTATTCATGTGTTTAAGTGTGTTCAGAGTCAGACCTACATTTGTTTCAGTTTTGGATGCTTCCTAATCTGTTGTTTAGAGAGGAAAAAAGCCTGTTTTATTGTATTAGCTGTCTTCAGGTTGGATATTTATCTACTCCTTTATATTTTGCTGTTCTTGTTTTCATAATTCTCATTAAACTGGAAACATTGGAAGGCATTTTAAAATGTTACTACTTATTCAGCAGGGAGATATGACAGTAGTGTACATTTAAATGTTTGTTTTAAAATCTGACCATGTAATTTTCCTCCCTCTGTGGATCTCTCCATTGGCTCTGTCCAGTCCATCACATTTCAATTTAAGTTTCTTGTCCTGGTTTTTGAGGCTGTGCATAATTCCCTCTGCCTACTTATCCAACTTTCTCTTATCATGTTGGCCCTGACTTCTCTGCTCCACTAATGATAAGAAACCTTGATGCCCCATTCATTTGCTTCTCCAGCAATCATCTCTGTGCCATTTTTCCATGCCTTTCCTTCCTTAAACTGGTTTTAGGTTCAACTCCGCTTCACTGCCCTCCTTCAGAGTCCTCCTTAAGATCCACCTATATTGTAATGTTAACACATTGTGCCCCTCGAGCAGCTAGACTAGAGAGAGAGAGAAAATATCTTTTTACTATCTGAGGCTACGGTTACACTAGAGAGCTTACAGCTGTGCAGCTGCTGTGCCATTATAAGCTCTCTAATGTAGCTGCTCTAAGCCGATAGAAGAAAGCTCTCCTGTCAGCTTAACTAGCGCAGGCTGTATGAGCAGAGGTAGCTATGTTGGCAGGAGAACCTCTCCTGCCAACATAGTGCTGTCTACACCAACATAAGCACTGGTGTAAACTTACGTTGCTTAGTGGGATGGTTTATTCACACCCCTGAGCAACATAAATTATGCTGACGTAAGATGCAGTGTAGACATAACCTCAGCGGACAGACCTTTTCCTTTGGCTGGAGCTGTAGAGGTTTATGTTTTTGGGTTACAACTAGCTTGTGGGTATTGAACCTGGGACCTAAAAGCATAAGAAGTTCAGGGGTGCTGCTACATATGCTTTTGCTGAGTAAGTATGTAATCTTGTTGCTGTGTTTTCTTTCTCTCCTTCCTCACTCTACTGTTTTGTATTCCCTCATTGTGTAGTGTCATTCTAGATCAGTGGTTCTCAACCTTTCTAATGCCGTGACCCCGCAATACAGTTCCTCATATTGCGGTGACCCCAAACCAAAAAATAATTTTGGTGGCTACTTCAAAACTGTAATTTTGCTACAGTTATGATTCGGAATGTAAATACCTGATATGCATTATGTATTCTCATTGCTATAAATCAAACATAATTTAAACATAGTGATTAATCACAAAAACAATATTTAATTACATGTTGAGAAGTATTTATTACTAATTCCAATAAATAACATTTCACCATGGCATAGCATAGGTTTAAATATAACAACAATTCCAAATAAATAACATTTCACCATGGCATAGCATGGGTTTAAATATAATAACAGTAATATAACAGTAAACAACAGTGCAATATTTTGCAACAGTATGCTGCCAAATTTAGTGAGATGGTTGTGGTTGCTTCTTGCTTACCAATTCAGAAATTCTTGGGGCGGTCTTTGCAAGGGCACAGCGAATATCATTTTCCACAACAAGTCTACTTCGGTATTTAGACTTGATTACCAGCAAGCTGGAAAACCCTGTTTCGCAAAGATATGTTGTTGGAAAAGGAAGAAGAAGGCGCAGCATAGTCTCAGACAGAATAGGATATAACTGTAAACACTTAATCCAGAATTTTGTCAGTGGCATCGTAGAGAAATCTGTTCTCGCTGCATCATTATTAATTAGGTCAATGAACTCTTCTTGCGCTGTCTCTGGAACATCTTCAACTTTCACTGTGAATGGACTTCTGGCAAGTGCAAATGGGGTGTCAGGTAGATTAGGAAAGTATGATGAAATTTCGTCTGCAAGCATGTGCAAGTGTTCTTTCACAGAAGTTATCATCATAATTTTTTTTGTCTGGCTCAATGTCATGTTCCTCAAAGAAGACAGATAATGTAGGAAACATGTAAATTTTATTTTTATCCAATTTATTTTTCCAAAGCTGAAGTTTCATTTGGAATGATCTAATTTTTTCGGACAAATCGAGGCACGTTGCATTTGGTCCTTGCAGTGATAAATTTAAGTCATTCAAGATGACAAAGATGTCCACCAAGTAAGCTATTTTCTGCAGCTCAGTTTTATCGCTAAAAAGTGCTTCGAATTGCGGTCTTGCTTTCTGTTTAAAAAATGTTTTCAGTTCATCACGAAGCTCAAAGACACGTTTTAAAACTTTTCCTCTTGATAACCATCTGACTTCAGTGTGAAATAACAGAGCATTGTTTGGCGCATCTAGCTCGTTGCACAGTTGCCAAAACAGCCGACTGTTTAAGGCGCTCGACTTAACAAAATTGACACATGTTATGACGCTTTTCATTACTTCTTGTAAATCTTGCGGCAGTGTCTTAGTCGCTAATATTTGGCGATGTATCATACAGTGTGTTCCGATTGCTTTTGGCGATTCATTTTGTACCAAACGTTGAAATCCTGAGCGACATCCTAGCATAGCAGGAGCACCATCTGTGCAAATACCGCAAACCTTTTCCCAGGAGATGTTATGCGCTTTTAGAAAAGAACCAACTGCGTCAAAAACATCATGTGCAGTTGTTGTTGTTTCAAGCGGTTTGCAAAAAAGAAACTCATCTTTAAAGTCGCCATCATTAATATACCTCGCGTAAACCAATAACTGTGCACAGTTTGCCACGTCTGTAGATTCATCAAGCTGGATACTGAATATTGGTAGTGGTGCAGATTTAATTTCCTGGATCACCTGATCAAGAATATCGGCAGACATGTCCTCTATTCTTCTGCGGACAGTGTCGTTAGATAAGGAAATTGCATTCAATTTCTGAACATATTCATTTCCAATTATCACTCGAACTATGTCTTTTGCAGCTGGCAACAGTAAATCCTCAGCAATGGTGTGAGGTTTCATAGCTCTGGTGCTTCTGAGTGCCACCAAATATGACGCTTCAACAGCTGCTACATTGTGTTTGTGGTACTGGCCACCAGTGTCGAATCTAGATTTCTTGAGTCCATCAGCTTTGCTTCTAAAATAGTCGATATCCTTGCCAGCAAAGCTTGGGTGCTTGCTATCAAAATGGGGTTTTAGTTTGTTCGGCTTCATAGATTCAGCTGAGAGAACTTCACAACAAATAACACATTGTGGTTTCTCAAATTGAGGTAAAACCATACTGCAAGAAATCCTCAGTATATTTTCTTTTCCTAATATTCTTGTCTACACGATCCATTGTCATGAGACGGTTTGCTAAAGAAAAAATAAAAGATGGTCGCGTCTAAATAGTTTGTTAAAGTTTCCTATTATTTACTATTCCCTGTGTTGTTTTCTATTACACACCTGTTACTATGACCAGGGGGCCGTATTCACATGCTTAACTAATGGATCTGTTTTTTTCCAGATTAGTGGCAAGTTTTCTATATAGAACAGTGTGAACTACATCTTATAGTGGTCTCTTATAGTATAAGACCGATGTAGTTCACACTGTGTAAATGTATGGTGCTTTGTGTAAGTGTAAGCTGCTTTGTGTACTGTATAATGATTACACACAAAGCACCTTACACTTACACAGTATTGTGTGTATGGTGTGTGTACTGTTTTTACATTATTAACCTTTTTTACACCAACAGGCTGTCTCGCAGGCTCTCTTGGCTCTCCGCCTCTTGGCTCTCCACCTCCTAGGCTTCTGTCCTCCGGCGCTTGCTGCATCCGCCCACTGATGACGTCAGCAAGCGCCGGACACACGTAATGTGCTGCTATGGACTGTGGAGCGTTCCCCCCGCTTCCCCCGCCCCTTAGGCCCCGGACGGATGATGCAATCACGTCTGCGCATGCGCGCAGGCATTCAGTTTGGAACGCGCATCCATAACGGTGTGCGTTCCAGTTGAATAGCGCTGCTACAGATGGTAGTGTGACTTCTCAGAGGCTAAAGCCATCGGAAATATGTATTTTCCGATGGCTTTAGGCGACCCCTGTGTTTTGGTCGTTTGACCCCCGCCGGGGTCGCGACCCACAGGTTGAGAACCGCTGTTCTAGATAGTAAATGTTCGGAGGCAGAGACAGAGGATGCCTATTTCTTTGTGCCCAGTAGATAAACTAATGTGGAATACTCCAATTCCACATTACAGTAATTAAAACAAAATTATGTCCCACATCTACTTCTCTCAAGATGATTAATGGTGGTGTAATTTTTTTATTAAAATGAAACAATCAGCTTGATGACCACATTTGTTTAAAAATATTGTACCTCTGTTGTTACAAATAGCACCTGTGATTTGCTAAGAAGTGTGGTTAAAAAAAGCAACCTATATATTCAGTTTGTTTACAACACTATATAGACAGTTTAATTTTTTCCTCTATTCTGTCAGTTTATCCCTCTGGAAAAACTATTATTATGTCAGTGGGAGAGAAGAACACAAAGTCTGACCATGTCCTAAGCAAAAATTGAATATAGGTTAGATTGTTACTTCAAGATGCTGACACTAAATTTGAAAATTCAGTCTTTAACAGAGGGGTTTGTTGTTTGTGATTTCTTTAAAATTTGAAAAAGGAAGGGAAGGAAACGATCTTTTAATATATTTTACGTACAAAAGAATATGTTTTACTGATGGATTTTTTTTGGGGGGGTATCTATTTACTTTAATGGTGTCTACTTTTGTTATAGTATTTGCATTCTGTATTGATCTGGTGAAACAAATTCACTTTTTCTTTGCAAGTCTGAAGTAGACTTAGTAATGCAAGTTGGAAGTAAAATAGTGCATGTTGTCCCGAATAAGTTATTGTCTTGGAGATAATGTATCCAATTTCCAACATGAATAATTTTCTTCTAGTGGAGGATTAAGCAGTGGGGTGGATGTCTGCTTAAAATTACAAGAGAAGGTGTAGCTAAAGCTACTTAGGAAAGCTGTCATATTTTCCAGTCTACAGCAAGAAAACTAAACAAGATGCAATAATGCCTGGATGTGTTTTCTCCAGTCAACTTTTAGTGACCTGTGTTTGAAATAATTTTTAAAAGCCTTTGGCTGTAACTTTGTGCACAATCTTTGTTTTTTTTTATGGGGGGCCTTCATTCAGTTTTTATATTTGTGCCTCTCGCATATTAAAATAATTTGAAACATTATGGGATATTTAGTTTATTAACAATAACTTGAATATTAAGTAATTTTGCAGGTCTTTGCTTAGTTATATATTTCAGGATTGCACACATTTAAATGGTCTAGGTATCTGGGTAGATATTTAAGTACTGTTAAAAATGTTTATTTGCCATACGACTGCTGGTTCAAATCCAGACAGCCAAGTTTTGAGGTTATAAATTGAGTACCAAGCAGATTACTATGTCTGTGTGCTTTGGATAAGATGTCTGTGTGGACATTTAATGATCTAATGACATTTAATGATTTAATAATTTCTCGTTCTTATGTTTGATACTGACTCACTATATGACCTTCAGCGAGTTACTTCATATTTGTGCCTCCATTTCTGCACCTGTAAAATGGGAGTCATACTTATTGCCCTAGGGGAAATGCTTACATTTTTGTAATTTGTTTATGTGGGAGTAAGAGTTCCCTTAAGTTTCTTGGCCAAAAATGTACCTTCTCTCCACTGGTGAACTCTTCACTATTTTGCTACTGCCCTTTATCTCATAAGTGAATGCATTTCACTGGTGTACATGCAAAATCAGGATGGATGGGATTTGTTATGAAAAATTGCACTGGAAAATGCATTGGGTAGTTCTACTGGGCTTAGAGAAGATTCTTGGAATTTACTGAATGAATTTGAAAGAAGTTTAAGAGGAGGCTACTATGTTTTTCTCTCTTCTTCAGGGTGAAGTGGTAGAATGGGTGAAGGTAGGGTTGCATCAGCCAGTCCACTTGCGGAACTGGGTGGTGTTTTTATTTCCAGCATTGATGATGTGGTGTTTACCTTGGGAAGTGCAAGGTCCACAGGTTTGGAAAGAAGCTTTGGAGAAGAGACTGTTTTGTGGTTGAAATTGGCTCGTTCTTTTGGGAGGTATTTGTTTTTAAATTGATGTTATTGCATATTCTTTTGATTCTTAATCATGTCATGGCATTTGTACACAAAGTGGACATTCACTAAGACCTAGTATTGACACTGGAGTCCTATGTGTTAAATTAAATACAGAAAGCAGAGCTATGCTATCCCCATGACTTCCTCCTGCTTTCCACCGTATCTCATGCTGAACCACATACCCAGCTGGAGACAATTGCACCAACATTGGTCCTGCATTCATAGAATCATAAAAGATTAGGGTTGGAAGGGACCACAGGAGATCATCTACTCTAACACCCTATTCAAAGCAGGACTAACCCAAACTAAATCATCCCAGCCAGGGCATTGTCAAACCAGGCCTTAAAAACCTCTTAAGGATGGAGATTCTACCACCTCCCTAGGTAATCCATTCCAATGCTTCACCACCCTTTTAATTAAAAAGTTTTCCCTAATATCCCACCTAGACTTCCCCCATTGCAACTTAAGACCATTGCTTCTTGTTCTGTTATCTCCCCACCACTGAGAACAGTCTAACTCCATCCTCTTTGGAATCCACCTTTAGGTAGTTGAAGGCTGCTATCAAATCCCCCCTCACTCTTCTCTTCTGCAGACTAAACAAGCCCAGTTCCCTCAGCCTTTCTTCATAAGTCATGTGGCCCAGGCCCCCAATCATTTTCGCTGCCCTTGGCAGGATTCTTTCCAATTTGTCCACGTCCTTTTTGTAATAGGGGGCCTAAAACTGGACACAGTACTTCAAATGTGGCCTCACCAATGCCAAATAGAGGGGAATAATCACTTCCCTCGATCTGCTGGCAATGCTCCTACTAATGCAGCCCAATATGCCATTAGCCTTCTTGGCAACAAGGGCACACTGTTGACTCATATCCAGATTCTTGTCCACTGTAACCCCCAGGTCATTTTCTGCAGAACTGCTGCTTAGCAATTGATCCCCAGTCTGTAGCAATGCATGGGATTCTTCCATCCTAAGTGCAGGACTCTGCACTTGTCCTTGTTGAACCTCATCAGATTTCTTTTGGCCCAATCTTCCAATTTGTCTATCCTATCCCTATCCTCCAGTGTATCTACTAGTCCCCTGAGTTTAGTGCCACTTGCATTGTCAGTCATGAGATCTTTGTTATAGATACACAGTTAGGATGTCATCCTTGATCAAATAATGGACAGTGGTAACTCTGCTGACTACCATACTTGCATTAAACAGTGGACAAGGATCCATCCCTTTGCTTATACTAACACACTGCCCTCTTGAGAATTTTTATAATGGCAAAAATAGTAAAACTGAGATAACGTATCTATTTCTTGCTTGAAGCCAAGTGTTAGATCTTTTGTACAGTTTAACTTTTATGCTTGGTCTCCTTGGTCACCACCATGAGGACTGAGACCCCCAACCCTTTACATTTCTTCCACTATGTTCCTCTTCAGTTCTCCGTATCCATCTGAACTACCCAAAAGTGGTCATGGCAATTATTTTGTGGTTACAATGTTCAGATACGACTATGTTTTGTCCAAATGGTACATTATGATATTGTACATTTCTTCATTGTCCATACTGCCTTGTGTATCTTGTGTCTTTACATTTTGTAATCTTTTTCTCTGGCTTGGATGCCTGCAACCTTGCCTCCCCACAAGTCCATTAAAAATGTGACTGCTAAAATAATGTATTTGGTTTGTTGCTGTGGTGTCCCTTCTGCCAAGTCCTTTCAGTGGCTATCCTCCTCCATTGTACCAAACATAAACGTCTCCTTTCTATCCAGTCTATTGTGTTATGACAAGGTTGACTCTCATGTTTTTGCTCTGCTAACGATGCTGGCTTTGACCACCTGCTTTTCTGAAAAGCACTTATGCACTTACTGGGGTGCCCCTCATGAGCGGGGAAAAAGCTCCCAGTCAAAATCCACAAAGGAACTATCCTGAGTTAAAAACGCAATCAAGACCAGGAACTTTAGTTTTACCGTGAAGCAAACAGTCCTATACCCCATCCAGGAATTGACTTCAGTGAGTTTACCTTATGGTAAAACCAGTGTGACTAGTCTTCCAGTGTGTTTACCTCAGGATCGCTCATGTGCATTACTACTCAGATTAAAAACACACCTTTTTTTTTGAGCAGTAAACACAAGGAGGGGAAACTGCAGGCAAAACTCAAGAGCTTCCAAGACCCTAAGCAGGGAATTGAAACCTTGTGGAGGACGTGTGTAAAATGATATAAGAGGGGAAACTGAATGATAAATATAATGGATTTATTTTTCATCCACCTTCCATCTCTTAAAAAAAGAAAAGGAGGGGGGTGAAGGTTATAAGAGCATGGGTGGTGGAAAATATGCTGCCTTCTCAAAATGAGCTAAGACCTTTTCAGTCATTTTGGAATTTATTGCACATTAAACAGGAGTTTGTTTAAAGTTCTGGATGATTTCTTGATTGTTATATAGTGTTTCTTCTGAACCGATATTTGGGATGTGAGAATCATAAGCTTTTGCTGGCCTGACTGCATGGCAGATGGCATAGCTCCATAGGTGTCTTGTCTACAAGGCAAACCTTGGGGACTTTCATGAGGGGCTGAGAGCATTGTAGTGGTGATGCTCTTTGCTTCCATGAACGGAGAGGGTGATTGTCTGTGTTATGAAAAGACCAGGACATGTAAACATTGGGGCATAGTTTGATAGCATAGGGTATGAGAATTTTTCAGGAATAATTTGTATGTTTAATATAGAAACTGATTGCTGAGAGAAGGGGGACATGTAGGGCACGGTAATGAATTGAGATTGGATTTTTATAGCTAATGCAATTTTAAAATCATGTTATGTTCCTTTAAAAAAAAATCCAAACTATGGAGAGAGAGTGCTCCCATAGTTAAATGGCAGACAGGTTCCATTATAAAATCATATTTGATCTCCAAGACTGGTTTGGCCTGTAAACTGCTAGATTTACTCTGACAGTGTTTCTACAAAGTTTGACTTTTGAGTTACAGGTCACTTAAAAAAAATCTGTAATTTGAAAATCATTTTGTTTAATGGTCCTTGCCTGACCTTATTTAAAAAAAAAAAAAAAAGCTTACTACAATTTCAAACTTATTGCATACTCTAATGTCCTTAATTTATGCATTGTCTATAGATGGAAAAAAAAGATTGCAGTTGAGCAGAGTTTTTGTTGTGGATGATTTTGAATCCAGTCCTACTTCCACTGACTTCAATGAGGTTTTCTTGTTTTATTTGACTTCAGAAGGAACAGGATTGGGTACAGTATATGAGCATAGTGCCTTCTACTGGTTGGTAACAGCATGAAAAATCATAGGTGCCTGATAGAGATCTGTTAACTGTCTCAAGTAATGGAGGCCTATGTGTTTTGGAATTAGCGGTCCAGAGTTCCAGTCCTGGCTCTGAAAACTAAAATGCTGTCTAAACATTTTGAGAATACTGTGTTATATTAATCATACAAATGTACTGAGATTAAAATACCCTAATATTTTTGGTGAAATATCTTAATACTATTTGTCTCCCTCTGACTGCCCAGGGAAATCGCATTAAACCATGACGTTGTATATAGGTAGCTTTTTTTCTGCTTTTTCACAAGCTGTTTTTTTCCCCCTATAGGCAGAAGTATTACTTGAGACACTGACACTATGTCAAAACTACACATGGTTCTCTGTGAATGAAACCAATGGAAGAAACTCTGTGTATGTGTGTCTGTCTGTCTGTCTATATCTTCTATATCTATAATAATTTTAACTTCAGGAGGACTGCTCATGTGAGAAAAGTTGTGCATGTGTAAATCTTCTCAGGGTTTAGGACCTAACATAAGTGACTGCTATAATAGCAGTAACAGTTACCTCTTGCGCGTTTCTGAAGCAAAGTACTAAATTATGAATTAGGTCTGGAAAAATGATACATTACTTGTATGTTAACTATATTTCGGGGATAATATCATAGAAACATGTACCACTATAATTTTAAAAGTTTTCCTCAATGACTAGTTCATTTATAAGTCTAAATAAAGAACAGACTGATGCCACTTGCTGCTATTTTAAAGTAGCCTTCCTGTTTTATTTAATTTTTTATAGATAAGATTGGCATTTAAAATTTTTAAGGGTAAAATAACATCACATTCCTGTGAATTTTGACACAAGCAGGAATGCAATCATGTACATTTTTTTTCAATAATAGGTAGGATAGTGTTTGGTATTGCCGTTCTCCATGAACATGTCCAGTCTAATATGATAAATATGCACTTTTTCAGAGTAGAGAAAATATATTCACCTAACTCAGTCAAAATCAAAATGGCAAGTGTGATAGCTTGAATTTTATATCATGCAGTAGTTCTTCTTTCTCTCTCTCTCTCTCTCTCTCCTTCTACTCCTCCCCACCTCAGTGTTTGGCTGTTTTCCTGGCTTCTAGGTTTTCTGCAGTCACTCCTGTCATACTCGTTTGGTATAAAGGCCAAAAGACATCTAGCAGCGATGGAGGAACTTGCTGCTGCTCTTGTTGTGTAGTCTGCTTGTATGTGCCTGATGGATTTTTAGGATCTCTTGTATGCTTGACAGCTGATATCTTAAGATCTCCTTTTTTCTTCCTTTAAAAAACAGATAATTATGCAAATACTACAAGTAGAGAATCATTTCTTGAAAAACAGAGGACTTTAAAACTGGAATTCTTGTCCTCATAAACAATAATCTCTGTAGCTGTCCAGATAGGAAACTTGTTTTTAGCTAGCTCTTGTTGTGTACAAAATTTCCAGACTTTGGACAAAAATATTTATACAGCCTTTATAGATGCATCTTAAACTGCTGTTGCATATTAAATATATAGGTTCTTTATCCTTATTGGTTCAGTGTCTAAAATATTTAATGTTTCAGTAAAATTGGGTTTTGAACTGAAATATCTTTTGGGGCAGGTGAGAGGATTGCAGGAAAAGTTGCTCTAACTTGCCTTGGATGTTTCCATTAGTTACAAGGTGTTTGTAATATGATGGGTTCCTACTTTCAAACACAAATTCAAGTATCTTCTCTATGTGGATGACTTGCAGATCTGTTTCTCTATTCCAGACCTTTTTCCTTCTGTCAGAACTAAAATTTCAGCCTGTCTCTTTGACGTTGCCTAGCCATTAGATTAAGCACAACATGGCTAAAAAAAAGTTCTTAATTTTCTCCTCCAAACCCTCCCTATTACTTTCTTCCTTAAACATTGTAAACAACACCACCATTGTGCCTGTCACTCAAGTATCATCTTTGACTTGGACCTCTCCCTAAGTCCTCATATGTATGCTGTGTTTAAATCTTGCGGATTCCAGCCTTTCCTGTCTATCCACACAGCTAAAACTCTAATCCCACCTCACTATCGACAATGTTCATTGCAAGAAGACTCCAGTGCCCTACTACTGACACAACCTATGCAATTCTGTACCTAAATGGGTATTATCAGTAATGAGGTACAATATGAGAGCAATCTGGTGATTTAATGATGGGTAGGGGAAACTATAGGTTTATGTGATGTCCTGTGTGCTGGTATAAAATTGTTGTTAAATTTTACAGTTATGGTATTCCGTCAGGGGAGTAGGCTCAGCATTTGAGTGTAGGGCACATGTAAGTAGTGCTTGTCCATGAGAGTGGGAAGGCAGAGTCTGAGCATGTGTGTGATGCGTGTCTCAGAATCATAGAATATTAGAGTTGGAAGGGACCTCAGGAGGTCATCTAGTCCAACCCCCTGTTCAAAGCAGGGCTAACTTCATCTAAATAATCCCAGCAAGGGTTTTGTCAAGCCACAGTTTAAAGACCTCTAGGGACGGAGGTTCCACCACTTCCTTAAGTAACCCATTCCAGTGCTTCGCCATCCTCCCAGTGAAAATGTTTTTCCTAATGTCCAACCTAGACCTCTCCCATTGCAACTTGAGACCGTTGCTCATTGTTCTGTCATCTGCTACCACTGAGAACAGCCTAGCTCCATCCTCCCTGGAACCCCTTTTCAGGTAGTTAAAGGCTGCTATCAAATCCCCCCTCATTCTTCTTTTCTGCAGACTAAATAAGCCTCGTTTCCTCAGCCGCTCCTCATAAGCCGTGTGCTCCAGCTCCCTAATCATTTTTGTTGCCCTCTGCTGGACTCTCTCCAACTTCTCCACATCCTTTTTGTAGTGGGGGGCCCAAAAGTGGACACAGTACTTCAAATGTGGACTCACCAATGCCAAATAGAGGGGAATAATCACTTTCCTCGATCTGCTGGCAATGCTCCTACTAATGCAGCCTAATATGCCATTAGCCTTCTTGGCAACCAGGGCACACTGCTGACTTGGGCATTACTCAAAGGGTGGAGTTAAGCTACAGTGAGTATTTAACTTGAATCTGTATTTCTGGTTTTCAGAAGTTTTGAGTTTTGCTGACCTTGATGTTCTGGTGGAAGGGCATGAACTTTTTCCAGGCAATCTTAATTCTGTATTAACACATTTTTTGCCATTTAATATCCTAATTTTTAAGCAGACGAATGTTTGGTAGGAGTTATTGGTCATTTAGACGGTTCTCACCTAGGTATGCAGTGATATGCTACTGCGGCTAGGTAACAATCAGAAGACCTAGCTTTTATATAGTACTTTTCATCAATAGATCTCAAGATCTTTACATCATTATCCCCATTTATCAGATAGGAAACTGAGGCACAGAGTGATGAAGTGACTTGCTCAAAGTCAACCAGCAGGGTGGTGGCAGAGCTAGGAATAGTACCAGTTCAGTAGTCTTTCCACTAGATCGCATGGTGGTTATGTAATTTCCAAGTGCTTCTGTCCCCTTCTGTACACTTAGTTATAATGGAATGGGGATAATGGTCATACTTTGAAATGTTTGCAATGCGTGTTTGCTAACAGGGCTGATGAGAGAAATCTCATCCATGGTCTGTGCCCCAAAGGTTTGACAATTTTATTACATGGTGGTTACAGTAACTCTCCCACCGCTCCCCACAACATGTAGTACCTCCGCCAACATTTCCATCTCACTCTCCCTTTCCCATCCCATTAAACCATTATTTGGCACTGTAGCAGCTACTAAAGCAGAGGTCCCCAAACTGTGGGGTACAGAGGAACATTCAGGGGAGTGCAGCGGGACCCAGGGCCAGAGCCCATAGGAGATTGGGAGGGAGTGCCAACCAGCCCCACTCTGTCTCCACTCTGCTGCAGCCCCGTGTCCTGGCCACAATTCTGCTTCTGGACCCAGCCTCTGGCCCCACCCATAGCCTGACTGGGGCTCTGTTCCTGCTCCCGGCCACAGACCCAGCCCTGGCCACTGGTTGCAACTTCAGCCTCTGGCCTCACTCATGGCCCAGGCTCCCAACCATGGCTGGTGGGATGATGCAAGGTAAAAAGTGTGGGGACCATAACACTAATGTAAGATGTTGCTCCATTCTATCACCTGCCCTCTGCGATGTGTGTACATAGTAGCAGGCAGCTGTTCACTGGAGGGTTGTATGTTTCCTGATCTGCACATTGAATTGGGCTTCTTACTCCCACCCCCAACTAGGATCCTGCTGCTACTTCAACCAGGTTTCTACAGCCATGTCCTAGGCCCACCAGTCTGCCCTTCCTCCAAAACTGGGCCCCTCCTTCACACATTCTGATCAGTTAGGGTGGGAGTGGGGCAGGGAGAGTGGCTCAGACTTGTCTAGAAGAGTAGCGGGCTCACAGATTCTGGCACGCACACAGAAGGGGAGAATATGGGACTGACCGATGGAACGGCCCCTATTCCCCCCCAGTCTCCCTACCACTCACCCCCATGCCTCTTTTCCAGCATTCCTCCCCTGAACTCCCCACCCCTCTGTCATCCCTCTACCACCCATCCTAATTTCTCTTGCTCCTAATACTCTCTCCCACCCTCATTCCTCACACCATAAACTCCCCTACCAGTAAGCATTCACATATCTAACTTTTTTTATATTACATTTCCCCAAAATAAAGAAAATACTAACAGAGACAGATTTTAGCAATATACCTTTTAATCTTTACCAAATTTCTGTCCGAGGCAAGACTCAAATTGTCACTGGCTGAGTGAGTTCAAGATCAAAGGCCTTTTAATGACATATTGCTTATCCCCGTGAGCTATCTAACTTCAGTGGAGATATTCCACCTACAGATTCTCTTAGCCTTGCCCTCTGCACATGCTCAACGTGATCTGTTTTGTGCTTGACCCTTATTCAGGAGTGTAACTGGAGTGCCAAACACTTCTGTTAATGATGTTCTGAATTAGTGTGTGCCATTCAGTCTCTGGGGGGAACCCTCAAGTAAGTGAGACCCTTATGCCAGGATCAGAACCATGGTTTGATCTCTAGGTCTGGGCAAAAAACACATTGCCAGAATATACCTTTACAAAAGCTGTTTGTTTTGGGAACGCTTTGGTCAAATGACCCCAACTTTGGATCACTGTATGCATCCTGCAGCCACATGAAGCACTCCAAATTTCAAGGCAATCTGAGTAACCATGCAGATTTTAGAGCACTAAGAAGAATGATCCTCTAAACAGGAAGGACTTCTCAAGTTTAACTATAGTGCTCCACTAATATGGAGGAACAGAAGTATCTTGCACTTGCTTTTGCATTGGCTCAGGACTGTCTCCAGTTCTGGACTTTTGGATGGGTTTGCACTAGATGCAATTCCTGATGATAATTGGTTTGTTGTTTTGGATACCTAGTTAGCAGTTTCAGTTAGTAGAGAATTTCTTAACATGAAATTGGGTGTTTCATGACTCTTTCAAGTTGTGAAAGTGATAACTTAAATATACTGACCTTTAAAAACTAACTTGGAGCCATGGAGATAAAGCGTGGACAGAACACATATGAATATTTAGAGGAGTGGATTATATAACCTACTAGGTCTTTTCTAAATCTAATATCTTATTCCTTAAATAATCTTACACACAGATACTACTAAATTTGTACCATTGGAAGTCAGGTCCTATATCTTGTTCAAAGTATAATTGAGTGTGTTGTAGACATATTGTAACTTCTTTATTCAAGTTCTTTTGTGCTTAAATTCCAGTCAACTGATCTTGTTTTTTCTAGTTATTCAGTCACCAAATGTAGAGTGATACTGTTGACACTAGAGATATTGTGCTAAATTCATTCTTGGTGAACTATTTGAGTTACATCAGGATGAATTTGGCTCCTTTGATTGAAGTATTTCTGATAACAAAAAGTTCAAACAATGATTCTTTTCCTGCTCTCTGCTGATATTTAGTGTTGTGTAGAATGTCTTGCTATAGATAAAATACTGCTGCTGCTTTCATAATTATTCTGTTAATGTATAAAAAGATGGCAGTTTTTGGGTTGCTTCCACGTGGCTGGAGCCTTGATCTTCCTTGGATTTTCTAATGTTACTGCAATTCAAATAATAGCAGCAATTACAGAGAACGTGACTGAAACATGGTAGAAAATGGGCTGTCTAGCAGCTTATACAAGTAATTAAAAACAAGTTTCAGCCTGTTGCTGCAAAAATTTTCAACCTTTTTTAAGGCTTAGGTCTGCTGAAGTTACAGTCTGGTTGTCGTTTGCTTTGCTGTGATGTGTGTCTCCTGTTGTGATCTCACAGCAGTCTATTGAACTTTGATTTGGTGTGCTATGGAAGTTTCAGATGGGATAATCTGGAAAAGACAAGATAGGAAAATATCTACAGTGTGGTGACCAGAACTGTTGATAGTTCTGCTTGGCATTCATGTGACAAATGAGACAGTATTTCTGACTGATGTATCCAGTATTGTCAAATTCAGGTGTTCAAAAATCATGAGATGAAAAGAAAGGTGTTGTCTTTATTTGCCATCTGGTTTTTGAGCTGTTACAGAGAGAAAAACTTGAAAAAGTGAACCCTGAGGACATGAAAATTTATTTAAATGAAAGATGTTTCATGCATAATCACATGATTCCAGGAGCTGAGGCTTTAACAAAAACTCCAAATACCATGTCTCAGTAAAATCACAAGTGTTGCAACACTATATCCGAAATACACAAACAGTTAACAAGTGAAAATTCTAACTTCTGTTCAGGTCAAAATACTAACAGTGCATTGACTGACGTAAAGGGGTGTTTGTGCATATTTTCTTTCTTAAAGCTGACTGGCTTTAGAGGTGTTAAAACACCTTCTGTCTATTGTCTCTTGTGTTTTCTGAATGTAGAATAAACTCTGAACAATGCAGTAGTCTTAACAAAGTACTTCCTGTGACTCATGCAATGGATTGGGATACCTTGGGTTTTTATTTTTGTAATGAACACAAAAGTTAGTTAGGTTTGTTAGATTTTTAGCATTTGTATGCTGCCAGGGCAGACAATTATCCAATATAGGCATGTCCAGGGGAACCATCAAATTTTTTTCCATGGCACGCATCCCCAAGGTGGGGAAAATGAGAAGCCTGGGATGGGGGCAGGGGTTGGGTCCTGTTCCAAGGGGTAGGTCAAAAGGAGGCCCAGGGAAGTTTAGGTTTGAGTTCTACCCTGGTGGTGGTTGCAGACAGAGCCTGTCCCACATTCAGCTGAAGCTCCAATCCCTCAGGGATGGCTGGTCGCAGCTCCCTTCTCCAGGCATTAAAACCTGGTTCAGGAGTCACAGTGCCACTCAGGTTTGGCCCAACCACTCCTCCGTCGTGATATGGGGATACTGGTTGGGCCAAACTTGAGTAAATGGCACTGCAACCCCATCCACCAGGTTGAAATGCCATTCTCACAAATTTGGCCCAGCTGGCTCCCCAGTTAGAGGGGTCTCATCAAATCTGAGTGGGACTGCAACCCTGGAAGTTACAACATCTGAGCAAGGAGCTGAGCCCATGCAGCCCTCCTGCAGCAACCGCTGCGGGTCCCACTGGGCAATGGCAGACAAGATCTGAGGTAATCTAGAGCCCCTGAGTCAGAGTTTGTTTGGGGAGGTGTCAAGCTATTTTGGCTTTCTGATACTATCTGTTTAGTGAGATTATAATTGTATTTCTGTGCAACTGACAAAGAAACAGATTTAAGTGATAATAAACTAAGTTCTGTGGAACTGCCTGAGCTCTTCACTTGTTTTCTGTCTTCATGAAGTAGATAGATGGTTGGGACTGGTTTTTCATTAAACAAAACTTTCATATGCAAAAATCTTCTTCCTGTGCTGGTCTCTGTCTTTATCAGATCTTTTAACTCTCCTGACAGACTGCTATTTTTTGTCCATTGGGTGACTTAGCCTTTAGCGGATGATGGCTCATTTGGTGAGTCAAGGGATCTCTCATTACAGGAGGGTTTATCTTGAAAAGGGTTTTGTGGTCTCTGAGCAGGAAACTGGATATTCAGCTTGGGGATTTACACTTCCATAGCATCCACAAATAAAGGATTGGATAAAAGCAGCACCAACAAGGATTCTCTTATTACTGTAAATTAGAGCTAGTCACTGCTAGATTTAAATCAGCAGTCAGGAATTAATTTGTCTACACTTTGCATTCTACTTAAATGGCAGTGCTGTGTGTGTACTTGGGGGGGGGTTATACTTTACTTCCTGTCATAATAGTTGACAAAGGGTGCAATCAAAGTAGAAATGTATCTAGCAGCCTTAGTCTTGGTTTGAGGATAAAACAAATGGCATTGAACTATGTGCACTATGGGTCTTATTGCTAGGGCTGTAAACTTTTAAGGTAATGCTTATTTCCAAAAGGAGAAGAGGACAAAATATAGTGGATGAGACTTTTAAAAACATCTCTAAAAGGGAAAGTCAATTTTAATAGCAGATTTCAAACAGCTGATTACAAGTCATGATAGACATATAAATGCTTTCTTAGATAATGGGATTGAGTACTAGATTGTTCTTATAAGAAACTCAATAAAGTTAAAAAGAAAAATGGCCAGCTGTTTGTCCCCTTTAGAAACAGATGGTTAGATTTCAAAAGCACTTTAGTGCCCATCTCCTACTGCAAGCCAAATATCTTAGTAAACATTTGCATGTCTGTCATGGCTTGTAATTGGCTGTTTTAGATGTGCTTTTAAAATTAAATAAATCCTTTAGAATGTGTAGAAGCTTACTTGAAAGAAAACAAGTATAGTGTACAATCTGAAACTAAAGCAGAGAATTGTTTAGTAGTTGCTGATATTATCAACTGTAACGTGAGAAGTGTAGAACTTGGGTCTTGACAGGTAAGTGGAGGAACTGAATCTAACCATGTTTTCTCCTAATGAACTCCGTTTACCTGTTAAAGTTTTATACTGCTGCCTATCTGTACAGCATCTGAACATTTGTTATAACCAAATTCTTTTAAAAAGTATCTCTGCTCGGCTTTACGGATGTTGACAGCATCTCTTTAATACCGTGTTAAAAAAGCAAATGCGGTTTTAGGATGCATCAGGCGAGGTATTTCCAGCAAGGAGAAGGAGGTGTTAGTGCCGTTATATACGGCGCTGGTGAGACCCCACCTGGAATATTGTGTGCAGTTTTGGTGTCCCATGTTTAAGAAGGATGAATTCAAACTGGAACAGGTTCAGAGACGGGCTACTAGGATGATCCGAGGAATGGAAAATCTGCCTTATGAAAGGAGACTCAAAGAGCTTGGCTTGTTTAGCCTGGCCAAAAGAAGGCTCCGGGGGGATATGCTTGCTCTATATAAATATATCAGGGGGATTAACGTTAGGGAGGGAGAGGAATTGTTTAAGTTTAGTACTAATATAGGCACGAGGACGAATGGGTACAAATTGGATATTAGGAAATTTAGACTAGAAATTAGACGAAGGTTTCTGACCATTAGGGGAGTGAAGTTCTGGAATAGCCTTCCGAGGGAAGTAGTGGGGGCAAATGACTTATCTGGCTTTAAGACTAAGCTTGATAAGTATATGGAGGGGATGTTATGATGGGATAGTTTAATTTGAGCAATTGATTTTGGATTATCGGCAGATAAGTCTGCTCAATGGTCTGTGGGAATGCTGGATGGGATGGGAACTGAGTTACTGCAGAGAAATCTTTTTTGGGTGCTGGCTGGTGAGTCTTGCCCACATGCTCAGGGTTTAGCTGATCGCCATATTTGGGGTCGGGAAGGAATTTTCCTCCGGGGCGGATTGGCAGGGGCCATGGAGGTTTTTCGCCTTCCTCTGCAGCATGGGGCATGGGTCGCTTGCTGGTGGATTCCCTGCAGCTTGAGGTCTTCAAATCTCATTTTTGAGGATTTCAATAGCTCAGTCATGGGTTTGGGGTTGTTATAAATGTGTATGGGTAGGGTTTTGTGGCCTGCCTTGTGCGGGAGGTAAGACTAGATGATCATATTGGTCCCTTCTGACCTATGAGTCTATGAGTCTATGAGTCTATGTGTAGCACTTTATTTGGAACTCAAATTTACATCTGTGAGGTGGATCAGTGTTCTTGTCCCCCAGTCTCTCTTTAAGGCCGATATGGGAATTTGTACCCATTCCAACAAAGCCAATCCCTCTCCTCCTCAAACGTTCTGTCTTATGCAGCTGCTGTCTTGGTAATGGCGTAGAGCCAGCCCAATCAACAGGCATATCTTGCAATCAGGATGTTTTTATTACTGTTTCTATTCTTAGATGAGTTATTTAATAAACTACTACATCAGGTGATGCTTGTTACCATTCAGGGCAGCTGCACCTTGTGTTTCCACTCCGTGGTCCCTCAAGGACACCCATCTAGGCTCCTAGCCCCTTAGCCATCACTTCTGTTGGTCAGAGACCCGTGTCTCTCTTCCTCCTGGCGGGGGTTTTTCCAGGCTGCACAGTTCCCACCTGCACTGTATGCTATAAAGCTATAAACAGTTGTAATTGCTAGCAGTCCCAAGTTACCACACAGCTCTTCATAAGCAAGCACTTTTATTCTTAAGGTGAAAGCATTACAGAGAGAACATTTAAAAACAAGAAAAGTTCCTAAAATTTACCATAGGTCAGCTATCAGTTTTATGGGCCTCAATAGGCCAAAACCTTCCAACTCTTCTAGGAAGGATTGGGACCCCTCTTTGGACAGAAGATTCTGTCTTGTTGCTGGATCAGAAGGAAGGCCCTGAGCCTGTTTAAACTTGGGCCATTAGTCCAAAAGTCCTTTCCTTGTCGATCTCTAGAGAGTCCAGTTTGAACTAGTATGTGGAAGCCTGTCCAGGTAGTGGTACTTTTCTGGAAATGTTATAGCCTGAGTGAATTTGCTTAATCACCCTTCTCTGTTCTTAGTTCCTGGAGGGTACAAAATATATGGGAATGACAGAGCAGATTGTGCTGGTGGAGAAGTTTCACTGTATGGGAAAGAAAGCATAGAGTCAAATACAGTATTTAAAAAAAAATCTTAAATGAATCCAACTGTACCAAAGGATCTCTATGGATAGTCATTCCATGCTTGAATAATAAGTAGGAATATACTACTACTGATCATCTGACCAGGATAATGATGGTGATTATGAAATGCTCAGAGAGATTAGAGAGGCTATAAAAACAGAAAACTCAATAATAATGGGGAATTTCAAATGTACCCATACTGACTGGGTATGTGTCACCTCAGGATGGGATCCAGAGATAACATTTTTAGATACCATTAATGACTGCTTTTTGGAGCAGCTAGTCTTACACCCATAAGGAGTGAGGCAATTCTTGCTTTAGACCTAAGTGGCAAACAGGATCTTGTCCAAGAGGTGAATATAGCTGAACCGCTTGAATAGCGACCATAACGTAATTAAATTTAACATGCATGTGGGGGAGAAAATACCAAAGAAACCCACCACAGAAGCATTTAACTTCAGAAGGGGGAATTACACTAAAACACAGTTCAATGGAAATTAAAAGGAACAGTCAGAAGGGTGAAATGCCTGCAAGCTGCATCGAACCTTTTTAAAAACACCATAATAGAGGATCAGTTTAAATGTATTCTCCAAATAAAGAAGAGTAAGAGCTCACCCCTACCCACACCCAAAAGCAACCAGGGCTAAACAACCGAGTAAAAGAGGAGGTGAGAGGCCAAAAAGCATTCTTTAAAAATTGGAAGTCAAATTCTGTTGAGAAAAGGGAATATAAACTCTGGCAAGTCAAGTATAAAAATGAATTCTTTGCATCAATCTTTGTTGCAGAAGATGTGAGGGAGATTCCATACCTGAGCCATTCTTTTTAAGTGACAGATCTGAGGAACTGCTCCAGACTGAGGTGTCAATAGAGAAGGTTTTGGAACAAATTGATAAACAATAAGTTACCAGGACCAGATGGCATTCACTCAAGAGTTCTGAAGGAACTAATATGAAATTGCATGAACTAATACTTGTGGTATGTAATCGATCACTTAAATCAATCTCTGTACCAGATAACTGGAGGATAGCTAATGTAACACCAATTTTTAAAAAAGGATTCAGAGGTGATCCTGACAATTACAGGCTGGTAAGCCTAACTTCAGTACCAGGCGAAGTGGTTGAAACCATAGTAAAGAACAGAAATATCAGACACATGGATGAACACAGTTTATTGGGGAAGAGTCAACACAATTTTTGTAAAGGGAAGTCATGCCTCATCAATCTACTAGAATTCTTTGAGGGGGTCAACAAATATATGGGACAAGGGTGACACAGTAGACATAGTGTTCCTGGCCTTTTAAAAAGCCATTGACATGGTCCCTCCCCAAAGGTTCCTAAGCAAAGTAAGCAATCATGGGATAAGAGGAAGGGTCCTCTCATGGATCAGTAACTGATTAAAAGATAAGAAAGGAAAGGTAGGAATAAATTATCAGTTTTCACAGTGGAGTGAGGTAAATAGTGATGTCCCCTCAGGGATCTGTACTGGGTTCAGTACTATTCAGCATATTCATAAATAATCTGGAAAAAGGGGTAAACCACAGTAAGGCAGAGAAGATACAAAATTACTGAAGATAAGTCCAAATCTGACTGTGAAGCGTTACAAAGGGATCTCAGAAAACTTGGTGACTGGGCAACAAAACGGCAGATGAAATTCCGTGTTGATAAATGTAAAGTAATGTGCTTTGGAAACATAATCCCAACATAATGAGGGGTCTAAATTAGCTGCTACCACTTAAGAAAGAGATCTTGGAGTCATTGTGGATAGTTCTTTGAAAACATCTGCTCAATGAGCAGCAGCACTCAAAAAAACTGACTGAATGTTAGGAACCATTAGGAAAAGAATAGATAACAAGACAGAAAATATCATGATTCCACTATATAAAACCATGTTACGACCACACCTTGAATATTGCATGCAGTTCTGGTTGCCCCATCTCTAAAAATATATAGTAGAGTTGGAAAAGGTACATAAAAGCACAGCAAAAATTATTAGGGTCATGGAATAGCTTCCGTGTGAGGAGAGATTAAAAAGACTGGGATTTAGCTCAATTTAAAAAAGGGACAACTAAGGAGGGTATGACAGATGTCTGTAAAATCATGAATGATGTGGAGGTAGCGAATAAGGAAGTTTAATTTACCCCTTCACATAACACAAGAACCAGAGGTTACCCAGTGAAATTAATAGGTAAAAGGTTTAAAACAAACAGAAGGAATTACTTCTTCACACAGTCAGCCTGTGGAACTCATTGATAGGGGATGTTGTGAAGGCCAAAACTGTAATTAGATTAAAAAAAGGTAAATTCATGGAGGATAGGTCCCATCGATGGCTATTAGCCAAGATGGTCAGGGGTGTAACCCCATGCTCTGGGTGTCCCTAGCCTCTGACTGCCATTTGTGGGAAGTGGACAACTGGGAGTGAATCACTTGATAGTTGCCCTGTTCTGTTCATTCCCTTTGAAGCATCTGTCAGCCACTGATGGAAGACAGGATACTGGGTGACATGGACCATTTGGTCTGACCCAGTATGGCCATTCTTATGCTCTTTTGAGGAGCTGTGGTCACCTACCCCCATGGAATTGCATACAGTCCCTGGCTCACAGCGATATGTAAACTCAATGTAATAAGATCTCCCAAAAATATTGCAGGAAATTGCCATATCTGTCACAACCTTTTATAACACTTTTTGTTAATAGACTTGAATTTTGGACATTTAAACAATTAAGTCTGTTTTAGGTGATTCCTTGATTGTGCACTCAGCCATTTGCCTCTTCTCTTAGGACTCTTTTTGAGCTTCCTATATTTTATTCCTGGTCCTTTCCCTCACATCATGTCTAATGGTAGCAACTGTGCAATTCAGCTTCCTTTGCTACAGTCTAGTCTTTTCACTCACTTCATGCACACACGCATGGCTTTTTTCCTCTTGCGGTCATATTGATTTAAATAGCTTTTTTTGCAGTAACTTAGACTTGAACATCAGAGGATGAATATTAGGCATTTTACATTTGTAGCTTTAAAAATATTCAAATAGTGCTCTTGTGATAGGCATGCCAAACACTAATGCCTTAATGATAACACATGTTTCTATTTCCATTACCCTGTTGACAGTTAATAACCTGTTCAAGTCAGCAGACCCAAATTCCTCACTGTGGTGATAGAGAAGGCCTTTTTTTAATGTCACCAAAAGAAATAAATCTGTAAATAGAGCACCCTGAGATGACTCTGATCTTAGTCCAACTTTAGTTAATGGTATTTAGTTAACTCTTACAGCTTACTCTTCTATTACTAGTGTGTTTTGATTGAACATGCCCATTATTAATTAGTATTACTTGTCTAGCACTATACATGTGCATGGCATTCTACAAACAAATGGAGTCCTTGTGTTAAAGAGTATATAATTTAAGGCCCCAGTTCTACACAGATTTAAACATGTCCTTATCTTTGCAAATTGTGAGTGGCATGTGTAAAGTTTAGGACCTGCTTAAATCTTTGCTGGATCAGGGCCAAAATTAAGATCAGGACAAGAGTAGACTGCAAGAACAGAGCACTGGGGTTAAGGGAAGATGAGGCTGGAGACTGTAAGATAATAGCACATGGCGGGGGGAGGGGGACTTGTAGGAAGTAATGCCCATGTCACGAAGGTTACATAACTTTGGGGTTTTAGTTGAAATTTATAACTAAGGTAAACATTCTGTCATGGGCATTTTTAGTAAAAGTCAGGGACGGGTTGCGGGCAATAAACAAAAATATATGGAAGCTGTGACCAGTCCCTGACTTTTACTAAAAATACCCTGGGGAAGGGGAGACAAATAGCTCCCGTGGCTTGCAGCTGCTCCATCCCCACTGCTCCTGCAGTAGAGGCTGACTGCTGCAGCTCCAGCCCAATGAGGGCTATCTCAGCTCCGGCCTCTGCTCATGTAAGTGTCATGCACGTTCCCTGGCTAGCCAAAATTCATGCTGGTGAAGGGTCACCGGTGATCCTCCAATGCTTGCATAACCATGGAAAAGTAGTTCTTTCTGTTAATGTACTTTGTGGCAAATGACTGGTGCCAAAATAGGGATAGGTGTGGCATCTATTGCTCTGCTGCAGTTCAGGAGCCTCTTTAGTGCAAATCCATCCACTATGTCCTGCACATTGCTGAGATTCATGGTCCTGTGTAGCAGGAGATGAATAATGGCCCTGAATGCTTGCATGACTTTGACCTCCATAGTGGATTTTCCAACTCCAAAATGACTTCCTGCTGACTGGTAGCAATCCATGTGGCGAGTTACCACAGTGTGATTTCCACTCACTTCTCCTCTGTTGATGCAGCTCTAATTTTGATGTCCCTGCACTGGAGGGCTGGGGCAAGTGTAGCCCTTGTATCCAAGAATATGGCCTTGCATGTCTGAAAGTACAGCAGCCACTTTTCATCATCCCAGGCTTGCATGATGATGCAATCCCACCAGCCAGGGTTCGTTTCTCAGGCCCAGAAGCAGCGCTCCATCAGTGGTGGCTGCTCCGTGAACACCACCAACAATCTTTAATTTGTTCTGGCAATGTCCCACAGCTATTTGCTTTCCAAGAAATTGTCATATTCCACACTGATTCATTTCTTCTTGCAGTTCTGCAAATACCGGAGGATTGTGTATCCTGTGCCTCCAGCACTCATGACAATAGTATAGAGCTGAGCAGGTTCCATGATTCTGTCAGCAGTGATGGACAACAAGGAAGGCTGTGCGGGTTTGTGGGATTTCTAAAAAAGTTGCAAAAATTATGGGATATAGATGACATTATGGGAGGGAGAGAATTGCGTGTTGGGAAGTAGACCCTTTGCTCCCAGTCTCCCCTGTGTGACTCGTTTCTGTACTCTCATGAATTGCCAAAACTTTCCAAAAGAGAGTGTGGAGAACAATAGTCGGTTGCACGCTGGAATACCTGCACCATACATCAACACACAAGCACTCATGAAAGTATGCACAACTCTGAAGCCAGGAGCCAAGTATGCATGCACATAAGCGATATACCAACTGCAGCAGCTTTAATCCAGTTTAACTTGTATCGGCAAAAATGTGTAGTGTGGACATGCCCTCTGACACAAAACGCAAAAACACAGCAAACAAAACTCCACTTTAGAGAGAGAACTGCTTCTCTAAGGCTAATTATGTAGCTGCTATTATTTAACTTGCTGAGAAATTTTAAAGAGCTCTTCACTTTAATTAAGCTGTTAGTTATTATACTTAATCTTTGATCATTTAACCTTGACAATGTTTTGATTTAAAAAAACAAACAAACTGAAAAATCCTAATAATAGCCATTTCGGAATTTTGTTCATCCAACACTTTTGTCCTTCTGGAATCAGCGAACAATTTACTTTGTGTGATCTCAGAAAGTCTGTTATCTGTTAATATGAGTTCAATTATGAAATCAATCCATAAAGCTCTTTTAAAACTTGAGTTCCCTACAGTTCATTAATAGGTGGCATACATATTAATATTGGAAGCATGACACTTCTAACTATGGTGAGAGCATTGCAATGCCATAGTTAAAGTTGCATTCTGTTTTTCACTTAAAGTGGGAGTTCAGTCTCATAATGAAAATCGCAGTGTATCTTTCCCATATCTTCTGCATACAAACTAAGTAAAAGTTTGATTTTGAGGAATATAAAAAAATAAGTGTTAGTTTGAATTCTAATCCAACTAAAAATAGGGCCAAAAATTCACTGAGTCTGTTTTTTTCCCTCCCCTTCAAACTGTAAAAATAAATGTTTTTTAACAGGGTGTGAGCTTTTGGACTTATGTAACTTAGTCATCTTATTTGTCACAAATGAATTTTATGCACTGTAATTAACTGATGGAGAAAACTTTCCACAACAGTTATTTCAGCTCACTGATGCAGTATGCAGAAGCTTTTTAAAATGGTTTAGGAGATGGATATAACACTGCCTCCTGATATATGTTGTCAATGTCACCTGCATCTAAAATGGTGAAAAGATTTAGTAAGTCAAGTAGTACTTGGTTGTTGCATCAGAGAAAATGTCTGACAAAATAATGGTTACTTTTGTCAAAGGCCAGGATCTCTCTGAAACTGTTCATCACCAACAATCCTGAACTAGCTGAGCAGTTTTCTTACGAACAGATTTGTCAACAAGTGATTCTCTGTTGCTTTGACAAAGATTCTCTTCTGTGTTTAAAGGAGCCATTGTGATGTCAAAGATCCTGGTCTTGGTTAAATTGTTGATTTGGAGGAAGCTCTGTTTGTGAATCAGCTGAACAGTAGAATAGGTTGAAAATTTTCAGATTTTTTTTTTTAATTTTCTCATTAAAAAGTCATTTTAAGAAAAGAGAGGGAAAAAAAGAGATTGTGAAAATTCTCAGTTTCAGGTGCAAGGCCATTTTTTTGATTGGAAAAATATTTGTGTGAAAAACTTCAACCAGCTGCATTGTTCTGCTGATTCAGGAGCAGAGCTCATAAGCCAGCTGTGAACAGGTTAATAAAGAACAGAATATTCAACATAGGAATGGCTCCTTTCATGCTGGACAGGATCTTCATTCACTCCTGAGCCCGTTGGGTTCTTGGACAAAAGTCTTGTCTAAACAAGTAAGTGGCACTGGATTAACTTAAAATCTGACTATTTTTAAAAAATCACTTAAAACTGGTGCAATTTTTGTGTGTGGATGAGGTCAATGGTTCTGTTCTCTGTAAAAGAAATAACTGGTCACGAGAAAACTTTGGGAAATTTAAAAAAACAAAAAAGCACTGCATACACTCACACAAAACTGCATGTATTGTGCTTGTGTGTAGCTCTGTACACAGTAATATATTTACTCAAAACTCCAAAAGCAAGGAAATTAAAAGGTAAGGCTGTCAACTTCAGTTTGATCTACTGCCCCGCCCAGAGAGAGAGACCTTAAACACTAGCATAATCACCATTCACTGCGAACCTCATCGGTAAGTCTACCCAAGTAGCGTTCGCAGGCTTCCAGCACCCCGTTGCCTAAACCTGCAAAACCTTATAAACTTGCACTTATTTGGAAGGGACAGGGAGGATGGAGGGGGAAGGAGAGTGGGTCTGGTTTGTGGTAGTGGTGGGTAGATGGAGTTTGGGTTAGGTGGCACTGAAAGGCTGGCATTCCTACTAGGGAAGAGTTCAGATTGTGGTATGTGATGATTGTACTAGTTATGAGGGGTGTGTGCTTCTGGAAGAAGAAATGTATTGCTTGTAACCTTTATTTCATTCATACTTCATTTAAAGAACTAAATATAAGGTGTATAGAACAACTTTAACTGACACAACAGTGTGTGTGTACATGCTCATTATATAAAATTCACTCTTGCTAGAAATAACATGTCATACTTCACTTGTGATCTTTCACCAGGTATTGACTTTAGCTAACTATAATCCATATTTTCAACATGGTCTGAGAATTATGTTTGAGTTTGACTGTGAAAGATCCGGAGTTGCAATATTCTGCTGCTGTCTCTCTTCACTTATTTCTGCCAATGTGTCTTCCTCCAAAATTTGATGCCCTTTGCATTGTTGCTATTATGAAAGAAAACATAGGATCAGTTAACGGCTTTTATTTATTTTCACTGTATGTGCAAGGTGATTTTTCTGTATTCTATCTATATGTGAACTATTTTTACTGCTAACAATTAGGTATGTGTGTTTGTTCATCTGCATAGTACTTTCCTCCAGAATAATGAAAACCTGTTTTAAAAGGTTGAGCTGTGATCAATGAAGTCATCAAATGAATCTCATCTCTTAAAATAGAGGCTCAAGCCAGTAGCACTGAGAGCACATTATACAATCATTTTAAGTGAGGTATTTGTTATCTAATCAAACACAATTAATATTTATTAGTTCAGGCAATGAGCCCCATCATTCTGTTGAAACAGAAAGCATGATGGTATTACATATAGTTACACTGAAGGACTGTGTATAAATATCATATAATGATAATATCACTGTTTAATATAGTTTTTTAGTATTACAAACATCCATTGGAATTGTTGCTGTTCATAATAAGGTTTTGATAATTTAAAGGTACTCTTTGCAAACTGATTTTTGGAGGTGCTTCTTGGACACTTCTGCTGTTCTTCAGCAGAAAATTTGGAGAGAGATTTTAAATATAGTTACTCATACTAGCAAGCTAACTTTTGTGCTGCCTAAAAGCTGGTAATTATAGAGATATGCAATTTTAAATTGCTATGAAAGCAAGTGAATTAAATGTGTGCCGGGATTTGCTGGAGTCGAGACTTTTAAATCACTTTACAAAATATATAGCATCAAACCTCTACCTTCCCTTTCTTCCTCCTACCTACCTCCCTCACAAATAAACAAACTAACAAAGAAACCTCAGACTTTTATAACATGACTAATCTGAACTACTGTTAGAATGTTTTCCTTTTTTCAATAAATATAAAAGTCCCTACGAAGTGAAACTATTCTCCAAACGAACCAATTATGTTGTCCCCTAATATAAAACATTTTTCTTTAATAGTTAATTTTACTTTAGGACAGCCACACTGAACCTTTTTGTGGTTAACTTGGACTAGCGGGTTCTCATACTGGGGGTCGGAACTGCAACTGTCAGCCCCATGCATGGCTGATAGCCAGAGCCCTTCAGAGCTGGGTGGCTGGAGAGCAGCGGCTACTCCCTGGGTGCTGAGAAGTCAGCGCCGCTCCCAGCAGCAGCACAGAAGTAAAGGTGGCATGGCATAGGGAGTGGATGGCTTTGCATGGGGGGGATCTTCACTTTTTGGGGCCTGAAATATTTTCAAAGGGGGTCCCAGCAAAAATAGTTTGAGAATCCCTGCATACTTTTGTCAGACAACAGGATTCTTACCACCTTGTCCTTGGCATCTGAGTCCTTAGAATACTGTTAGTTTTGTCTGAAACTTGCAGGCAAATGTATGAAATGTATACTTTTCTTTCTTAGAGGCAGAGGAGATGCAGAAATTCTTGGACTAGTAAGCTGCTTTGTATGTCTGAAGTGGCTGTTCATTTTTTAATGAGGTTCATTGTATGTAAATGGTGATGGGGAAGATAGAGATTTATTTGGAATTTCTGCCTTTGGGCTATTGCTCCAGAAGCCTGGTGTACATGATGTGTTACAGTCAACTGGGCAGGGACCATTTAGTCCCATGATATAGCACGTGTTCGGCTAATGAGAACTGCTTTCTTAGATCGGACAACATCTCATAAATAGTGGAAATACGTGAGCATAGATAAAGTAGTAACTTTTGAACGGTTATTATGGAGAGCCAAGCTACAGGATATTTTTGAACACAGTGTTTTAAAAACACTCTGTACAGAACAGATACAGATCAGTTTGCAATATTCAGTGTAGAGGTCTTTCTCAAGAAAGAATTATAGTAGGTACATGGTATTGACTGCTACAGTCGTGTTGCCGCAGTTTCAATTATAATCTCCTGCTTTTCCCCTTTTCAGCTTGCTGAAATTTTCCCAGTTACTAGTAGAATTTTAGATTTTACATAGAGATTTTTTTCTACTACTGTTTCACTTTTAAGATGCTCATCAATGCTGAAAAAGTCCAGAGCCTTAACATCCTTATTTTGAGAACCACCACAAATGTGAACAGCAAATAGCGCAGGCTATATTTGCAACCAACACCACCTTTCATTTAACTTCCACAAGTCATGTCAAGACAGCTGACCTGTGCTGACCAGGCTATGCTTCTCCATCAGGTGAATGGGACTTGCACTTCTAAGCAGAGCAGGCCAAAACTTGGGATTTCAGGTTTGTGAGAAATTTTCATATTTCAAAATTTCTGGCAAACTAGAAATCATGAAAAAATGTGTTTTGGAGACAGGGAAATAATTTAAATTTAAGGACCAGCAGCTGCTGACCAAAATTGACATCTCGTCAATGAAACTGACAAGTGTGACAATTTCAGTTAGCAGCTGCTGGGGCTCCAGGGTCTGTGGTTCTGTGTACTGCCTGCAGCCAGGGATTGGCCCAAGATCCTGGTAGCAGTCCATATGGCAGGGCTGTCTCAGAGCTCTGGTCTCAGGACCTCCTGGCTCCACAGCAGGGAGTCAGGAGCCAAGCCCTGATTAGAGCTGGGGTTTCCTGGCTCTGTGCCTATGATTCACTGAAAGTTCATCAAAACCCTACTCGTTTTTGTGAGATGCTTCAGGTTAAACAGACTGGCATTTTCAGAGAACACTTTGTTTCGTCAGAAATTTTCCAACAAACTGTATTCCTAAATTGCTTATATGCTTTTGAAAATCCCACCATTAGCTGCCTGAATATAGATCCTACTTTTGAAACTTTGGCCTGTGTGGGTGGGTGTGTCTATGTGAGGAAAATAAATTCAGTACATTAACAGAGTTGTTGTGGAAATCTGAACAGCTTCCCATTGTTAAAGACTGAAGCAGTTTTGAAGTAACAAAGATTTTATGCCACTGAGAGAGAAATTTTTTAAATACAATTTTACCCCCTGTTGCTACAAACTCGTAAGCACATGTTCTATCTTTAAGCATAAGTAGTCCCACTGAAGTCAACAGGACTATTCATGTGACTAAAGTTATGTATCTGTTTATGTGTGTTCAGGATCAGGGCCTTAATTTTTAGTATTGTGGGTTTTTTTGTGCAGTTTTGTGAAATTTAAATAAGATACAGTATTCAGAGTGTCCTGGGAGATTGAAGTGCTCTCCTATTGATGTATGGATGTTACCATTTTTTATGTCTGATTTGTGTCCATTTATTCTTTTGTGTAGTGACAGTCCGGTTTGGTCAATGTACATGGCAGAGGGGCATTGTTGGCACATGATGGCATATATTACATTAGTAGATGTGAAGGTGAATGAGCTCCTTACGGTGTGGCAGATGTGGTTAGGACCTGTGATGGTGTCACTAGAGTTGATGTGCGGGCAGAGTTGGCAACAGGGTTTGTTGTAGGGATAGGTTCCTGGCATAAAAAATGGTCAGATCCATAAACCAGTAGGAGAGCATGTCAACCTCCCAGGATGTGTATATATATCTCCTGTCTGTGATTTCTATTTCATGCATCTGATGCAGAAATTTGTTAGTCTTTAAAGTGTTACAGGACTCTTGTTGTTTTTGTCCTATTAATACTTGCTAGGAGTATTTCCTATGTAAATCTTTTGGCATTTCTCTAGTCAGAGAACTTCAGATTGTTTAACTCTCCATGCTGTTTCACTGAGTCAGTCTTATTTTGCCAAACTGCAAGTGCGAAAGGAAATTAAATAAAATTCACAGTAAAAACTTGGCATATCTTTTCTTAATATTACTTGCAATTTTATTATCTTTTTAAAAAAAACTAGGTAACACTTGTTTTGGATTTTAGAGTTTTAGGTTTTCTCTTGAATAACAGCACTATAAAGTTCACTGCTAACTGAATAAATGTTTAGCATCAGCTCTAACAGACAGCAATTTTTACCCATAGCTGTATGCTTCTTTTGCCCTTTTCCTTTGTACAACAGATTCATTGAGTCCCTAGCACTTGTCTCAGATGCCACTTATTTTCAACACCGAGGTTGGAAAGCAGTGTTTGTTTGTTTGTTTGTTTTTTTTTGGCTGGTGTTTACCCTTTCCCCCTTGGAATAGAATTATCTCTGTTGTGAGGGGGAGGAATTGAAGGGCCAACCAAGAAAGGTCATTGTACTCTATCCTAGGTATTAAAAATAAGTGGTTGGGCTCCAATCTTGTGTCCCTCTCATCATTCTTGTGGCTTCTATTTTTCACCTTCTGCTGTCTTTCTGTCTCTTCTTAAGGTTTTTTTCCTTTCTCTCTTCTGAATTTTTAACTTTTCTTCCATTCAACTCTAGTTATGCCCATTTTTTCCATCCAGTTTTCTTTTCACAGTTTGTTTTCCCTGGCTCTCATCAATGCTCTCTTATTTTTCTGTTCCTCCCATCTAGCATCCCCCAGTTCTTTCTCCATTCTCTTCCTTCTCTCCCCCCCTTTCTTTATACTAGTCTTTAACTGTTTCTGCTGTAAGTAACGCATTTTTTCCTCCCCCATCCCCAGTCACCAGGGCTGCTTTAGAAAGGGGGATTAATTGTTACATGGTGGCAACCCCTCAGCTTCCCATACTCTCTAGAGGATCCTGATGCCCCTTGGGGGATGTGTGCATGCCTTAAGGGTTGGGCACACCAGATCTATTAGTTTCTTGAATGCCTCCCATTCAGTCACTAACCAGTGCAGCCCTGCCTAATATGTGAAAACTGATAGGAATCACAGCACAAAGTGGCTTCAGGAAATTCTTTTTACATTAAAAAAAACCCTGTTTATAAATGCCCAAAATGAGGATGACAGTTAAGAGTGCAACAAACATGATCAAATACAGGCAATACAAAAGTGTGTGAAGACGGAGAAAAGATACTAGAACAGTTTTGGACATGGATTTGAAAGAGAGGTCAGGTTTTTGGTGAGCAACAAGGGGTAGGTAGACCAGTCAGGAAAATTAACTTGTATAGTACAACTTGTAGTAAGTTGTTTGCTATATGCTTCTTTGGAAATGAGAATTTTGATAAATTGAAGATGGTTTAACTTCATTGAAGTATCTGTAATCCTGTCCTCTGTTACAAGAAGTTAAGAAAAATCGCATTTCTGCAAATAATTTATTTAAGGTTTATAATAATATTGCATAAAATGCAAAAGAAACTTAGGTTGCATATTTGTTTCTGAGTATACTTGCAATTCTTCTGAATTGCATCTGTTCCCAGCAAATAGCTGAAATAACAATCTGACTATGCATCATGCAAGTCACTTGGCCAAAGTAAAGTTTGTATCTGTAAGATAATGTTATGTCACTGCTTTAAAGTAATCTAAACAGAATCTTGACCAGTAATTAAAATAGGTAGACATTGTAGGAAGTCAACATCTAATTTAAGTTTTTCAAACACACTTTGAACTTAGTTTGAAATATCTCTTGAGGATGCTCATTAAATTTGTTTATCAAAGTGGGGGAAAAGGGTAGAATATGCTACTTGACAAAGAACTAGAGCTATCCTATTTTAGTGCCACTAGCAGTGACTGACTTTGTAATAGAATAGATAAAAAATTTCCAACTGTTTCACAAATGTTTTATGACTAGCTTCATGAAATAAATAAAAAAAATATTGTGTAAGTTCAAAATACCATACAGTAGCTACTTTGATCACACTTTAGTGAACTATTTCAAAACATTTGCTTGCATGTTTTTACATTTCAATTTGGTGTCTGTGTCTGTGTGTTGTTTAAAATGTTTGATGACATTAAAGGCATAATATTCTTGCAATCCAGAATACACAGTAAAGAGTTTCTTGAAAATGTTGTAAGTGCATTTCTCTGATTTTTCAAAATTAAAACCTATTCTTTTTATGTAGTCATTAAAATATAACTGGGTTTATAATCTCATCTTTCTTTTGATGTTTCATTATTCAGTTTGATGGATCTTTTAGCAACATACAGGTAATTTGGCCTAAACTACTATAGTTACAAACTGTTTTTCACTTGTTGTTTTGTTACATCATATTCTCCCATATGTTACATCATATTCCTTCTTAATAAGTAGCTGATTGTTGCTAAACTGTAACTTTGGAATGAAGTTGATCAAAACATTTAGACTTTTAAAAAATGACTAGTGACTCTGGTTGCTTCAAATTTTAGGTGCCCAACATAAGGCACTTTAAAGGGGCCTGACTTTCAGAGAGAAAGCACTTATTGAAAATCAGACCTCTTCAAATAGGCACTCAGAATCACTTCTTGCTTTTGACTATCTTAACCTTATTGCTATATTGCTCAATACTGTACTGCAGATACATGCTTTCATCATTGAAAAATAGAAATATATTTAAATGGAGAATTATATTTACTTGATGCCTACTTTTGGCTATTGCATCATACAGTTTATTTTTTTAAAGAACATTGACAGTGATTTATATGATACATTTTATAATTATTTTGACAGTCCCAGAAATCCTGGATAGAAAACACTTTCACCAAGAGGGAATGTGTGTATATTATACCAAGTTCAAAGGACCCTCACAGGTAACTAGAAATTGTGCATAGTTTCCTCAGTACTTCTTAATTAAATTGATATACAACAGATTGGCACAGTAACTGTTGTTCTTAAAACATTCGTGTAAACTTAATTTATCTATATGAAATGAAATTCTCTGCCTTTAGGCACTAAGGAGTGAACTAAGCATTGCAACTGTATCTGTAAGGCTTCTCTGATTTTACTGAAAGTTCCTCAACATATCACAGATGTATATTCTTTTGAGTTTGTCACCTCTTTCTTTTTCTGCTAGTTCTTATAGTGGGCATACCTTGTCTACAGTGCTTCTTGTTGCACATATCTTTAGAGTCAGAAAGCGCTGTAAAGATGTACTTCATACAGAGACTGGTAGAGGAAAAAATAGTGAGAGCCTCCAAGAAATACATTTCCTTTCATGCAGAAGAGTTCATATTAAGGAGAAGGGGAGAAATAAATGTGAGAGTATACTGCAGAAACAGATGAAGAATCCAATTCAAAGAGAAAAGAAAGAAAGCCAGGAGCACCAAAACTGACAGCGGCCATACAGAATCAGAAGTGGAGGAAAGTTGTGCTTTCAGAGAACCCGATTCTGATATCAGGATGTGGCATGTGATCCTTTTTTTTCACTCCATCCTCATCCTCATTCAAAACCTCTGGGGGAAATAAAAATGTGAAAAGACAGGTAAAAGATCAGAAAGGCCCTTGAAAACGCTTACAGGTGTGGAGGGCGTTAAGTATGATGAAAATCCGCAAATACTAGTATTTTGCTTAGTAAGTGTTCAGTAAGAAGAGACCTGATTTTAGGCATACAAAACAATATAGCATACAATAAAATTGAATCAAATGCTGCTTTTAAATTAGTCTTTCATAATACATGAACAAGATGATGTGAAACTAAAACGCAGTCACTTTAGAAATAAGCATGTAGTTGCTCTGTGGAATTCACTGGCGCAAGAAGTCATTCCAGTATGATTTAGTATCATTCTTTAAAGGATTTAATTTACACATATTGTTGTAGCATGTTGGTGGCCCTCATATATTAAAAAAAAAAAAAAAAAAACTCCAGTCAGAAATTAAATTAATCTGTTGTTACTTCATGTTACATGGCAATTTAAAAAACTGTTTAGAATTAGAAATACTGGTTACAATTTAACTGCCTCTCCAGTCCTAAGTTGTTACACAGGTTTACATGAATTTTAGAATTAAACTTTTTTGATTTTCAGATCCAGAAAGCTGCTAATTCAATTCCTGAACATAAAACACTTGTATAACTTTTCTAAATTCTGACTATTAGTTTCTTCTGATAAGTTGTTTCAGGCCGAATAAAGGGAGCTGAGCTGTAGTCTGTGAAATGTATCACAAATGATTCATTACATTCCTTGTAACCATAGGGCCCTGAGAAGCTTTTAGAATTTACTGCCATGATCTGATTGAAACACATGGAAAATTTGCAAATGCAAGCAGAGTAATTAGGAAGCTGTTAAAATTTCCAGAGCATTTCCCAAGGAACAAAACAATCTTTCAACACTTTGTCTTTTTAAGTTTAACCCCTTTTGTAGCATACAAATGAATTTTCACATTTGGCTAATTTTTATTTTAAATTTTTTATTTTTTTATTTAAATTTTTATCTTACTGTATTTCCTGAAATATATATTAAGAAATCAAACATAGAGGAGAAAAAATATTTTAGCTGTTTTTGTTTAGCATAACTTGTGATATATACCATAGTTAAAAACCTATTTTGGCAATTATTGAAACCTAGTTTCATATTAAATATCCAGAAGTTTTATAATTTAATGTAGCTTCCAAAAAGACTAAAATAGCTACAATTTAAAGAGCTTGCTTTATGCTTTGTTTATTTTCATTTTATTTATAAAAATATGAATATACAATATAACTTTATTTTAGATAGTTTTTAAAAACTATTTTATATCAAAATATGTTATGGACTTGAATAGTACAGGTCAGTTAATTGTTTATAATGCAAATTACAGAAAACTGGGATGCAATTCCATGATTGGTTTTTTTTTTTTTTTAAACTGGAAGGATTCATCCATAAAGTTGTTAGCAGTAGAAGGTGGAAGTAAGAAACAAAGGCGAGAGAGAAAAGATGTTTACAGTGAGATTTGGAAGAGGATGGAATTATAATTCCTGCATCTTTTCACAGTGAATTAATTGCATTAAGAGAACGTTTGTACAACGTTTGTACAAGTTCAAGGACCCAGTTTAACCTTATGCACATGCAGTGCAAAATGACTCCCACCCCAAAACAAAGAATCCCAACAAGACACAGGAATGAGAAGGATCAACTGTGATCAATGTTAAAACTATCGAGTCAAAGAAAAAGCTGGCTTATTATCCCCATTAGTTGAAGAAAAATATAAAAACTTCATACTATCTACTTTAAGACCTCAGTTTATCAAAACGTTTAAGCATGGGTTTAACCTGAAACATTGTGTGTAGTCCTATTGAAGTTAATGGAGGTTAAAGCCCACATTTTAACTTCAATAGGACTATGCATGTGCTTATGTACTTTGATCAATCAGGGCCTAAAAATATAACTTAGTTTGTTTATAAATGTTTCAGTGTGTGCAGGTAGAAACTTTTTTAATAGAAATTGACCTTTGTAGCTTAACAAATAGAGGTAGAGCATATATTACTTTGTGCTAACCATCTGCTGTGTTGCCATGCTTTACTATATTCATGTTAATGAGAGAAACACATGAAGAGAAGCTTAAAACAAATATATTTGGGGAAAAGGTTAGGTACGCATTTTCCATATCATTACAGATCTGTTTTTTGTTCAATAATCTTTCTTCTGTATGCACGTGAAGTATAATAAAAAATGTTAAAACTTGTGTTTACCTCTGTATTCTTTTCCATAGATGCCTCCCAGGATGTCAGATTTGTCAACAACTTGTCAGGTAAGCAACTCTTTACTTAGTGAAAATTATTATGACTTTGGCCTGTTACAATAAGTCTCTGAATAAAGATTTTCCTTTTTATAAAAGGATTTTAATAATACACAATGGCCAGTCAACAAAAGACCAGAAATAGAAGATTGAATAAACTATACAGAATTACCTGGAAGCTATATGCAATAAGGAGTAGTTATATAAAATTACATGCAAAAGACTACATTAAAAACATTATTAAGGTTGCAAAGTCAAACACTCAATGGTTAGGGAGTACCAGAATTATGGCCACTGTAAGGATATGCATTGTGATACTGTTTTTAATTATATGATCATATTATTTATTTTTCCCATCTCAGCTCAGTGTACAGAATGGACTGTGCTCACTTTATGAGCGGTTGTTCAATATTTTGTTTTATTCTTGTTAAACATGCTGCCTCAGGCCCTCTTTATTATATACTATCCAGACCTTTCTCTGAAGACAGAATTATTAATTTCCTCATGGACTCTTCTGAGGTGCTGACCATCCTCTGATTACTCCACAAATGTTAATTTAGTTTCACAAGAGCTCTGTAGGGCCAAGGGTTGGTATTATTTCTATTTTCAGGTGGGGAGCTGAGGCACAGAGAATAAGGTCAAATGCTTTCTCTAATTCTGGATGATCAAGTTGAGATGACAAGGACCTGGCATTTTTTTATGTTTTTGTTCTGAGTACTTACCATTATATAGCAGCCTATGTTGAAAGTGCAAATCCCAGTGACTTCAGTTGCAGCTGTGCGAGCTCGTCACTTCTGCAGATCGGACCTGAGGGGGTATCAAATCAGGCGCACAGAAAATGAGGAACACACGATTAGTGGCCACCTGTGAAAAGTTTTGTTCAAGTAACTTGATTAGCATCACATAAGAACACTGTGTGGGAGAGACAGGGATAAAATCCAGTTTATGGCAGCATTCAGCTGCCTTAACCTGGAGGCCATCCCCTGCCTTATTCGCTACACGCCATCCAACTTCTGTCACAAGTAAGGTAAGGGTCCTAAAGACAACAGTCTCTTTCATTACACAACCCTGGTTCATTCCCAGAGCAGGTCTATTCTATGCATTGAATGGGACAGAAATCCTGTGGGGGAGAAGAGGGGGTGAAATAGTATGTGATCATGTCATTAAAGACTGTATCACAACGCATATGTACAGGACAACTTTTATTTCTGGCATTTTCTAAGTGTTGAATGCTTGACTTTGCAACCTTAACAGTGTTCTTTTAACATTGCTTCTTGTGTGTAATTGCTTAGGGTTTGATCAAAGTGAACTTAAAAAACAAATTCCATGATGTGACATTATACTGGCACCCAAATGTATCATCAGCAGGTTTGGACCCTTTCGATCCACAGCACATAACTCTGCCATTTAAGTTAACATCGTAAGAGAGAGCCGTAGTTGGTTGTCATTCTCCGCTGACGAGCATTATGGGGGGATGAACTACACAATTTCCTTTTGGGCTTCGCAGATATTTCCAGACAGCAGAGGAATGCTGAGACTTGCGGGTTTTGGGTTTCATTTTCGGCACTGGATGGGGGTGTGCTTTAGTAGGGACCGACTCCTTTGTCCTGTGCCTTTCAACCACCCTTCCTAGCTCCCATCCAGTGTGTTTCTTCCCCCTCCCTGGTTCACAGTACTAGTCTCCCTTTCTAGGCTCCACATTCAATCTGTCTGTCTCCTCCCTACCTGCCATACACACAGCCAAACCCCACCCTCTTGGACACTTATCAGACTGCTGTGGGGATCTAACCACTGATACCTGTGTGCTTGTTACCTCCCAAGTCTGAAAAGAACCTGGGCACTGTCCCCAGCCTGTGGTCATTATTGGAAATGGCTGAGCCATTATGGCTGAAACTAAAAAAGAAAAGAAAAAAAATTCAACCCGAATAATTCACCTGGCATGTAAAAAAATCAGCCTAAATAGTTAGTGCGGCAAAGTTATAGACAACTGGAAACAGGGTTGAATAAAGAAAAATGTTGGAAAACCTTAGTAATAGGCAGCGCTACCACTCAAAACTGCTAAAATCTCTTGTGGAGTTTGATTGTATCTGCCTGCTGGTCTTTTTATAAGAGTGACTCACCTAAAGGTTTTCCTAGAAAGGTGTAACTGAGGTTCAGAAAGAGAATTTCCACACCTATAAATTAAAACTTTTCCTTTCACTCGGCTGTAAGAAGATTTGTCCCTTTTAATTACACCATGTATCCAAGTACAATGAGAGAAAAGACTACAAATTTTAAAATAAAATGTAATCTATACTAATCCTGTACAGGTGCTGCTGTGGTCGCTTGGTCAGGCAACATGCTTGTTTTACTGCAAGCCTTGCCATGAAATATACAGATGTCAAACCGGGTGAAAATTTTAATCAGGAAATTGAAGAATGGTCAGTGGAAAAACACACAGAACAGAGTTCAACTGATGCTTATGGTGTCATTAACTTTCAAGGTGGCTCTCATTCATACAGAGCAAAGGTATGTATGAAGTTATTTTTTCCTTTCTCTTGACCCATTGGCAAAGGTGTTGGATGTTCCTTGTAAATTTTGAAATGAAAAATTTGGCAAGAAAATGGAAATGCCTATGTCTATGTTGTTAGATAGTAGCCTCCCTACTATGAGTAGGAGTCCTATTATCTCAAATTGTGACTTTTGATCAGTAATTTTTAAACTAAACGCAATCCATGTGATTTAACAAAGTGCTAGCTAGCTTCATGTAAAGTCTTCATTGCAAATAAGCAAAGGCCCATAGGATTAGAAGAAAAAATAAGTTACACAGCCTGAATCTTTAGTGTGTGAAATTTCACTTATGAAAATGAGGTCCCTAGTTCATGCCATCCTCCCCAATTGTGTAAAACATAAAGAAAATCTCATTTACTTATATTTGTGCCACTCACAACGACATTTACATTTTTGTTACACATCCATTGTAAAGCCTACATTTAAACAGTTTTCTAACTGCCATAAAAGTGACCTCTGCTTGCAGTTGTGGGTAGGTGGGAAATGTGCCTGTTTTTGTTTAACAAACCTCTGAACAAATCTGCTAACTAGGTCTCAAATCTGCTAACTAGCAGTAAGCAAAGTGAAACTTTTTAAAAAAGAAGTCTCAGTGCACTGATGTTGGTAGCTAGAAAAACCACGTTTTCTCTGATGAATATTCTATAATTTTTTTGTTAAAGGTATGATTAAATTCAATAGGAGAAAATTAGCAGAAGTTAATGCTTATGCTAGATTGAAAATCATGAAGACTGAAGTCCTCCATTTATCCACAGAAACAGCTACAGCATGGATAACATCACTGCAAGTTTCCCTCTCACTTCCAGGAGTAAAAAAATAGTTCAGTCTCCATGCCCTTTCATTACTTGGCACCTCTGCTGAGTCTGCTGACTAATTAGTACCAATTGTGGTGATGGTGGTGTTAGTGTGTACCCCTGTCCAATGGGAACCGACCTGAGTAAGGTTTCATTTCTATGCATTTGCCCCCTCCTGCCTGTATGGCCTATGTTAGGGATGTAGCATCATTCTTAACCCTTTAATATACTAATTCTTCTGGGTTGGTCATAACTTTTGCCCTGTTCAAATGTAGTTTTATTTAACTAACTATTGTTTTCCTCTGAAGAATAAAGTTCTTCCTCTCTGGGAGGTGGGGCTGGAGGGCCAACGAGAGGGAGGTAGATGTATATTTTTCCACAATTTGAAATATCTTTTTACATGGGATATACAAACAATAAATTAAGCCTCAACAATTGAACAGGTCATACTTTTGGCAGTATTCTCGATTTTCGTTAATATCCTCAAATTTAGAAATACTCATGAAATTATGAAAGTCACATTAAAGTTTTGTAACACAGTGTTATTTTGATGGACCTATCTCTAATCTACCTGCAGCCCTCGTCAGTGCTTCAAAATTTTGTTGCCATTGTCTACATGAAGTTTTGGAGAATAGTAAATACTTGTACCTGGTGTTACAATCCATTGTCCATAAACTATGGCAGATGCATATTTTTCTGTAGCTCAGAGTACAATAGTATTTCTTCTAATGGATCTTCCTTACCAATTCTGTAATTGTTTATTATAGGAACATACTAACCCACACACCTTTTTTTTGTCTTAGTATGTGCGATTGTCATATGACACTAAACCTGAAGCCATTCTACAACTTATTCTTAAAGAATGGCAAATGGAGCTGCCCAGACTTGTTATCTCTGTACATGGGGGGATGCAGAAATTTGAACTTCATCCACGCATCAAACAGTTGCTTGGCAAAGGTCTTATTAAAGCTGCAGTAACAACAGGAGCCTGGATTATAACTGGAGGAGTGAACACAGGTAAATAAAAAAAAAAGTATATATATTTATATCTATCTATATAAAAACTTTCAAATAAAAGTACAAATTCATGTGCACAGTTTAACGAGATTCTAGTTCTTAAATAAAGATAAGCAGATTCCGTAATGTCTGTCTGGTCTAAGGAACAAAATACTTATATGTTTAAAATACTGTTTAAAGTGTGACTGACTTTACAGTTAAACACATGAATGTTTATGAGTTGTATCTTGAACATATCTTGTGGTATTATATAATAATATAAAACATGTAAATTGGGTTGCATTGACTGTTAAGGATAAACAACTATAATAGTGGCTTTTGAAATAGTTGGGAGAGGTTTCACTTCACCTTGTATCTTTCTTCAGATTGAAAAGTGTATGTTGCTTCAAAATATGCAGTAATATACCATGATAGAATACTGGGCTAGATGGACCATTGGTCTTACCCAGTATGGCTCTTCGTATGTCGTTATGAGTTGTTTTCTGCCCTGACATGATTGGCTGGCATGTATGCTGTAAAGTTACTAGAAATTCTCAATACTCTTGAGTACTGTCAATGCTATTGACAGTTCTATTAATATGTTTTGTACACAGTAGGTCTTTCTTTATGCTGTCAATTAAATGAGTTTTCAAATCTTCACAGTAATTGGGCTAGTTAATAAGAATAGGATGTAGTTTCAATATACAGAACATTATTTCTTCTGTTTAAACAGGTGTGGCAAAACATGTTGGTGATGCCCTGAAAGAACATGCTTCCAGATCATCTCGAAAGATTTGCACTATTGGGATAGCCCCATGGGGAGTGATTGAGAACAGAAATGACCTTGTTGGAAGAGATGTAAGAATGGTCTTATCCAGTTGAAATAACTTTTTACTGCATGATCTTTTGTATCTGTGTTTTAATAAACTGATCAGGTTTGCTGTCTCACTGTGTTTTGTGACATTGTGTACTTCTCCCTTGGCTCTAGGAGTTATAGGGACATCTGTTGTGATTTACAGAAGAGTACTTCTGTAAGAAGTTACAGAATAGCATTTCACTATAGGAGATTGCCAAAGATTCAGTGCAGATAGAGCACTTTAAGTTTCACACTCGTTATCGTTTGTCGTTTGTTTAACTATGGTATAGAGAATTTACATTCACAAAGGTGAAGAAATTGAAAGTTACGGAGCCAGTCCCTCAGGACCAGTCACTAATATGAAGTGTGGGTGAGTTGCACACTAATATGGCCCCAAAGAGCTGATCAGAGTAGCCACAGAGTTTCCTGAAAAATTAATCTGTGAGTTGAGAACAAGGTCCATGAAAGAGCTTCCAAAAAGTTACAAAACCTGACAATACAGCAGCAGGGAGATCTTCAAAAGTAGCTAAGAGATTTAGGAGCACCAGTCTCATTGAAAGTAAATGAAACTTGTGTCCCTAAACTCTTTAGAGGGATTTTCAAGTGTCTAGGATTTAGGGTTAGACTCCCCATTCTTTTAAGTCATGGAGCAAAGTGGACTTAAAGCAGTGGGAAATGTCCAGTGGCAATGGCCAGTCTTTTCCACATGGGAGAACTCTCTATTGGCAGTAGTGGCTCTTCTGTGCCAGCTCCCCACCTCGCCGTTGGTGCAGGATTCAGGGAGCAAGGTGGGGAATGCATACAGCAAAGCAGAGTTCCCTTTTGCCTGATCCTCCTCTGGCGTAAACTAGAGCTGCTTCCTTGAATCTCTAACTTTTGTGCCAGACACATGCAGCTCAGGATTCAGGGAGCGAGCTGTTCCCTGGTGAGCAATCTCCACCCCTTCCACTGTGCTAGAGTATAGTTTTGGCAGAATGGAGAATGAGTTATGCAGAATGAAAACTTTCTCCGCCTTCATAACTTCATTGCCACTACTGCAGTATTGTAACTTTTAAATGGAAAGTCAGGCATTGTGTAAACTACTTTTTAAAAATTGTCCTCCTATACCTTGAGTCTCAACTCTGAAAAAGGATATTTCAATTTGTCTGTAGCGATAACCACTTGGTAGACTTCTTCATGAACTCCGCATATACCTTTTACAGTCTGTTTTATTCTTATCTGCAGTCAGGGTTTTAATTTGCAAAAGGCCTCCTTTATAGCACTTCAGAGCAGAAATACTGTGTGGTACAGTAATCTGCTTTCCTGCAAGAATGTAGCATATAGGCAGAGTTGCTGGGTGGAAGAGATGGGCTGGCAGGTGTCATCTTAGGTCTGCCAGCTTTTAGTGGTGTCTCTAACTTTTAACCACACCAAATAGCTAAAGTGATGATCAGTCTGGAACTTTGCAAATCATGCCTGTTATGTGTTTGTTTTTAGGTTGTTGCTCCATATCAAACCCTGTTAAATCCTCTAAGTAAACTAAATGTCCTAAATAATCTCCATTCCCATTTTATACTGGTGGATGATGGAACAGTTGGAAAGTATGGAGCAGAAGTTAACTTGCGAAGAGAACTGGAAAAAACTATCAATTTGCAGCGGATCCATGCAAGTAAGTGATCATAATGTCCCAGCAATGACTAATGTTACTTCATTCTAGAAAAAAATATTACACAGATGCAAACTATGTTTTAAAAAAAAATTAAGGTTGCAAAGTGAAGCACTCACAAGATAGGAAATGGAATTAATCAAGATTGCCTTAATACTGTAGTGTCCACTTCATACATAGTTTTTTCTAAAAGCTTCCTTTCAGAGTAGACCAATACGTTCATAGAGTAACCATCCCCATAGCTAGGTCTACATAAAGTATTTATAAATTAAAATATTTCCAAGTCTATAACAAACCCTCCCCCCCCATGACTTTTTTTTTTTTTAAGAATACTTAACATTATACTGCACTTTATATGTTGAAAGGACAACTCCAATTGATTTCAGTTGTAATTGTGAGTGCCCTATCTTCTGCAAATAAGACTGCAGTTTCTCAAGTCATGCTTCCAGAACATGAGAAACACACGGTCCATACAAAGCCCATTCTTGGAAAATTTCAAGTCTCTTCTTCCAAAGTATGTGGGCATTAAAGCATCTCAAAGAAAAGGTTGCTAGAATTTTTTTGCATGGCAAAACATGTTTTCCACTTGTCTCATTCTCAAATGGCTGAACTCTTTTGGATGAAATACCTCCCCACTGCCAAATCATCCTGAGGTTGACAGTTGGCATAGAACATTTCAGCCCAAATAGTTGAAGTTAGGCAAGGGTATAATCAGCTGCACACAGGGGCTCATAATTTTTACACTTTTGGTGTTGGAACCATTACTGATAAGAATATAGTTGAAGGCCCTGAAAATGTTCTAGATCTTGACATTTTTCCCTCTCTGAAGAATTCCAGACAGCTTTTATATCATATCATATTCTATTCTTCCCTTCTTACCGCCCTCCCTCTTATCTTCTATTCTTCTTCCTCCTTCCAATCTATAAATGAAATATTATGGCAAAACAGTCCATACTCTGTTAAAAACATAGAGGCAGTACTAATGTTACTAATCTTTTAAAAATTAGCTTGTTACAATGTATGCTGCTTGTTTTATTCATAGTGACAATGTGCTTTTGTGAGGCAGAAAAGGATTATGGTTCATCTTTTAATCTTATTGTTTTAACAAGTAGTGTAATATACTATATGTAAGACTGTGGGCATTAATATGACGTGTTCAGGCACTGTGTGGTTTATGTGGGCTGTATATTCAAATACAAATATAAAATTGATGTCAACTGCTATAGCACAGCAATTACATGTAAGATGTAGTAACTTTTTCATGTTACTTGTTGTCCTGAAGTAAACTTGGAAAAGCTTGTATCACAGGATTGTTTTTAAAAGCATTATGACTTCAATTCTTATTTGATGTTTATTACCCTTTTTTTTAGGAATTGGCCAGGGTGTCCCTGTGGTAGCAGTCATATTTGAAGGTGGTCCCAATGTTATCCTCACAGTTTTGGAATACCTTCAAGAAAGTCCTCCTGTGCCAGTAGTAGTATGTGAGGGAACTGGTAGAGCTGCAGACATAGTGGCATATGTTCATAAACAAACAGAAGAAGGAGGGTAAGCTTATATGTGGTTAATACTTTGACTAACAGTGGTAGACTTCTTTGAGAGCACTTTCCATTAACAAACACGTGTAGGAGCCTCATGTTCATGAACGTACGTAAAACTAAGTAATTACTTCAGTCGTGCATTCTGTACAAGCTTCCCCACACAGCTGAACCAGGAGACCTCAGTCCTGAGCTGCCACACTCTCTACTGTTCTGCTTCTGAGCAAAGATGCCAGTCATGCCAAATTTTGTAAATTGTGTAGTGTTTTTGTAATGCTTCCAAAGGGACAGTAAGGTGAAGTCCACAAACTCATTTTTGCTTGAAATTGGAACTGACCCAGATCTCTGAGACACAAGACTAATTTAGTCCCACTACGTTACCAAGCTGCCTGAAAATACCACTTGAAAGTATTTTAATTGTCAGACCTCTCCATTTAGTAAGCTATATGTGTAGTAAGAGCTTGATTGAAAAGGGAGAGGAAATGATTCTTGATAAACTGTTTATCTGAAAACAAGCATCACTTTAAGATTATCCAAGCTTCTGCTGTTGTGGGATGATGCTGCCTACTTGTGAAGTGGTGTTCCATACAGGGAATACAATGCATTTGTGCTCATTGAGTCTCTCTAGCTTCCAGTTAATTTTGGGGTGTACATAGAGCATTAAATATATAAGGTCCTGTTTGCCTGAGACTGCCTTTCCTGTGGTGAGGCAGTAAAGATGAGCTGAGGTGGTAAAGCAAAGAGCCCACTGGTTTTAATTGTGAAGGAGATTGGGGGCACGACATACTTAGAGAGTGGGTTTTTTAATTCACTTTCCTGTTGATCTGCCAGAGGCCAGATTTTATCACCAAGTCATGCTACACAGCAGAGTCTAGCTGTTCTCTTAGGATTTAACTGTTGGTGATTGTGTGGTGGGGGCACTGAGCTCGTTTCAGGAGACTGTGGGAAAAGTCTTAGTTTGTATGGCCCTTAGGAAGAGTTTTGGACAATTATTATAATTCTATTGATAAAGTTTGTACATGTACCCAGAGCTTTGGATAGGCGTGTCTTAGACCATTTTAATATATTTATTGACATGCTTACTGTTCATACATAACAATATTGGCTTTTGATTGTTTTTGTAATCTTAGAAATATTCCTGATGGAGCAGAACCTGAAATCATTTCAACCATCAAAAAGACATTTAATTTTGGTCAGAGTGAGGCGGTTCATCTGTTTCAGACACTGTTGGAATGCATGAAAAAAAAAGAACTTGTAAGTGGATTTCAGCATAGGAAGTCTTTATTTCAGGCATGTACACTTGTAGGATCTAATTTTAGATCCATCTCAGATTTTTTATCAGTAAAGCAGAGGTCCCCAAGCTGTGGGGCATGCCCCCTTAGGGAGGTGCAGAGGAATGTTTGAGGGGGTGTGGCAGGACCCAGGCCACCCTCCATGAGGGGTGGTGAGGAAGCACTGCCCAGCTTCACTCTGCTCTAGCCCCCAGCTGCAGCCTCAGTGCCTGGCCCCCACCTCAGCCTTCAGTTGCTGCACCCCGCTCTCAGAGCCTGGCTATGGCTCCTGCCCCCCCCCCCCAACCTCCCCAACTTTGGACCCCAGCTCCCTGACTCTGCTCCCTAGTTGGGGGGCATGAACAGAACTAAGGGGGGCATGGAATAAAAGTTTGGGGACCACTGCAAAATGCAATATGCATTTATGGGATGGGATCTGAAGATCGAATGACCCCAAATAGATGTCCAACTCCAATTTTCTTGTCCATTTTTCTTACCTTTGGTCAAGTGATTCTGCTTCCTGTGGTCACATCTGATAATCAGTGACATTTTTGTAACTAGACCTGCAAAAGATCTCTGTGTAAGCTTGATAGCTTCTCTTTCATCAACAGAAATGATGCAATAAAAGAGATTACCTCACCCACCTTGTCACAACTACAACAGCACTGCAAACACGTTGGATTAGTGGAATTTGCAACCATACGATATAAAATGAACCCTAGAAGACGTAATTAAAGTACTACATTGCTGCTTCATAGAGGCTGAGAAAGTGAAATAGTTTTTAATGTAACTTGGTCAGTATTATTGTAAAACGTGGCCATGATTCAGGAAAGTATTCCCTAATTAGCAGAGTGCTTGAGCACATTCTTAATTTTAAGCACAAACATAAAGTCCTATTGAAGTCAAAGGGGTTTAGGCACTTTGCTTAGTGGGTGGTGTTTTCAAAAGTGCTTTATTGATCTGGATGGATTTGTACGTACTTAAGGATTTGTCTGAGTCAGGGTAGGTGTTAGCATCTCATGCTCTAATCCCAATCTTGTTTCAGTATTTAAACACACGAGCTAACAATGTCCTCATAAACTCAAACTGATTTTAGATTTTTATATTCTTTTTATTGTAAAAGGCTTATCTCTTGTGCTACAAAATATAGAGGAGATACTGTTTTAAAAAGTGACATGGAATACTTATTTCAGTATTATGCTGTTTTTTAAAAAACAGATTACCGTATTCCATATTGGGTCAGATGAACATCAAGATATTGATGTTGCAATACTTACAGCACTGCTAAAAGGTGAGGTTTTAAATTTAAGGGCATTTAATAACCCCAACATTGTAGTCTAGTGTTATGAGGGAAAATGTAACCCTTTATGTAGTACAGTTATATTTATGTATTTTTTTTGTTTAAATTTTTTCCAAAGTGAGTAATTGTTCTGTTACATCTACTTACTTATGGCCTGGATATATGGTGTTATGTAATAAAAATATCTTGTATATTTATGTCTTTCCTTTGGGATAAAAGTACTTGTTTCAAACGTTTTTAAGATGTTTTAATATATAATATCCCACCTTAAAATTTGAAATCTTGTGAAATAAGGATTACATTTATGAGCAATTTAAATTATAAATGTACATTTTTTGTTTGTTTGATTTAGGTACAAATGCTTCTGCATTTGACCAGCTTGTCCTTACACTGGCATGGGACAGAGTTGACATTGCCAAAAATCATGTTTTTGTTTATGGACAGCAATGGCTGGTATGTAAATATTCTAGATGAAGCATATGGTATTTTACAGGACAGAAGATAGATTATTGCAAAGAATGAACCTTTTGATTCTGTAGAAATAACTAGATCATTTTAATTAGACATTTTTAGGAGAGCAATTTCTGAACATTTTTCTGGTCTTATGACTCTTGTTTTGTTACTTTAAAAAAAATTATCCAGGAATTTTAGATGTTCCAGATAATCAGGAAAAAAACCATTCAGTTCAAAAGATTAAAACTTAACTCTGTTTGTTAGGCACTTGACCATCTAAAGGTACTCAACTCGTTGGCTTCTTTAGCTTTCATATTTCATGATCATATGCTCTTTTAAAAAGAAGCCAGTGGAACAGATTATTGTTGCTATCAGTTGGAAAAAGCATACATTGGGTATTAAACTGCAGTGTCTTTTCTTCTATTATCTGTGACTTGTAAATTGGCTTGGGTACCATGGTTCACATTTTAGTTTTCCTTTTTCCATTGATAAAATAACCATACAGTTCTTTGCAGTCAAAGCACAGGGACATTGTTGGAACTAATGGTAATTTTGACCTTGTTTGTTTTTGAAGCAACTTTGTTACAAGTTGTTAAATAGCCTTTCACTATTCCCTTGCTTACCTTATTGCTGTATATAAATGGGACTGTTTTAATTTAGTTCTGTCGGACAAGTAGAGGTACATTTACCTCAGTAATAGCCTTTGAATAATTAGTTTATCACTCTGTCCCCCTTCCCCTTCTCTCCCTTGAGGTTGGATCTCTAGAACAGGCTATGTTAGATGCCCTTGTGATGGATAGAGTTGCATTTGTGAAACTTCTTATCGAAAATGGAGTAAGCATGCACAAGTTCCTTACAATTCCCAGGCTGGAAGAACTTTACAACACAGTAAGTAAATGACAATTGTAGAAAATTTCACATACCATATTCAGTTTAGAATTGTATATATCATAAAGTATTACATACCATTCAGTGCATAAAGTCACAGCTGTAAACTTGTCATAATTAGAAAAAAATGTAAAAATAGCTGTTAGAAAAATCTTTATTTGTATACCTACTTATTTTTAAAGATTGCCTAGACACATAGTTTCCATGGACACTTAATCCATATCCACAGTGGATAACCAAAGATAACCAGATATTCCTGTGGTGATCCACTATAAAAGAATTAACGTTTTAAGCATGCACTGAAGGAGATAAAAACATTTTTCTTGTCAGCATTTGACAACTGATCAGTAGAAGAAACCTTGAAACTCACTTGTTATCAAAATTGCATTCAGGAGTCCCCATGACCCAACATGAGGCTTTCATGGAGTACAACTTCCTAATCAGAGAAACAGTGTTTTATGCTTTTTAGCAGCTAATGTGCTAGAAGGAAATTAGAGGATATAAGTAACTTTTAATTTTGTTTTAGAAGGCACAAAAATAATCTCTGTAATTGAGAGGTAAGTGTGTGTGGTCTAGTGATTAAATCAAAGAATTAGGAGCTAGGAGACCAGATTCTACTCCCAGTTCTGTACATGATGTGTGTGATTTTTGGACAAATCAGTTAATCTGCTTATACCGTTTCTTCATCTGTAAAATGTGAACAATACTTAGCTTTATAAAGCACTGTAAAGGTAAAAGATATGAAAGCAATGTACTACTGCCATATGTAAATAAATGGTTAACAGTTATATATTTAAACACTTTAAAAATATTAATATGTAGCATTTCACACTTAAGTGAACTGTATAGGGATGACTTCATATGCTGCTGATGTACAGCCACTTTTGGAATGGAGCATGGCAAATGTTTTAACAACAACAATATGCAGCAGTTTAGGAAACGAAGATTATGTTATCCAAGTAAATTCTACTTTTACATAGTAATTTACCATATGACAAATTCTTTACTCGGTTGTTCTCATTTTTAAATCTTGTAAACATGAATGGAATTGATTTCTATGGTTAAAAAGAACTAAAAGGTAAAATTAGACAAAATTGTATAAGACTCTATACATTAATTAGTGTTGTTGCATTCTGTGGGTGTGGGTGTTAGACAAGAACTACAATATGTTCACCTGGTGACTTTAAAGTCTCAAAATTTAAAAATAATTAAATAAATAAATCTGATCTCAGGGTTACAGACTCAAAAAGGAAAACTAGAAACAAAGGGGAAATGCTTAGCACATAGTACTGCTAGATGGTGGAATATTTGTATCTGATGGCTGCTGACAGTTTAGAGATAAAACTTCTTTCATTAAGGTCAATATGCAAAGATCAGTTTTTTGTTTTTGCTTCCATGTTCTCAAGTTATCCTTGCATTTTAAGATCACTTATAATTTAACTGCCCAAAATTCTGTATTTTCTTTTCTTTTCTTTTTTATATTTGTAAAGAAACAAGGCCCAACTAACCCAACACTCTTTCACCTTGTTCGGGATGTCAAACAGGTATGCTTTAAACTTGTATTAAAAACTGTGAAATAAGATGTTATGCTATCAATTTAAGTCTTAAAATTTTAGACAGTTGATACGTTTATTTTGGTATCAACAACTGTTAGCAATCCTAATTTTATTAATTATACATGAATATTTAAAACCAGATTTTGAAAGAGCATTTCATACACTTAGGTGGGATGGGAGAACTGATTCTGAGAAGTAGATGATATTATTTTGGTCATACTAAAAGCATTTTCACCACAGTTTTGGAAAGACAATCTGTGGTGATAAATTAATAGTACCTATACTCAAAGTTCAAGGGTAAATTTTTTCAAAGGTGCTTAAGTAAAAATTCGTGGGACAATAAAGTTTTACTCCAAGCAAAACTCCAGATCCACAGGCCTTATGCCCTGTGATCTTAGTATTGAGACTTAAGACTGGCCTGCCATTACAGCAAAGGTAGTGGCTGAAATGGTATTCTAGAGCTATATGCAAAGGAAAATGGATGAGGATCATCCTCGTCAGCTATCTTCTGCAACCATCTCCTTATGTAAGAGTTTTGAGGATGAAAGAGGAAATCCTTCTGTAAGATTCTATTCTCAAAAGAAAAGATACCGGTACTACAAACTATACTAGTCACTTTCCATTTGCAGCAAGCACCATCTTCAAGGAGTTCTTGGCAAAAGAAGGCTGGCTTTGGTGTGAAGTACTTTTTAGTGTCCAATTTTTCTTCCCTCAGGGATTGAATTACAGCAATAGTTAAATTCTTTTTTGTGCATCACCTGTAGGGCCTGGTCTTGTAGAATCTCTGGGAAGAAATCCACAGATTTCAGTGAGAGTTCTGCATGCAAAGTCACTGTGGATTAGATCAGCAGTAAAGTCAGCATTCAAGGAGCGTGTTCTATTAGGCAGAGCTCCTGTTCCTCTTATCAGATGTGAATCTTGCCAACCCAATTTGCAGAAGCCTCATCAGTGAAGGGCAGATTCCTCAGACCATCATCAAATCTGGTCAGAGGGCAGTGATAAGTGTTGTGTGACATGGTCTGTCTTTGGCCACAGCCCTGTGTGGGATCCTCTTGTTGGCCCAGGTATGAAAGCTGACTGCACATTGACCAGACCTTTTGAAATCAGTTTAGAAGAGTCCACAAGTGACATGGCAACAAGTTCCTGATGTCAGCTGCCCACAACTGGTGCCTCAATGACAAGTGCACTGTTGGATGATCAAAGAGGTCTGTGTGTAGTGGTGGTTCAGGTTTGCTCTGATCTTCTCAACCATTCTCGTAACAGAACCCTCATGATGGATGTGTTAGGGAGTGATGTTGCTTAACACAGGGAGTCATGGTACTCGTGTGGGTTTAATCATACTAGTTACAATGCACATGTTCATGTGTAGTTGTTTGTCCACCAACTTGATGTGAAATGGATGGAGCCAGACTAGAGCACTGAATTCTGCTTTGAAGGTAACAGAGGGCCAAACCAGATGATTGAAGAGTTTGAGCTTTTGCTCCCTGTGAAGTGCCAGCCAGTGTACTTAGAAGGTTGTTATGCTACCTCATGTTAGCTGCACTTTTGCTTAGGTGGTTATGTCAGAGAACTGTGTAGGGTTACACCAAGGTAGACTGAGTGGGATTCGTGTTTCAAATGATGTCTGTTGAGAAAGATATTTACTTCTTGAGCTACCCTGGAATTATAAAGATGGAACACACTGAAAATGGTCTTGGTCACAATTAGTTATAAATGCCTACTGACTACTGTATTTGGCCATCTTAATCAAACCAGCGTTTAGGGCATGTTCATGTTCTGGCAATGATGGTGCTTGCGTACCTAATGCAAATGCCATCTGTGTATGTGAACTTGCAGGACTGGGTAAAGAGAAGGTTGTTTGTGTACAGGTTGAAAAGTGTCAGTGCCAGCACAGAGTATTGGGGTACACCAGATTTGTCTTTTCCAAGTGCTGTCTCTGTCTCCCATATGCACTTGGAAATGTCTGCCACAGATGAAGTCAACAATGTTGATTACCCATGCTAGGAGAGCTTTTGAGAATTTGACTAGGAGTGCCATGTGCCAGAGTGCTGTTAGGTACAGAAATACAGCTTTTATCTTCAGGTTTTTCTTAAAACTGCTTTCAATTAATGTTGTCAAAGGTAGTACTTGATCACAGGTACTCTCCCCCTCCAAAAGCCTGCTTGCTCAATGCTGAGTATTAACTCCTTTTCTGGGAAGTTGCACAGAAGAATAACCATAAATATCATAGACAACAGGGATATCAGTCGATAGCTCGATGTGGATCCTTCCCCAGGTTGGGAGAACAATGACTTTTGACCTTCACCATGTCTCCATAAGTTGCTCTCCTTTGACCACTCATGTGAAGAACTGCACCAGCCACCCATGAGCATGAGTCCCAAGGTGCTGCAAGAACTCTGGTGATATGTTGTCAAAGCCAGCAACAGTGCTTCTCCTAATACCACTCAGAATTTTGTCTGACTCTGTGGCTCTCCTGCTTCTTGCCTAATGTGGGGTTTCTAATAGGTCGGGCAAGGTGATGACTAGGAAATTAGTACATGATGTGTTCCTATCCCACCCTACTTCACATCCTGATGAGGGAAAGAAAGGCTAGAACAGCACTTGTGGATGCAAATAGGTGATGGTATCTTTTCTGCCCCTCTATGGCTTGGAATGGAAGATCTCCCAACACCTTCTCTTCTAACCTCAGCCTACGCAATAAAACCAACCCAAAACAAATGCTGATGGAACTTCCATGGGCAAACAATTTGTGTTCAAGTTCCAGAATTTGGAAGAAAATGACTGAGTATTATGAGGAATACAAATAGATTCTAGACAATGGTAAAGATCTGAGGCACACCCGCAATGCAAAGGCTTACTGAAGTAAATGAATGATGCTGCTGTTTGTGCACTCTCGGCAAGAAAGAACAGAACCGGTCTAGCAAACTCCTGTCCTTTCCAGGGTCTGCAGTTGTATCAGTTATGTCTCATTGTTGGACAGCTTGAATTGTTGTTTTTGTTCAACAGCAGCTGCTTGAATCTAAAAATAATCTTTCTAAAAAGAGTATTTTCTATCCCCTGTCGTCTTCCCAGTTAGGCTTTCAGTTTTAACTTATTCTTGCTGTTTAATTGAAAATAAGTTAATGGCACTTGACTTACAAAACCAAAAAACACATACAACCTCCAGATGGAAAATTACTGTAACTGACAAAGTAGAATCTACTTTTTGAAATAGTTCATATATTAAACCTCAAACAGGCTTTTAGAATGGAAGGCTTAACTACTTGTTATTTAGAATTGACATACATGTGAAAGTGCTACAAATAAATTTATTTGCATTGTAATATACCAGCAAAGCTAAGAGTGGTTTTATATTTCTAGGGAAACCTTCCTCCAGGATATAAAATCAACCTGATTGATGTAGGGCTTGTTATTGAATATTTGATGGGAGGAACCTACAGATGCACCTATACGCGAAAACGCTTTAGAGTCATATACAACAGTCTCAGTGGGAACAGTCGGGTATGTGAAGTTTGTTTAAAATACTTTACATTTATGAAAACGTTTTTAAAACTTCTAAACAAAAAGAACACTTGATTGCTGAGAAAATGAGCGCCCAGTCTTATAAATCTTTGTTACAGGACTGGATCTTTTAAGGGGAATAGGACTAGCTGCGTGAGTAAGAATTACTTGTGTGAAAAATGTTCTATAATTTAGAACTTTTAGGTACCATGTAGAAATCAAATTTATAATCAGTGGTAATTATTTCAATTACATAACTTTTCAGTTAAATAGTTACTACGTTCAGCTTTGAATATAGTTGTCTTGTGTAGAGTTTTTATCCAAATGTGTTAAGAAATTTAAAAATAACATTTAGCATTATTTTAACTTCCAGCGGTCTGGGCGTAATCCTACAAGTAATACTCCTCAACTGCGTAAAAGCCATGAGCCTTTTGGTAATAGGGCAGATAAAAAAGAGAAAATGCGACATAATCATTTCATCAAAACTGCACAGCCTTACAAACCAAAGGTATATGTGAGTTATAAGACTTCATTTTTTTATTGTAAAGTCTTCAAGGCAAGAACCTCTAGTGCAATTCTGGCCCATTGAAGTCAATGGCAAAATTATTTACTAGATCCTCTGACTTCATACTTGTCTGTAAAATGGTTAGCACACTGTAAGAGCTATATAAATAATGTATTTATTTTATATTAATATAATTTATGAACAGTGGTATTTAAGGGGGAAAACTCATCCCCAGTGAAACATCACTGATTTCAGGTACAAAAGTGATTAATTTGACCCTTTGAAGCTACCTGCATTAATAAAATGAGCAGGGACTTGGCTCTAGCTTAATAAAAACTATTATCAATGACTTTTTCTTTGTCCTTCTTTAGGTATCTTTATTCATTGCTTCTTTGTCCAGACACTTTGCAAATTATTGGACGGTGTCCCCCATACATAAGCATGAATTAGCAAAATTTAATTTGAGTTTTAAAAGGAAAATGCAGTTGATTTATAAATCTGTTCTACAGTTAGCGCACCAATCATAGTTTCTATGACCATCAACAATACTTTAAATCTAAATTTGTTCATGATATAAACCTAAATAAAATGTAATTTTCTAACCTTTCCTCTTTTTTTTTTTTTAAGATTGATACCACTGCAGAAGAAGGAAAAAAGAAAAGAACCAAAGATGAAGTTGTAGACATTGATGATCCTGAAACGAGACGCTTTCCTTATCCTCTTAATGAACTCTTACTTTGGGCAGTATTAATGAAGAGACAGAAAATGGCTCTCTTCTTCTGGCAGCATGGTGAAGAGTCCATGGCTAAAGCCTTAGTTGCCTGCAAAGTGTATCGTTCAATGGCATATGAGGCAAAACAAAGTGACCTTGTCGATGATACCTCAGAAGAACTGAAACAGTACTCCAAGTAATCTGCTTTTCATCTTGTTTAATCTTTTTTATAATCCTTTATATAACTCTAGCAAAGTAGACATGAATAGAAAACATCTTTCCTCTTCCTGCTACTTGCTTACTTTAGCATGCTTGAAGAAAAAGGGTGTTCTCAAAGTTTTTAGATTGCATTTTAATAAAAGATGCCTATCATGCGCATTACTTATATTGCTGTTGAAGAACCTGGTATTTATATCAAAAGAACTTTGAGCACCTTGACAGAGATGCTTTTACTCTAAAAGTATTGTATTTCATACATAGGCTACATACATTTTAAGGAAAGCCATATGTACTGTTTGTGAATTTGTGTGTGTTAGATAATGTAAGTACACCTGTCCGATGACAGGGCAGATTGAAATTCCAACAATGCCCAGTTTAGCCCATCTCTTGCACTCACAAGAATTTGATCATACGGGATACAATCATTTGAGCCAGAGATTACCCTGACGTGGGGTGCTCTATTCACCTCTAGGGGCTCATCCTAATGACTGCATCAGGGGGTTGGCTCCACTGAAGTCTGACACCGCCTTCTGCTCACTGCATGCCCTACCATGTGTCTCTCACTCCCTGGACTCAGGATACTCTGTCTTTGTGGCTTGGCCATCCAGCCAGGTCACTGAAGTCTTCCCCTTCTGGGATATCAAAGTCTTTCTGTACCAATAATCTAAGGTAGTCGTCTTGTGCATTGCCCTGCTGGTGCCACTTCCCTGGTGGCTGGTAGGGGAACCCAGGCCCTTCTAATATTCTGGGTTCCAGACCCTATGCCTGGCAACTATGTCTGCTTTCCCTCAGACGCTATTGCTCTTCCTCTGTACTCCTTCTTACAGCTTCTGGCTCTCCTTCTCTCTGGCATACTGACTCAAACTCCTTTTCCCAGGGAATAACTGCAGACTGCTGAACTCAGTAGCCTCAAACACACCTCTCTGCCCCTAAGGAGTGATTGCAGACTACCTCCCTGCAGCCCCTGTTCTGCTGCCAACATCGTGTCTTTATCCTAGCCCAGTTTATTCCTTCCCATCTGGGCACTATCATTCAGGGGATTACTTACGCCACCTAATTCCCCTCAGTTGTGGCCTACCTGGTTAATTGGCCCTTTGTCAGCCTCATTAAGACTTCCAGGCTGCTGTGGATTGAACACCCCATCACATAACCCAATTGTTGCTGTGGAAGCAGGGATCAAGATCCCAGCAATTGTGTATGAAAGAAGAAACTCTCCTGAACCTAAAATTGATGAGCCTGTATTTTGTGTGTTTTCACTTTCTAGTGAATTTGGACAACTTGCAGTAGAACTACTCGAACAGTCCTTCCGACAAGATGAGACTATGGCTATGAAGTTATTAACCTATGAGCTGAAAAACTGGAGTAATTCAACATGTCTTAAACTGGCAGTATCATCAAGACTCCGTCCATTTGTAGCTCATACTTGTACACAGATGTTGTTGTCTGATATGTGGATGGGAAGATTGAACATGAGGAAGAATTCATGGTACAAGGTAAAGATCATTACAATTAATTGTTAGTGTTAATCCTGCCAGCCATTCTTATTTATTGTATTTATGCCGAAATGGAAGAAAAGCATGTTATACACAAAGTACTATTGCTGTAAAATTTTTATCATTGTAACCCTTATTTACTTTAATAAATGTTGTGAAACAGTTCTACTGTCACTTTTTTTTAACTTAATCAAGGCTGGATGTATTGTTGTAAACTTTTCTTTTGATGCTCTATTGTCTTTTTAAATAAGGTACAGAAATGTAGAAGGCAGAAAACAGGCAAGTAGCCCTTAATCAGAGGCATATGTAGATCATTGTGAATACTAATCCACTACTAAAAATATAGTGGTGAAAAAAATTAACAGACAGAAAATCCACTGTAAGAATACAATTTCATACACTTCCGCCTTTTACAGGCAGGAAGTAAAACTTGGTGTAGAAATAAGCTTTTGTTTTCGTTTTGGATGCCCAAACTGAAGAAGTCAAGGGCATACAATGGAACACTGGCACACAAATCTGCAGGATCGGTGTAAGTTTTAGGAACAGTGCACTAAAATAAGTCATGTAGCTCTATTAACAATTACAAGAGTGCATATCTATTATGGACATCACACTGAAAATTGATTCCATTATTTGGACCATAACATAGAGGTGAAATCACCCCAAAAGTGCAACTTTCATACAAAACCTCTACAAGCATCATCTACCATGTGACCTACTAAAATCTTACATACAAACTTATCTGATTACTTCTCCTGCTTGTAATGGACTAATTTTAATCAACAGCTATTTTATCTGTTATTTTTTTATACGTGTCAGTTTTCATGATTTTTCTGCCATGATGAGAAAAACTGACACATGTATAGTTAAAAATACCTTGTCTCTAAACTACAGCCGTGTTCTTGCCAAAATTAGGGTGAAGAAGAAATGACCTGTTAATTCAGAGTTGAGCAATAGCTCTATTATATAATCCTGGAATACATTCTGTCCAATAACGTTTGGTTTTGAAACCCACTGTTTTTTTTTCCCTCAAGAATTTCATGGAACATTCTTTCTATGCTCACACTTCGCCTGTAAGTTACATGTATAAATAACACCAACAACAAAATCTTCTCTTCCCCCATTCACTTTTTTTTTGTACTACCTACTCAACAAGGACAATTTGGATTATAAAATTATATTTTTACAGGGGATAGTCTGTGTACCTATATGTCTGACATTTTAATATGCTGACATTAAGTGGAAAGTACACTTTTTAAATTACTTATTGTCAATTCTTATAGGTGATACTGAGCATCTTACTCCCTCCTGCCATACTAATGCTGGAATATAAAACCAAGGCAGAAATGTCACATATTCCTCAGTCTCAAGATGCACACCAGATGACAATGGAAGACAGTGAAAACAACTTCCAGAATGCAGCAGAAGAAATACCTATGGTAAAACAAACACACAAAAACCCAAAGAGTAAAGAAGTATTTCTATACATAAGTTCATAACCTATTCTTTTTATGTTAGGATGTATTTAAAGAAGTAAGGGTCTTGGACAGTACTGAAGGAAAACATGACATAGAGATGCCAACAAAACCTAAGAGACTTCCAATTACACGAAAGTTTTATGCATTCTACCATGCACCAATTGTGAAATTCTGGTTCAATACGGTGAGTTTTTGAAGAAAAGCTGTGTAAAATTATTTATGCTCAAGACCTCGTTTCAAAAATCCATATTTATGGCTGGTTCTTTGACCAGCATACAATTGTTATAAATAGCACCAGAGTTTAACTGCTTGTTCTTCTAAAACTATCTTCCTAAGAAATGAGAAACACTGGAGTCTTAGAAACTGGTGTGTAAAATATATAATACTTGCACTTCACCCAGTTTGTCCTGATATGTCCTCCTGCATGGTAACTCAGGATATATACTTAGCGATGAGATTTCTTTTATTTTGGTGTATTATTTTGCTTCATCAAGTTTAGCAGAAGTTACATAATTGTTCATTAGTCTAACAAATGTTTAGACAAAGTTGTGTATAATTCATTTGAGATGACTTACACAAGTTCTTATTTAACATCCTAAATTACTGTAAATTATTGCTGTTTTTCTTTTGCTCTTGAGGGATATATAAAGTCAATATACAATATTTTTCCCATTTCTTGGTATTTACTACTCTTGTCCGTGCAAGCAAGTACTGTTATCCTACTTACATTTTAGTGCACACTATATCAGATATAAAAAATAATCCACACCAACCTACACATAAACTGTGTAACTATATAAAGTTAACTTTTGGCTCACTTGCTTTTTTTCTTTAGTTGGCATACTTAGGATTTCTGATGCTTTACACATTTGTAGTCCTTGTGAAAATGGAAGAAGTACCATCAGTTCAAGAATGGATTGTTATAGCTTATATTTTTACATCAGCTATTGAGAAGATTCGTGAGGTATGTTTGTAATCTCAGTTGTGTTCTAAATTACTTCGCTAATGTCAAGTAGAGCAGTATGCTTGAAAGGATCTTTGTCACAAGATAACGTAAGTGATGTAGATTAAAAGTATTATAGAGCATGTATTAGTATCTTTATTTTCAGCTAATTTATCTTATTAAAGGCATTATGAATATCTCCTTTATGTAACATGTAATTTACCACAATAATCAAATCCCTTGTCACCCAAAAGAGGCTAATAGATTTGGATGTGGTGTATTTTAAGCAGTTATACTGAAGTACCATTAAAAATATGAAAATGATTAATACTTCCTTGAGTGATGTCCCTGTGGGTGCTTCACTGTAGCCTGGGGTCAGATATCTTCATCAGTAGTGCCTGTCAGACACATTCACCTCCCCTGTCTTGCACTGTGAGCGGGTATAGTGCTGTGTGATTCAGCTGCCCCTCAGTTGCTTTTCTACTTCTTTTGATCTGGGGCGGAAATGGCAGCAGAGCCCACTTCTCCTTTTATCTCATTAGATAGTGCCTTACCTGTCTATTTTAGTGAATTAGTACTGCTTCTACCTCTATCAAAAAACTTGTTTTTTTGTTTTCACTTTGCCATTACTTCATAGTTTAGGTTTTTGTTTCCCTGCTTCCTGTCTTTTATGATCAGGGAGCTTTTTCCCTCACCTTTATGCCGTGATCTCCCAGGTTTAAGAGGTGCATCTCTTGCCAGGTTGCCTTCCTGGTAGCGGATGGCCACCTTCAGTGTATTCACTGTCTCAGTGAGGGACATGTCCCACTAAAGTGTTCCCACTGCCACGTCTTGACTGCCTGGGCCAGAAAAGACTGGGACATTCAATTATGACTTCTCATGAAGAAATCACTGTGTCCAGCATTGGACCCAGGCCCAGACTCTCATCCTGTGCAGTTTTCTTGCTTTACAGGGTCATCTGTTGATCCCCATTTCCTGGGTCCCTCTAAGAGAAAGTTGTGTTTCTCACTCTGACTGGAAGAAGCAGGCTTCCTCCTCACACTTAGAGGCACAATTCACCAGAACACCAGAACACCTGTAAGGTCAGTTGTGTCAACATCCTCTGACAGGGGACATAGCTCCAGGGCCCATCCAAGTATGTCTGTTACCAGCATGAAACAACAGTTTCATGGACCCTAACACGGTCTCTTGGCTCTGGAGAGTGAGACAGACTGACTTTGGGAGGTACAGCACTGACAAACTGCCAACACCATAATCTTTTTTGGCACCACCGTAACCACTGGCATCAACAAAATCCTCTGTACCGGGCAAATCTTCTATGCCGACTAAGTCTTCAGCGCCACCTACTGGCTACTCAGGAGAATGTGTTCCTCCTTTGGCACTAGCACTGATGGTGTTCCTTTCTCCTCCACAGGAATTCAGATACAAGCAGTTCTTTAGGGTATCTGACATGCCTGAGTTACCTCTGCTCAGACATGACCTCCCCCCATTTCCACCCTGGTCTCTGGACTCATGATGTTCCTCTGTTTCTCCTCTGAGGATGGCACCTCCCATCCCCAGTGAAGAGGAGGAAGAAAAGGAGGGCTCCATCGCGCCCTCTTTTTTGAGACAGGCGCACATGACTTAATCTACATATTATCACTATGCACAATTCACACCCAGACCACAATCCTGGTTTGCCCACCCTGGACAGAACCCCATATTCCTCTCTCTCCACATGGGCCATATTGGGACCCCTGGACCATGTAAAGGGTACAATTCAGGAAACCTCCCATGAAGCAAAGCCTACACCTTTGCTTCTCTTTGCAGTCTCTTGTGCACCAGAGACCAAGCCTCCTCCAGTGCTGGGTGAGGAGGAAGAACAGAAGGATGAAGCTCCACCAACACTGTATTTCTCTTCTTCCCCTGATGAGACTATTTTGCCCCCACATCCTGCTGCTGATGACTTCAAGCACTTCCAAGAATTATTTTTCAGGATTGCAGACTCCCTCCAGATTCCTTTGGGAGAGGTGAAAGTTCAGCAGCATAAATTACTCAATATCCTGCACACATCTTCCTCCTCCAAAATTGCCCTACCTATCAACGAGGGTCTTCTTGATCCCACTCTGGAAGACCTTGACATCCATCCCTCTGACTTGCAAATGGGTAGACAAAAATATTACATTCCCTTAAAAGATATTTCTTTTCTTGCATTCCACTCCAAATTCTCTAGTGGTTAATGAAGTACAAGAAAATGAATGACAATATCAACCTCAATCTATTCATCAGGACAGAGACTAGAAACATTTAGATTTATTCAGACACTAGGCCTATTAATTTGCCATTCTCCAATTTTGCATTTCAAATTACGAGGCTTTTATGGCCAAGTGCAACTACCTCAACTACTCCAAAATAGAGGAATGCTGCCAAGATCTTGCTGGTGCCAAGAAAGAACAATTCCAGGCACTTATATCTGAGGAACACCTTGGCCTGTACAGGCCTACAAGCCTCTTTCAACTCTGCGGATACTACCACCCACTTCACTGCAACTATGATAGTCCATGAGGAAGGCATCATGGCTACGCCCCTTGGCCTTTCCTAAAGAGATGCAAATCACAGTTGAAGACTTACCCTTTGAGAGCCCCAAATTATTCGTGGAGCATACAGATGACTCCCTACACTCTCTTCAAGATTCCCGAGCTACTCTCCATTCTCTCTGCATTTACACACCAGTGCTAAAGAGATGCCTGGGAAAATATCATCTTCTACCACAATCCCAATCACCGCAGTACACTCCTCAACGGCACTATGCCACTCAGCACTGATGACAACAAGCCCCCAGCAAACACAGACAGGCCACTCAAGGGGCTCCCTCTCAAGCACCTCTAGCCAAGCAACAATTTTGAACATGTAGTCGAGGCCCTGAGAAGCTTCCCTCTGTTCCAGTCATACCAATCATTTTTGACATACTGCGAGTTTGGTGACTGATTAGCTCTGTTCTTTCCATCATGGAGACTAATCATTTTGGACAAGTAGGTTCTAGAGATTGTCAGGGAAGGATGCTACATCCCTTTCCTATCTGTCCTGCCCCACCACTCTCCTTCCCCATCCCTCTTCAGGGATCCCTCTCACGAACATATTCTACAAGAAGAAATAAATCATCTTCTGCAACTGGGAGCCAAAGAACTGGTTCCTTCCGAGCACATAGGACAGGGCTTCTCCTCTCATTTTCTGATCCAGAAGAAATCCAGTGGCTGGCAACCAATCCTGGACCTTCAAAATCTAAACAAGTTAATCAAACTGCAACTCTTCAAGATGGTTACCCTCTCCACCATTATCCCATGGGACTGGTTCTTGGCCCTCAACCTCCAAGATGCATATTTCCATATGACAGTACACACAGCCCACAGATGGTTCTCAGATTCACGATAGGTGTGGACCACTATCAGTACAGGGTACTGCCTTTTCCGACTGTCAGTGGTTCTTTGTGTATACCCCAAAGTCCTCGCGGTAGTCATTGCCTACCTAAGGAAACAAGGAGTCATCATCCTTCCATATTTAAATGACTGTCCCTCAAGGCCCCATCCGAAACTTATGTTCTTCCTGCCATCCGGATGACAGTGGACCTTTTCATAAGTCTAGGCCTCCATGTGAACTTGGAGATGTCTACTTTTAATGCCCGGTATAATATTTGGAGTTCATGGGCACACAATTAGATGCACACCGTGGACATCAGATGAGCATTACCCACCCTCTTCCCCTTTGCTTGGAGCTGACACTTAAGCTCTGTGGCAGAGAAGGAGCTTGGGGGATGGTTGGACTGCACCACACTATATATATGTCCTACTCACCGCACAAGAGAGGGTGGTGCACACGTGTGGTCTGATGGGCACCGCTGATGAAGATGTCCGATCCCAGGTGCAGGAGGCTCTACTGCACCTAGAGTGGAGCACCCATAGGGACACACATCTCAAAGAACCTCAGTTATTGCACAGGGCAAGTAACCTTCTCTTTTTCAGCATTGGTCCTGAAACACATTTGTTCTGCAAGTGGTAATGTCAGAGCTGAGCTGAGATTTTAAAAAATGTGCATGTTGTTGTGCAAAAGTACAAATAAATGACCATTTAACCATCAAACTGATATATTTTCATGTGGAATTGTGGTTGTATGTGCAGTTATGGTAATTGCATGTGTGTCTCTCAAAATCTGAATCTTAAATATTTTGATGTCGGAGATTATCAATTTAACTTGCAAGCATGCTCAAACATGATACATATTGTTACTGATAAAATGTTCAGATGGTTCAATGGTCTTGATATGAGATAAGTAAGGGATACCTGATTTTAAATTCTTCTTAATGCAGATCTTTATGTCAGAGGCTGGAAAAATTAATCAGAAGATTAAAGTGTGGTTCAGTGATTACTTCAACATCAGTGATACAATTGCCATTGTTACTTTCTTCATTGGGTTTGCACTAAGATTTGGAGCAAAAGGGAACTTTGATAACAATACTTACAGAGAAAATTATGTTTTTGCTGCTGGAAGAATAACATACTGTCTAAATATAATATTTTGGTATGTGCGATTACTGGATTTTCTAGCTGTAAATCAGCAGGCTGGCCCATACGTCATGATGATTGGCAAAATGGTAAGTTTTTGTTTTCCTATTTCTCTCATTGCGTCCATTTATAATTTTTAAGAGTTTATTTAGAAAAAGGTTACATTATACTGAGGTAATTTTCCACAAATCTAAATGTGTAAATGGACTAATTTTGTTCATGGATCCTCAGCATAGTGGGGGGCGAGTGGGTTGCCGAACATTTGGTCATAGTTTGTGATATCTGCCCTTCTGATACATAAAACATCCATTCTGTTGAATAGGCTGCTGTTGTTGCTCTTCTTTTGCAAACATCTCTCAGAACTGAAAAAGATGTGGAAACTGGAGAGTATTTTAGTTTCTCCTCTGCCCTCGTTCTAGATCATTCATATACATGTGTCAGAGATTTGAACTGAAGCATTGTCCTTCTTTATAGCTTCTATTCTCTTATTCTTTTGGGGTTTCCTGGAAGTCTGTACATTCTATCCCTCAAATGCAGTGTTCTCTTTTTCCATACCAGAACCTCCCACCCACTTACCAATATGGAGAGGGCAGGGTGGTTGTGATTTACAGTTTGAGAACCTCTTCTTTATTGCTAACTGCCTTACTGATCTTATTCCTTTAAGGAAAGAGACATTCAATTTATTTATGGAAACAAAAGGATTTAAATTATATTAACTTACTATTGATGGGCAGTGTCTTTTAACATTTATGTTCAACATGCTTTCATATTTTCAGTTTCCTGTTTTAGGAACCAATACTCTGTTTTGAGGGTTTTTGTGTTTTTTTAAAAAAAAGAAAGAAATCTGTAAGACCTGTCTTGTCTAAAGTAAGAGTGAGATAATAGGAGATGATGAATTTTGGAACATTATTGAAAGTTGAGCCTTTTTAGCTAGTGCAACAGTTTTAACCTGATTGTGTCCTGGGCAACATTTTTGTCGCATGGAGGGGTGTTATCCAGCAAACAATTGGAAAGGACAAATTGTGGTAGGAATGAAATTATATTACTTGAGATAGTATTAAGTGTCTTGTTACAAACAGCCCTGATTAAAAACCCCTGTGCTGGACACTCACAAGGGTGCTGTATTTTGGGGCCCATCATGCTAGACTTCTGTGCTAATAAGTTTCCGTTGGTCTCTATTGGCTTCAGTACAGTTTTTTTTTCCTTGACTTTTCTGGCACACTTCCTGGGCACAGACTCTGTTTGTTGCACCTTCATGGAAATGGGACCCTGCAACCCAGCTGCTCTAGGCTCCCAGGGCCAGTGCTGATCTCCTAGACTCTTTAATACCTTAAGTACACCTTTCCCTAGAATCCTCTCCTATTGGGTGCTCTGGTTTCCATTTCATCTCTTCAGGGACATGTGATAATGGAACCAATAGACACACAGACTTCATAAGGTTTCCCAAAAAACAGTAGCTATTTATTTAATCTATCAGATGAAATATACAGATCTAGACAAAACATTTCCCTCCCTACCCCTGAATGTTCTTTGGGCTTAGGTCAGAGTCCTCTAAGGAGTCCTGGAGCAGAGTCCAGCTGCCCAGCTTTCCAAGGGAGAGCAAGGCGGCTGGGTTCTAACTGCCTGGCTTTGGAGATTTTAGCCAAGATGAGGGTAAAAAGGCGGCAGGAAGGCAAAGACAGAGCCTTATATTCAAAAGGGAGTTTGCAGCTTGATAAAGATAAATATACAAAGAGTTCATAATCTTAGACATTATTCATCAACTGTGCATAGGTAAATTCCCCAAATAATCACATATCTCAAAGCAGGTTTTCTTCATCCTGGTCAGACAGCATAAGCTGAATTTCTCGAAATGTTTATTCATATATGTTTATTCATATATACATATAGTTTAAACATGAAGTTAAATATTGATACATTTTGGAGATAGAGTAATTACGCATGTGTTTTGAAATCCTAATTATAAAAGCTTTTATTTGATGGACTTTTCTCAATTTCAGCTTTTTTTTTTTGTAAACAGGTGGCCAACATGTTCTACATTGTCGTGATTATGGCACTAGTACTGCTTAGTTTTGGTGTTCCCAGGAAGGCAATACTTTATCCTGATGAAGCACCATCGTGGACACTTGCTAGAGATATTGTGTTTCATCCATACTGGATGATTTTTGGTGAAGTTTATGCATATGAAATTGATGGTAAGATGTTGCAATTTTAAAACAATTTACAGAAAGTCTCAAGGACTAAGGAGATTCTTTTTCCTTCCAAATGTTGATAGGCTGAGCTGTGATGATGAAACACAAATTTACTTACTTATCTTGGATTACCTTTCCTTCTTGAGATATGCCCATTTAAGTCCCAGACGTCCAAATGTAGGGAACCCTTTGTCTTGCTTATGCTGAATAAAGCTTAAACATGACCTAAAATAAGAACTTAAGTTCCTTTTTTGACCAAAAGGGGAAGTGTCTTCACGTAGGGCTGCGCCCAGGGCTTTTCCTGGTATTTATCCCTTGTGCAGCTATCATGCCAAGATTTTGTTGCTGTGAGCTTAAAAAGCTTTTTACTTTAACTGATAAAGACCATGAGTAACTACAGGATGTCTCTCTCTCCTGTAACTTTTTAAACACTGTTCCTAATTGTATGATTTAAAAAAAAATTAATTACAGGATAGATGCATATAGATAGTTATTGCACAATCTTTGAGTGATTCTTTAAGCATCTATTTCTGCTATAAAAAGAAAATATGGTTTCTGTGTTTTCTCATCAAAGTATGTGCAAATGATTCACAAGTTTCCAATCGTTGTGGACCCGGAACATGGCTGACCCCATTTCTTCAAGCTGTCTACCTCTTTGTACAGTACATTATCATGGTTAACCTCCTTATTGCGTTTTTTAAGTGAGTATACTATTACTTTCAGAAAATTGTTAATCTGGTGATACTTGCATATGTGACTTTAATTAACTAATTGAAAATAGTTTGGTGGCCTGATGGCAGCGGAAGGCACTGCTGTTTGATGGATGTGCATTGTGCAGGTGCTAATCTTGATCCCTTACTCTTCAGTACTGTAGGGACTGTTTGGACAGCTTCTAGGGAGGTGGGGTTGTGATACATCCTGTCATGGTGCTGTGCTTTCTGAAGGGAGCAGTGTCCAGCCCAGAGTTGCAGGGAGGCTAAATGTAACAGGGAACTTGGAAGGTAAGGGAGAATTCGAAGGCATCCCTGCCCTCCTTCTCTCCTTTCCTAAAAATAATCAAAACAAACAAAATGGTTCTTGGGTTTATTGCTCCACTGGCATAACTTCATGTCCAGAATGTTATTCCAAAGTACAAATGTCTTTATTTATTTTTAAAAAGAGAGAGAGCTTGGCTAGTTATAGCTCGAAAGAAGTTTAAAACCAAATTTTGTTTCTCTCTCTAATCCATTAAAAACTATTTGAAAAAGCATCTATAATAGTACACACCTCATTAAAACTGAAGACTTGCTTAATCCATGATTGACAGGCCTGCTTCCAATTTGCTGTAATTAATGTGGGTCTGGTATACTAACCTCCTAAAGTTAAAAATTCAGCCAAGTCATTTTAATTTGAAAAAATAAAGCTTGACCTAAGTGAACTTCCTTCTGATAGAAGGGACCAAACTGAATATGGGAAATGATTCCTCTTCACCCCCCCAAGCTACAGACCAGGCAATGGCAGGGGTAGCTTCCCCAATGTGCCTTCAGTTTGGAGGGACTATCTTTAGGAATAAAGGTCTAGTTTAATCCTTGCGTGCCCACTTAAAGGTAGGTGCACCAACTGCTAACAAAGGTGGTAATCGTGGTGACTTTTATGGTGTGGCCCCTTATCTGCTGGACCTACCTGGAGGCCATAAACTCATTTGACACAGATCTCTAGATAGTCATCTGATTGTAATGCCTTTTACTCCTGGCTATCCAGGGACTCTGAAAAGCTACTTTACATAAAATTGACTGTTCCAGTTCCTGTGTTCTGCTAGCTGAACCCAATCTTTGAGTTCTTGGTGGCAGAAAGTCTCCCAACAATAATACGCAACAGTGCAACATCTCCACAGTCCCTATTTCACTGTTAGGCCTGGAGCCAGCTAGCTTTACCCAGAAAGTAGATAAATCTGGTAGCAGAGACAGTGAACTCAATCTATTAGGGAAATGGGCCAATTCAGTTAATCTGTCTGGGATCCTCCCCTGGCAGGACTCTTATGGAGCTGTGGCTGAAGTTTAAAAGCTGCACTTCCCTGACACAGTGCCAGGAGGTACAATGTTCTGTCCTGCCTGCAGATAAAAATTGCTGGCACAGCTGTCCTTGCAAGCACAAAGGAGTATAGTTTGCACTACCTCAATCTGGAGGCATGAAGCAAATCTATATTACTAATAGCTTGAATAGCAAAATCATAATTCTTTCACTGAAATGACATATCTGCAGGCAGAGAGAACCCACTACAAACACTAATGGAAGTGCCTTAGAGTCAAATTGATGTTTTAATGTAATTTCTTGTTTTTACCCGGTGGCAGGGCAGGTGCTCTGTGTAGTGCGTTAAGAAATATGATCAATACTAAGTAATACTTTATTTTTAATTTTCTACTTTTAATACTGACTGGGGAACCTGTTGCAAATTAATGCAGTTTTTTAATTAACAAACAAAATTAATATAAAGCAAAGATGGTAAATTGCAATGTTAAATTTAACTTGACAAGTTTAGTTCAATTTTATACTTCGTTTTCCTAAATTTACTAATATATGATTAAATCTCAGCAAAGATTTAATAACATTGTTTTGCATTCTTGTATTACTAGAAAGTGAGGAAAAAGTGCCATTTTTGTGTAAGTTTAATGTGTATGGATTAGTAAGGCCCTGCTTGCAGAAACCCTTCCTATAATGAGTTATTGTTAGTTTATGCCTACACATGAAACAAGTTTCCACAAGTTTTACATTTCTGACTTTACATCTGAACCTGCATAGTGAACATTACCAAAAAAAAAAAGTTGTTAGAGTGTAATTCAAACTTATTTGTCTTAGGCTTTTTGCTTCTATCTTTATATCGCCACCTGTTAAGAAGAGTTCTATTAGTTCAGCAACAGCATACAGACTTTGAATGCTGGCATTTTCTCTGGTTTAAAAAAAATGGTCTGATGGTGTTTTTTGTCATACAAACTGAGCTTTCTTTACACCTGCTAAGAAGCTGCATACTGCAAATTTAAGAAATAAAATCAGATTGTATTTTCTGAAATAATAAGGGCAGGTATGTGTTAGGTGGTTCAGATTGTGTTCTTACTACAGTAACTATTACAAGCAGTGATTACATTTATAGGGCCAGACTTTTATGCAAAAATACAGGGATATGTGCATGAAGACCGGATGATTGTATGTGCAAATGGCTAGTTAGACGTTTAACTGGTTGTGTGTGTAATCTAGTTTGCACATAGTCACAGCAAATATGCATGCCAACATACATACAGTTTTGCCTCTGCAGTTACAAAACTACTTCCGTTCTTTTTAGAAAAATGAATAGCTGCTGGAGATCTTCTATAATGCCTCATACAACTGGTGAATAATTACTATATGACTAGATAGCTATTCCTTTTCCAGTGATAACCAATTACATTGTGACACTTAAATTTGCACTATAGACTTATTCTTAGTGCATGATAGATGGGATCTTAGAGATGAGAGGGTAAATATGTCCCCCCATCTTGCTCTCTCCATTCCTTCACACCTTAGCATTTATGAGACTGCTAACACAGTTGCCAGTTTCAGTGTTTAGAGTTGTCCACAAGGAACAGGATGGAAACAACCACAGAAGGGCCGTAAAGTCAGATCATGATGACTTCTTCACAATTAGCTCAGTCTAGAGTAAACAAATAACCAACAGGCAAAATTGTTTCATGACTAATATCTTGAGCACCATTTCCAAATAATATTCTATAAGCTGAAAGAACAATTTTTCTATCAGGATGTAGAATATTAGATTAAAAGTAGGTCTTATAAAACAATTATAAAATTGCAAGCTAATTGTAATGTAACAAAAGGGACACGTTTATCCCTAGCAATATATCAGGAAATACTAATCTCTGATTTTATCAGTTCATCTGCTTTGGAGAAGATCCCTGTTGCTCTGCCAAAGATGTAGTTAAAATCAATGCCCACACTTAAGTTTTTATTTAAAAAACAAAGTTTGTGAGAGAAGAAATCTCTCACTTGTAGGGCCAACTCTCCTGCCTTTTTAATCGGAAATAATTAGTTTTAATGATGCTGTGTAGCACAAATGAACCTGACTGAGAGAGGATTGTAATCCTTTCTTGCCTTAATGGTATAGCCTTTCCTTGATGCACTTCTAACTCATTTAAAATTTAATGAATTACTTATGCGGTAAAGTGAAAATACAGTTTTGTACAATCTTTTCTTTTCCTCTACATTTATACATTTGTAAAATTCAGAAGGAGTAAAATTGCTTCTGATATTAACTAACTTCTAAAATCTTTGTATTAACACATTCTATTTTTCCCTCTCTTCAGCAATGTGTATTTACAAGTAAAGGCAATTTCAAACATCGTATGGAAGTATCAGCGCTATCATTTCATTATGGCCTACCATGAAAAACCTGTTTTGCCTCCACCTCTTATTATTCTGAGTCACATGGCTTCCTTATTTTGTTGTATATGTAAAAGAAGAAAGAAAGATAAGACATCAGATGGACCAAGTAAGAACAAATTTTATCCAAGCAATTGTTAGTTTGCCTTGTTTTTATGTGATTGAAGTAAGTTATCAAGAAAGTGGCAATAACTGTAAAACTACTCTTCATTATAATGGACAGAGAGCACAATATGTGTCTGTTTAATTCATTAATATTGAATCAGGTAACATGTTTATTTTCTTATAATTTAACAAATTTAAAGTAGCTGAGCACTCTTGCAATATGATTTAAAAAACACCAAACCAAAAAAAAAAAACCCCCAAAACCCAACAACAAAAAAATACCTTCAAAGCACCTTACTTTATTTAATGTTTACGGTGGAAGTTCGTTTGTAAGTCTTGTTTTACGGGACAGAACCACAGCTATGCTATCTGGCAATTTCTACTGTCATGTCACCAGTAACATTCTATACCATGCCTTAGATTTCAGTTCTATCCCATATCCATTAAAATAACCCTTCTGTTATAGCAGCTGCAGTTAATATTCATAAATTGAGCCTCATTGTTTTAAAGCTGAATGTAAAGATAGTGTTTGACAGCTTTGAGAAAATAACTCCCTCTTTGCTTGACACTGTGTATGTAAAATAAAATGGTCCCTTGCCCTATTTATCAGTGTGTCCAATTTTCTGATTGATTTCAATCTTTTTTCTTCCCGTCCTATGTATTGAATATTTTCATTGTTGCTTATACCTTCTTGGTTTTAAATTACTTTCTTTTCATACTCTTCTTTCATTTTACTAGTAATAGTTCCTTATGTTCACTGGTCCAGTTTTAAAGTAGTTTTAAAAACATTGATATTATATAATGCTATATTTCTACGATCTCCTTTAATTCCATTTAGATTTAAATAAATCTTGCAAAGACCTCTTACTTTCATGGTGTCTTATAAGGTTGGTAGAATTATCTTCACCTAAAAACTGTTCTGACAGAAAATTGGGTTTTCAGTTAAATACGTATTTCTTTCATGAAAAATATCTGCTTTCTCTGGAAAACTTCAACTTTCTGTTTAAAAAAAAAAAAAATCCAAGAAGTGAATTTACCGCAATGCACTGTGGGAGATCTAGTCTAGTCAGGAAGCCCAACCAAAGAAGAGAATGGTGACACGGGGCACCCAAATGACAACTCCCATGAGGAACCTCAGTGGGATTTCATAATTTAAACTTCTGGTTTCCAGACAAAAATGTTTGGATTTTGTGGAAAATTTTCAGTTTTCAATTTTTTTTTGTACCTATTGAAAACTAAAAATTTTCCACCAGGGGAAAAACCCATTTTCCAATTAGCTCTAGAGAGAGTGGGTAAAAAAGATGATGCTACCTATCTCATTGGTCAGTGTGGCTAATGATTTCAAGCACTTATTTATCATAGCCTACTAATCTCCTGAATTGTCGCTTTCTCTTTCTTTAGAGCTCTTCCTAACAGAAGAAGATCAAAAGAAACTTCATGACTTTGAAGAGTTGTGTGTTGAGATGTATTTCAATGAAAAAGATGATAAATTCCACTCTGGAAGCGAAGAGAGAATTCGAGTCACTTTTGAACGGTAGAACATTTATATAGAAACTTAAAAATTTAAATAAAAACTTTGACTTATGAAAACCTGTTATCAGGAAAAGTACTGTGCATGTAGCTGTGTGTACAAAATATTCATGACAATTTTGCATGACCCTTTTTCTTGCTGCATAGAAGTTAATACAGACTATTTTATGTTTATATTTCTGAGCTGTAAGAATAGCTCCTGACACGTGCCAGTGCATAGCAGACTGAGACTTTTAGTCTCTTTAAAGAAGTCTTTCCAAACATATTGGAGTGGGTGTTAAACAGCAGTACTGTGGGCAGTTTGCTGATGTATGAATTTGTTCCTTGATGCCTAAGTATCCTCTTTTCTACAACAATCCACTGAAATCAACATAACCATCCTAAGCCTTTAAAATTACAAATCATATATTTTTCCTTTCTCAAACTGGCAAAAAAAAAAAAAGTACAGCAAAAGTGTTTCTTTACAGTCTGAGAACAAAATGCTTACTTTTTAAATTTGATTTTCTTAGGGTTGAACAGATGTGCATTCAGATAAAAGAAGTTGGTGATCGAGTCAACTACATCAAACGGTCATTAAACTCGTTAGATTCTCAGATTGGCCACCTACAGGATCTCTCTGCTCTTACCGTGGATACTCTAAAAACGCTAACCGCACAAAAGGCTTCAGAAGCCAGTAAGGTTCATAATGAAATTACACGGGAGTTAAGCATTTCAAAACATTTGGCACAAAACCTTATTGATGATGGCCCTCTAAGATCTTCAGTGTGGAAAAAACACAGCATCGGAAATGTATTTGGTTCTTCTTTTTCACAAGGAGGCCTTGAGAGTAATAACTCTTTACTTTGTAACATTTCTACGAACAATGAAAGAGAGAACCAACATAAGACAATTGGTCAGGATTTAGCACCAGTTCCCAGGGGGGAAGAAGTAAACTTTCAAGAGGCAGGTTCCTCAGGCAGTGCCTTATTTCCCAGTGCTGTTTCTCCTTCAGAACTTCGACAAAGATTACAAGGTGCAGAGATCTCAAAATCCATTAATAAAAATAAGAAAATAGGCAATTCATCAAACAGCATGCCACGTCTAACATCCCCAACAGCTACATTTTTCGTTAGCACCCCATCTCAGCCAAGTTGCAAAGGTCAGCTGGAATCTACAGCAAAGATTGAAGGAGCAGATTTCTCTAAGGCTACAGAAGGAGATAATATTGTAGAATTTGGGGCATTTGTGGGTAAGTATAACAAAGTAGATTGTGAAAGTCCTGAAGTCATTAGTAGCTGCTCTTATCCTCTTGCTTCTGGCTCTGCTTGCCTTGCTTTCACCCAGCCTTGTGTTGAAAGTGGAGGATACGTTAATTGTAGTTTTATTCATGATGAAGATGACACTAATGATGACAACTGCAGCAGCAGAGTTGACAAATGTGATCAGCAGTCCTCTGAGATCAGTATCCGAAAGAAGCTACCTCTTTCATCTGGCAAACAAGCATCAACAGTCAACTGTGATCCAAGTGGTGGTTCACATGAAAAATTGAATTTTAAAGATGAAGTTTCCAAAAGCCAGCATGTTCAAACAATAGAACCACCAAATGGAGATTTAAATTCTAACATCAGTACAGGACTGCTTCAAAAACTGTGGACCAAATCAAAACCACAAGGTTTGATTTATCAAGAATTGTATGGTATTTTGGGTTTTATTCTGGCTGCAGGTGACTTTATTCTACCATTGTGCTTTGCTTTTTTGCTTTAAATCTTTCTATTTTCTCTAAATTGTATGGATGTTTTTTAACTTTAAAATGATCGTTTCTTTATAATTCTGTCACATAGACAATATTTTTCAGACAAACATTGGACAGCTATTGAGGAATAGCAGTTTACAATATTAGGAGCTCTACAGCTCAGTATTAACAATTCTGGTGGACTCTAATAGGAGTAATTTTAAGGTCCTACTTTTTGCCCATGCAAAAAATATTGTCTATTTCTTGAGAAATTGCAGAAGACTTGTTTGACTAATGGAATCATGAATAAATATCTTTGTGGTATCTGTATCAAGCTCAGGGATTCTTACTGTGCTGTACTTCTCAACACTGCTATGACTGGGATCTACCACTGTTATCTACAGTAATTGTATGCAGTATTTTGCAAAGTTTTCAAAATCATTTTTTAATCCAATGTTACCCTCTTCTTCAACTTCTACATAACAGTAAAAATGTTCATGTTTTTGGTTAGAGTATTTATACACGCTTTGATCAGTAAAACAGTGGCAGATTCATTTCAAAAGTAGGTGTTGGTTTACTAACTACTGTAAATTAGAGAACAAATACTTTAAATTAGACCCAAGTACAAATGGAGGATCACAGTCTCAATCTGTCAGGCTGCCTGTGCAAGTGTTATCTTGCAGAAGCGAATGTGTAGGGGTATCCCAAAACATATTTTCCAAGTGATGCTGACTATTTAAAGCTAAGTTTAAATTTGGGCAAGAGTTTTTTGTTCCGTTGTCATGGTTAGGACCCTACCAGATTCACCCTCCATTTTGGTCAATTTCACATTCAGAGGATTTTTAAAATAGTCAGTTTCATGGTTTCAGATGTTTAGATCTGATATTTCACAGCATTGTAACTTGGGGGGGGGGGGGAGGTCCTGGCCCAAAAGGAGGTCATGCGGGGAGGATTGCAAGGTTATTTTAGGAGGTCATAGGATTGCCCCTCTTACTTTTGCGCTGCTGCTGGCAGGAGTGCTGCCTTCAAGCTGAGCAGCAGGAGAGCAGCGGCTGCTGGCCAGTCACCAAGCTCTAAAGCCAGCACCAGTGCCAGCAGCAGCGCAGAAATGAGGGTTTCAGGGTCTGGGGGGGGTGGATTCCCATATGTCTGGGTTTTCCTGGTAGCCTCTTGCCTGGGTTGGGGACTGACAGCCACCCTCATTTCTGGACTGCCTTGCAGCTGGACTCCCAGCCAGCAGCCATGGAGCTTCCTGCCACTGGGAGACATTCGCGGAGGTGGGGCTGACCTAGCTGCAGGAGCAGCCCCTGCAAGGGAAGTAGTCCCATCCCTCTCCAGCTGGGCATACGATAGAAGCCCCCGCCTTGTTCCTTCCCTACAATAGCCAAGTTTCACAGGACAGACCAGATTTCATGGTCTGGTGCATTTTACACGTCCATGAATGTGGTAGGAATCTAGTCATGATATTTACGGTGCTCAAAAAAGCATATATTTTTTAGACTTGCTGAGGAGTGGGGAGGCATTTTCCATATCTAACCACTTACAGGACTCATTATAATACAGAAAAATCTTTCTGCTTTATTAGTTTGGGTTTTTTAAAGTAAAAAACACAAAGGAGTTGAAATCTGACTATAGCTGAGCTCAGTCAGGTCTTTAATTAAACATATCACAACATTAATAAAGTTGACTATTAACTATACTTATTTTACTGGATCCATGCCTTCATTATATGATCCTAACATTTAGAATATACTCTTCATCCATTATACGTATGTGTTATAAAAATTCAGATGCAGTGCAGCTATATATTGTCAACCATATGTGTTTGTTTTCATTATAAAACCATGCACATGGTAGAAGTCAGAGAATATTTCCTGTAACTATTAGGATGAAGTGTATATTTTAAAAACTTGCTACAGGAAATTTTGCTTTTTCTATATTTTTCACATTCATGTAAAAAAGTCAGACTCCGAATATCAAATAAAATGTACATGGAAGTTACCTCTGAAAATAATCTACCAATGGGAGGAATTTATTTTCTTGAAAGAATAACATTTTAAAATTGAATTAATATTACAGTGGTGGTGTTCTATACATCTTTAATGTAGGAAAGGCGATAGATCCTTATCTCTGCTAACCTGTTACTTATATCCATTTGCTTTAGACTTCTGCATTACAAGTCTTTCTCAATGAAAACACTGACAGTTCTAATAGTTTGTCCCTATCATAATAACTTAACACAATATATGACGTTCCAAATTTTTTTCAATGTTGTCTTTGATACTGAATACTTTATATTTTTCAATTTACTGTGTCAAAGGTCACAGAGACAGCATGGAGTTACAACAGTTTAAGGACACAGCGAATAAAATTAAAGAAAAAAATGCTAATACTGAGGTGAGACTGAAATCTTTACTTTCAAATTGCAATTAATAGTTTAATGGTTTAATATTGACACATTTTTCATGTATAGCTTATGGTACACTTTTGAAAATATAAGAACAGATTTTTGCAAGACTAATATGAAATTTAGTAACAATAACAATGCATGTCTGCTTCAGCTATATAATGGGAACAGTAATTGAGCTGCAACCTTAATTATGGAGGAACTACTGTTGCTGCAAAATATGCAACTAGTAAATATTTAACAGGATTTGATAGTAGGTAAGCTCACAGAGGCCAACTTTAGTCTAGCCATTAAAATAAATTTTAAAATGATATATTAAAAAGATTTTAATTTCAGTTTCATAATGTATAGATTCCAGTCCAAAAGGGACTGTTGTGATCATTTAGTACCTACTCCTGAACAATACAAGCCATAGAACTTCCCCCCAAACTAATTCTTAGAGCATATGTTTTAGAAAAACGTCCAATCTTGATGTATTACTTATCTTCCATTGCTGTAAAATGGAACGTTACCAATTTGAAATTTATAACTTAAAAAGCAAACTACAGTTTTTAAGATTGGCAGTCCAGTTTTTCTTTGTCTTACTGCCACATTACCCACAGTACAATCTAGACTGATGGACAGCTGTGTCCCCTCAATTCACCAGCTGGGGTACCTTTTACACTGCTTTGCTGTGAGATCAACCACTGTGGTGGCAGGCGGAGAGAGGTGGGAGGAGAATGAGCTCCTCCAGGCCAGGGCACCACAGAGGGGAATGCGAGCTCCTGCTGGGGCCAGGGCAGGGGGCAGGAAGAGCAAGCTCCTTCTGGGTTGGGGGGGGTGGTTCGAAGTTAAATTTCTGTGCATGCCCCTGGCTCCACACAGCCTCCAGAATGTAAATTACTCCCAGCTATGCTGTATGAGTGCTGTAGCCAGCCAGCCACGAATTACATTACAGAGTGACACCAGTCCCAGACTCCCCCCAGAAATGTTTGTCTTGTACTGCTGAGTACCCTTCTGGACAATACAAGCCGGGGTGTTGGAAGAATTTTTATAGTGGGGGTGCTGGTGATGGAGACCATGTATTTGGTGTTTGTTATTGCTACTTTAAGTCGGGGGTGCAAGAGCACCCCCAGCACCACTGATACAAGGTTATATCAAATCCATCATTTCATTAATAAGAAACGATGTGCACAAACCTTATTCCAAATGAAGTTTCCTGAACACTTCAATCCAAATGCACACTGGTTTAGATAAAACAAGTTTATTAACTACAGAAAAATAGATTTTTAAGTGATTACAAGTAATGAGACATAAAAGTCAGCATTGGTTACAAAGAAATAAAAGGTAAAACACAAATGAATATCTAATTTAACAGCCCTAGTGAATTCAAAGCAAAAGTCTCTCTCGTCACATATTCTAGCAGTCTTACTGGCTGAACCTTTTAGTCAGATTTTCTCCCCAGTCCAAAGCTGTTTTCTTTGTTCTTCAAGTGTTGTCGATGTTGTCAGTAGAGATGAAGGGAGAGAAGTTTTGGGGCATCTGTTCCCCATTTTTATCTTTTTCTCCTCTTAGAGAATCATCTCCAGCTGGGGTTCAGGCAACAGAAAATCTGTAGGATGGGAACTTCCAGCTATTTTCTTTGCCAACATACAAGCTTCTTTCTCACATGCTTTTTCCTGCCAAAGAATGGCCACTTAACCAGGTGATAGTCTGTTTGATTTTGCTGACACCTAACTGAGGCATCAGTTTGCCTTTTGTTTCTGAGGAACTGGTTTGTGACTGATTTTGCAGACTTGAAATATGTCTCAATAATGTCACACAGTAGAATCTTACATCTTTACATCCACACATTTTACCAGGACAGTAGTGATCAGCAAATTACGAGATTTTTCAAATGATACCTCACAAGGCATACTTGTACAAAATCCATTATAGTTTTGTAAAAAGAGTCTGAATACCTATGTTCACCATCACGCTTACACTATCTCCTCTTATTTTATAAGTTCTAATTCATTTCTTCTAGCAGACAGTTTCTTTTAAAATTGTTCACGCCTAGGATTTTCCAAGGAGAAAATCTTACTTTTGAATTAACTTCAAGATTAGATAATCATCTGTGACCCCCTCTTGTGATGGACCCTCGCTGTTAGATCATGAATAGATTATTTACTTTGCGGAGAGCTACCAAGAGTATTACTGAATGCTGATATAAAGTGTTTATGGTACCAGGAGTTGCGCTTTAAATAGTTAAGACATAATTTGAATTTCCATTTTAAGTAATAAAAGTGGATATGGGAGGGAAATTGTAACCTTCAGCTACTATAATGTGGAAGAGCCAACTTGCTCATTCTAGCAGTTAAGATATATTTAAAAGAGAGACTAGGATACCACTTGCAGTTACCTCATCTCTTTGAGAATCTGTTGACATGAGGCTTTAGAAATGTAGTTGAGAGAATTCCCGTTTAGTGTCCATTCATAATACTTTTAGGAAACTGGTGTTCTGAAGAGTTTCTTTTTCTGAAATGCTCAGTTAATACAATATGTGGTCTTGAAGTCTTTTAAGTATGTAACTAAGTCCTTTATTTCACTTTTTCTTCCACAGGAGCAAGAGGAGAACTTTAAGAAAGTTATTTTGGAGGATGTGGAGGTGACCAAGCATCAGGTATATGGAAATCTTTTGATTCTGTTACAGTTGAGAACCATTACATCTGGATAGGTGATTTACTTTGTTCTAAAACAAAGTACAGGCGAACCTCAAGAGCCTGTTGTGTGAAAAGGATAACTTTGGAGATAGTGAAGGTTACACCAAAGAGTGGAGGCATGTTGAGAGGTCTCTGAATTTGTGTTTGCATGTGCATAGTCCCACTTCCTGCAATGGGTAGCAGCAGCTGCACCATAATTAAGATTAAGATTCTGTAATGGGTATTTTTACTAAAAGTCAGGGACTGGTCATGGGAATAAACAAAAAATTATGGCAGCTCATGACATGTCCCTGACTTTAAAAATACCCGGGGGAGGGGCTGGAACTAACAGTCACAGCACTGCCAGGGGCAGACCTCTGGCAGCTTCTCCAGCCCTGCCTCTGCTCCAGTGGCCTCTGCTTCAGCAGTCAGCCCACCAGCCAGCTGCTTCAGCAGCCCAGGAGCTGGCTGCCAGCTGAACCAACCCCAGCTGCTGCTTCAGCCCTGGGACCGCTGCTCCAGTGGCCCTAGGGTTGACAGCTACTCTAGTAGCAGAAGAAGTCCCAGAGGTCCTGGAAAGTCTTGGTATACTCCCTCAGATACAGGTTTTGGCAGCTACTAAACAAGCAGGTATGGTCTATGACTAACAGAGAATTTCCCCACCAAATTTGATGTTAATATGGCAAACTGTTAATAAATTATGCCCCTTAAAAAAAAAAAAAAAAAAGCTTTACCATAATTAGCAAATGCTTTTAATTATTGTTTGCCATATACTAGCAAAAAATCTGAAAAAGGATATAAAATAATCTCAAGTTTTCCTGACCAGGGCCAGATCTCAGGTAAGCTAATTAAAAGTTAATGTTCAATTGCAAGCAGGATACTAGGTGTCTGGAACCCTGACCCTTAGATGGTTTGCAGGAGAGGATCCCTTCATTTTCAGACTTTACTGGAGTTGGGAGCATTGAAGAACTGTAGCGGGCTCAACAATCTAGCAAGCTTTGTAAAGCTGGGAGCTAACAGATCCTCTGCAATACTAGAGGTACATAAACTCTGCTGGTGATTGGATATGCACAACTTCTACCTTGATGGTGGAGGACCTGCTGTTGGGGGCATATTGAATAACAGGCTGCCTGAAAATAGACAACAGATTCTGTGTAAGTGCTTGAAACAGTTCCCTTTTGCTTTATCTGTGGGTGAATGTTGCCTCTTGATATTCACTCGAAAGTCAGCTGAGCACATCATTTGAGCACTCTAGCTGCGAGTCTCTAGGGATACCTGTTTTCTGGAAGTGAACACCAATGAACAACCTCTTGACATTGACAGCTCTGACCATTTCCAGCATCGGCAGTAGCAGGACATATATTATCGTTGCCTTTTTGAGGCATACCAGCATTTTCAGTACAATTAATAAAACAGTTACCCTTTGCTTGATTGCTTGGGGGATGGATACCTACTTTGAATTTAATTACTGCAAAGCCATGGCTGCAAGACAGCAAAGGCAATGATGATAGTGAGTAAGTGAAGCCTCGATACCTCAGTGAGACTGGAGCTAAAGATGACACTCAGGTCTGAGTGCATATGTAAAATTTCTGTTTAGAGATATGGAAGAAATCATCTTTGTCAATCCAATCTTAGAAGTAGAACTACAGATCTGAATAGCAGAACTTAATATTTCTAAAGATACATGATTTTTATTATTTTTCAATTATCTTTGTTATTGCCTCAAACATAGATCCAATTTTTAGTTCATTCTAAATTATTAAATATGTATTAATATGTATTAATCTTCAAAATTTGTACTGAATTAATGAGAAAGTGTTTGTGTATTTAGCAAGGTGTAAAAGGTACCCTTAAAATGTATTTATACTGTACATTTAAAAGATGGTCCTAGAGAGAGAGAAACTAGTTGTGTGCTGAAAAGTAAGCAAATTGTCATACTGCAAGAGAGGGGAAGAACTACAGGAATGATGACTTATAACAGTATATGTGTTTATAATACAGGCTGGTCTCCAAACTGACTGCAAAATGAGACATGTTAATTCTTGTGGTGGATTTACAGAATATCACAATTCTTTGGCAGTTCATTCAGAACAATGTACGTATGCTAACTTTTCCGGTAGTCCAATTTTATCTCTGAATTTTATAAATGATACATAATACTCAATCATTAATTCAAAGGGTGCATCAACATAAAAATCAGTCATCTCTGAATTTTTTTTTTTAACCTGCTGTTACTTAAAACACTCAAATTCTCCAAGTGAGAGCAGGAAAGAATCGTCTGTGTATTCTAATGGTGTTTTACTTTGTGCACTTGTTTAGTCAGTTGCACTGTTTTTTCCCAAGATAGTCAGGTTCCCCTGTTCGTGTGCTTTTTTACATAGATACCCTGGGAAGAGAATCATGTTTTTTATTTAAAAAAAAAGGGGGGGGGGGCGAGGATGTAATTTTAAAATGACAAAAATTATAGGGAAATGTAGCTGTTTCTGCCTTTAACTAATAATTCACCTATTTACAAATGACTAGATTTTGATGTGAGGGTGTTTCCTTTTACATTTATTTGATATGCAGTAAAATCTCAAAGACCGAAACACTTTGGGAATGGAGGTTGTCCGTAACTCTGAAATGTTCATAGCTCTGAACAGAACACTGTGGTGCAGCACCCTACAGTTAGTGTCTTCCAGCTGAGGCTGGGAGAGATCTCTGCAAAGCTGGCACCTGGCAGCACTGCCTGGTTTGCAAGCAGCTTCCTGCCCTGTTCCTGTTTCTTGCCTTTAAACTGAACTGGGGGGCTGCCCTGCACCCTTAGCACTACAAGCCTCAGCCACCTCTCCCCACGGCTCACCTTGCTCAGTGCACTGCTTGCTACACTGCAGAGGCAGCACGTGGCAGGGGTTGGTGCCAACCGGCTGCCAGCACCCCTCCGTCACCTGCCCCTTGCGCTCCCAGAGGTGCTGGCAGGATCCAGGAGTGCAGCCACAGGCAAAGCTTGGGCTGCATCAGTGCACAGGCTGTGACCCTTTAAAACTCTTCCAGAGCACAGCTGTCTCCCATTTCAGCTCCAGGCTTTGGTTGCAACCTTCAGTTCCTTGCAGCATGAGCTGCTCATCTGTGGTAGCTTTCTTTCCTAAGCTCAGAAGAGGGACAGGGATGTATGTGTGTGAAAACAGCTTCCCCCTCCAAGTGGGATGGGGTGGGTGAAACAGCACGCTTGACTTACAGGAACAGTGCAGACCCTGGACTGTTTCTGCTCTGCACAGTATTTGCTTTCCTCCTCCTCCTCCTCCTCCCCCTCCCCCCCCGCTGCCTGTTTGCTTGCTTCTGGTTTCACAGGGTGTTTGGTTGATAGTCAGTTCATAACTCTGGTGTTCATATCTTTGAGGTTCTACTGTATATGTTTTAAAACATTTTGTTTTATGTCCGTTGGAAGCTGTGCCAAGTAACACAAAGTAACTTTTGTGAGTCTATGAATTCATTTTTTAGGGGCTAGATTAAATTGCTCAGTTGCTCACTTTGTTCAGAAAGATTTAAGACCTCCTCTGTTCTGGTAAACACATACTTGTCTGATTCTCTTGTCAGATTATAAATTCATTTCTTTTCTAGTTCACAACAAGAGTAGAAGACCATCAGCTGAAGATACTCAGCAAGTAGACTCTAAGGCTGCCTTGCTCACGGTTTGTACACTCCAATCGACCATCTTGTCAAATTTCTCAAAGAATTATTATAAAATTAAAATAAAATAAAACGTTTTATTAAGGTACAGTTTAATATTTACTTCATATGTAGACCAAATGACATCCAGTGGTGATATTCACTGTGAACTTGCTTGCCTAGTTAAAATAATAAAAAATTTACAACTACCTTTATGAAACTGGGATCTGTCTGTCTTCTCAGGAGATTAAGCTCAGTAAGAGAGACAGTGCAGGATTTCAAAGAGGGCTTTTGACAGACAACGAAAGGAAAGGAATACAGCTCTGACTGCCTCCATCATTGCCCTGATCCCTTGACACGTGCCTTCTCCAGAACTAGATTCCCCACTGATACTCAACAGTTGGGCCAAAAACCATCATGGGGGAGGCAAGTCTGCTGGGAACACGTGACTGTGAGGTCTGAAGAAAATCAGGGTGAGGCTGAAACAAGATGATGTACAGAGAGAGGAAAATAGATGAGCTACATGGAAAAAGCAAAGCTCAATTTTGTGTGTTCACCAGTAGGTTGAGGAGGAAACAGCAGAGGTCCTGTTTTGAGTGGGAGGAAGGATAAGGAATGGAGTTGAAGATTAGTGTATATTTGTCTTCAGTACAGTTCTGTGGGGACAAGTATTAAGTTGTGTTGCTTTACAGTTTTTATAAAGAATATTTTCACCTGGGAGTAAAAGGGTATAAGTAATCCACCAAACAACCATAATGAATACAATCACCTTTTCTATTGGTTAATCACTTATTTGTTTTTGTATATCTAATATGTTATCCTTCCGGTATGTTACAGTAGCCTTTCACTATATTTGAATCTTTTACTTCAGCTACTTTATCGATACAGTTCTCAGAAATACCACAAGTAGTACCTTTTATTTTCAGATCTTAACGTAGACTATAACACATGAACTACAAAGAAGTTAAGTAAACTCATTCTGCTTTCAATATGGAGAAAAATACTTGTGATTTTTTTCTTTTTGATTAAAGGATTGGTTACAAGGTAGACCTGCAAGTAGCAATCAAATGTAAGTAAGTTTTCTAATCAGTAATGCTAGAATTGTTCAAATATTTTATGATGCACTATCATTTTTCTTTCGGATTTTGGTTTTTAATTTTCACATTTAAATTACTATGGCAGTGGCTCCAAAAGTGTCTTGTTGACTTAAAAAATCCATATGAGAACATGAATCTCTGAAATGTAATCTCTAAAACCTAGAAAATGGAAGGCATTTTAAAAATCAAAGGGAGAACTAAAACACCATATTGTAAATAGTCAACTATTTTGCAGTGGATCAAGGCTTACAATAGTCTTGCATTTATGTCTTATTAATTTTTTAATATGCCACTGGAAAGCAGATTCTTTGAACTCAGTGAACAATAATTAAACACTATAAACTTGAAAAACCAGTAAGTTGTTTTCAGTAACTATTTACAAACATGATTTGTTTTATTTGAATGACTGATATCCAGGTAAGTTAAATAAGCGATCTGGTCTGTAACCATTTTTCTTAAATGACACTTTATTCATTGAAATGCCTTGGTAAGTTCCATTTAAGTTAATAGGGCCACACATGCATACACATGCAGTGTAGAATGTGCATCTAAATGAAGTGGTCTAATTTAGAGAGAAGAAAAGTGGATGAGGTAACTTTTTTTTTTTTTTTATTGGATCAACTTCTGTTGGTGAGAGAGACAAGCTTTCGGGCCACAGCTCTCTCTCTCTCTCTCATATATCCTGGGACTAATACAGCTACAATTAGACTGCTACATGGTCTCATTTGGTAGTTGTTAGTGAATATATATTTTAAACTATATATTTTTAGCTTCCAAGATCCTTAATTTACCTTTTATTGTAAACCCTCCTGAAATTATGCAGCTATTGCGTTCATTAGCAATTCATTCCATCTGATTGTTTAGTAAAACCATAGATTTACTGATCTGATAATAGAAATAGAAACAACTAAACACTTCTATGGGATTTGGTTCTTGTAGTGAGAAGTTGACGTGCCATTATACATAAAGAGTTTATAGTAAGGCTTTGAGAACGTACAAATACCTAAGTGGTGTATATTTTTTAATAATTAAGAAGCTTGCTACTGTCCTTGAAAAGTAGGGTAAAGTAGTAAAGCAATACTGCAAGCCTCACAAAGTGACTCCAGGCTGTTGTATCAAAATCATATAGATTACAGAAAAAAAGCAGTGGCTGTCTTAAGTGACATTCATTGCTTTTATATATATGTGTGTGTGTGTGTGTCTCTCTCTCTCTCTCTCTCTCTCTCTCTTACAGGCCTTCTGAAGAAGATGCCATGAATGGTAAGCTTTTTTGCCTTATACAAACAAGCCGAGAGATGCTTTCAACATTCACAACACATATACAGCCTATTCTAATATGAGAATATTATATTCTAATGGGAGAATATTTGGCACCAAGAAGGAATTACAAGATGATAGCATACTGAAATGAGTAAAGGTGAAAACCAAACAGAATGAGTGTTTTAATTTAGACTGCTAGAAAAAATAATTAACTTATGGATTTTGAAAGCAGTAATTAGTAAAAGAAGTAGTTCTTTGTTTTCTGTTTGTGGAATATGTGCTCTTTTGCATTTTTGACAGCATAATTTGTGTGTGCTTAAAAAAAGTTAAATAGTTATCTTCTGTTGTAAACATAAATGACTAACACAATCCATAATTATTATAAGATTTTTAAAAAATCATTCATGCTCCACATATAGGCTTCATAATTTTTTACAGATATTCGAGAACTAAATGTAATATCTGAGATTGGCAAAGCAGGTTTTTTTTTTGTTGTTTTTGTTTTTTTGAGTCCAGTATTCACTTTGAGGAACATAGGAAGCAAAAAGTAGAAGAAATGTACTTTTTGCATATATGAGGATGTAACACACATGCTTGTGTAGTATACAATATCTCTTACCTTTCTTTTTGTAGGTATTGCTTCTCCTTTCAAGCCAATCATGGACACCACTTACTACTACTCAGGTCAATATCTTAAAACTAATAGTTTAAAAATTCAAGCATTTCTTTTTATTAGGTCTTCGAAACTTCATGATCTCTCTAACTTTTCTCTACAGCTGTGGAAAGAAATAATTTGATGAGGTTATCACAGAGCATTCCATTCACTCCTGTGCCTCCAAGAGGTAAGAAGCTTAATCTTTGTTGCTGGAGTAGGTAGGATGGAGGTCAGAATGAGAGTTTAATGTTGGTTCAGTAAGACCTTTGGCAAACTTTAAAAAATTGCTCAATTATTTTTAATACAGAATGGACAGACCAAACTTGATCATCCATTTTGGCAGCATCTCAAAAATAGGTTACAAGACAATAATAGAAGTCTATTGTCAGTATCTCAGAAGACACTCATAAAATGCAGACTTCAGTTATAATAAAGTCACATCTTTACTAGTGCAGCTTGTTTGCTAAAAGGAAACTGTATGCCTTAATCCTAGTAGTCTTCAGAGTAATAAAACTGCTGTGAAAAGCATTATGTCAATTGTGTGAAAAAGCTCTTCAGACTGATACTTTTTTCCTGCATTATCTCATTTTATAAGGTTTCCAACATTGTGGTGACTAGACATGATTTGCTCAGTTTAAACTGAGTCATTAATACTTATAATAAGAGAAGCAAAAACATCATGTTCCCCTGCTGCTTTAAGAAACAGATTGGAGAAGGTTCTTCCAATTCTCTATGAGCATCAATTGCATTAGCATAAATTACATTAGCAATTTAACATCTAGATTTATCAATGTCTAAAGCATATTTAACTATTTGCAGCATTGTTTATAATAAAACCAGAAAAGAAATGCACTATGAACATTTTTGTACTGTGTGTTACAGGTGAGCCTGTCACTGTGTATCGCCTTGAAGAAAGTTCTCCCAACATCTTGAACAACAGCATGTCTTCGTGGTCACAGCTAGGACTCTGTGCCAAAATTGAATTTTTAAGTAAAGAGGAGATGGGAGGTGGATTACGTCGAGCTGTTAAAGTAGCATGCACATGGTCAGAATATGATATCCTGAAATCAGGACATTTTTATATCATCAAATCTTTTCTTCCTGAAGTTGTGAATACTTGGTCAAGCATTTACAAAGATGACACAGTATTACACCTCTGTTTGAGAGTAAGTTTTTTGTTTTTGTTTTGTGTTTGTTTTGTATTTTTTTCCTTGACAGTTATTAGACATTGATAGGCAAAAAGATAAAAAAAAAAAAAAAAAATTCTGTACTTAGTATACAACAAAAAAGTGTTGATGCTTCTAATGTTCTACCCAAAGCAAAGGCCAATCTCAGCATTTCTAGTTCAGTATGTTTTTTTGTCAAATAGTTTAATCTCTTGACACAGAAGGAATTAAGAGTTGTACACAACTTGTAATAGCGAGTAAAAGGATAGGCTTTAACCTTCTTGCTGCTATTTTATTCCCCAAATTTTCCCCTGCATTATTTAATACAATACTGAAGAATGGGTTTTCAATTGTAGGAAATTCAACAACAGAGGGCAGCACAGAAGCTCACATTTGCTTTCAATCAAATGAAGCCTAAATCCATTCCATATTCTCCAAGGTAAGTGTATTTTAAATTATTCCTGACACTGCACATTTTCCATTACCCAAGTATACTTTCATATATGTTACCATTTGGAAACAAATGGGTCCTGGGATTCTGTATAGCTTGCAAAGACACTATTTAAGGAGTGCCTGAGCCAACATGCAACCTTCAGCCACTGCCTTGGGGAAGAATATTTCCTTCTCGTACTTAACAAGGATTAGTTTTAATTCATATTTTATAACCTAGCGAGATTTAAAAATAAGTTCATCAAACCAAATGATTTATCAGGCAGCAACTGTGTAATTGCCTCACCTTGTTGGTTTTGATAATATTTATGAAATATGTTCTTTTTAAGGTTCCTGGAAGTTTTCCTGTTATATTGCCACTCAGCTGGACAGTGGTTCGCAGTTGAGGAGTGCATGACTGGAGAGTTTAGAAAATACAACAATAACAATGGTGATGAAATAATCCCAACTAACATGCTAGAGGAGGTCATGCTAGCGTTCAGCCACTGGACTTACGAATATACAAGAGGGGAGTTGTTGGTACTTGATCTGCAAGGTAATATCCTTATTTTGAAATAGGGATTAGGAACAAGGTTGATTTAAATTCTCTTTACAGTAGCATATTAATGAATGATTGTGAATAGTGTTCATAGCATTACATAATAATTTTGGTTCACTTTACTTGAATGAGCAGTCTGCTTAGGTGATATGCCATTACAGTGCTATAAGAAGCACTCAGGAAAACATTGAATAGTTAGTTTTTCTTTTTTAAGGTGTGCACAATAAAAAATATTCACATTTACATGTTGGCATCTTCAATCCATATCTGTAGTGTCTTAATTTATCCTCAAGTGTCCATCAGATGTGGAAACACTCTTAGCTAAAATGTAGGAATCATATTCCCTCTGGTCTAAGTTCATCTTGTGTAGCATGCTTGCATGCTGTTCAGGAACCACTTAAATTTTCAGAATAGGGCTTGAAAATGAGATTTAAGTGGTGCATAGAGCTTGGGTGGGAGCCATCTGTACAGGAGTGAGTATCACCCCATTCATTTTGACTCTTTCTGCCTCAGTTTAATTCTTGGTGATAAATTGGGATATCCTTACTGCTGGTGCTGAGGGATTCTGGTTCACAGTGTTAATCTATTCATATACTGTATCCAATTTAAGTCTTGTCTTTTTTGTGTGAAGGTGTAGGTGAGAATTTGACAGATCCTTCTGTGATAAAAGCTGGAGAAAAAAGGTGAGATTAAGGGGTTTTGGTATAAAAACTTGTATTTAATGCTTAACTTGAACACATACATACAATACTTATGTACACTTTATTTTAAAGGTCATATGATATGGTGTTTGGGCCAGCCAATTTAGGAGAAGATGCAATCAAAAATTTCAGAGCTAAGCACCACTGCAATTCTTGCTGCAGAAAACTGAAACTTCCTGGTAAGTTTTTCTCTTCCTTCTTCCCCCGACCCCTTTACTATTCATTCTGTGTCCCAAGTTGAAAATTTAAAGAATTCAGGAATATGGGAAATAACAACATTAAGTCTGCTCTGAGGGTAAGTGAAAGTGTTAGATGGCATTGTGTGCGGAAGGGTGAAGCTTCCATGGGGGGGCATGGAGAGGGGTCAGTTTCCCCCAGAGAGGGAGGGGGAGCCCCCAGATCCTGGCGCACAGAGAAGGGAAGAATGTGGGGCTGACAGGTGTCAGTACACCCATTGTACCCCTGTCACTTACCCTCATGTTCTTTTTCTAGTGTCCCTGCCCCTCTAAGCCCCACAACCCTCTCACCTCTCCTACCGCCCATTCCCAATTATCCCCTGCCCCATAAACTTCCTTCCCCTCAATGCAACCTCAAACCCCTTTAACCCCCTGTTCCCTCCAACTCCTCTACTCCCAATGTACCCCTTCCATGCCAGCAAGCATTAGTATGTCCAATTTTTTGTATAAAAATACTTTGATCACATTCCCCCAAAATAATAATAAAACCCTGACAGACAGATTTTAGCAATATGCCCTCCAGCATTTTACAGATTTCTGCCAAAGGTGTTTGAGACCGTGGTGTGATGATCTCAGTTCTGGTTTGATCTCTGTGTGCAAAAATGTGTTGCCAATTATGTCAACTTTAAGAAAAGTTGTTTTTCTCTAGAGGTGGTATCAAATGGTTCCAAATTTGGATCACTAGCAGAACCTCATGAGACATACCAAATGTCAGGCCAATCCAAGTAACCATGGAGATTTTAGAGCACTTACAAGAATCAAGCTTGAAACAGAAAGCGGCTCTTAACCTTAATGATAGCTGGTGTTCTACTATAATATTCAGAGCTTATTATGTTATATAATAATGAATAGGTCTTTAAATGTGTTTTAAAGATAGTAAAATCAAAGGGTCATTACAAAACCAAGAAATGTTAACATTCATTTTGTGGTTGTCTTTTCTTTTGTCAATGTAGATCTGAAGAGAAATGACTATACACCTGACAAAATAATATTTCCTCAGGATGATTCTCCAGAATTGACAATTCAGCCTGGAAGCTGCACCAAAGAATCAGAATCAACTAGTTCTATTCACCTGATGCTGTAATGACATGAGCAAACATTGGCTTTACCCAAACTTTACACAGTATCACTAAGTTGTAGATTATCTGTCTTCCACTGATAATGAGATAAAAACGATGTATCAAAACAAAGAATCAAGTGTTATAAGTGGAATTTTGATGACTGGTCCATAATCAAAGGACCTAACAACTTGTGGTAACTATCTACAGAGTCGAGCTGGCAGCTGATTATTTTAAAGGTTGAATGACAAGTATTGTTTTTAAAGGACCTTTTTAGGAGAAGGTTAATTTTTGTTTTGCTTTTGTCCAGTGAGGTTCGTCTAATCCTGTGGTTCAAAAGGCCCTTGACTAAAAGGAATTTTTTGGATGTTATAAGGCAAAGTGTCTATTGGCAGCTGGTTTACAGTCAGCCAGCTAGGGAAATGGGAGACAGCATCCTTCTTCATTGTCAGAGGTTTCCCTGAGTGGTGTCAGAAGTGTCTCATATCATTAGATGCCATGTATTTTTATCTGGCTTTTGGAAGGGAACAGATCCAAAGGATCTGTGCATATCGTGCCAGTACACTGAGGTTGAAGGCAGAAATGGATCTATTCCAATACAAAGTTTGTCTCCTGAATCAGGACTCAGCTTTGTAGGAGTGAAGCCAGTTTTCATGGAATAGAGCCTTAATTGTGTAGTGAAATTTCTTGTTTTTAGACATTTCAGTTTTATCAAGTCACTGTCAAATAGTAACAAATAAAGCCAGGATAGACTGGTATAATTACATTATACAGTAGAAAATAGTACATACTGGTCCAAACAAGAAGTTGCCTTGTAAAAAAAAAACCAAGTCGGGGAAGTGCTTTTTCTTGTAATGACTTCTTCTGAATTTATGCCTTCCAAAAATCTCATAAAACCAGTATATCAAAGCAGAATGTACACATGAACTTTTAAATGTATTTAAAATTGTATAGAAATGTCTTTAATGTTATGTTATTTGTGGTACTTATTTAAAAAAAGACCAGGGTTGGATTAGCATTATGTAAAGTACGGGAGATTGCAATGCAACTTTATGCCAATAAAATGGAATTTAACTGTCCCAAATCTTGTTGTACATTCAACAAGAAATACCTGTTGTCCACCAGAAGTTTCATGCTGCAATTTTTATTTTGTTTGTTACATAGGTACTACTTTGTAATTTTTAATTGAAAGGCAATATAAAGCGCTATAAATTTTTTTATTCAGTAGTGTATCTTATAGATACAGACCTAAGGCACGAACACAATAGCTGTTTAAATCGTGTTTTATGTTGATGGGGGGAAAGGTAAAGTGTATTAAAGATATAATACTGTATACATTTTGTATATCATTAAATCTTTAAATAATCTAAAATAAATTTATTCTTGTTTACAGACTTCTGCTGTCCTTGTGTGAAAGGGATCTCTTAAGGTTTCTTGGGGTGAATATGAGTTTATGCAGGAGCATAGAAATTGCCACATCAGATCAGGCGAGTCTAGTCAGGTATCCTTGTTCAAAGGTGGCTAATGCCAGAAGCTTGAAGAAAATGTAAAAACTGTCTTATTGGATAAGTATGTAATAACATGAGTAATGAATAATGTGAGGGTAGAAATTTTAAGCTACTTAAAATATTTGTTTAGAATTAAGAACACATTCCTTAACTAGAGTTCCATTAATATAAAATTATGGGGTAGGTTGAGCAGTAGGTGTGATTGCATTCCTGTCTTATTGCTGTTGAGTAAACTGGAAGACATGGGTTTTAATATCTAAATCTAGTCTTTCAACTGTATCAGTATATTCTTAGCCAAACAAAACTAACATTCAATAGACCAGATAAGGATATTTTCAGAGTTCAGAGGGAGTGTCTACCACAGGAAATTCTTCAAGATACTGTCAAGGGCCAGGAAGGGCATATAATTGAAGCAAGATTATAAAAACATTTTAGTTACTACAGGAAAAAAATGTACTAGAAATCTGGGGGTGGGGATGGGTGTGTAGGCGTGGGTATGTATATCCATACGTGTGCGTACACAATTTGCAATCTAGGAAATTTAGAGACAGACATTAGACAATGGAGTTTTTATTCTTAATAAACATAACTAGTGTTTTGTCTATGAATTTATTTTTAAGCCCATTTTTGAACCTTTGAAACCTTGATGTGTGACAGTAGATAGCCACTAAGAGCTTGCAAGTTATGTGCAGAACTTGGGATTCCCTGCAGGAGTTTGAGTATGGAGCTGTGCATGAATCTAACCCCATATACCTTGCTAGCTTGAGAACAGATTTGTGACGTAAGATTTTCAGGTTTCTTAGCTCCAGATAAAATATAATTCCAGAATTAAAAAAGAGAGAAAACCACAGTTTCAAAAATAGTCTTTAGGATCTTAATCCTTCTGAAGATCAATCAAAAAAATTAAATGTAACTGTTTCCCAAGCAGTATTAGAGATGTGGTGATAAAAAATAAATTAAAAAAACCCCAAACTTAAAACAGGACTCTTTCAAAAAAGAATAGCTCTTAATTTTTAATACTCTTAAGTGTCAAATTGTCCCACTAACCTCAGATTTTCTAACATAATTCTCCCACTGGGAATATGCATGCTATTCTATGCAAATTGGTTTGATTTTTGGCTAAATTTAGAGGGGGCAGGGATCAAGATTATGATTTAGGAAGATGACTAATTTTAAATCTGTGTGCGTAAAGACTGCTCTTTCTCCATGGCTGAAGATAAGATTAAGCAAGAGTATTTTCAACATCATTTCCCGAGCCCAGAAAACAGATTTACACTTCACCATAGTTGGTGTCTTTACCTCAGATTTCAGACCCACTGCTTTAAACTATCTACTCTATCTTTTAAAAACTCAAATAAGAGGAGAAATAGGTATAGTATTAAAAGTCCATATTCGCAATATGTTTCTACATTTTAAAAATTAAAATGTTAAAATCTGTTCCAACAATTCAAGAGAACTGTTCTGTGAGCCACCTGAAAACAAAATGCAGTTGTGACTTTTAGTATGTTCTTTATTGTTAAAAGATATGTATTCTTATATTTAAATTTTTCCTTTTCCTTTTATAATGAAAATATGGAATCCTGAGTTGATCTTCATACTGAAGTGGCATTTGTTGTTGATTTCACACAATTAAACACATATGTCCCACAGAATTCTTTAGCAGACACATTCAGTTAGATATTCCAATAAGTTTTCACTGTTTATTTTTAAAAAGTGCTCTGATGGACTAAACTGCATAACATGTGACCATAAAATGACAAAATTTTCTTTGCTGTTGACACAACTTCCTCTGAAATAAAGTGCAATCTCCCTTCCTTGGCTGTCAATATCACTTTCATCCAGAACATTCTAATGTTATTAATTTGTTTATTTAAAATGGAACAATCAGCCAAATGCAACAGAACGTATTAAGGACTTTTCCCTTGTGGTATTTAGGGGCCAATGTATGTCAGAGCAAAACAATCTAATTGCATGGTCACAAAAGTACATAAAAGGTGAGTCAACCGAGAGGGCTGGTTCCCTAGTTACCGATGAGCAGCCATGTGACCTGAAAGAGGAGAGGCACTTGTTTTTCAGCCTATGATTGCACTTTTCCACAACTAGCCAGTTTTTTCTGGTTGCTTCTGAATCAATACCACACAATTTATAACCACAAGAGGAAAGAGAGATTATAACAGAAAGCATGGGAGTAACAGTGCATGTTGAATACTGGTAAGAGATTGCTTAGATTTTTAAAATGTATTGTTCTAATGACACTTCTGAAAAGGCTTCTGGATATTATACAGCTAGCTCCTTTTTATAGTTAATGTTTTTGTTCCTTTTTATGAGTTGTTTGTGTGGGAAAATAACAGTGGGTTTCAGACTACAGGTGGACTTGCTGCACCCATGCACCGCAGTCTGCCCAGATGCCAGTGATTGGGTTAGTTTGCATTCCACAAAAATAGGGTTAAACACATAACATTAATTTGTATGCTGGTACGATACATCTCTGATTAGCATCTCTGATTAGTACCCGCCAGTGAGAATTTTGATTTATCTATAATAGCTATATTTTTAAAAAAATGAAATTTGCAGCAATTCATTGAGAAGAATATAAAATAGACTTCTAGTTTTTACAAGGAACAAAACCATTTTAAAGTGTTTACAGTAACTTTCAGTATCACTCTTAATTTCTGCTTTCCCCCTATGCCTTGGGAAACAGTGTATTTGATTTTTGGGAAGCCATGAGTCGTTATGTGAATATAGTACAAATAACAGTATATTTGACTTTGTATAAAAGGGCCGTACTCTTTTGGTGGAATACAGAAGCTGAATAAAACACGTCACTTTGTGCCTATCTCCAGAATTGCACTGTCATACTGTATCCTTGGTTTATGTAAATTTAGATCATGTCAATTTGGGCTGGAGAAATAAGCCCAGGAATGGGAGTCAGGAAATCCTGAGTTCAAATCTCACTCTGCCACTTACCCCAAAGGCACGTAACTTCTTTTCTTCCGTTTCCCTATTTGTAATATGGAAGTTAAAGTACTTAACCTGCCTCAGCAGGAGTGTTCTGAGGATAAATCAGAATTGGTAGGTACAGCACTTGTTAATAGATCTGTTAATGCTAAGTATTATATTTAAGATGTATCCTACATGGTTTTTAAAAAATCTTCCCTTTTTCCTTTCTCTTCCTTCTGCCCATTTTGTATATCTCCTCTTATGCCTGCCTATGTAACTCTTCTTTTACATGTCCTGTTTGGAAGAGATTCTTGAGAACCTCAGAAATAGACTGCCCTAAATTGGAGTACATTTTGTGTGGCGATTACATAGCAACCATAACCAGTGTAGTTTTGGGCTCTCCTGATATCCTGCCAAAGAAGTGGCAGTAGGAGCAACATCAGTGCTATATTCCGATCCCTGCCTCTATTAGGCTAGAATCATAAACATTTAGAAAACTGAAGCCAGCAATGATTCTTGAATGGGAGCAGGTCATCCGAAAACCTCTGCAACTGATCACTGCCAAATAATGTTCAAATGCAAATTCCAGAAGACTAGTTTGGAAACATCTAAAATTTCCTCCTTTGATGAAACAGTCTCTGCTTCCAAGAAATGTGGTGAATGTTAGCACAAATTAGCACATTTTTAAACCACACCTTTTTCATGATGAAGAAAATAGTTTACATCCACACTCTTTAAACATAAAATTAAGTGCTATGGTAGGGGAAATTATATGTAATTTTGATAAATATCTGAGAAAGGCTGTATTAATTGGCAAGTTAGCACATATCAGCCTGCAAAAATACAGGAACCTTAATTTACAGGATACTCTAATCTACGATTACAAAAGTGTGTTCCTGGAGAAATATAGCACTAGGAATCCCCAATCAGCGGAGCAGCATTGCTGTTTAGGAGCGCAGCAGGCTTGCTGATCCTAGTGTGTGATAGTATCCTCACTGTAAGAAAAGACTTGGGTGAAATCGTGGCCCCATTGAAGTTGATGCAAGCTTTGCCATAGACTTTAATTGGGCCAGGATTTCACTTTGTCAATTTATGCTAGAAATTCCAATATAACTATGAATCCTTAATCCATAATTGCCAACTTAAAGCTAATTAGCAATTTATAGATGCTAAACATTTTTTTGCCTCTTTGGTTTTATAGTGGAGGATGAGGGTATGCTGCCCGTTATCAGGAACTTGCCAAGAAAATCAAGGAACAAGTTCCTGATGCGGAGATTTCTGATGAAGTGGGCAGGAAAGGTAAGATATTGCCATAGTATATGGAGTTTATGAATAGTACGCAGTGCTACTAAGTCTTGTAGAAAATATATAGGCACTATCATCAATTGGAGTTTTGGTTAAACCATAAATTAATTAGAGGGAAGTCCTGACTTTGCCTTTTGCTGTTTATGCCATAATGCTGAGTCATCATCAATGTGTTGTTATGTCAGATATGCTGATGGTCCCATGGGAAATGTATTATTAGTACTAAAAAAGAGGGGGCCAAGCCAGAGTTCAGATTCACATTCTAAGTAGAATTTCCCAAAGTTTTGGGAGCGGGGCTAAGGTTTCAATTGAGGTAGATTGTTATTAATTAGAAATGGGCCCAACAAATGTTGTTAGAGAAACACCTGAAAATCTTTGTCTTGCAGGAAGCTTTGAAATTAAGATAAATGGCAAGCTGATATTTTCTAAGATCGAAACTTCTGGCTTTCCTTTTTCAGAAGATGTAAGTTCTGAATGTTGGTGATAGACTGCATGCTATAGTCCCAGACTGCAAACATTTCTGTGCATCACCCCACAGAAGAGCAGCAGTTTGGCTGACCCACTGCCAAAAAAAATATGGTCACAGATAAAGGGGGACAGCCCAGATTGTGGGTGGAAGCTAAAAGGATTAGTCCTATTCCTGCTTAGGTTTCAGTCCTCCTTAGCCAAAGGCAGCCCACCCTTTCTCAGAGGGTTACCATCCGTAAACGCCAATGCTTTTGACAAGCACTGGGTGGCCAACCCATAAAAGGTGTCACTAGGCAGAAGCCAGCCTTTTCCTGTTCCACACTCCTGCTGCAGTTGAGAAGCCAATCGCCTTAAACCAGATGTTGCAGGCGGCTTTTCCCTGCCCTTCAGCAGAGTCCTTTCCTTCCCCCTGGCAGAAGTTGGTGGCTGCTACTTCACCTTCCACCATAACGTATGCACAGCCTTTTTCCCAGTGTTAGCTATGCCATGTGCTTTTCTCACTGCCATTCCCACCCTACTGGTAGCAGTCAGCTGAGCAGCTAGCTCTAATTGTCTCCTTGCCAATTATAATAAGCAATTATTTTTATTATGCACACATCACAAAATGCTCTATACCTCTTAGTCCCGGGTTGAAGAGAAAAGGATGGCTTTTTAAAGTGAGATTTTAAAAACAGTACTGCTTCCTTCGCACTTGATGCATTAAGCTATCAAAACTCTGTTGTTAAAGATGCTTCTGACTCATTGTAAGAGAGTGAGGGGAGAGGATGCCAAGATTAGGACAACTAGGTACATTGGCAGATGAGCACTTGTAGGCAGATGGCTTAGCTAGTAATGGGGGAGAAAGTCCATGGAAGCCAAATGGATCCCAATGTTTCATAAGTTTTCAAACAATTAACAGATAACTTAATACCTAAAGAACTTCAATAAATAGAGTAGAAGCTAGTTTAATTTCTTGGAGCCATGGCTATTCTTTAACCCCTTCCTGCCTGACAATGTGGGGCGTGCACTTCCCATCACTAAAACTATAACAGTTTTAATTCTGATGTATTATTCTCTTGGTTTCATTTTAGATTGTGGAAGCAGTTAAAAAAATGAAGGATGGAGGAAGCTGTGAGAAAATCACCAGGAACAAAAAATTTTGCATCCTTCAGTAGCAGAAACCACAGAATTTAAACGCTAGAGACGGCACCTGGATTCCAAGTTGGGAATAGATTCTTTTAATGACTGTTTTTGTCAAAAAGATGATAAAAATCAGGAAAAAAAACCCAAGAAACTGTTCCCTGGAATGTAGAGTCAATTATGTCTTGCTGAACTACAATAAAATGAAATGAGTTCTTTGCAATTTAATTTCCACCTGTGTTTTTTCCCTTAACTTTTTGTTTACCCTAATTTCTGCTTGAATTCTTACATTATGTATAGTATTCCTATACTGTGCATTGCTATCAGAAGATTATTGTAGTTTTGTTTCAGTGGGCAATTTGTGAGGAGATGAAAGGAGTAATCACAGGTAAGGGAGAAACACAAACTGAATTGTGACTGTCACTGGATGGCTCCATCGTAGATTCCCTGATCACTAAGATGCTTAACATAAATCGTAACACTGCAGAAAATTAGAGAACCTTATGCTAGAGCACATGTGTTAGATGGCTAATGAAGCCTGCACTCTGGTATGTTTGAATAGAAAGGAATGCAGGAGTTCATGGACCTGAGAGCTATTGTACAACAGGTTTTTCCATTTACAGATAAAGTAAGTCTTTTTTGTCTCTCTCTCTTCCTGGAGTAAAGTCCAGTGTTGGTGGTTTTACAAGTTCATACTTCAGTAGTTCCAGTCTTAAATGAAATTTCTTAATTCCAAAAGCAGAGTCAGCAAGTGGGACAGTAAGGTACAAGACCCAATTAAAGACTCAGAGGTGCCTCTTGTATTTTAAAATTATTCACTTCCGGGTCACCAGATACTGTGAACTACTGGAAGACGGTATAGTTTAGTCAAACTTGATTTTAAAGAAACGTACCCAATTCTTCTGATTTGTTTCGAACTGGTAATAGAACTATTCAGAATAGTCACATAGAGCATAACTGTACAGAATACATTTTCTAGAATGGTTGGTAAGAATCCACAAAATGCTGTTAAAAAGAGACACTTTTTAATCTAGGTAGCCAAGATGTGAGCACACCTGCAGCAAGCTGGACCCAGAGTTCTGTGGCAGGTCATTTTGGTGTGGCAGACTCAAAATTATGCAGCAACTTCAGGTACATTTCAGAACTGTTTTTAAAGTAGTTAAATATGAAGGTGAATAATAAAATAGTTTCTACTTATCTAGTTTCAGTAGCAGCAGCAATGGATACTGCCACAGATGTTTACAAACTAAGCTCTTGCCTGAGCACTAGGGTGTCTGGGGCGTTACATCCCCTCTCTTAATAAGTTTCTCAGCCCAGTCAAACGCTGAGTACATAACACTCCCCTTCAGTTTATCCTGTACAAACCTGTTATTAACTTGCAAGATTCTTCTTTATTTGGAGGCATTCTGGATTCACGTATTTTATGAGATTGCTCTCCCCTGACTACCTGCCTGCCTGCTCTTGAGTTGCTTAGCAGTGGGGGCATTGAGTCATCTGAAGTGTCACTCCTCTGATTCCCTGGAACAGTTGCCTGTGCCACTATGACACTTAAAGGAAGTGCAGGTCCGGTGCATGGGTAAATGTGTTCTGGAAAAGTCCATCATTATTACAGTGACCTCTTTCATGCAGTGGTGCTGAGACTTTCAGATGGGACTGACTGGTGCAGTTTTTCTCCCATTTGCTTAAAAATATAAAAATACAGAAATCATGGGGTGATGAAGAAGGAAATATGACTATACCACCATCAAACTCACTTCCAGAATAAAAATCAAGTCTTGCGCAATTTTGGAAACCTGCTATTTTAATGTTTTTTAAAACCTAATTTTTTAAACAAAGAACAACCTTGCATAAATGGCTGCTTGAAACAATTAACTAGGCTGTTAAATGAACATCAAACCCTGATACTTTTAAACCATGTCTCCAAGTTAACTTAAAAAATCAATCCCTTTGATACACTCTCCGCCTTCAAACAAACCACACAACAAATTGCAATGTTTGTTTTACCTATCCAGGATAAGGCATCATTTTTCACAAGTTGCTGTGAAATAAGGACCTCGCACATTTTTTCACACTTCATTCTCAGTCAGATAATTAGAAATATCTTTCATTGCTGCTTTTGTGTTAAAACAAAAACAGCAGCAACAGTAACAATGAAAAAACTGTAGTGCTTTGAAAGTATTTATGATTTATTTGGGGGTAAACAGACTCATTGTAAGGGAGGGTTTTCAAATTCATTAAGGTTTCTGTACATACAGCTACATAACACAGTAAAATGGTGGTATTTATGTCATTTTTTGCAGGATGGACTTGTGCAATTTGATCATGCCACAGCACAGCTCCCAGTAAAATGAAACAAATGGGAAGGTGTGACACTCTCTAACTGAGAACAAAACCCCATATTCAACAATGTCATATAATTACGATATGTTCTATATAAAATATGCCTTGTTTGGTATTACGTTAAAAGTCTTGATCTGCTAAACATTAATATCCTTTCGGATTGTGTGTTCTACAGTAGTATGTGAAGATCTAAAATACTGTTGTAAATGCTACTAGAACATGTTGTGGGGTGGGAACCACCTACCGACCAGACGTGCTAATGGCCCATTAAGGAAAGAGTCCAAGACCAGGAATTGTTTACAGTGATGGCTTCATTGCAGGAAGCACGTTCGCAATGGGGTTTGACTGACCAAAGGGGATGACACCACAGGTCATGAGCCCCGATTGTTCTAGCACACTGGAGCAGACTGTAAAAGGGGGGGAGCATGACATCATCACTTGGCTCCACTCCCATACAACTGAGCACCTGAAGTGTCTGCTGGAAGACAAAAGGACTTTGAAAGGGGGAAGGGAAGTCCCCGGCAGGGAAGCCTGTGTTTAAGAAACTGCTAGTGCCAGCTACCAAGGGTGAGACATTGCTAATTCAAATCCTGTTAATGTGTAGCATGGACAGCTGAGGCTGGGAGACCCCCAGGACCCTCCTGGAACAAAAGACTTGAGTGCGTAGTACTTTGAGGTAGTTTATTACGAGATCGGAGAAGTGATGGTCACCAAAATGGTTCCCAATGACTTCTGCCTTACTATTACAAAGCAGCAGTTTTTATACAAAAACAGACAAAGAGCGTCGTGTTACTTCATTAACACTAAATTATTATTCATTAAGCAATTAATATTCAGTAGCATTACCTTTACCCCAGAACAGTAGCAGCTGTATGCAGCTGCACATTCCTCCATTATCTTTAACCTTTTAATCTTTAACTATCTTTAACCCAGTTTGTACCATCTTTATCTGCTACTTTTACTTACTAGCAAGTCCTCCTTGGGGCCTACTGTAAGGCTAGCAAATTACTGCTAAGAATACAAGAAGGAGTTTAAGAATACAAAATGAGGTTTAAATTCTTCCTTTCACGGTAGAACTCAGACTACATCTTGTGTTTATATCATTTGGTAACTACTTTTAATCTCTTTACACTTGCCACTTATGAACACATCACATCTATTTTTCTGTAGTTACTAAACTTGCTCAATGTTTCATATTAACCAGTGTGTTTTTGAGTGAAGTGTTTAGACAAACACTGCTCAGTAACAAAAGCTGGTGCACATTCCTTACACTTTGAGGGCAGGGCAGAACTGGATAATAATCTTCATTGGTCAGGTTTTTTGACCAGGGCAAGACGGTATGGTCCTGGGATGGGAAGCCATCTGGAGTTTCTCCATTGTTGGTTCATGAGTGGCTGGAAAGCAACCACTGAGCTAAGCTGGGTGTGGTACCTGTCTGTGTATGGCTGTGTAAGTGCAGTACCTGCTAAAGGTTTGTAGCTTCTCAGGGCATCACAGTGTGAGAGCCATCCCGAGTAGTTCAAACAGTGGTACCCTAGCTCCCAGACAGTGCCCCAGGTTTCTGCATATCATCACGAAGGTTCACTATATGAAGGATTTTTATGCTTTTGGAATTCAGCTACCAGAATTTTACTTTGACTTCTTCCATTGAATCTGACACCCTATAATTAGTGTCCTTTAGACTCAACCCTGGCCCTACCCACCAGCAGCTGAGAAGTGACTCCTTATAACTGCATTATTTATATTCCACTTGAGAACTTCTCTTTCGACTTAGCGTCCTTGTGACGTTTTCTTGAGTTGTAAGTCACCTTGTTACCCTTCTGCCTAAGTGAGAGATTTGATTCAGCTAGGAATTCATAATAAAACAAGAATAAGTTTATTAATAAAAAGAGATTTAAGTGATACTGAGCAGAGATATTAGAAACAGAAACTAGTAACAAATACTACCTCCCTTTTTTTACAATTTTTACAGGTGGAGTAATGAAAGAAGTCTCAGTTGGTTAAGGTTAGTTTGGATTTTTTTTTAAATGTTTGTAAAAGAACAAAATTGTGTGTAAACAAAGTGTGTATGCATGTGAGAACATGTGTGTTTGTTTATAGCCACATCTATCTATTAAAGAAGATGGCTTAACTTCCAAAATTTGGCTCTAGATTTTAAACTGAAGATTTTGTTTCAGTCCATTACAAAATTATAGATAATTTAGAAAATTCCGATCCAGATTGAATTTTGAACATCCCAAAATTTAGGAGGGTGGGGTGTATGTGTGCGTCCCTTCCTTCCTCTTTCCCTTCCTTTGTGGTCTGTACTGAGGAAGATTCCCCAGCCAGCAAGCCAGAATATTTAGCCAGGTTCTTAAAATATTAACCTGATCCTGACTAAGTAGTATATGATGTACTATGTTGAAATTTTATTGTAACTTTACCCTAATAAAAAGTTTTAAAACATTTTTTTTTCTTAACCTTCAGAGATTCTCCAAAATGGTGTTTGAAAACCCAGCTCTGTTGTTCCTACTTCTTACAAATATCAGCACAATTCTTCAATCAGAACACAGTGAGTAGTTTTGCTGAGGTGGAAGAGAAAGCAGTTCACTATCTTGCAGTAATAACAATATAAAAAGGTTGGGCTAGAAAACCAGGGCTGGGTCCTACATACATAAAGCCAATGGGAGTTTTGCTATTCATCTCAGTGGGAACAAGACTGACCCCCCTCAGGCAGCTATGAACTGGAAAATACATTGAACAGATGTGTGCAATATAATTAGTTTTCTGACCTTAACTAAAATTTATGGGGACACAGCAACGTCACATAGCAACAAGGTAGAATGTTGTCTTATGATACCAGAAGAATCCAAACTGGAATTGTAGGGAAAGTACAATGAGAACTCTAGGGGAAGTATATACTTTTGGACAATTGTACTAGAAATGCTATGAAATAAGGAAGTGACTCTATGAACAAGGAAAGAAAAGAGGTGGTGAAATGAAGAGAAGTGGGTAAGAGGCACCTTCCCAAAGGAAGTGGAAGTAATGAGCTCTTTTGCAAGCCAAAAGATGGCTTCCCAGTCAACATCAACACCTGATGATTTCAATATATTTTATTCTCTGTGAGTCTGCATTTTATAACCTAAACTGTGAGGGAGATGATGAGCTTTCATTGAATAGAGTAGGATGGAATTCATCCAAGTAGTTTAAAAGGAGCCGGGGCTATGGGGAGAGCTGATTAGAATATGGTAACAATTTTCTCATTTCTCATTTGTGGCTCTGGGCATGTGTGAGGAGGGGAATGACTTGAAGTCTGTGCAAGTCCCAGAAAGAGCGGTTTGGGTACCTGCTGTGATTCACTACTCATGAGCATGCCGGTACTGGCATTGTCTTTGAAATTTGGTGACAGGAATCAGCCTTGCATGGTGACACGGAGATCTGTTGGACAATGATGTTTCTTATAATATTTAGCAATGAGGAAGGGGAGAAGCCTGGGTACTGTTCAGAAAAGTGAATTTTTACTTTAAAAACTAATCAGTCTCCCACTTTGGGTAGCAGTTTTGAAAGCACTGGTTGAATCTGCATTTTAATGGTTACCAAAACAGCCCATTTCAGACAGCCTTGTTTGCAGTCAATTTATTCCACCACACTGAAAACTGTAGGGTATACACTGAATACAGGACCTCTTGATTTTTCCTTGGAAATGTATAATTCAATCTGGGTCTAGTGCAATTCTCCAGCTCTGTAGTCCTCATTTTCTGGTTCCTTATGAAGCCCACTGAGATTCTCACTAAGCTGAACCTCAGACACCCGGGTTTTGGGGAAGGTGGTGGTGGGCAAGAGGAACTACCTTCTATATCTAATCCTCCTGGGATGAATGCTTCAAGGAAGTGCTGGCCTGCTGCATTATGAAGAATGAGAACATTAGGAGGAACTAGCAGTAATCATGGGGGAGGGATAAGAGACTGTGAAGAAATGTAACACTCAGGAAGATCAGAGGAACTGAGACTATACAGGATGTTGAGGAAATGAGGCTCTGGACAAGGGAAGTGTTTTGCAGCTGTTTCTATGAGCAGCTGAGGTACCTTTCCTGTCCAGTGTTCATGAGACACACAAGTGGTGCAGGAAGTTTCTGGTTTAAGTTTCTGGTTTAAAGGGACTTTCCTTTGGATAGAAAGTTTAAGACATTACTTTAGGGGAAGGACTCCAGAAAGTCAACTCTTTCTGGCTCAGTGTGTTAGAGCAAAGGGAGAGAGACCTATTGGGGAGACTGGTAGCAAATAAAAGTCTGAGTTCATATAACACAACAGCTAGCCAGAAGATTAACTTATTCAGATTATTTGATGTGAGCAATGCTATACATCATGCTATATGCTGTCATTCACGTGGAACACAGCATATGGCTTTGGAAAATACAAATGTATATGTGCAGCACTGATACGATAGTGGGGTAGAATCCACATTCTATAGTGTTAGAAATAAACAGGCGTAGGAAAGTTCAGTAGAACCAGTCCCAGCTGCTGGTGGTTTGCCATTCACATCTCATTTGTGGATTCAAAGAGCAAGTGCATTGCGTAAAAGAGAGTCCATGCAAGAGCCCACGTTTTAGTGTGTTGCCATTTAATTATACATCAGTCACTATTCTGGGCCTGGCTAGAAGGCAGGGGGAGAAGAAAAGCTAGGGGACAGAACTAACAGAACAAAAGCCAGGGAAACAAGATCCAAAACTCCTTTTTTATTTCGCCTGTATCTAACCCTGCTAAAGCAGCAGCATTCCCACATGGAGAGGAAGTGAAACATGGTCCAGGGATTTCTTTGGGCCTCTGCCAGGTGAGAGGAGACACCAGGGAGATGCACTATCATTCCTGCACTTCTCCGACCTTGCATAGGTCTCCATGCAGGCATCCTCTGAGAAGACAGAGGATTACCACAGTATTGTGGAGACCTTTGACTGTGAACCAGACTAATATGGAAGGGATGCTGTGCAGGTAGGCATATCTGTAGGAACAAACAGTATCCTTCAGTAAAACTATAGAAGTAACATTCCTTCATTAACAAAAACAAAGCACAAGGCTCAGGCCTGGAAAATGCAGAGACTCCAGGGAGAGTCCTTAACGTGGAGAGAGTGGTCCTGCCACAAAGCCCATCTGCTACCCTGAAAAATGGCCTCTAGGAGCCTTGGAGGCAGATGTGGGAAAAGCAAATAGGATCTTTCACAGGTGACAAAACAAGCCAAGTCCATGGGAAACACATTAGCCATAAGGGATAAAGAACCTAACCATAGTAGGTGCTGCTGCGGTCTCAGCACCCCCCACTATCATTAACGTTGAGGGTGCTCAGGGTCTTGCCGGGCTGGACATAAAACTAGTGAGCAAGAAGTCTCCTCTGACATTAGCCCAACAAGACCTCAATCAATGACCCCACGTTAGCTCTCCTTCATCACATGGCATGTAGGAGCCTCCTTGGGAGACCCTGTTTGCTATTGATGGTGAGACTGCAATCTGCTTTCAGCTCTTGGGGGATGAGGGGAGTTGTTCAGGCTCTTTCCTGCCATCTGTTCCACCTCTGTGATTTGGTATGGGTTGTGAGAGTAGCTAGCTGGAGGTGAGAGCTGGGCCCAGCTGAGTTCATGGATCTGCCAAGGAGCAGCTTGGAAGACTTTTCCCTTCGTTAGCCAGCTGTGAAGGTGTGAGAATTGCTCTCTTTTGGGGGTTGGAGGGTGTACCACTGAAACTTCACAATGAAACCAACAGCAAGCGCAGCAACCTGAGCTGAGAATACAGAAGATGAAGGAGACTGAGATTGTAAGGACAGAAGAATCTTAAAGTGGACCATTAAAAATGCTCCAGGGTGACAGGATGAGAACTTAGTGAGTTCTTTGAAGAGCTAAACTGGAAGACCTGATTAGCTAATGTGGAAAGATTAATGCAAGTGACCTGAGTAACCCAATGGAACAGCCACATATATCCCAAGGGCCTTCTTTTTCTTCTATTCAAGTGCCTGCATCAGGCTGTGACATCCCTAAAGTTTAAATCCTGCCCTCCATGTGTGTGTGTAGGGGTGGGGAGGTGTGTGAAGAGGGGAAATGCATTGAAAACTGTAAGCACTCGGGGGAACAGAACTGGAACCTCAATTTAGCATAGCTGTTTTAGCATGATTTCCACCAGTGTGTGTGTGTGTGTGCGCGTGTGTGCATCCTGAACTGGGAAGAGCGTAGGGATTACCTTTTAAACAGCTTCTTCAGTTGGGAGGCTATCGACAGCAGTGTAGAGAGCAGGGAGAAAGAAAGGAAGGTGTCTGGTATCTAAAAATAAAGTTAGGACAACTTCCAGCCTGTAGTAAAGAAGGCTATATCCAAAACTTGGGACTAATGTCTTTAAAATGTATCTTACTATTCAATGGAACCTGTACAAGGGAACAACCACCCTTAACAGGTGACCTCCGGTCTTAAGAGATCACTCCAATATATCCCCTGAGGTACTGACGTATTTCTAGTGATGGCCAGTTAGAGAGCTAGGTTCTAATCCTGTGTGGCGCATCAGCAAGTCACTTAGCTTCCTTGTTCCTTGATTTTTCAGTTGGTAAAACATGGATATAATACTTACGTTCCTTGTCAAATGCTTAGAGATCTGTGGATGAATAGAGCTAAGTAGCATTGCTGAGTAGAACTGATTGATTAAGCAACTACTTTAAGTGACTCAAGGTGTATCTTCAATGCAGAGTTAACTTGAGTTATCTACACTCGAGTTAGTTAGCCTAGCTCAGGGGACAGCATCCACACTGCAAAACAACACTTTAGCTGCTGTCTTCATATTGGCACCACACTCATTCATGTGTGGTGTGCTAGGACTTCTGGAGAGATACCCATATGGTTCTTTGCAGTGATCTGAGCTGCTCTATGAATTCTTTGACTGTGGGAAAACATATCTGTCATTCAGTGACCGTGGGGCAAATTGTGGGAAGGCATTGGAAGACCAGCAGCACTCAAGTGGAGTTCACCTAAGTCTGCACTACAAAGTGGTCATGTTAGCAGCTGATGAGTTGTGCTAACTCAAGCTTTAGCCTAGAACCCTCTCTCCAGCCAACTTGCACTAACAGCATTACTGCCCTTGAGTTAAGGGTTTGTGTGTGTGGATGGGACTTCAGTTAGGGGCAATGCTCTACTTATAATTCAAGTTAACTTTGCACTGAAGACAAACCCTCAAGATTGAGTTGTGTGCACTGGAGAACCATTATCCAGCACACATTCTGTATGCATGGATGATTCCTGATGTCCTTTTGGACCTGTACAGATCTCCATAAAACAAAGGTCAGTATAAAGAAAAGTACAAAAACACCTGAGGAAAATATCTCCAACCAATCCTGGTATGCTTGACTAGGATGGGCTTTGGAGGTAGCTTGATTCCTGTGCAGTGACTATGACAGGCACTGAAAGGAGAGTGATTAGCATGTTTGCCAGTTTTCATGCTGTACATGGAAATACAAAACCTGAGGGACCCCATGGCTAGAAGCGAGGGTGAGTACATTCTTGATACCAAAGCAAAACTGTGGATTTGCTTTCCCCTTATTCCCCACATGAGAAAATATTGTTTGATCTTTTCTTGCATCCTTGACTTTTGGGATACATAGGGAAGTTAGTCACATCTCTCCAGGCTTTAATGTTCAGGGCAGGAGCCCCTTTGCTCATTTGTTGATTTTCATGTTGCTTTTCTTGCAGTATGGGGTGGTTTTACTAGAGCTTGTATGATACAGGACTCAAACTGCATCTGCACATTTTCAAAAAAAAAAAAAAAAGAATCACTGATTCATGTTGTGTTATTATATAATTTGGTACCAACCCCCATTTAGCAGCCCACCAAGCACATCAGTTAGTGCAATTCTTCCAGAGAATTCTGATCAATTTTTAGTAAAACATTTGGATTTTTTTAAATCTCAACACTTCCTGCGATTAAAAAAAAAAAAAGCCATAATAACATAGGCCCTACAACTACTAAGCTCTCACCAGCAAAGGATCATTTAATTCATAGCAGTGCCTTCCTATCTATATTCTACCTTAAGTGGAAAAATGAGGATGTTGCTGTCTACGTGGCATAAACTCCTTGTTTCCCTGCCCTCTGCCAGAATTCTGTCTTTGGCTTATGTTTGAGGTCCCAAGATCGCTGATTGTTTGAGATGGAAATGACTGATTGAATTACCTACTGCATCCCTCTTCTGCCAGCAGGATTGTTCCCTACAGGATATTTGCCAGTGCTTTTCCAAGATATAAGTTGCAATTTATAAGGCGTCTGTAATTGCTGCATTCAACTATACCCTCACAGAAACCCTGTCGTTTTTCCCACACGTATTACTTTGGATATTAGGATTTGAAGCTAGACAAATTCAGACTGGAGATAAGGCATACATCTCTAACCATGAGAGTAATTAACTATGGGAACGATTTACCAAGGGTTGTGGTAGATTCTCCATCACTGATTCTAAAAGATCTGCACCAGGAATTATTTTGGGGAAGCTCGATGGCCTATCTGATACAGGAGGCCAGACTAAATGATCACAACGGCCCCTTCTGGCCTTCGAATTTAGGAATTTAACAAAAAGGGACTCAATTTCTCGCTGAAAGTCGGGGGGCCAAGTTTTTCTTTCATGTGGAAGTACTCCTAAAATCAAACATTCTTGGCTCTAATGTGATTCTCCAGCATCTCCTCTCCTCAGTTCTAGAACAGGCTGTACATGGTACCTACGTTTTTACAGGCTTTTAGACTTGCAAGTTTTTGATGCTGACCTGTGTTTCCTTTCACCAATCTAGGCACTTCCTATCACGACCCACACGCCCGCCCAGGTTGGTGATGTTTGAGTACTTCTGTTTTACTTTTTTGAGTGAACTGACTGTGTTGCTCTAGTGAATGCGTCCTCCCATTTTGACTGTGTGGGAAAGGAAGGAAACAATGGTTGGCTGCTGCATCCCACTGGCATTTGGCTGAGAAGAAGGGCAATGTTTCCTAACCTCTGCTGAACTGACACAAGTGCCTTGTGTGTCTATTTGGGTTAAAATGGAAATAGCTGTAGTTCTGGTCCATGAACTTGGTCCTGGACTTCCTATGTTCCTGTCATCACACTCCCTCATGAACGCTGGGTTTGCCCCTCCGTTCACTCGTCTTACTACCTGCTAGTCCTGATCAGCCACATTCAACCCAATTCATGGTGCTAGTTGTGCTCAGAGGCTAGCGACACATGTGAAACTGGGCTGGGAACAGGAATTGAGATAAGTAACCAGAAGTGAGAAGAAGCCTGGGGGGTAAACATAGACCCAGGTACTGAATGTCGAATTCCTAGGACAGGATGATCTGGTGGGATGGATGGTAGAGCCAATTACTGCTGCCACCCTCTATGCTGACATGGGCCCAGTCCTGAAAGGTGCAGTCTGTACTGGCCAGCAGGTGATCCATCATTCACCAAATATGGCCCTGTAGTTAGTAACCCTGGCGCCCCCACAAATAAGTCACACTCTCCCCCCAAACAAACCATAAAACCTCAATGCCAACCTTTACTGGAATCACACGGAGAAATGTCAATCCACCTGCTCTGATGACCAAAGGACAGGAAAAAATTGGTAGGAACACATGTATTTCCAAATTTCTAGCAAGGTCGTACAAACTCCTGGGGAAGTTAATGGGAGCTCCAAGAGCGATGGTGAGCAAAACAGATAATTGCAAACTAATTATCTGAATAATTTCCAAGCTGAAACATTTATCCCCATGTAACATTTCAAGGAGACAGACAGAGACAACTTAGGTGTAGGCACGGTTGCTAACTCAGTGTTAATTTTGCATATATAATAATATGGACATTTGGTGCTGATGTGTCCCACACATTTGGTGGTGAGTACTTTGACATTCTCTGGATTTGTCAGTTTTATTTTGTGTGTGACCAATAGTCTTACGGTTCTATTACTAGATTAAAGAGATCAAAGCACAGTTACAACCATGACTGAGTATTCTTGTAAAAGAAACCTGGACACAGCAGGGAATGGCTTTCTTTGAGATAAGGCCAGTCTCTGACTAATAATGTGATGATAATAAAGAGAGTGTTGCGCTTTAGGTGACCAAAATCGAGTTTTGGATTTTGTTGTTGTTGGAAATGCAGTTCTGAAACTGTCCACCTGGAGCACACGAAGGATTCTAGCGAGGAGTCCAATGATGAGACAAGCCAACAGTACCAAGGACTGACTGGCCTGCGTAACTTGGGCAATACTTGCTACATGAATGCAGTTTTGCAGTGCCTCTGCAGTATATCCCCATTAGTGGAGTATTTTCTCTCAGGGAAGTATATAACAGCCCTACACAAGTAAGTTGATTTATTTGCTCTCTGGTTTATTACTATTATTTGTATTGCAGTAGCACCCAGGACCCCAATGTGCTAGGCGCTATACAAACATAGATCAAAAAGATGGTGCCAGCCCCAAGCCACTTACACTCAAAATATTTTGAATGTATTTTTCGGTCTCAATACTGCAATTTTTTCCAAAAGAAATGAAGTTTCAACTGGGGGAGTCTGGCATTGGAAAGCCGAGAAATACTTACCTGTACAAGGAAATCAAGTCCCACACACCATCTCTGCCACTTCCTCAACCTGCTTTTTCTAGCCAACATTCATCTTCTGTCTTCTCTCTGAATACTTTCTTTTCTGTTCTACGTGGGCTCTTATACCTCCCTCATCATTGCAGGATCTGAGCGTCTTCCTGTGATGCAGTGAGCAATGGGACTACCATGTCCCATAGATTTGTTCTCTCCTCCCTTCCGCTGGGGTGAAGCATGTGCAGTGTGTTGAGTTTATTTATGTATTGGAGGCAGTTGGCTTTGTGTGGTTGCTTTGCTTTGAATATACAGGCTACTGTGTATTTACGTTAGAGAAGGCAAGGTCAAAGCAATGCATCTTGCACTTGGCGCTTCGGAAAGCGGGGAACTTTCTGATCATTCTTGGCTCCTGAGGGAGTTCATCCCACGGACTTAGAACTTTCTCAGAGGCCAGTCTGTCTCCTGCACGAGTGAGCTCTCCCTCCCTGGGGACAGTTCTGTTGTGCCAAGAGAGTGAAGTTGTCGACCGCTGCCTTTGTCCCAGAGCTTTAGACAATCTTTCAGACGGCCTAGGCCCAGGCCAAGCAGCACTTGGAAGATAAGGATTGAGACCTTGCACTTGATTCAATATTCTGTGGGAAGCACAGTGTGGAGAGCAGAGGGCAGGTGTGATGTGCTTTCGGTAGCCCATGTTAATGAGGAGGCAGGCTGTACTAACTGGAGTTTCCCAAGTGCTGTAGACTTTGTGCCCATGTATATTGCATTGCTATAGTCCATCGGAGAAGCGATGAAGGCATGAATAACTGAGGCCAGGTCATTCAACAGGGGAGGATGGAGTCTTCTAGCGGACCGGATGACAGAAAGCATTACTCACATGCTGCTAAGTGAGAGCTTAGCACCAGCAAGGAATCCAAAAGTATTCCTGGACTATGGAATTAAATAACTGATTGTGAGTGTGAACCTTCAACCAAGGGAGTCTGCACTGTGGCTATGGACTCCTTCGAACGTTTCCTCTGCCCGTTCAGCTTGGCGATGGTGTTCAAATTTTAAGTACAGCCACCACGTCTTTGTACTTCAACCAAAACTTCCTTTTATTTTATTTCAGGGAAAATGGTGAGGTTGCTACAGCCTTTGCCTATTTGATGGCCGAGATGTGGCTGGGAGAGTTTGAGTGCATCTCACCAGAGGTGTTTTGTTCAGTCATCGGTGACCTATGCCCAGCTTTTACCAAGAAGACTCAGCAGGATGCACAGGAGTTTCTGATTTATGTACTGAACGAACTACATGAGGCTCTTAAGAAGGTAAGACCACAGTTAGGGCCTTCTGGGGCTGTGAAGTGTTAGTGCACATCTGTTTCCTCTCTGCCTTTCATTATTGCTTAGCATGGAATACAATAATTGTGTCTTCGCTCCCACCACACTGTACAAAACGCTGCTGTTAAAACCCTCCTTCTCTCTCTTTGCTCCAACTATTACACACACTGCAACCTTGGACCCCTTAATTAGCTTCCACATCCAATTCAACCTCCATATCTATATCACCAAGGCTCCCACGTATACCTCTGTTTTCATTTCCTCCTTCTCAACCTCTGTTCCCCATGTTCTTCCCTATCATGCTGCTCCTTGTACCTAGAATCTTGTGCCCAACTCCACCTCGTCCTTCAATTCCTTCCTTAAACCACTTTGCCAGCAATAAGTCCCTCCACCCTATCTGCCCTGAACATGTCCAGTGGTTTGTCTCATCTCCCATTGATTCTGAGTTCTTTGTGATGGGGGCATGGCTTACTGGGGCTATCTAAAATGCCACACTGTAACAGGGTTCAATAAGCCATTTTAAATCCTAATTAATACTAAATACTCACTTATGTAACCAGTTGCCAGGCAATCTGATTTGTAAATGCACCAACTGCACTCATAGAAGCTATCTGTGTGCCAAAGCTCTGCTTTAGAATGATTGTAGGGAGAAAATCAGATGATTTTTCCTGCCCCATTTACAATTTCAGGCTAGACATCGCAGCACTGTGATTCCTTAGCTTGGACAGCAAGTTGGAAGCTAGAAAGTACTGTGGCAATGTCACGTATTACTGCTGTGCTGGAAACTTTGAAGCTCCCTGGATGAGATCCTGGCTCTGTGGTGCTCCTGCAGAGGGAAAGATTTCTCAGAGCTTCAGTTTAGAATCAGCAGCTCCCTTGTTTGCTCTGGGGTTGGCAGGAGAATCCTGAAGGTGGTGGAACAAGGGAGTGCTCCAGGCTGGAGCCTGTTGTGAGAAGCAATGCAGAGGGGTTCCTTCGTGCAGAGAAAATAAAAGAATATGGAAGGAAGAGAGGGACAGGGTGTTTGGCATGTGAGACTGGTGAGGTTTTTGAAGTTTTTAGAAAAGAAAACAACTCATGGCTGCAGCTAAAAAGAGCTTACCAAGGCCCTGACCCGCAAAGATTTGCTGAGCTGTATGCACCAGGAGTAGTTCTGTTGATGGCGGTGGAACTATTCAGTGTGTGATGTTAAGCACGTGTTTATGTCTATGCCAAATCAGGGCTTCAGACTGTGATGGGCTGATGGCTGGAGATGCTGATAAATGGAGCTAGCTGAACGATAGGTTTCAAATAATATTCATTCCAAATATTCCTTTCTTGATTAGCTCTTCTTTTGCAAACCAGTGGTCATGTCTGGAAGGTATTTGATTATTTGTATGTATTTGCTAGAAGTTTTGAAGAATAATTTTCTGTCTATAAGCTCGTCACTACCTGTTCACCTCAACTGTTCATTATTTGCGTGGTGGGGCTAATCTAGTTTCTGCTTCCTAAATGGATGAATGAAGATTTTATTTTTTTAAAGATATGACTAATAAACTTCTGATTTGGATTTTCAGACAACTTTATGCTAAAACTCATGAAAACATTGGAATTTGTTAACTGAATTCGCACACATAGCAACTAATCTCTCCTCATGAATCACAGTGTACTCAATAGTGATGCTTTTATTCATGAATCACATCTTACTATTCAACCAGGGCCCTACTTGTAAACAATATGTTTTATAAAGAAACAGAATAAATAGCAGATTATAAATAATGTGTCTTTATTGCCACTTGCGATCACGTGCACTTTCTTGATGAACCAGTAAAAAAACATGTTTGGATGTATTTGTAAGGGTTGGTATTAGGTTTTTTTTTTTTCTTACAGGCACACAAAAGAAGATGCTATGGGAACACATCCACTTCTAGTGAAGATAGGGGGACTGGCAGTGAAACATCAGTAATCACCCAGCTCTTTGAGGGGCAGCTCAGTTATGACATTACATGCCTGGAGTGTCAGACCACCACCGATAAGAGCGAGGTCTTTACAGTTCTGTCTCTTCCCATCCCTTCTGAGAGTGCATGCTCTCTACAGGTAGGATTTCTAATAGCTCTTCTCAGCTTTTGGTGGTCTCTGCTCAGTATAGGGATGGAAGATTTATGGTAACAAACTGTCTTAAGGAAATGTGGTCCCAGCACACACCAGTTTCCAGGGCATCATCTAAAAGGGACACATTCTTTTCAATAGAGAAGTTGGCCCTATGGCTATTGGTGATTCTAGATCAGACTTTAATTGTCCTTTTGGCTGTTAATAGTGCAGCTTGTGCCATTTGGAAATGCCCCTGAATTGCTGTGGAGTGAGAAATGTCTTTTATTTTGTATCATAGAGAAAGCAACTATGAGGAATTTTTCCTTCAAATTCTCGCTTATTCAAATGCTTCCTTAGGCAGATAAAAACACAATAAATTTTAGCTGCTTTATATTCTGAGCACACTCATGATATCACACCCTCACTGCACCATTTGGCACAATTTCTTACTGCAGTGTACAAACAACATTGCACAAGTTGACGTCTGCAACGGGCATATTGGGGCACCTTCTCTAACCCTGCGCAGTGGCCAGAAATTCACTTCTCTACAAATAGATGTGATGGTTGTTTTACCAAACATGTTTTTCTTTCACAGGACTGTCTTGAATGTTTCTTTCAACAAGACACACTGACCTGGAACAATCAAATTCACTGTTCCTTCTGTGGAATTAAGCAAGATGCTGCAGTAAAGGCCAACATAGGCAAGGCGCCACAGATGGTTATTTTTCACTTAAAGAGGTATAGAGTGCACCTGGTAGGATAGTTGTGTCTCCTCTGATTTACGTGAGATGTAGGAAGGTCACTTGCATTCAGAGGGAAGGGAAAATCATTGCACCCTGTCTTTTTGCACATACAATACCTGCATAGTTACAAAGCAGGAAAAGCATGTGAGCTATCAGACTCCTGATAAATCCAGAGAATGTGTGTTACTTTATCCAATCCACCAAATCGCTTCTCCCTCTGCAATAGGGACAGTTCTAAAAGGGGTGGGGTTTATTGCAAAGGGAAAAGTGATAGAATTGTGAAATTAATGAAGAAAGAAGGGTGTGTATTGTAAAACTGGATCCCACTAATAAAAGGAATTTTACAGTACATATAATGCTAGCCCTGAGAGCCACTTTCTAGCTACTGTGATGGACGAAAATAGAGAATAGTGTTCAATGCAGTTAGTCTTCACTCAACCCATCCCTTTACAAAGCTCAGGAGAGGAGATCTACAATTGCATTTGGGCCCAGGATTTTAACATCATAGGTCCTGTGTAGCCATTTTGCCCTCAACAGTGGAAGTGGGGGAGGAAATTAAGTTATGTGCAAATTTGGGCTACGACTTCCTAGCTGGCTTGCTTCAGTGCCCAGCACTCCTTGCTAAGTTTGATCACTTATAAATTATTTTTAAGAAATGAGCATTTCCTGCTCCTTCCATGTATCCATCTCATTCCTCCCGTTCTTCTCACTAGCTCCTCTGCCAGTGGTTACTTTGGCATGGTTAGTGTTACAATGGCCAGAATCATCCGTAGTGCTAAAGATGCATTTAGCCTCCCCTTTGGCGCATGCATCTTGTGACATATTGGCAGTGTACTCATCTGTTCAGGTACAGAGATTTGCCTTCCTTTCAGTCCCAACAGCTACCTCTATTCTAATAAAAGAAAATTTCACAGAGCAAGAACCTGCTTGTTCTTATTGCAAAAATGTCACCTGCGATCTATTTATTTAATCTTTCTTTGGGGCAGTAATTTTCTATCTGCTTACAATAATACTTAGCATTAATATAGAATTTTACATTTCAAAGAGCTGAACAGGCAGTAACAATTCATCCCAACGTCCATGTGAAGTCAGGGAGGCCGGTACAGCATGACAATAACTGAAAGCATTTGTAGTGGGAAATTATAAATACTGTCTCAAAATACTTTTTTCAGGTTTGACTGTCATGGAAGCTACAAAAGAAAACTGGGGACTAACATCTACTATCCACTAAGCAACTTGGATCTTTCTCCTTATATTTATCCACTCTTTCGGAAAAATCCAAAATACCACTTGTGTGCTGTGGTGGTAAGTTGGATGCAAAGTTATATCCTAACTTTATTTGTAATAATATGAATGTTTATTTGAATGAAATCAGTGTTTGATTTATCGTTGTCACAAGCAAACAAGCAGCCAACAGTCATTTCTGTCTTGGCACCCAACTACAGAACAGAAAAAGAAAAAAAAGAGGTATAGCTACATCTATCCCTGAAGTATACACAGCTGCATTTTCAGAGTTAGGAGATGTCTCTTTAATGAAACCATTACTGCTGAAACTAACCCATTTTTCATAGGTTAATGGAAGATGGCAGGATACCCAGATTGAAAACAGTGCATTTGTTCTCTGGCTTTAAGGCTTGAATTACAGCTACAGACCTGTACACAGATACAATTGGACTAGCTCAGGGCATCATGTATTATAACATGCTAGTCCCCAACCTTGTTATAACGTGGCTTGGTCCTGCCTGTGTAGATGGGGCCAACCTCCTTTTTTAGCTGTGACTGGCTTATAATAGTGTTACAGGTTTGAACAATTCATACAATTTGGTCCTACTTATACAGTGACATCAAACCTATTTTATTACATGGCTGTGGTACTATTGTATGCAATGCCCCACAGGCTGCCCCAGACTGTCTCTTGTATGCCTGTGAAATAATGCAATGCAAGGCGAATGCTGAAAGAGAGAACAGCTCAGTGAGCTCTTCAAGCTAATTGTGCTTTCTTGGCCAGCCCTTGACGCAGGCTGTTTAGTAAACGCGTTTGAGTGCAGTACCCTTCATTTAAGGACCATATTTCTTTTCCTGACTCTGATCCATGGTGCTGCCACTTGAAAGCTTCCAAACGCAAGAACCAATCCTCCAGCCCTCGTGTGTGGGTAAACAATGTGCAGTTTGTGGGTCCAATCAATGTCAGTCTTGCTGGCAGATGGATTGCCATATCAGGACCATTAGCTTGATCTCTCAACGTGAAAAATGTAATTAGTGGCCGGACAGCATTTACAAGCTCTTCCTGCCACAGAGCTCTACCCAAAAGAAACATTTGAAATAGGTAAAGGGATACTGGAATCTTTTTTTTTCCCATCATAGCAGCTGAGTGCAAATTAAAATGCTTACCAGATTCCTGGCTTTGAGTCTTTGCTAAAATCGAAAGTGATCTTTCTCTCCATGAACTTTTATTGTAGAACCATTTTGGTTATTTGGATGGTGGCCATTATACGGCATTCTGCAAGCACACGCTCACCCAGAACTGGTATAGCTTCGATGACTCCCAGGTCAGCGAGATTCCACAATCCTCAGTGCAGTCTGCTGCTGCCTATCTCCTGTTCTACAGCTGTAAAGCCTTCTCAGTACCTACCAAAACCCATAAGTACTAGGAAAATATCTTTGTGAGAACAGTCCAATTATTAGAATTCACTGACAATGGTAGCTAAGTCCTGTTTTGCCATTAAACTAGTGCATCTGCATTGCTTGACTGCCTATTGTGATCTTTGATTATGCTTAGGAATTGATTTCGAGGAAGAAATCTGGAGTTGACTTCTGCAGCGCACCGACTTTCAGTGTAATAAGAGCAGGGGTATCCCTCCACAAAGCAAACCACTTCCCTCTATTAAGTTACTTCCAAAGAGTCTCTCACTAATGTTCTTAGCACCATTATTATTGTGGTTTGTACTAGGGTAGCACTGATAACCTTTCTAAACACAGGGGAGACAAAATACATGATAGCTTCCTTCCAACAAGCTGTCCCCTCCTGCTTCTCCTCTGTTCATGTGCCCCAGGCCACTGGCCCTGCCATGGCCTCTCCAATGCATCCTCCTTCCACCCTGCCCACTCCATGGCATTATGAGCAGGTTCAGTACGAACGCCCCTGCAAAGAAACAGCAACCAGGCACCAGTGCTGCTGTTAATGACCATTCAAGGGAGAGGCTCCCCAGAGGGAAGAGCTCACCTGGCCTCACCCGTCCTCACTCCCTGCTCTTCCCCACCCCGTTCCTCTCTGCAGGCTGTTGGTCTGTACAGGAACAAGAGCTGACGCTCTAGTCCCACCCCTATGCAGTGTAAAACATACCATGTTAAATGGTCTATTAGTGGCACAGAGTACCTGAAATACAAAATGGGCTGCAGCCAAGAAAAAGCCATTTCCTCCTCCCCCCCATGCTGCTTTTCTCTCGCTGGAGTCTGCATAAAAAACATGAATGCAGCAGCTGGCAAAGCACCGTAGTTAGACTAGAATGGTATGGAGTCTTTTTATATACCTAGTTGCACTTTACCAAAAGTTTAAAAAACAAACAAACAAAAAACCCGCTCTGACCCCAGGATCAACCTGCCAACGGTCATTGACTCTTTCCTGGAAAACGGGCCCTGACAGCTGCTCTGGTGCTTTATTATTGCTGTCTCCTTGCTTTTCCCACTGGGAAAACAGCTCGATGAGTTCCAAGTCTACATGAAAAATAAAAATGCTGCCATAACTTAATTCCAGCGAATTGGTACATTTAAAGAAAAACTCCAGTGACTTGATAGTTAATATTGGTGCACAGAACCCATTGATGTGTGTATACCCGCCCACCCTCCCGTGCAAAATTTAAACTTTTTAAAAATTGTTTCTAGCCCTGTAGGGAAGAAAGTTGGAGGTGACTTCTGCAGACTTCCCTGTGAACATGGGCTGTGTTGCCTTTCTGGAGCTGTGGAGAGAGAGATTTAGATGGTAGCAGGGCTCTGACCTTTCCAGTTTGTCACTGGTTGTAATGCTGAAGCCTGACTGTGCCAATTTTAAAATGTGAATATTAATTATTACTGGGTTTTATTAATATGCTCATTCACAGCAGTTAAATAAGGACAATGTTGTCAGTGCTATGTAAGATTTCACTTCCTCTTTGGTGGTCAGGTGAAAGACTAACATGTGCAGACTAACGTAATAGGGAGCATGAGTTTGACAGGAGGCATCTGTTACTGAAAATGTACCTTTAACACAACGCAATGAACTGCCATAGATGTCCCACCATCTATCAGCTGCTAACATAGTTGCTGTCTTTAGATACAGCTCTCCACTTTCCCCTAGCATTCTCACTCATTTCTATTCTATAAACTGAGGTTATTTTCGCTGACAATTCATGTTCTGTTAGTGCTTGTACCTTGTGAGGTGGAAATGAAGGGTGGTTCGTGGTGCTGGAATAATGTAAGTGGCAACAGAAGCAACGGAGCGCACAGCCCACAGTGCTGAGACATTACCAAACTAATGAACACAGCAGTGCCTGTGATGGGGTGGCATCCTGCATCTGACCCATTGAAACAAAGCCCTTCTCCTCACTCATGGTCCATGTTTGCCTCAAAGACTTCTGTTATTCTGCCAGGGGCTTAGAGGGAGGATTTACATGTTGAATCTTGCAGCAACATTAAACGTAGGCAGCCTCAGCATTAGGGCAGGATAGATCGGGCTCATGTCCCTCCAGATTAAGAACAGTATAAAACAGGAGAAACATGCAATTAAAGCTGAATTAGCCTGGCTCAAGGAAACATGAAAAACACTATAATTGCCTTTCCTTAGGGAAATCACCCCTTGGTAATGCTGATTGAGATTCAATGCTGATTCATGCATCTGACGAAGTGGGTTGCAGCCCACAAAAGCTTATGTCTGCAGAAATCTGTTAGTCTTTAAGGTGCTACAGGTCTCTCGTCGTTTTTGCTGATTGAGAAAGGATTCCTACACGAGATTCAGCAAAAGAAGCTTCTGTGATGATCTCATGCACGTGTAGCATAGATATATTACAAAGAAAGCTGTACCTAAGCTTCAGCAGTGAATCATGGATGCTGCAATGATGATGTGGGAGCACATGCTGGAGGAAACACTGATATCCAAGTATCAAGACTTTGCTTTGGTGCTAGTGAAGTCTGTCAGATCATCTACTATAGGCATCACCCTTTCAATACTGTTACATAAAACTTCATAAAATCTCACCAGTTCTAGAAGTCTTTACATAGAAGAAATAGCTCTATGGTAGATCCCTCTGCCAGTCAAGTTTGGAGAGGCTGTTTGAGGGCCAGCGTTCTGGTGATAAACAATTCCTATTCAAGGGGAGTTAAGAGAGCCTACATTTGACTTGTAGATATAAAGCCACATCTGAGTGTTAAGTACATAAATTAAAACTAATTTGTTACAACATGGTATTGTGAAATCAATTGTTTTGCAATATTCTATTGTATGACTTGGCAAGTAATCATATAAAGACCCCACACTTTAAAGGCATAAGGCCACAAAGGCATAATTGTCAGTTTTTGACATTAATTCTGCATTGCCTGGGTTTTGGCTGCTTGATTTAATGTTAACGTTGCCTTCACCTTTTTTCATGGCTGCACCTGTGCCACAGAGGTCAGCATCTGTAAAATTGTGTTTCCCTGATTCACTGAATTGTTGCTCTCCAACAGCCTTAAGTCACTACCACCATTTTAAGTGGGAAAGGCAGTGCTGACCAAGCCCTCACTTTGTGTCCTTCTCTTTTTTAAAGTGTTTACCACCTCAACAGAAGTCACTTCAATAGTGCAGTATTCCCTAGGACTGTGCTGTGCTGTGCTGCTATATTAGCTTCTGGGATGAGTTCAAGTGCTATGGCTAACTTCTGACCTGCTCTGAACTAAGCCAGCTGATAAATACCGATAAGATCTCAGTACAGACACACTTTCAAGGACCAATGCAAGTCAAGAGCAGAAACTATAAATTGTTGCCAGATAATGGAAGTGTGTGGAATGGAACCAAAATGGCTCCCACACTAATTCACTCTTAGTAGACTTTTGTCCTTCAGGGTAGAGCACCTGCACTCTGTCGAAGAGGTACAAAGTGTTGAAAGGTATAATCCCAGAGGCATTCTGACTGATAATCAAATTTTGCAGTTGTCCAAAAGAAACCAAAACTCCCAAAATACATTTAACAGGATAGTGTATTTTAAATAATTTCTTTGTTAATATTCTTAATGCATGTATACATGAAATCTTGTATTAAAAATTAAGGAAAATCTCCTTTCTTTAGAAGAAATTTTAAATGCAGAGATATTGACATAGGCTAACAGAAAAATACAGCTCTGTTCTTTCTATACCTATCAGAATTAAAGTAGTGCAGTTATTTAGAACTAGCAGATAAAAGCAATCCTCCGAGTTATAGAAATTCTCCCAAAAGGACCACATTTTATTATATACATAACTCTGATGTGGAAGTATTCAATCAATATGTACACTTACATTCCTACATGTTTACATCATCCTAGAGTATTCACAGTAGAATCAAGCTTAAGGTTAGACATGTGAAAAGGCCATAACAGTGATAGAAAAGAAAATAAATTAAGATATGCTGTGAGATTTTTTTAGGACATTTAAATCTATTAGCAAGTAGGTTTAAATGACGAAGCTAGAATTTCATTTTGGAGCAGACTAAAAATATAGTTTTGAAATAAGTTGTAACTTAAGGATGCTTGTTCTTATGGTTTCACAGAAGTTAGTATTACCAAAAGCATTATCAATCAGTCTTCTCACTTAAGCAATAGCACTGACCCGAAACTTTGTTGCAGAGAAGCTGCTGCTGCCTTCCCCTAACTAAGTGGCTATATATTTGTCACTGTTTTGCATATTAATCTGCATTTTAATACCTGTGTTGTGCACTTATAAAAAGAACCGATTTCCTTCACTCAAAGATTTTATGTGGCTATATCTGCTGCTCGCAGTTCAATAGAAGTGTAAAAGAGAATATATGCAGCTGACGACTTCACAGAGGATGCTGAGATCTCAGATACTTCATGATCATCAAATTTATACCAGCGCTGTTTTGTAGCATTTCTGCAGTAAGCTGTGTAGTGCCCTCCATCCAACCCTCCATAATGATTCTAGAAAAAGACAGAGTGAAGAAAGATTAAAATAATACTTCTTTTTGGCAAGAGCCTTTCTTATAAACCTAATTCATGATTTAGCCAGTCTATGCTTCTGCTACCAATTCAGCCCTGAGCTAGAATAACAAACTTGAATGCCATGCTTTGACCAACATGAAATCCCACTGCAGTAAATATCAGACTCCCTTCTTAATTTTTAATACCGCTTAATTTGTATCCAGGCAGGAGGCCTAGAAACCCACGTGAATCAAAGTGAGCTTGTAATACTGGACATAAAGATAAATGGTTTTTAAACAAGATGGATACACAGCTAAGTTTTAAAGTCGGCTGTAGTTACTTACGGATACTGAAAACAGGTTGTATCTCTTCAAATTACTCTTTGGACCAATAACATATTGTGACAGGTCAAGACTTTCCAAAGGGAAATCTACAGATGTTTGAAGCTTTTGCTTCCACCTTCCATCATAGGAGAATCTAGAAAGAGTACAAATTAGCACTAGCCAAGGCAATGGTTCAAGAGATGTCGCAAGTTGATTCCATGTTAATGGTTATTTCTTACTCACTAATTGTACCTGGGAGGTGAACTAAATAACAAAAGACTGAACACTAAGCTTCATAACTAAGCAGAGTGTCAGGGCTACCTTACAGTTTAAGGCTGCCCTACTGAAAACACCTACACATGTTAAACTTTACAAAGTTAATTCAAAGGGACAACTCCTATGAGTGTTTCCAGGATGAGGGCCTATGAAAATAGGAAACAGATGAAAACTAGATGGAAATTCTTGATATCCCTGGACTTAGATTTTCTGCTTAACATTCTGTATTTAAAAAAATATCTACTGCTTTACTACACCACTAAAGTCTCCATAAAAGGTGAAGTTAACTGTATCTATAGATACATGCTCACAACTTAAGTGTCTTACCTTTTCAAGTGCACCAGAAGTACAAGTGGCAATTTCCAAATCTCTATTTTTTTCAAAGAATCCCTTCGAGTTTTGCAATGGCTACAGTAAAATCTATTGTTATCTGTGAGCTTCTCCTCTTTGGAGAATAATCTAAGGCATTCCTAGGACAAAACATAGAAAACACACTTAAAACCCAGGTGTTTATAAAAATAAAAATGTAGCTCAAGCTTTTCTGTTGAGGTATGTGTCTCATGTTTCATAAGAATAATTACAAGACTTTAGTTTATTAATCTATTCATGAAAATAACTTTTACTGCATATATGTAGCAGCTGTGTTTCTAAAATGTAGCTACTGTGTTTAAAAAAATAAATATCCTACTATGTCCTGCAATAAGTATTTAGTTACTATAAAAAAAAAGTTGTTTAAGCTACAGTAGCACAAAAGGCACCTACATCTGTTGTTGTAGTCATGTATGTAAAACGTGATTAATTGAAATTTAAATCCTCCCCAAATAAAAAGACAATTGTACCATCGTTCACCCTAGAGCAAGTTACACTGGTGCTGCTGACATACCCCCAACCACAAAGGCAGAAGCAGCACCACACAGAAAACCTGAAGAGTAACTATTTTATTGCAGTAAAGCCACACATTCTTCCTATTACTAATTTACCTGTAGTGTACATTTACTAGTGGATGCAAGTGGCAATGACAAATACATGAAAGCCTCAAACGTTCGGGACTTCTTGTGACATGTAAGACATTGCACTGTAGACTTGAACTGGCCTTGAAAAAGTGCCACAATAATAGATTCATTGAGTTGCTTGTGTTTGTGCCAAGCTAGTTCTGCTGCTTTGAAGTCATCAAGATGATCGTTATTTTCTTCCTTATATCTCTTCCGATTGTCAGCCTGTTTGTTAGAAAATTAAAATACCTTCTCACCATATAGCATGTTAGAGGTAAGTACAGAGATGTGAATCTGTGTGATCAGGTTTTATATACTACACAAAAGTTTTTAAACATGCCAACAAGCTATACAATTGTTATCTAATTCTATTTCTGTGTTGTCCTTTTCAGCACTTCCTACAGTTGCTCAGGGTCGGGAAGGAATTTTCCTCTGGGGTGGATTGGCAGAGGCCCCGGAGGTTTTTCGCCTTCCTCTGCAGCGTGGGGCATGGGTTGCTTGCTGATGGATTCCCTGCAGCTTGAGGTCTTCAAATCGCACTTTTGAGGATTTCAATAACTCAGTCATGGGTTCGGGGTTGTTATAAATGTGTATGGGTAGGGTTTGGTGGCCTGCCTTGTGCGGGAGGTCAGACTAGATGATCATATTGGTCCCTTCTGACCTATGAGTCTATGAGACTAACTCCTATTTGTAGGATTTCATCCCTCATTTTACTGCCATCTGTAGAATACCCCATAAGCAATGGTGGCTCAGGCTTCTCTATCTGCACAAGTGCATCCAATGCAAGTTGATTTAGATAGTTAATAATCTGTATTTCAGGCTGAAGTTACTGAAGGCATCTTGCACAAATCATTTGCCATACAGATAATATTTTTGAAACAGTCCGGTTTATATAGTTAAAAAGTCACACCATCCTTGTCGTAAATTTTAACTTATTAATCCAAATAGGAGCAACAAATTATCTTCCCCCCAAAAGGCATTAGTTATTGCATGAAAATGTCTCCCTTTCTGGCACGCTAGGCCTCCAATGCTGTGTGGAGTGGAGCAGGGGAGAGAGAGATTAAAATGCAACAAGAGAATTCTGAAACAGGGATGGTATTTTAAAATAAGCTGAGGTGAAGTAGTGTTTCTAGCTCATGACCATGACATGGAGAATGTATAAACATCACTAGACACACAAAAGGAACAAGTATTATGTTGCAATTTACTTACCTACTAATGGGCCATAAAAATAAGGGAAAAAGAGACTGAAGACAACATTTAAAAATGAACAAATCTAAATACGTGTTACTATATCGCTAACTTTATTATGCATTTAACTCAGGGGAAAAAATAGTGTAAGGAAAGTCTGAAAAAGTTAATGATCCCTAATTATCTTAAATTATATTCTTTTTAAGGGTGAGAAAAGACAACATAGTTCAAATAACTCTGCTTTAATCAAATAAGGCTCTAGAAAAGATCAACATTTAGAAATCAGGGAAACCCTCTTCTTAAAATTAAAAATGGGCTCTTGCCACAACTCAGATAAATGTGCAAAACACTTGTATCTAAACAGCCATTTGTGTGTATAATTACCCATTTAACCTCTCAATTGCAAGTATCTTTGGGCTCAATTCTTGGCTCCTCCTTCAACTACTTAGTCCTAAAGCAGCCAAAAAATACCTTAACAGTGAAGCTGAGGATTCCCCCTTATACAAGGAAGCTCTTGGTAGTGCAGAGCTAGTATAACTGACTCTATATCACCTATCCCACCTGCTGTATATAAGGGTGTGCCAGGAGCAGGGCAGACTTTTGGCTACAGCTGGGGCATCCCAGCCAGACCAAGATCAGGGGAGTGGAAAGGTGACTGAAACATTCACCCTCTTCCCCCCCACTGCCAGCTGAGTCAAGGGTAAACTAGCACAGCAGAGAATTTGAGGCCTGTGTGCACAAGGAAGGTGTGCAATTGCATATATAGAAATGTTTCAATCAGGTCCTTACATTGTACCACTTATTTCCATCTCCATAACAGCACAAAACTTCTGCCATTAAACTCAAGTGCAACACTTTATTTTGCTGTCCTGCAATCTGACCGAGATGTGAGACTTCTCACAAGGCAATTAACTTACTTTATTTAGGTCTTCATGAAGTCCATCCATTAAAAACAGGAGCAGCTCTTGGGAGTCTTGCTGGCTGTATCCTGCAAATTGATCATTGATCTTCCCAATTGTAATTTTAAAATCTTTTGGACTGATATATCGGTATTGTCCTGTCCACAATGCTTTCATTATGATGCCAAACTCTTCTGCCACTTCACCTTTATGCCCCAAGAGATTTAACCTACCCAATTAAATAGAAATATAGAGTATTATATTAGGCCATTAAAATAAGACAAAATGCTAATTTTTTAAAATCCAAGATTGTGGGAAGACAAAGTAATCCCCAAGATTAGATGATCATTATGTCTTGATCCTGCAAATCCTCAAACGTGTTTAACTTTAACCCCCCTCCTGCCACCCAACGTTTGCAGGACTGGGGTCTTATGTGATGCAGTTAAAATGCACCAGTCTGAAGTGGTTAAGACTTTTATTTACTTAGACATTTTTCAGTTTAGTTCCACAGCCAGAGTTGTTGGAGATAGATGCTGGTTTTTCCACTAATCTGATTTGTACCAACTGTTAGCCAGACTTGTTTTTAATCTCTGCAGTTCACCCTGCCCCAAGATCATGGGTGCAATATAAGGTGTTTCCCTGGCAAAGCACACTACCACAAGACCAAACTTAAAAAACAAACAATACCTCCCCCAAAAAAGTATACTCTAACATCTGTTAGTTTTAATGACTGAGGTTTTTAAAACATAATGGCCCCACTTTATATGTTTTGACACAAAATTAGTAGCAGTGGCAAATTAACATTAAAATAATTCAACACAAAATAAGAACGTTTGTTACCTGTTAATGTCATCTTGATAAAGATTTCTATTGAAATAATCAGCCAGATGGGGTGCATTGCAGAGACACTGCAATATGGAGTTCATATAGCAAGTGTTCCCCAAATTACGAAGGCCTGTGAGAGCGGGTCCCGATCCCCCAAACACAGGGTTAAGATTACGAATCTGTGGTGCAGAGAGCCTTGAGATTTCAGCTTTAGTGTAACATACTGGTCTGTAAGGAAGAAATTGTTGTTGGCAAACTGGAGTTTTCAATTCTTATTACTACTCTTGCCTGACAGCCAACCATAATGCTCTGTTCTATCATGTGGGCACCCTATCCTTCCCTCATATTGTAGGTCAGGAGTTGAGAGCTCTGAAAAGGCAGTGAGTTTTAGCCCTCGGAGTTACAGTGTGCATCATGTGATTTAACAGACTTCTCCAGCCAAGTGGTGTTGTCTAGCTCGGAACAGATACTGGTCCTTGGTTGGAGATGCAGACCTGTACGCTCAAAGCGCACAGAATATGTACAGACCCCCCCCACACACACGAAAATGAAATAACCTGCCATCATTTAAGTTACTAAAGACTAGACAAGGGACTAATGGGAGATTCTGTAGCAGTTTGAGAACACTGGCCTGCAGTGATGCATAGGGATAGGCTAGATCAACGTTTCTCAAACCTAATATGATTTAGAAAAGGAAAATCTTTCCATTCCACAATAAACAGCAGCCTAACAGCAGGCAGGCAAACAAATGGCTGCCATTTAAAAGTCAGCATTTACCAACACTCACCACATAGTGGTGTCTGAAATCTCTCTATATATTCACTGTTGGTAAACAAGGAGAAATCACTTTTCAACAGTGACCACTGTACACTGTGTTCCTCTGTGAGCTTTGCAGCTATGTAGTTTAAATTGATCAGAAACATTCCTGTGCCCATGCAAACCAATGGGAAAGAGTTAATAGAATTCAGGTGGGTAAAGTCTAGACCCTATAATATTGTGCCAGTTGTGATGTTTTGACTTAATCTATCAGACATACTTATTTTCACGACTGATTACAGGAGTTACAGGAATTTTTTTCTTCTCTTCCTCCTGAATAGCTTGGGTTATATCTGGTGAAGAGTAGGATCGCTTCAGTTTGGAGTGTTCTCTGTCCCGTTCAGCAGTCACCTGTGTCTTGGCTTTATGTGTTGGTGGAGTAGATGGAGGGGTGGATGAAGGAGCCATTTCCGGGGGATACATCTGAACAGTATTTGTTGGAGAGTGGTAATAACGAAAGGTCCCAGTGATTGGATCCAGAAACTTGGGTGACAAAAATTAATAGTTTAATAACTGAATAAAATCTCTCAAAGACTAACTGGTTAACACTACTAAAACACTAAAAAACATTGCTGGAATAATTCTAATATGAAGACAATACTGTAATCTGCAATGTGACGTGTACTCAATATTTAGTAAATAGTTTTATTTCATTAGCAATAATCTTAAGATTTAGAAAATAAAAACAAATTTCGAGAGGGTTGGGGGGGAAAAAAGTCTACCCCAATCTAATTTATAATGAAAGTACAAATAAAAGCCATTACCACATTCCAGATAGGTGACTTAACTTTCTAGATTTTTGGAAATTATAATTACCTTTGCCCAGCCTGCAGGCAATCCTGGTACTATCCTCCCCATTTCCTCACTTCGTGCTCTCATCAACGGCTCCCGCTGGGACTAATAAAATACAATTAAAATAGAAAGGGACATGAAGTTATTGCTATGCAGAGCACAATATCTAGTTTGTCTTTAGTACTCTGAAAATTCTTCATATAGCTAAAAGGTTACATAGAGCAATTCAAGAAGAGGAGCTAGTTCTAAGTAGAAATTTGGATTTTTTTGGCTAGGAATGAAAACTGGTAGTATGGTTCTATTACTTAGCATCACTTGATCTAAATGAGCAACATTCATGGCCAGACACCAAAATAATGCAAATCCATCTAATCACACATATAGAAGAATTTGATTCCCCAATTCCTTTACTACCGAAATCACTGTAGATGTGTGTGTTCTCACTAAATATTCATGAATGACTCTCTCCCTCTCACCACAAACAAACAAAAAATACAAAAAGGGAAAATAGGAAAACAGAGGGAGTTACCAGGGATGACAAAAACAAAAACAAAACACAACAACACTAACCATGAAACACTTGTTAATCCCATAGGAGATATAAAGTGCTTTCACATGAAAGTCAAATGTTTTGCTTTTTACAGGAAAATATGAAAAATTTATGTAATGTAATGCAAACAGCTGTAGACCATGGCACAGAGTCCTTCTAAAGAAAAGATCTTAAAAATAAATGAGATGGAACTTAACATGAGATAAAATTACAATTATATGACATGTGCTCCAGATTTCTTTCTGCTACATACAACACTCTGTATTTACTTTAAAATTTTTCAGTATCCTCTCTTTGAGATCACTTTCTGGTTGTCCTTTAACCCACTATGCTGTAAAAGATTTGAAAATAGGCTTTCAATTTTAGAACTATATATAGAACTAGTGAGTGTCAGTAAGTGTGTGGCATTTTGCTATAGCAACAACAAAAAAAGCATTGTTCAGTACACATCAGTTTATTTCAGTGATTAGAACAGGTACATACACAAAACCATTTTTTATTATTTTAACTAGTAGATACATTTATTTCCTTGGAATAACTACTTATAGCCATGCTTTGTCTTGCGACAAGTTTAAGGAACACAAACTAGAAGTCTATGCAATTTCAAGAACTGAGTTATAACTGAAGTTACTTTCTTCCACACAACGCTCTCTGCCAATTTATGTGGTTTTAAAAATGTTTTTCTCACTCATGTTGCTGGGATGAAGACCCACACAAAACAAGGGAAACAGTAAAACTGAAATATGTATTTATTGTAACCAAAAATACTATACTCAAAGAATATTAAGATTGCAAAGTCAGGCATTTAAAAGTGAGGAAATGCCGGAATGAAGGCTGTCTGTGCTACCTTAATTTGGCCCCCTTGTGTTTGTACACATAAGAGTCTTGAATTACATGATCTCATAGTATTCTTTTTCCCAACTGGTCTGCTTCCTTGTTTTAAAAAAAAAATATTCAGGACTGGCAACGTTATAAGCAATTGAAAATAGGATCTTATAATGAAAAGCATCAGGAGACGTTAATCAGAGGCATCATTACCTGTGTTACCTATAATGTACTTTTAAATAACCAACAAATCTTCCTCTAATCTTCAGTAGGTTTTCAGACACTGAGAGTTGTTTGTGAACTTTTACCAATGAAATTCCTCGCAAAAAAGGGTAATGAGAGACACAATTAATTTGTAATTGTGCTTAGGGAACTGGAATTATTTTCGCATTTGATAAAACACTGCCATAATAGAACAGTGCATCACTGAGAAAATGAAACCACTACTAACCTTCCTGAACTGGATCTTTGTTCACAACCATCGTAACACAACATATGCAGCCTCGAACTATGATTGTTTTGTCCAAAATTGAGAAATACTATGAAATAGATCATAGAAGTGTGTGACTAGAAAGGACCTCAATAGGTCATCTAGTCCAGTCCCAGGCACTCCAGGCAGGACTAAATAATTAGATCATTCCTGACTGGTGCTTATCTAACCTGTCTAAATAACAGCAATTCTATTCCATCCCTGACAATTAAGAAGTTTTTCCTAATGTGCAACCTAAAACCTCCCTTGCTGCAATTTAAGACTATTGCTTCTTGTCCCATTGAAGGCAAAACCATGGCACAAGTCTAACGATGGAGCTGCTAGCACACCTTCATGATATTGATAAAGAAAAAAAAAAAAAGGATAAACAAAAGGGATTTGATAGACTAATATCTTACATTTAATATGATATAAAATGTTTTGTACTTTCTATATAAAATAGAAATGTTTATTTCTAGAGCTGTGCAAAATGTATGTCAAATAATATTTCTAGAGCAAATAATTTATTATTAAATGTTTATTTCTAGAGCTGTGCAAAATGTATGTCAAAATTAAAAGACACTATATTTGTTAATCTGAGTTTATGGAGATTCTGAAAGATTAAAGACTTCCTTTGCATTATCATCACTGATAATCATCATCATCATCATCACTGGCATGAATTCTACTCCCCTAATCCGAAAGTTAGAGAAAATTTCAACATCTTTTTATGGTGCATTTTCAAGCTGCAAATGTGGCTAACGTGCAGTGAAGCCCAACCTATTTCTTCAGATCTTCTGATTAGCTGATTCTATTTTACGACCACAGGAGGGTAAACATGACTCATGTCGTTCACTTCGCTCAGGCTTTAGTGGGGTAAAGGCACGAAACATGATGCCAGAAGACATCAGAGTGGGGAGCAGGCCTATTCTCAGACAAAACACTGGATGGAGGTAGCAGACCTACCCATACTCATTAACAACACTATGGCCTGTATTCTTTCCTGCGTTTAACGTGGGGCATTAGAGAGCCAATTATGGCTGTGTGATTCTGTCCTTCCACAGCAGGAGTTACAGCAGTAGAGTAAACGGAGGGTTGGTATAGCAGAAGAGAGAGCCGCCATGCCTCTGAAAGTCCCCTTATGCTAGGGATGAAAGGGTAGCCAGAATACAAGAGTCAAGGATTGGCTCTATATCAGCAGGGATTTCCCCAACCTCAGGAATTCTCTGCTGCCCACCTCTAGTCAGGATCCAGTCATTATGTCTTGCCTACTAAGTGAGAATGAGGATCTGCCTCTTTGTGCTTTGATTTGAGCTTTTCTCTAGTTTTCAATCAAAATGTCAGGTCCCAAACAAAGCCCGGTTACTTGCAGTTTAATACCTTGGCACTGGCATTCTCCCACTGCATGCAACCTGGTACACACTGACAAACCTGCCAAGTGATCACTCCACACTGCTTGTTTACTAACCTTGCTTGAGACTGACACCACTGTCCCAGACGTATCTCCTAATGCAGGCCTCTGCATTTCTGGTGTTCGAGTCCCCTTTTCTCTTTCTTCCAAAGATATTTTATCAATCTCAGTTTCTTTTGCAGCAACGTTTTCACGTTCAGTTTTATTTTGTCTTTTTGCTTCCAATACTTCTCTGCGTGCTTCCTTTCGTTCCCTAACTGCCTGGTCTCCTTGGTCTCTCTTCTCACTCTCTTCCTTCGTTTGCCATGGCTTTTCTTGGAGCTCCTTTTCTTCCTGTTCCTCTTTTGCTTTCTGTTCTTGCTCCTGCTTCTCCAGTTTGAGCTTCTCTCTCTCTTTCTCTTGTTGTCTTTCCCGCAATTCTTTTTCCCGTTTGCTCTTCTCCAACAGAAAAGCAGCTTCTGCATGTATGCGGCTTTTCTCCTCCTCTGTCAGAACGTTCTTTGCCTCAAATGGTGGCTTTGTGGAACGATCTGGAACCATTCTTCCATTCGGAATAGGCTGTTTGTCAATGGTTGTACCTTCGGATTTTGGACTATTAACATCAACAGGAAATTTTGCTGAAGGCTTTTTAGTACGATCAATCTGAAACAATAAATATGAAGTATAAAATGAGAATAAAATTTGAGTAGAAACATTTGTTGCAGTCCCTATTATCACACAGCTTTCTTTAACTAAACTGCCTTTAGACTTGCATTAAGTAACGTCTACCACATCATTTTATCCATCTTGCTTTTCAAAGCTTCCAGTTATGGAATCTATTAGTGAAAGATGTTTCATCACGGTTTTGTGCAGACTTCAGTTTACTTACTCCTGGTCTTTATTATCATTCCTGGAGAGCTGAAGCATCAATTTTCAGGCTGGGGGTGGGGGTGGGGGTGTCCTTATATTTTTACTCCTCACTTTTAACATCTTGGCTGCTATAGTATAGATGTATAATAATTAAGCATTCAGTAGAAAGCCCTGAATACAAATCAAAATAAGACTTTCTTCAATGTAAAAAATTTAATTGTTTAAGGAAAGGTATGTGAAAGGGCAACACAGAAAGATATAACAACCTAAAAAAGTCTACTTCTGCCAGATCAAACAAACATAGTGGAAACAAGCAGACAGCTGAGTCGCCCATTTTGTTTGGTCATCCATTTGATTTTTAAATAGTTTTGCACAATTCTTCTTGACTTGCATACTTCAGTTATTAGAAACCAGAAGGCAATGTTGTTTAGTAGTTGGAAAACAGAACTAGAGCTGAGAACTCAAGTGTCTTGAGTGACCTCAGGCAAGTCACAGACAGTTTACCCATTAGTAAAATTAGAATATTAGGTGAGTTAACAGTTTGTACAGCACTTTGAAGGTAATGTTAAAACTGATTATTATTAGAACGCAACACTTGTTCTCAAACTGTCATAAAATGAGCTGGACCTTTAAGGGGGCTAAGCCCCAGCTCTGACTTGGGCCATATTCTTCCCTTTCTCTTGATCATGTGATACAGCACATGACTAAGTGGGGAACAGGTATTTAAGAGCTGCCTGTGGCTTAGACCAGGAAGAGAGGAAGGAGACAGCAGAGTGTATTAGGAATCTTTTCATGGCAATCTAGGGAAGATCCTTGAGGCTATGAGCAAAGTTTAGGTAGTACAGAAAGTGGCTTAGAGAAAAGTAAAGGCAAAAGCCATTTTACAATTTAGGGCTCCCTGGTTGAAGTCTAAATTAGTGGGAAGGCCCAGTTTTCCCCATGCTTCAACTTCAATGCCAGGAGGAGGAAGCTAACGCTCACATGATGAAGAGGCACAGGACTGTAGTAAAGCTCTTGCCAAAAGGGGAGAAAGGGCCGTGGCCCAAGGAAAGCAAAGAACCTTGTAGAGCAAGCCCCTGCATTGAGAAGAGCAAATCAGTGCTTTTTAATTAATTTTTGATTGTACCATATGGTGAACACTTTTGCTTCGGTTTTGCTGTGGACCAAGGCACATAGACCACTACAGTACCTTACCAGCTTTGGGAAGACGGGTTCCAGAGGAATGGTGACTGGAAAATTGAAGTTTGAGGTAAATCAGAGGTAAGCCACGCCCTGGTGGGAACTAAAAGTCCTCTCCTAGTTCACTACATGCTGTATGATCAGAGTAATTGGGAATTTAACTGTATTAAGTCAGCAATGCTCAGGCTAATGCAGAAAGCTCTGAGGAAACAGTAAAACTAGATTTCTCATTTGCTGGACTCTTTAATACATATAATTAACATGGACAACACAGATCTACATAGGTTTCATTTTAAAGAAAAGCTGAAACAAGAAAGAACACTACTTACCTGTGGGACATTTTTTCCAGCAGGTATTGCGTGGCCTACAGGTGAGCCATCAGTTTTAGGGGTAGCAGCAACTTGTGCACTTGGAGTTGATGTGTTATGTGATCCTGTCATCCCCTCCAGATTATCTCCCTTTTCATCATTGTCAATCACTTCTACTGGAGTGGGTTTTACATGGACAATAGGTGGTGGAGGAGGAACTGGCTCTTCCAGAGATGGATAAGTAAAATCCACTGAAAACCAGAGATACAGTGCTTTTTAAAAAAAACAAAGTGTATGTAACTAGCATCCTAAATTAGGGCAGGAGCAGGCTATTAAATATCTTTAATATACATTTATATTGCTACATAATCTGAGATTACTTATTTTATTCTTTCAAATGTATTTAAAATGTCTTCTTTTATACTTACAAGAGACAGACACTGCTTCACTCTTGCCATGCGGGGGTGGAATTACTTTAGCGTTTGTTGTGTATTGGGGATAGCAAAGAAGCCAGGTCTCATAACCTCCTTCCAAGACTAAAGGCTCACTCCGCAGTATAGTTTTACTTTCCCACTGGAAAAAGTTAAAATGAAACATTCTGAAAGTAGCAATAGAGCTTTTAAATTACAACTCAAATTTATGCTGAAGAAACTTACATGCCTGGCTGGTACAATTTAGGAGATTGGTTATTATTCAGATTGACAATTGGCTAATTCATTATTAATTAGTTACATTGCAAACCCTTCAGTGCAAGAATTCTCTCTCCTATGTTTGCAGAGCACCCAGCACAATGGGGCCCTAATACCAACTGGGGCCTTTAGGCACTGCCATAATATAAATACTTACTACTATTAGCAGCAACCCTCCAATTCTGAAAGTACACCCTTTATAGTAAGAATATGCTTGCTGATGCCTCTTATGAGTTAACTTTGTTCTGTGAATAGGTATATTTGCTTTAGTGTTTAAAAGATCTGCCATCAACTAACAAAAGCCAGGAATTTCAGACTGCAACTCCATCCTGAGCTCACTAGTAGACTATAGAGCTTTGTGGGGTTCACAGAACATTGTATGGAGCAATACATATAGAAAACAGGCTATGCGGCACTAATTCTCAATCCTTCTAATTTTGGAGCTTTAGGTGTTAGCAAGTGTTATATGCATGAAAGTCTTTTTAATAATCACAAATCTATTTCAAGAAAACAGAGAGGGGAACACTTAAATTGTAGTATGCAACTTCTATTTTATCTTTCATCGTTAACCACTTTTAAAATATAACTTCCATTTCTAAACTCTTACTGTAGCTGAAACTTGGGCCAATCTAATCGGTATTTCCTCTGTAAAGGGAAACCAGAAAACATGGCTGAGGGGAGGGACGTCTCCCTTTCTTCCAACTCCTCCAGTCTTGGAGGCTTCTGGCACACAGAGGAGACTTAGCCCTCTCTGGCAGCCACTGATTACTTCATTAGGCATTTGATGATGACCCCTTCCCAGAGCGCCAAGGAATGATGTATTATGGGTTAACAAGAGAGGGGAGAGAGACTGACTGAACATGTCCCTGACATACTAATACAAGGACAGCCACTTCCCCAAATGAGCTTTAGATCAGGCAGATAAGAATTTTTAAAAAGATGATTCACAACATTTATGACATTTACCCTCCCCACATAGTTAGTTATGCTGTCCACAGCCAGAAAGAGGAATCAAGTGAAAATGTAACTAGGAGAGAGACATTTGTAGTAGCAAAACCTATGGTTTTCAGCTAGACTGCATGGAACAGATGCCAAGGTATTTACCCAGAATGTTTTATCTTATTTCCCTGGACTTCAGAATTATAGCTACTTAAAAAGCCACTTCTCATTAACCAGGATAATAGAGTTAGCCAAATATAAAATGCCAGACTTGCGTACTTTAAAAAGTGCATCTTTCAGGCTCTGTAGAGTTGTTCCTAGCTGCAAGTCTTTTGCAGAACTAAACCAGTCAAGCAGTACAACATAATCAACATATCCCCTCTTCTTCCATGGATCTTTAGAATTATCTGGGAGTTTAGCTTCAATCCAATTAGCAGTGACACTGGAATGTAGGAAAACGCATTTGCAATAAGAATACAAACAACACATTTTGTCCAAGAATGCCTAAAAATGTTTTTAGACAGTGTATATAGATGATAAAGGTCTGATTATACGTAATACATATAACAAACGAACCAACATCTGTTCTTAAGTTAGTGCACCTAGAAGCCTAAACTAGCCAAATGTTCACAAGTCAGTCATTCACTCATGCCAGTTACTTTCTGAAACTGAAAGCACAAGCTTTAACAAGTTGCTCATAACTCTAGTATAAGGAAGTAGCTTTTAGTCAGTCTAAAATGGAATATAGTAGGTAAATCAGAGAAATAGATTTTATTTCTCTACCACTAAATGGTGCCGAGTTCACTAATATCAGTGCATAGGTACAGGTTCATCATATAAAGATTATTCCATACCCAGGATTGATAGCCTCTTCTGGAACACTGATGGAATTTGTAATACAGGATTCCTGATAATCTTTCAAGCTTCGAGCATCCATTATGAGCAATTCGATACTTTTGTCCATCATCAGTGTAAACAATTTCTCAGCAGTGATTGCTCCTTGAGATACAGAAGCTACTATATTCAAAGACGTGTTACAAAGAGAAACAGAAATCACTTGTGATCACATCTCACTGGAGATACCAGTTAGTTCAGTTTACATTTGTAATAACTAATTATTGTATTGTAATTATTTACATTTGAAGTAACTACATTGATATTAACTCAATTATTGTATTATTATACACAATAATTCACAACGTTCAAATAATTCCTAAAAATGACCACTACCAAATCACCTGATGGTGCACCAATTGAGAAGAACTTTTATGAAAGTCGTGAGGAAGTGACCATAGTAGTCATTAAAAGCCCAGTGTCACAAATGTAATTTTAACAAAGAAAGCAGCCTGAGGCTCAAATGATACACTGACGTGTCATGATTAACCAGTACAGTGCTACATTAAGGTGGCGCACTAATTTGGACTTTAAAAAGAGGAAATCATAACTGGGGGAAGTAAAGGAAGCTACTGGAGCCAGAGAGTCCAAAGCTAGAAGGGATCACTGTGATAGTCTAGTCCTGTGGTTCTCAAACGTATTTGACTGCGCCCCCCTTTTGTTTGTCTGTAGTCATTTATGTCCCCAACCCCCTCTGGCTTCTGCCATACAAGTACATCTACTGCATCTGCCACCTAGCTCTGAAGGCAGAGCAGAGTGACAGCTGCCACCCAGGTGCTCAGCTCTGAAGGCAGCACTGCCACCAGCAGCATATCATGCCACGCTTACTTTTCCACTGCAGCTGGCTGTGGTGCTCCCTTCAGACTTGGCTGCCCGGTCAGCAGCTACCACTTCCCCTTTGTCCCCCACCCCAGTTTGAGACTCCGTGGTCTAGTCCTACTTTCTGCATAAAACAAACCATAAAACTTCCCAAAAATAATTCTTTGACCTGATATTTTAGAAAAACATCCAATCTCCATTAGTGACAATTTTTAAATTGTGACTCTACCATGACCCTTTGTAAGTTGTTCCAATGGCTGGTTAAATCTCACTGTTTAACTGAATTGATTCATCTTTTTTCCTGTTAAACAATGAAGACTTTTCCCCATGAAACACTGTGTCACTTACCACTCAGGCTGTCAAACTGATCTTTTCTTTCCACTGAACCCTTCTTCTCACCATTGATCTGTATTATTGTAAAAAAAGTGTTAGGAGTTGCTGTTTTTGTGTTCTAATGTAAAGTGACAAGTTCATCAAGTGACCTTGACTTGCAAAACCTTAACATGACAGGAGGGAACCCACTAGAGGGAAATCTCTACAAGGGTCTGCTGGCAGATGCCTAGAAGTCCCAAGAAAGAGGATGGGATGGCAGTTGCCTATAAGAGCTGTGGAAGGTGTAACAAAGCCTAAGACTGTATTGCCTGTTAGGTGGAGTTCCTGCTGGGTGATTTTGGGGGAGGAAAGTAGAGGAGAGAAATGATGCCCAACTCTCAGCCACACTACTTTTGTCCACTCCAGTCACACGCTGCTGACCCAACTGAATTTCACCCATTGATGTGCCTCTTGTTTTGGGAGGCTCAAGATCTGCAACACGGAGGATCATTTTCATGCACAAAGCTAGGGAAACAATTCCATTCATGGTGTTTAAATAACAATCTGCCATAAAACGATGAAGCAAAGGAAATCATGAAAGCTTGTAATACCTAGACAGAGCAGCAAAAAAAGACATCTAATCATGCATTTATCCACATATCAGAGGATTTAAAGGACAGAACACAACTTTTACCTGAACTTGCTCAATTTTGTTTGTTAACCTTCAGAGTACATAAAGGCACTAGTGTTATACGCTAAGGAAAAAAACGTGAACTTTACAGAAGAATTGAAGTCTATTATTCTATGGAACTTTAAGAGTTCTATGGGGTTCTGCAGGTATCAAAAATGCCCACAATGGTCCATGACAAAAATTATGTTGAATCAAAATTCATGTATTTCAAAAGTTTCATATTATGCCATTAAAAAAATATAAAGCCTTTGACCAAAAAAGATAGTTCACTTAGAACAGTTATCCTTAACTGGTAATATTTAACTTTCTACAAGTTAAACAATCTAATCATGGGTGCAATGTTAGTAGTCAACTCAGTTTCTTCAATAAAATAAGTATCCTCACAGTAATAGCTGATTTAACTAAATGTTCATTTAAACATCATGCATCTACAGATTCACTCGCATGTCTGTAAATATTCCCCTCTATTACCCTTTGGTTTTTTCCATTGAAAGCTACTGCATTTTCTGAAGCATTTTTGACTGAAGTCTTTCCATCATCTTTTACTTCTTGCTTTTTCTGCTGCTCTTCTAGTCTCTCTCTTTCTTCAAGCTTTTTCCGAACTTCAGCTTCCTCATATCTAGTAGGGAAAAGTCCATTTTTAAAACATTTTTTAACTTGAGCTTCAGTAGCTTTGTGCAATTGCTTCCCAAACATTTTAAATGTTGAGGTCTCATAACACTTATTCTTCTCTTCCCAAATTCATCCCATTTCCTTCAGTAGCTGCTTGATATTATTCCTCACTGCATTTTTTGCATTTCATAACTAACCTTGCTTTGGGGACCAATTGATGTCCTCTGCCCTTCTCAAGGCTTACAATTTCTTTCCCTCAGTGTCATTATGTATAATACTTCTGCTTTAGTATTACTGAAAAGGTTAAATTTCTCATCCTCTTCTGTATTTGTACAAAGTACAACTACATGTAAAGATTTACTTTTAAGATTTAAGTAATGTTGACACCTGAATAGATCAGTCATTCTCCCGAGGCACATTTTTGCTAGGAAAATCTCATCTGGCATCTAATAAGTAAAAGTATCATTAATATCTAATAACTGTAAGAATAACTGCCTATGGTTTTTATATTTTCTCAGCCACAGAAGTCTGCAGTCTAGTCTTTATTCAGTATACGGTTGAGACTGAAAATCACAACCAATTATGTGCCAAAGTAGGTGGACTGTTTATTGGAACTCAGTGTTTGAATTCTTTAACGATGGTTGCTAGGTGCACAAACTGTTGAAAAAATAAAGTCAGTAACAGTTACTGGGTACACAGGACTTCTGCCAAAAACCCCAAAACAATCAGGTCACTTATTTAGGTGCCTGCTTTTTTTAAAGAAATTTGACCTAACCTACTTTTTCTTTTGTAAAACATGAGGCATTTTTGTCTATCTCATTGTAAAGATAACTCTAGTACTGTAAACCAGGAGTCATATGAATGATCCATTCAGCTTAATGAGATGTCATTTTATTAGCCCTACTTGAAAGACATCAATTCAACACTGGACTGTCCCAAGTCAAATCAGGGACATTAATTTAATGAACTTCTCACTGATGTCAAATGTACCCGTCTGGTGTGCTAGCAGTGAAACGGACATTCCATAAGGATGAAGCTGCAAGTTTGGAATCTGGTGTTTCTAACTTTCTTCTTGGTGACACAAAACCTCATTTAGGAAGCATCCCTATTTAAGACTGCACATAAGCATATGCTTCATTCTCCTTAACTTCGTGAGATTTAAGCATGTGTTTAAAGTGCTTTATTTAATCTCAGCAATACTGAATGTCTAGCTATCACTTAAAGAATATGAATACAATTCATACAAAGTGAATTGAATCAGTGGCCTGTGGGGTCTTTCAAAGTGGCCCGCCCTCCCCTCCTGCTGCCTGCAGAAGGGAGCCGCTGCCCAAGGACCCAGGCACAGTGCATTGCCTCAGGGCTAAAAGACCAGTACAGGCTCCTTGCTGCAGCCAAGGGGACAGGAGATCAGCGCTCCCTTCCTTCTGGCTGCAGCAGGGAGCACAGCAAAGCACTCTGCCTGGGTCCCTAGGTGCTGGGGTCCCTGCTGGAGCCAGAAGGAGGAGAGCACTGACTTCCCATCTCCCTGGCTGCAGAAGGGAGCCACTGCCTAGGGACCCAGGTGAAGTGCATGGGGCTATAGGATGTGAGCAGTTTCCCTGCTGTAGCAAGGGGGATGGGAGATCAACAAGGAGGGAGGCAGCCTCATTGCTGAATTCCTTCTGTCTGGCTACAGGGGGGAGAGAGGGACTGCTGGAGGAGTCTGGTAACCCTTCAGGGTAGTGAAAATGATATCTGTGGCCCTCGAGCCAAGAAGGTTGGGAACCACTGAACTAGATGTTTTCATTGGAGCCTCTCGTTAGTATATACATTAATGAAAAACAAAAGAGCGGATTTATTGATGGTGGTAAATTAAGTTCATCTCTAACTGTAGGTTGCTCTAAGCACATGGGTTTGAAATGATTGGATGAATAATGGCATAAAATCTAGTTTGAATAAAAGGCTGCATCAGAAATAGTTTAATCTCTTTGGATTATAGGCTACTGTCTAACTCATATACCAGGCAAAATTACAGAAGCAGATGCATAAATTCAGCAATATTTTACATACTGTTTTGTGAAAGAGGTTGCACATACCTGAGTTTAAGACTGTCTGAGAGTCTTTCAGCTTCTTCGATGGCCTTTTTTATGTTTGTAGGTCCCAGTATAGAATGAAAGTAATCCTAAAACGACAAGCACCACCCCAGCCTCCAGTTAATACTGTCCACTGTACCAACAGGATAGAGTACTTTTACAGACCCTACCAAGAACAGCATTCAGCACCTAACTTAGGGCATGCTGAAGATGTAAACAAAGTATCTTCCAAAGGAAAAAATAATGTATCTAAAACTAAATAATTTTATATTATTGCCATAGTTACTCGGTAAATAAAACAAGGGTTTCTGCCCACGAAAGCTTATGCCCAAATAAATCTGTCTGTCTTTAAGGTGCCACAGGACTCTCGCTGTTTTGCTAAAAACAGATTAAAACGGTAAATAAAGTGAGATGTTCTTCTCTTCAGTATTTTAGGAAAAAAATTACCACAAATATTCAGAAGTATGTTAATTAATTTTTATAATCTTAAACTCTAGTCACAAGGTTAGGAGGATAAAAAACAGAAAAATGTTTATCTACTTTCAAGGGACTAAATTATCCTAATTAAAAGAATAAATAATTATCAATTTAGTTTTGTATCAGAAAAGCACTTAACAGAAAGCACTTAACAGGAAAGACAGCAACAGGGCTACCCCTGGGCTCATATAGTCTATAGGACACTTAAAGTGTACTGTAATGGAAAATAATAAAGGAGGCTTACAATAATGGACTGCTTCACCTATCAACACAAGCTACAATATTTTATTTAAATAAATATAATTCCCTTAATGAAATTACTGTTTCAGTAATGCACACCCCATGTAATTCTTTCAACTGAACCTCAGATCTTCAGATAAAAAACCCACTGATTCAAAGTACTTCTGTTCCTTCTACCAATATAAAAATGCAATCAGTAAGATAATATACCTGTTGTTGCTTGAAATCAGGTCTTTTTTTAATAAGATTATAGACCGTCACATATTTCATATATAGGACATAGGCCTTCTCTTCGTCTCTGTCCAACCTGCATTCCTCTGCTGCCTTGAAGATCTTAAGGGCACTCTGCACATAACTTGAAATGGGAGAAAAGGGCAATTAAAAAAAACCCATACAACTGCTGACTTGGCTTTCAAAAGAAGAGTTAGTTCTATAATCAACCCTTGCCTTAAATGTTCCCATTCTGTGCCCATGTAGTTTAAATATCCCTTTGGCATCATAATCCAAGCCATACAGTTAAAGTAAACTAAAGATACTTTTTTCCCTGAATTATGTTTCTCTTTGCTATTGTTTGTTAGCTTGCTAGTTACAGTACTAAAAATAAATTAAATTATTCAATAATAAATTAAATGGCAGTTTAAAACATTTCAAACATGATCCCACCTACAAAGGGACTGTTCAGAACCAGTCCTCTCTAGAATGCAGAATGGATTGGTTATTCAAAGCACTAATCATATGACAACATACCATGAAGGGCACGAAAATTCAGTCTACAAATTCTAAAATTAGACTTTCTATTCCCATGTGATGGCTGAATTTTTCAACTGATGTTAAACTTGCATTTATATAGCCTGTTGTCTCGAAGAATCCCAAAGCACTGTAAAAACTTTTATAGACATGTTTACTTCACTACCTATTGAAACAATATGGTCTCTTGGATGAATCTCCATACTTAGTTCCACAGCAATCCACAACAACACTACACAGGAGTGAGAGAAGCTACCATATCTAATTAAAACTGAAGAGGGAATTTATGTACACAAAACAATTACCTGAACTGGAATTTGGCCAGCACTGTAGCATTGCTACTTAATGAGTTAATGCTTACTTAGAAAACTGGTTTACATTATCACCAGCTGTATATAGGACTGTGCATCACTTGTTACTTAGCTGTGAAATTTGAACAATTAATCCAAAACCAATTAAACAAGGAAATTTACATACGTCTTTGTACTGGTCTTCTCAGCTTTTATTTCTGTTTTCTTGTTAAGATCTTTCAGTGAAGTACAGAGGTATAGTTCTTTAGGTACAGAAGCCACAGCAGGCATGTTAATGTATGGTTACTTATGTCCCTTCAAGGATAGTCTGACTCTTTAAATGTCTCTAATACCGATGTTCTTCTGAAAATAGAAAGATAGACATTGATGAATGTATCCAATAATATCCTAAGTGATTTTTAAAATTTAGATCATATAGATTTTAACATGAAAGCATAAGGAATTAAGCTAATTAATCATATGGATTTACTACATTTAATAGGTAGATTTGCTCAACTTCAAATGAAGAGTTTGTTAGTAATAGAACCCTTTGGAAGCCATGCAATATAGAAACCTAATTAAATGTAAAAGCACAGTTTAGATCTTAACTGAATCACTGGGCATATTCTGATTTATGAAACAGAACTGTAGTGCCTAGTCTGTGAATTCTAGAACAGGAAAGGATTGACAAAGTTGTATCACCACTATTTTTTAACACTTAGCTATATTATTTTAACAATATTATGCTTAACCTATTAAATAATATGAATACCAAAATTACTAATTACATAGAAAAGCTTTCTTAATTTAAAAAGAGACAAATTGGAAGCTAGCTATACTTTTAAATTTTGTATCTGTAATAGCAGAATTGTTAGTTTGTCTGGTATTGCCCTGAACCTTAATACTGAGCTCCAGGCAGAAAACAAGGAACATCACCATATAGAAGTTTAGGATGTAACCATTTAAATATTAACTGCCTGAGTCTGTTACTAGTCCTCTATGTTAGCAATGCAAGACAGATTGTGTGTCTATTTGGATTAATATTAATAAATCCCTCAAAAGATGATGGGAAGAGTTGTTGGGAATGTGAGCGATCTGCTGTCTCCACGGTACAACAGGAGGAGAAAGGAATTATGAAATTTAGGAGAAGAAAAACAATTTTATCCTGCAAAGATTCATTTTAATGTAAAGTCAGTAAGTATATCGGAAAGCAACTGACCTTTTATGTATTCATAATCTTAAAAAGGATAATTGATTTGACTTGCTTACGGCTGATCTCGGCATAGTCATTACCCAAGCAAGGTGACTGGTATACACAGTGACCAGAGACTACTCATGCCAAGAGAAGGCAAATTGCCACTATGCAATAATTCATAAACCTGCAACATTTTTGCCACACCTCTGGGGATTAATAACTAGTCTGGACATAATTGCTTTTGTTTTCCATGTGGAAGATTCCTCCAAGCAGCCATGACCATAAAGTTGGGCATCTTGCACGTGTCCACCTTACCCAGTATTGGTATTTTATATTAAATACGATTTCTTTTATTCTGGATCCAACCAGATTTTTTGATTTTGGTGGAAAGAGAAAATACTGACTGATATCCTTAAAAAAAGGTAAAGGGAAGGAAGCAGGAGGGGGAACTTGAGTTGCTAATTTAATTAGAGAATACTGGATTAGCTGGGGCCAATCTAAAAACTGGCCCTTACATAAGTCTGAGCATAAAAATTAGAAAGGATCAAGAAGATAAAACCAACTAGCCCTGTAGAAGGACTAAACAAATCTCTTACATTGCTCTGTGCTACGTAGTATTTAGAGGTAATTTTACATTCTTGCTTTTATCTGCCAATTTGATAATCTGACAGTCATCTGAAGCAATGCTTAAATTCATCTTTAATATAGGTAGGAACTTACTTTAACACCTCAAGGTCTGACATCAGGAGGAAGGTTTGTTATTTCTTTCTCCAAACTTGAAGCCATAATTTAGAAATGGCTACCATTAAAGCTGAGTAATAAATCAGTTAAAAGCCTGACTTCTCTTGGTTATCAACACAAATGACTTGTTATGACCATGTGATATAAACAGTTCTGACAATTACCACATCTGTCTGTTTCATGGCCTATGTGAAATTTAGTTGATAGTCTTAGCTCATTTCCTTTTAGTCACATGCTTATATCAGAAAACTAACAATGCTAAAATCCCCAATTGTAAGTCTTAGCAGTAAGTCTGAGACTGAATGAGAAAGGAGAATGAACTACCCCCTCATTCTCAGAAGTGAATAAAACAGAAGACTTTAGTTGCTTGTGTTCTCAAATGAGCACATTTCACTAACAACAAAAATTCATAGGGTTTAAAAGCCAGAAGGTATAACTAAATCACCTAGTCTGAACTCCTATATATACAGTAGAGGCCATTAAATTTACCCTTGTACTAAGCCTGCCAATCTGTGTGTGACTAAAGTATAACTTCCACAAAGGCATCCAATTTTGATTTGAAGATGTTAAAAATGAAGAATCCATCAAATGTTTAGCTTAAGTGAAAGACAGAATTAAGAACCTTCCCCTAAATAACAGATGCAGAGATGCCTAGTCGGTCAATACTTTTAGAATATGGATTTGAAAGGATATTACAGTTCCCCTACCTCCCCTCCGCCCCACACACATACGTACTTCTTGCAAGGTAACGGCCTTTGCCGCACTGGGTGAAGCAAATTTCGGGCAATGCTGCAGTTACATAAGATTTCATTCTCTTTTTAATAAGATTTTCACATTACTTTTTCAATCCGTCTGCAGAGGGAAGCCTTACCTATCTCCTGTCTTTGTCTTAAAACTGTAAATAAAGACTTCATTTCACTGAAGCTTTAAGTTCTTTCTAAATGTATCTTCAGGGTTCAATCTGTTACATAACTTCTATGTTCTCTAAACTCTGAGAGATAGCAAGTAATTGGGCAGAGATGACAGTAGGGCTGGAATTAAGACCTATTTAAACAAAAACCCACACAACAGCAACAAATTATAAGACTCTCAAAAACACATGTTTGTGCTCTTCTCACAGTTTTTGCAGCAGAAATAATATTGTTAAATTGGTATTAACATCAACTGCCCATGAGAGTTCTTACATATATTTGGGCATAATATAGTATTGTGCAAACTGAAGCTGTAATTGAACAAAAACAAATGTTAATTTCAGATAGTCAGAGTACACAAAAGAAAAAAAAATCAATGCCTGACAGCTATTTCACAAGAAGCAAATGTTTTGTACTCCATATCAAGATTACTTAAGTGTTCTGTTTAGGCTTTGTCATTACATAGACAAAACCAAAGAGATTCAACGTAAGTTTTCTTTCTCTCCTTAACTCACTATATTGCATTTAATTTTTGCAGTAGACTCTGAAAAAGTGTGTGATGTCTTCCTGCAATACCCATACATAAAATGTTAGGACCACAGTAGCAACCTGAGCTCTGAATTTTCTTGCTTTTGTTGCTTCTTAAAAAAAAAATTAAATGCTGTTTAATATATAGTATGTAACACTTCTTTTTAGGGGATTAAAAACAGCCATTTATTAGAGAAAAGTGTTCAAATTTTCTTCTAAGAAAAAGCAGTGACAAGAAAGGCTTTCCTGCAAAATAGCCATTTATGATTACATATCCATGAGAAATATTTCAGTACAGTTTAGTTTTTTGCAATTTACTCCTCTACTGCTTTGAACCACTACCACACACTCCCAAAGTCAACCATTTAATTCAGACTGGTGACAAGTCTCACTGACTTCCTTCTCTCCAATGGGCTAGCTATAGAAGCTTGTCTTATATAACTACTGTTACTGGGTAGGGTGATGATATCACCTCAGAGGGAAAAAACTGATTTATGATCTGTTACAAGAGCACTGAGTTTGTCATGTATCCAATCCTGAACTCCAAGGTCATGCTACAGTAATTATGTCACTAAACAAAGACGACAGTGGATTGAAGAAAAGTGCAAAATATATAAGAGAACTATCCAAATAAAACATTTTAGACTTTTGAGTAGGTACAGGTTAACAACAGACTCAAAAAGTCCCCTATAGACCAGGGAGAGAAAAAAAATCAGATCATTTCTATAATAGTTCATTCCTTTTATATCTAAAAATTAGACATTTCAAAAATCTCACCTTCCCCTGCAAAAAGTCCATGGTTTGATTATTGTACATTATGAGCAACTCTGCACTAATATTGTATCAGAATAAAACAGGAAGATGATGATAAAGCACTGAACAGGCATGCTGATAATTCCACTATCCTCCCCTTCCTCTTGGTGTGAGATTTGATTTCTCTTCCCTTCTCACTGTACATCCAGTCTCTAAGCACTTCTTTAAGAACTCCAAATCTTTCCTTGCTCTCCCCACCGCTAAAACTCTCATTCATGAACTGGTCTCATCTCGATCACCTGTCCAGCCTCAATCACTAACTCCAGTCTGTCCCAAATGCGGTACACCTGATCTGACTCCATCACCCTCTTTTTCCATTCCTCCATTGTTTCCTGTCTCTTACCACATCAAACTGAAATTTGCTTTCTTTCTTATAAAATGCTATATAATCTTGGCCCTACCTACATATTTTTTCTTATTTCCCCTTATGGCTCCTTAAAATCTTTCCAATTCTTCTGTTTTACCACTTTTTACTCACTCTTGGTTTCATGTTGCCATCACAAGTGCTTTTCTGAGTGCAATCAAGTTCTGCTGGCTTGTACTATCAACCCATATTTTCCTATAACAAAAACTGCATGTATTTCATCCATAATCTGGATTAGTCTTTAGAAACACCTTTCAAGAAATTCAAGAGTAATTAACACATAATTGCAGAAGTGGTCTTAAAGTTTTGTCTGAAATGCATGAAGCCAGGCTACAGCATTGTGGATTTGGTAAGAATGATCTATTGCTTTTATTTGAGGCATTTTAGCTGAAATATCTATCTTAACTAAAAATTTGAAATGCTCCACTGATCTTAACAAAGTTTATATCAAACTGAGCCAGATAAAATAAAATTTTAATAATAAAGTCCTAATGAAACAAATGATAAATTTCTAGCACACTCAGTCTGGCAAGAAAAATTAGTGCAAGATTTTAAAATACTAAATTTCTTCTTTAATTCCATTTTGGTATGAATGCTCAGTTGAAGATTAAGTACAAATTTTTCCAATTGTATATTACTATGACTAAACATTGCTGATTAATACCCAATACTTCAAACTCATAGAGCTGCCATGCTTTAGCGTGCTTTAAAATTCTTTCATTTTTAACGCTGTTAAGATGCATTAAACTCATATGGATTTTTCTGTATTTCTGAATTATTCTGAAATACATTATTCTATTTCATTAAAATTCAGTTGTGAAGTAATGCATGACATATGATTAACTGTTCTAATAGTTATGTATTTATATTTACGTAATGAAACTGGCCCACGCAAAGATGCCAGAGTGGAAGGTGCGGAGACAGAAGTCTTTGATAGATCCACAGATTAGATACTGCTGAGTTACCAGCTCTACAAATTTCCCCACACTTCCCTACCAATGTGCTTGAAACTATTTTAGAGGGAACACTCCAGAATAGATAAGAGTGAAACGGTGGTGCTATTTATTTATACATCCTTCTTTACTGGGTGAGACTGCCAATGAAGGTTTCATGTTATCTTGTTTTGTAATGTGAACACTTGTCTTGTAGGAAATTGATTGAAATGTCAAACTCATTTTGCACATGCCTTCACGTAGTAACGGTCAGGGTTTAAAATATTTAATAGATTCTTACTGATCCAAATGAAAATACCTTGCTAATGCTATCTATTAGCACACAAGATTGTTGCACCCTCTTCTACATTGTTGAATGTCCTGTTTGATTCTTTCTCCCACTACTTTATTTCCGTTATCCTATTTTTACCTCTTCTGCTACAATTTCTCTCTACTTCAGTCTCATACTTCTAAAATATTTCCTCTTAGTGTCTTCCCCACTCTTTCATTAAATCACGTCTAACTCCCCTTCCCCATTTCAATTAAAACACTAGTGCTTGTGCCCCTCTGCTGCATCAACCTATCCTAGATTTGAGTTAATAGCCTGCAGGGGAAGAGCTGAATAATCCATTACCAAATCCCTGACCTAGCCATTCCTCTTACAAGATTCCTTTGTGGAATTACAGGATATATGGTCACTGTCTACAGACATTTTGATGTAGAATACACCATTTGCTGCATAACTGATCTCCAGAGTCTAAACATTCAAAAAGAAAATTGTGTCCAGCTCTGATGAGTTCAAAGCTTTTTGCAACCAGTTTAAGAGCCAGTGTATATTTGATGCATAGATTCTAAGGCTAGAAGGCAAGATTATGATTATCTAGTCTGACCTCATGTATAACATAGACCATAAAGCTTTCCCAAAATAATTCCTAGAACATGTGTGGGTTTTTTTAAGAAAAACATTCAATCTCAATTTTAAAGTTGTTGGTAATGGTGCATCATGATCCTTGCTAAATTGTTTCAGTGGTTAATTACTCGCCATTAAAAATGTGGGCCTTATTTTCAGTCTGAATTTGTCTAGCTTCAACTACCAGCCATAGGATCATGTTTTAACTTTCTCTGATAGACTGAAAAGCCCATTATTAAATATCTGTTTCCTATATAGAGACTTATATTCTGTAATCAAGTCACCCTTTAACCTTTCCTTTGTTAGGCTCAAGGAACTCAGTCTATATGATTTATCAATATACAGCACGTTTTCTAATTCTCTAATCATTCTCATGGCTCTTTTCTGAACCCTCTGACCGATCAACATCCTTCTTAAATTGTGGGCACCAGAACTGCACACAGTATTCCAGCAGTGGTAGTACCAGTGCCAAATACAGACATAAAATAATCCCTCTACTCCTACTCGAGATTCCCATTTATGCACCCTGGAATTGCATTAGCACCTTTTTGGCCATAGCATCACACTGGGAACTCATGTTAAGCTGATTTATCCACCACAACTCCCAAATCTTTTTCAGAATCACTCCTTTCTGAGATAGTCCCTCATCCTGTAAGTATGACTTACATTCTTTTAGATGTATATTTACATTTAGCCAAATGAAAATACATAGGTTGCTTGCACCCACTATACCAAGCAATCTGGATTGCTCTGAATCAATCACCTGTTCTCTTCATTATTTACCACTCCCCCAATTTTTGTATCCTCTGCAAACTTTATCAGTGATTTTGTTTTCTTCCAGGGCATTGATAAAAATGTTATAGTGCAGGGCCAAGACTCAAACCATGCAGGACCCCACTGAAAATAAACCCACTCAATGATTTACAGTTACATTTTGAGACCTATCAGTTAGCCAGTTTTTAATTAATTTCATGTGTGCTATGTTAATTTTATATTCTATTTTTTTAATCAAAATGTCATGTGATACCAAGTCAAATGTCTTACAGAAGTCTATTACAAGATTACCACTCAAAAGTTTTGCTGGCATAGTTATGTCTGTAAGGGGGGGATGACTTTTATTTGTCAAAAATAATATCATAAAAGTATAAACTAAAGCCAAATAAGAACTCTAATACCAATAATCTGCACCTAAATTAGAGGTTTTTGTTGGTTTAATTATGCTGATACAGCTGAAACAGCAAAACCCCTCAAATGTAGACTAGGCCTACTTCAACTAAGTGTCTTCCTGAGTGCTGGTCTATCCTGACACCGGCAGTCAATGGGAGATAAGCAAGCTACATGCTGCAGTTTGCTTATCTCCTGTCGACCTTCTTATGTCACCGTACTGTGGCATCTTCACTGTGCTGCATCGATGGGAGATGCCCTCCAGTCGACGCAGCCTTACTCTTTTCAGGGGGGAAGAGAGGGGAATGGATTAATGGAGTTGACTGGAGAACGCTTCCAGGATCGATTTTGAGCGGGTCTCCACAGCCCGCTCAGTTGATCCTGCTGCATCAATCCGTGCAGCCCCGACAGCGTAGACATACCCTGAGTTGGCATACAGCATAAAACAATAGATATTTATAATGACTCTACTCATAAGAGTTAACACTGAAGAAAAAGAAGTGTCCATATTAATTATCTGATTGCTGGTCATCTTAACAAGACATCCAATTAGTGTCTGTTTATACAACCCCAATGTCATCCCAAGTGTGCCAAGATCCTACCTAGGCCCTGATCCTGCAAAGATTTACACATGTGCCTAACTTTACTACCATGAGAAGTTCCAATCATTTCAAAGGGATTATTCACAATAGCAAAGTTAAATATGTGAATGTCTCTTTTAGGATTGGTCCCTACTTGCTATAACTTCCCTCTTTTGACTTTGACAATAAACTTCTGCATTGTTGTTTTTGCAGCACATTGGAAACTTAAGAGCAGAGTAAAACTGAATTAAAAATAATAAGATATACAGGAGCAATATTTATTCTTTTTTCATGTTTAATTCAACCACCACCCATTTTTTAAGTTTAGCTGAGCTAATGTCAAAATTTCCATATTTCTGCACCTGAATACTGCAAAAAGTAGGGAGCTAGTTAGGGGGCTAACAAGGGGAATACATGGGACTATTTTTGTGAACTAACATTTTCACAGACTACTGTTTTCACATCATTTTGTAAATAGCATTTCATCTATTATGATCAGGAAACCAAATTTTGATTTAACCATATGACTTAAAGTCCACTAAAACTAAAAGGCCACATCCTATCCTTTCTTCAAATGGTAAAGGCCAAACATGGCTGAGAGACCTTCTTGAACAGTGGTCCCCAAACTGTGGGGTGGGGCCCCAAAGGGGGTGCGGAGGAATGTCCAGAGGGGCCTGGTGCGGCCCAGACCAGCCTCCACAAGGGGATGGGGAGGGAACGCCACCCAGCTTTGCTCTGCCCCTGCTCTCTGCCCAACTGCAACTCTGCTCCCAGTCCAGGGGGCATGGACACATTCTATTACTGGTAAGGGGAAGGTGCAAGAAGAAAAGTCTGGGCACCACTCTCTAGAAACGACAAGGTTCACCTAGCTGATGTTCCTTTCAGTGAGGAAGAGAGTGATGCTCAACATCCAAGGGGAACTTTGGTCTCCATTTGTGGATGTTAGATATCTGCAAGACTGACTAGTTTCTACAAGACGCTCCTTGTTGCACAACACACTCAGAAGCCATGCTGTCTTGGCCATTTCTGCTGTACTAGTGCTAATTCCCCTAGTGGTGGACAGTGCAGTTGAAAAGCAATTTGCTAGTAAAAGCATTTTTACTAGATTTTGCAAATAGATATTAATGCTGCTTTTAGTATTAACATCTGTCTAAAAAAGTAAAATTTCCACAAAGTAGGGAAGAGAGCATGCTGTGCAGAATGGCTGTTAGATCCCAACACACCAGAGACCTGAGTGCATGGAGTTGCTGTGCTCTTACAAAACTGGGAGCATGGCCCTTTCCTCTTCTGCCTCTTTACTTTCTTGCTCCCCTCCACAACCCAAAGCACAGAGGATCTTGAATCATTTGTCTGGGTTTTTCACACATCCACAAAGGAGACGGACATTTTTTCTTTCTAAAGAAAGGAACATGAGATTGCAAAACCACAAAGAAAAGCAAGACAACTCCAGAGCCAGTGCAGTACTTTTAGTTGTTTGTGTTTTTTTTTAATTGACTACTTTAGGTTGGTTGATTGTTTCCCTTTAGTCTGACTGAATTTTTAGAACTTTAAGTAAAAATGGCTCTCTACAAATTATCTTATTTTGTTTATTTACTTATTACTTTGGAGACTGAGCATTATGTTAGGCTCCAATTTCACACTTGAGGATTGTTATAGATCCTGATCCCAAGAAGTACTGAACTCCAAGGAACAGATGTCAGCGGGAGCTGCACGTACTTAGTACATCCCAAGATCAGACCCTCCACCCCAAAATCTCAGGCAAATTTGCTTGAGTATTATTAATGGAAATATTTAAAGCATAACTGGACAACTTAGCACTGACAAAGTTAGGAGGATAGACTAGATAGCCTATGTGTAAAGGATCATTTACACAACTAATTAATAGGATTGTGTTTACTGAGGATATGAGTAAGCAGTGACTATAATAACTAGTGGAAATAATGGAATATTCTACTTGCAACAGGACAGTCTGTGTTGTCTGTTCGAGCTAGACGGACATGCCAAATATTGCACACCATTAGTTCTGGTAGGTAGTGAAGTATTAATGTCCAAGAATTCGGTAAGTGGGAGACATGTTTGGTCTTGCTTTGTTAGAATTAGATTTGTCAATCTACTCCTAACATTTTTAAGATTAGCGTTTTAAAGTTTTAGGGATGACACTTATGGCACAGTCATGCAATCTGATGATTCCAAGGCGAGTCCTTCAGTGCAGAGTCCCATTGATCTGCCCGAGCAGATTTCAGATCTCAAGATCATGGCTTATATTTATCAACTGTTCAAAAGCATTCAAGCACTTTTGTGGAAGCTCTTTACTGACTGCTACATGAATAGAACACAGGTAGTTTAGGCCAGAAAATTAGATTTGCGCATATAATGGCTTACAAAACCAAAAGTACCAAAAAAGTTAGACTTTTTGAAAAAATGTTCAGTGAAAAGTTATTCAACCCAAACAAGTTACTGTACAAATATGGGAACCAGAAAGTGAAATTGGCTAACTTTTATATTTGTCCAAATTGCGTGAGGGGCAGAAAATAAATACATACAGTAAGTCGTGGAAAGAGAGAGACTTTTAAAGCTGTTTTGTAATCACTGAAGTGGTAAAACAACGCCACTTTAATTTCTGGTGTTTCACCAGTTTCCTTCTGATAGAGCTGTGGGCACCCTCAGACCGACGCTCAAAACAGACGGCCCACACCAGGACAGCTCCCAAGACTACGAATCTGGATATTTTACCCCCTAGGAAACACTCATAAGGACGGTCAACTACCAAAACACAGGCGAAAGCATCACCCGTGTTCCCACAGCAGGCCCCACCTGAAGCTCTTCCAGACATCAGGCCTCCTCAGCAGCTTGGCGGAGCCATTTCCATTTCACCTGCCGAGGGAGGTAAACTGAGGCGGAGGGAGGAGAAGTGCCAAGGTCACACAGCAACTCAGCGGCCGTGAGGAACAGGGCCCCCCAGCCCTGGACCCCGTCTCCTACTCTACCCATCCCCCCACACAGCCCCCTCCTCAGGCCCCCGCGCCCTTGCCCACTCCCGCCCTTCCCCGGCCAGCCCCTCTCCCTCCCCACCGGGCCGCGGCCTCCCTGCGCACAGCCTGGCCTGCCCAGCCTCCGAACGGGGCTGGCCCGCGGAGTCCGGCCCGGGGGGCTGCGAGAAGGGAGCCCCGCCAGGCCAGCCTGCGCCTCGGCCCGGGCGGGCGGAGAAAGGGGCCGTCTCCCCGCGGGCCCTCCCGCTCCTTTCAGCCCGCGAGCCCGGCGGCCGGGCCCGCACTCACCGCGGGGGGGGACTCGCTGCCTCCGGCTGCCGGCCCGGGGCAGGCCCATGTCCGAGCGGCACCGCTGCGGAGACGCTAGGCGGCCATGGCTGCTGAGGCGGAACTCGCCTGGGCTCCTCCCTCCCGGGCCCCAAGCGCCCAGACAGTCCCCTGCGAGGGCGGGCCGCTCCCCGCCTCCCGGCCAGGCCGCGCCCCGGCGTGGGGAGAGAGGCGGGGGCCAAGCTGGGCGAGCCGGTGAACCCGGACCCGGCGCTGGGGAGCGGGGCTAGCCCGAGTCCGCCCTGTGAGGGCCTTGGCAGGGCAGGGAGCGGGATCCGAGCTGGCCCTAGGCCAGCTGGGTTTGGTCCAGGCACGTCTCCGCAGCAGGCTGAGCTGGGCTCTGGCTCGGGTTTGAGCACCAAGCCGCCTTCTGTCCTCGCCCAAATCAGGCCCACAAGGTTTCGGAAACGCTCAGGACCTGGGTCCTGGGGCTCTGTCAGAGCCCGAGACCAGCTAGGACGCCAGTCCAACCCCTGTTTCGCAGTGTGGACGCAACTCAAGCCCTAGGTCTGAGTCAGAAGTCTGCCTAGTGCAATAGGGGTGTGTTCGCACCGCGGCGAGACCGAGGGCTAGCAGTTGTAAACCATCTGCAGTGGACTGTGGACACGAGCATCGGCTTGGAAACCCCAAGTCCACAAGCCCAGGTCCCACACACACAGTGTGCAGTGTAGACATATGGCCGGAGTTTGGTCACAGCCAGGTGCTAGGAATCAGGATACTTTGATTATATTCCCAACGTAGACTTCTGAATTGCAGTTCAATAACATCACTCCTTGTGTGATGTTTTATATAAGCAACAATTTTCTTTGACTTCTGATGCCCTAGCAGAAGTTTCAGAGCCCATTCATACTTGTGGTGCGTCCCTGATGCTGCAATTGGGGCAGGGGACTCGGCAGACCATCTCAAGACCAGTCCGCTATCACAAATTGGATTTTTGGGGGGGAGCTTTTCACCCATGAGGATACATTTAGTGCAATTGAGAAGGTGTGGGGGCAAAGTTGGTTTTATACCTTACACCACCTTTGTACTCCCTGATTCAGCGGGCAACCAAGGATTGTCAGAGCACTCTGGCCATGCCCTTTTTGTCCTAGCTACCTGCCCCTTAAACTACAGGTGGAAGAAGGGTTGCCATGGAGCCACTATGCCAGTTCTACACAATTCAGGGGTTCTTCTTCAAAGGCAGATTCCCCAGGTAGATATCTCACCTGGTTTTCCAGCTGCCTATGCCCCCAGAGCAAAAGAGCTAAAAGAGAGTGCTCTAAAATGTACTATATTTTGTAGGACATCCAGGGTTTCAGCTGAATTGAATTGGGTCACCAGTTCTGCAGTGACAAATCAGGCAATTGTAGGTGTGGAGGTAAGGAGAGAACTACCCCATCACAGTACCTTTTACCTTACGGGAAGATTACTTGATTTTTAGAGCCAGGACACCATGAATTCAAATCTCACCTCCACGGACTTCTGTTTATACTTCTGTGTACTTTGTAGCCCTTATTACTTTGCAAGGCCTCATGCCTACCAAAGAAGGAAATCAAGTGTGTGTAGGTATATTAGCTTTATTTCGTATATGACTATTAAAACATTAGAATGATTCTTCACTCTTTCCAAGTGTGGGGGGCTCAGCCTGGGCCCAGCACAAGTTAGAGCTGCAGGGGAGCAGCTGTAACTTACAGCAGTGGCATAAAGTTCCCCAGTGACCTTACACCAATGGAGGAAAGTCATAAGAGAATTCCACTAAGAATGTATTAAAATACTTTACTGGATCAGGGGCTTAGAGAACAATTATTTCTTTTAAGTATTATTTTTGTATTCCTGTCTGTAAAGTGAGCCTCCTTCAGTACCAGGAGTTTAATTAAATATAACTGATATTAAAAAAAAATTAAAAATTATCCTGAAATAGTTTTTATTTAAAAACATCACCGCTTTAAAGTCCAGTATCTGCAGGCCTTCCAATACTAGAAGTAAGTTTGTTGTATCCCATTGTAAAGCTTTGAAACTCTCCTTTCCAATAATAAAAAACTTTCATTTCCAAGCTTGAAGGATATTGAACGTTACATTTGTCACTGATACAAGACTGAATATTGCCTGCCTTAGACCAGTGTGATTTGTGGAGACAAGTTAGGGGGAAGATTCCACATTTGGTAACAAAGAAGGGAACACTGCTTGGGCTGGTTATTTAAAGAAAAAAAGCCAGTTCGAACTGCATATAGCTTTGGAAGGTTAGCAGGTAGTGCCAGTTGAGAGAGAAGTGGGTAGAATGTAAGTGAGGTGACAGAAAGTAAGTGACAATTGCATTGTCACCACCACATATGTATCACATGCTCTATTCAGTTATCTCCATGTGAAATTTTGTTCTATGACTGCATGGGTGCTAATGGGCCTCTTCACCTTGAATGGACCCTAAAATCATAATGTGTGTTAACTACTTACGTTAAACAATCTGTTCTGCCTTGTATTTTAGCACCTTACCCAGATGTGAAGAACTGTAACTCGAAAGCTTGTCTTTCACGAAGAGAAGCTGGTCCAATAAAAGACATTACCTCACCCACCTTGTCTTGTGAATTTTTCTGTCATTCACATTTTTACCACTGGGGTATTTTAAGTGTCTCTTGTTTTATTTTTTGCTCACACCAGTTTTAAACATCAGAAATTAAACTTCGAGTGACCGTTTGACATTGTATTTTATAAAAAGTTTCCTTTATAATTTAAAATTTTCATTATTTTCATCACATGCTAAAATTACTATTATTTATTGCAACCTCACATAGGGTGACCAGATGTCCTGGTTTTATACAGACAGTCCTGCTATTTGGGGCTTTTTATATAGGCACTTATTACCTCCCACCCGCTGTCCCGATATTTCACACTTGCTATCTGGTCACCCTAATCTCACACCACTATTGCCACACAGGGTGAAAATTAGTATCTTTCATCTGTGCTGTGGTGCTGAGATTGACTATTCTGCCCTTCTTGCTAAGGACTCTTCTTAAAAAGTTCATTTCCTAACACCAGTTGGTTTCCAGGTGACACATACAGATAATAAAGGTATTTTCTTCTATGTGCCAAGCGGAGTTGTTTGTTATACAGACATAAAATGTTTGTAAAAAGTTATGTATTTTGGGCATTGGAGCAGCTGTGCTTCCAAAATAATATTAATTTAAAAACATGATATACTGTAATGAAACTGCTGGTTCATTACTGTGTATTCTGTTACCCTCCTGCTCCATAATCCCTCCTGTACAGGTAATTTGAGGTCAGAAGGAACCAGGAGAGAGACAGAGGCTGCACAGGAGGAGAAGCAGTAGGCTGGAAGTAACAGTTTGAGAGTTGGGGCTAAATGTTGAGCGGTCAGGCAGAGAAGCAAGCCAAGCAGATACCTGGGAGTGGCTTGCAATAGGAAGATCATGTGGAGAGGTCCAAACAATGCCATGGATGATGAACAAAGGTGAAAGGACTGACCAGAGTGTGATTGCCTGGGGGAGAAGGGTAGCCTGGGGGAAGTATCCCTCGCGCTAGGCTTAAGGAGTCCTAACTTCATACCTCTATTCTGGATTGCATTTAGGGGCTGGGTTGGAAACTGTTGTTAAATCTTTTTGTTGTAACCATTAAAGCAATTGGACTGAAGGTTATTCGCACCTTTTTGATTTTGGCAGCCCTAATGAAGCAATTGTGTGTTACTTAAAGTGTACAGTTGTTTATAGGGAACCTACTGAGGCCTAGAGCCTGGAGATCTTTGTGTTTAGAGTGCCTACAACACTTACCTCCAACCTTTTGGTATACACAGCACACTACCAAACAGCAAAGGGAACAGGTATACCACAACATTCGCAGCGACATCCTGTGCCATAAGATCAGTTGCTGTATTATTCTTGCTGCTTCAGTCTATTCCCTTCCTTTACACTTGCTTCTTGGGCCTGCTTCACTACTAATTGAGGGCTAGACTGCATTATGTATGAGGTTTACCACTGTCAGAAGAATAGCATAAGGCCTGCATACCATCTAAATCCCACTTAAGCCCTATTTTGATAGTTTAAGTGCAGCATAGGCTTTGGGTTCCCCAATTGAATGCAGAGGCTGTGATTTCAGGTTGCCCTAATGGGGCTATGGCAGGGTGTTGGTGGGGAGAGTCTTTCCTCTCTCTTTCTCTCTGTCTTTCCTTACTGCAAGGCTGAGCAAGGTCAGGCCATAATCTATCCCCGAATAAAGCTAACAGAACAGGATTAGAAGAAGGACTTTTTCAAACAGAGGTCATTCCATTACAAAGTTTTATGGCAACCATAAACACCTTACTTCTGCTGCTGAATTAAATTGATAACTCGTGTTATTACAACAATATAATAAAATGCAGCAATTTAACACTCCTTATCCAAAGAGCACAAAGCACATTACAAGTACAAATTGAGCTTTACCGTATCTCTGTAAATAAATATTAATATGCTAATTTTACAAGTTAATAAACTTATTACCTAAGGTAAGAAAGACCATCTACACATAGAATGTTACCCTGTCGAGAGATGGTGATATAAAATAGTTTGGTCTTGCTTGCACAGACAGGACCAAACCAAGTTATGGACTTGTGTTGCAACCTGTCTACATAATTAATTTTACCATGTGAGATGATCTGTTAAAACATAGTAATATCCTGAGAGTGTTATAACATGTTTTGGTGTTGCCTGCCTTGCTGGGACAAATTGTGTTATAAGAATGTTACGCTATTACAGCCCTGAAAAAATAACATTTAAAAAAAATGAGCGGAGAGCATAGAAAGTTAAAAAGTGTGCTTTTTAATAGAATATATTCCAGTTAATTTACTAATAGAATGCTCTTTATGAAAAAGCCACAGACTAGCAAGATTCAGCCTGCTGCATTGTGCAGAAACTTGCTATACTCAGTTCTCTCTCAGTTTTGTATTTATTTCTGTTTTTATCTTCTATTTTAGACTTAGGTCTGACTTATTAAATGGGCATGGAGAGGAAAGAACTTTGACATTCACCCACAATTTCTTCATGTTCACATTTCCATTAAGAGGCAAGCAAAGAGGTCCCATTTATGCACTACAAGCTTCTTCCCTTTCTGTAGGAACATCTTTGTTGGCCAGATCATTTGAAAAATCTAAACCAAATGTTAAATTGTTATAAATTTAGTATTTATAAAGAGCCCTAATATGGTAGATGTTTTACAGACAAATGTATTTCTCTCAGATAGAAAAATGTATATTCTGAATAACAGCTGTTCTATTTTGAAAAATGATACTGACTTGACAGTCAAGCCTAGATTGTGCTTTTAACACTGACCAAGGTTAGTGTGTAAACTGCATTGTCCTTGGTGTAGTCCCAGATAAACCTTCTGATACAGTTCTTCCCCTGCTCCCCTTGTTCAAGGGAGTGTGTAATTTGGAGTGGGAAAGGGGTGTAATTTACAGGACCCCTTGAAAGGGTGAAGCTTACTTACCCCATTCATGCATGGCCAGCCTCTATAGATGGTGGCAGATGGGCCTTAGCTCCACCTTCTCTCCATCTTTCACTCATTTGCTCACAGAAGTATCCTGGGAGCAGGGGCTTTGCACCACACCTAATCTAAGCTAGTGATAGGTGTTACTTGGCTGGGGTAGATGGCTTGTTACCCCTTAGTCCCCTGCACAGTTGAATAAAACGGGGTGTAATTTAATTCTCAGAGTTTTGCATAATTCTAGTAGGGAAACTATTACATTCTTCACAGATGCAACATTGCTGTTTGTCATGCCTGATTTCAGTCATCAAGTTCCCCTCTCTCACTTTTGGAACTGTGGTAAATTCTGGTAGATGTGTATTCCTTTAGCAACCACTGTTACAAAAACGTCTGTCTTACCGTTGCCTGCTAAGCTTGCTCAACAAGCTCCTGAATGAGTCATTCTGTTGTTAAACAGAATCTCCTTTATTAGTCTACGCTAGTTGCACTCATTTAGGGTAGAGAGAGTGCCAGGAATTTAAAAACAAACTGCCAATTCCTTAAAAAAGTTGTTTCTTGGTAGGTGGGAGAGGGACAACTAAGTATAATGGAATTTGCTTTTCATGTAGTAAATTGTGATCTTGACAATAGTGAAAGCTCTCATACAGTGTTAATGGGACTTGGCTATTAGCCAGAAGCATATTTAATTCTTCTTCAGCTGCACTATAAATTATTTTTAATAATAGTAAGGAGGAATTCTGTTTTGTTAATCCATGGATGCCAATGCTCAGCACGAACCACAAACAATGGTGGTGGAGGTAGTGTTGCCAGTCTGTATTAGGACGAGAACAATTTTCTATAATCAGCAACTGATAAATAAATGTAAACCAATGTTATGTGTTCATGAAAAAAGTTTTTTTATTAAGAGGCCCAAAAAGATTTTGAGAACACTCATCAAGCACACAAAAACAGTATTTATATAATAACATAAGCACTGCCACACGGGGTCAGCCTCTGATTGCCGGAAGCTGGGTGTGGACGACAGGGTATTCTGTTCATTCCCTCTGAAGCACCTGGCATTGGCCACTGTTAGAACTAAATCAAAAGTGGTTTCTCCCCTTGTAGGTTCCAGAACTAACTGCTCCAAAGATCATTTATATCTACATCACCTCCTGAGGTGACATTTACCCAGTCAACTTGAGAATAGCTGAAATTACCCATTATTATTGTATTTTGTAGCCTCTCTAACCTCTGTTAGCATTTCACAACCACTGTCACCATCCTGGTTAGGTGGTAATATATTCCTACTGCTCTACTCTCACTATTGAAGCATGGAATTTCTATCCATAGAGAAGATTCTATGGCATACTTTGAAATATTTCAGATTTCCATCTTGTTGGCTCTATGATTTATTTTTAAAACATACAGTGCCACTCCCGCACCAGCAGGACCTCCTCAGTGATTCCTATATATTTTGTACCCTGGTATTACTGCATCCTATTGAATATACTCAATCCAGCAAGTTTCTGTGATGCTTATTATATTAATATAATCATTTAATGCCAGGCGGCCTAGTTCACCCATCTTACTATTTAGACTTCTAGCATTTGTATGTATGCACTTGTACATTGTGTCAATATTTAATTGAATGCTTTCATCTGTTATGTTTAAATAGGACTCTTTAGCGTTTGACAGTTCCTCGAAAGCTCCTACCTACCTGCACTTACTAACTTCTTTCCTGCACTCTACATTGGGCTACAGAGTCCCCCTCCTTAATAAATTCATCCCTAATGAATGTCTCCGAAAAGTGTGTGCTTTTCCTCACGTGTCAGCTTTCCCCTAGCCTAGTTTAAAAAAATTCAGTTAAGGTTGAACCTGTAGTTTCCTCGCCCTGCTTGCAAGCTTTGCAACCCCCCAAAAGGAAGGGGGTATCTCATGTTGCTTTGTAGTGACCCCTCTGGCAGACGCATGGAGCAGCACTGATGAACTCTAGAAAGACAAGCAACTTGTCCTCTTTCATCAGGAGTGTCAACATAAGTTAGGATGACCAGTGTCCAGATTTTACAGGGATAGTCCTGCTGTTCAGGGCTTTGTCCAATAGAGGCGCCTATTACTCCCTACCCCATCCCGATTTTTCACACTTGCTATCTAGTCACTCTAAACACAACAGAAGGCCTTTGCATGTGGTGGAGTAAAATGGGATTCACTGCGGTTTAAGTTAAGTGTGGAGGACTCCCCAGGCAAGCAGTAAGTCTGAAAGTGTGCTGTAGTGGTCTGAGCATAATATGCCTAGTCAGGACCCTTGGGTGGTGTTCCCATAACTGCCAGTAGGACAACTCATTTATTCTCTTTGTAACATAGTTCGTCATTTGTAAACTGAGGTTTCTAGACTGATCTATTTCAAAGAGGTGTAGTGAGGCTTAATTCATTAATGTTTCTGAGGTGATTTCAGATCTCTGGATGATAATGATTTGTACTTTTGCCTGAAGTGTCCTAGGCAATTTATAGGCCAAAAAAAAAAAAAAACCAAAAACAAACCTACTCTGAAAAGTATTATTATAATTCCAATAAAACAAAGGAAATCTAATTATTTTTAATGGCTAAAAATGTAACAAAATAAAAAGTGGCAAATAACTTTTTTCAAAATTACCACTCCACAGCTGACATCTCAGGCCAGGTCTACACTACAGACCACAACTATGTCACTGTGAAAAATCCCCACCCCAGAGTGATTTAGTTATACCGTCCTAACCCCCTCATGTAGACAGTGCTATATTGACAGAAGAGCTGCTCCTGTCAACATAACTACCACCGCTTGGGAAGGTGGATTAACCATGTACATGGGAAAAGCTCTCCCATCAGCATAGCAGCATCTTCACTTATGTGCTATGGAGAAACAGCTGCATTGGTGGAGCAGTACAGATGCAGCTTTATACACGCAGACCTGGTCTTAGTCATCGTCAAAAGTAACCTGCACAATACCTTCAAAAGATGAGCCTGGGGGCTTAAATTCCTAACTCCTCTAGGCACTAAAAACCATGGATTTAACAGACGCTGGATTTATAGATTACAACTATTTGTAAATCATTGACCCCCCTTTTTTTGTCCTATGACTGCCAAGGTGTTAACAGGTCACTTCATCTTGAATGTTCTCTTCTGTTAACTGCTTAATAATCTGTTCCACTTTGTATTTAGCCATGGAACTAAGTAGAGGTACCTTTATTCCAGACCTGAAGAAGAGCTCTGTGTTGCCCAAAAGCTCATCTCCTCCACCAACAGAAGTTGGTCCAATCAAAGATGTAAAATTTTTATTAAAGATAATGTTTCAAAATGAGCAGGTAGAGAGTTTAAACAAAGAGCACTGAACAGGCAGGCAGAAGGTACAGGTTATTAGCGGGTACAGAGTTTGGAAGGGAGTCAGGGAGTGCCACAAAAGCATAACCTCTGGTACCTTGGATGAGGTGTAGCAATAGGTTTCACGGTTAATAGAGTTAATAGAACAGCAATCCGGGAACGTCACATATTACAAGGGTTACACGGGGTGCGGTTAAGGGGAAGCAGATAAGTCCGTAATAGTGAAATCCCTCATAGAGTCAGTGGGGTGGCGCGAATAGTTATGAAGTTGATAAGCTCCGCACAGCAGCGCTCCAGCTCACTCCTCACAGCACCGCCTGTGTCCGGTGACAGGCTCGATGTAGATGACCCAGGACCACTGGATGCTGTCAGACACCGTGAGGCACGGCACCAGTCGGCGTAGCCCCAGCCCAGGCCCGCAGCAGGCCCTCTTTGCGGGGGTCCTATTACATCACCCACCTCGCTCTCAGAAAAGCACCATGAACCCTGATCCAGGTCTCTTGGGGGGACCTAGGCGCTAGGACCCTGCGCAATCTTGGTGGCAGGGGAATCCCGGGTATTGCGGGTTCGGGCTGGGACACTCGGGGTGGGGAGAAGCAGGCTGAGGGCTCGGCCTGGCTCCCGCTGCGGGTGGGTGTCGCTGGCTCCGCGGCCCGCCTGAGCGAGGCGCCTACGCGACACTCCTGGCGCCCGCCCTCCGCTCGCGCTGGCAGCGCAGGGGGCGCTCCCCGGCCGGCCCATCCCAGCGAGCCCGCCTCCGCGGACCGGCGACGCCGAACCCAGCCCGGGGCCCGCCCCTGCCGCGGCCAGGCCGCCTCGAGGCCCCACGCCGAGCTAGACCCCGGCGCTGAACCGCCGCCCCCTGTCGGCGGGAAAAAGCGCAGCCGGCACGGCACAACATGGCGGCCCCTCAACTCCCCACTCTCCCCCCCGCCCGGTCTCCCGGTATCTGCGCCTGCGCTGTAGGGCGCACAGAGGCCGTATCCCTCCGCCAAGCCCCCTTTGGTCGGGGGCTATTTGTGTAATAAGTTAGTCCCCGCACCCCAATGGTAAGTGCCCTGCGACCCTCAAGGCCTGCCCTTCGCCGGCCCCGGGGGTCCCCCCCCCGCGTCAGCGCCCAGGGGGCGCCCTGCGCTGACCTGAGCCGCTCCTCCCCTCCCGCCCGCCGTGTCCCTCCGCCAGGCGCAGCAGCGGGGACTTTTGTGTGGGGCTTTTGGGCGCCGTGGAGAGGCGGCCGTTGGCGCCCGCGGTGGTGGTTGTAGGCGGCGGCGGCGGCCGGGCAGGCAGCACGGTAAGGCCGCATCCCCGTGCCCCGTCTCTCTCCCACCCCCCCCGGGCCGGCCAAGCTTTTCCAGGTCAGTCCGTGCCTTTGTAGGGCCCTGTTACCGGATGTGGAAGTTGATCTCTTCGCTGGTAAAAAATAATTCCACTTCCCCCGGAACCCGGCGCCGCGGCTCCCTCCGCAGCGCCCAGCCCAGCCAGGATTTCCTGTTGGGGAGAGCGGGCGGGCCGGCGGCCGGCCTTCCGGGGACCCCGCCGCGGTGGGGGGCGCCCGGCGGGCTGGGCGCGGGGCGGGGTGGCGGGGCGGGGTGGCCGGCCGGGCGGGTGTACGTGAGAGCGGCGTGGGGGTGGGGAGGCCGCCGTGTGCGAGGAGGGGGCATCGCTGGGCACGGGGGGGGTGAGCGTCTGTGTGTGGGGCGGGGGAGCGGGGAGGCTGTGATGTGCGGGGGGGTGGGGGGATCGCTGGGCACGGGGGGGTGAGGGTCTGTGGTGGCGTGTACGTCGGATGCGTGCAATGGGGTGGATCGGCTGTGGTGTGTGAAGGGGGGGAGGGGCTCACTGAGCTCTGCGGGGGAGCCAAGGGGGTTGGTGGGGTGCAGGTTGGATGTGTGCAATGGGGTGGATAGGCTGTGGTGTGTGGGGATGGGGGGCTCACTAAGCCCTGGGGGGAAGGTGAGGGGTCTGTGGTGGGGTGTATGTTGGATGTGTGTAATGGGGTGGATAGGCTGTGGTGTGTGAGGGATGATGTGGGGAGGAGGTAAGGGGTCTGTGTGTGTTGGACGTGTGCAATGGGGTGGATAGACAATGGTGTGTGAAGGGAGGGCGGGGGGCTCACTGAGCTCTGGGGGGAAGGTAAGGTGTCTGGTGGGGTGCAGGTTGGATGTGTGTAATGGGGTGGATAGGCTGTGGTGTGTGAGGGATGGCGGGGGGATGTGGGGAGGTGGTAAGGGGTCTGTGTATGTTCGATTAGTGCAATGGGGTGGATAGGCTGGTGCGTGAGGGGATGGCGGGGGGGCTTTGTGGGTGAGAAGTAAGGGGTTTGCGTGGTGGCGTGTATGTTGGATGTGAGCCCCCCCTGTCACTTCTTCACACATCACTGTCTGTCCAACCCCATACTGCAGGTTGGATGTGTGCAATGGGGTGGATAGCCAGTGGTGTGTGAACGGGTGGCGGCGGGGCTCACTGAGCTCTGGGGGGAAGTTAAGGGATCTGGTGATGTGCAGGTTGGATGTGTGCAATGGGGTGGATAGGCTGGTGTGTGAGGGATGGTGGAGGGCTTGCTAAGTGCTGTGGGAGGTAAGGGGTCTGTGTGGTGGCGTGTATGTTGGATATGTGCAATGGAGTGGATAGGCTGTCGTGTGAATGGATGATGTTGGGGGAGGCAAGGGGGCTGGTGGAGTGCAGGTTGGATGCGTGCAATGGGGTGGATAGGCTGTGGTTTGTGAAGGGATGGGGGGGCTCACTAAGCCTTGGGGGAAGGTAAGGGGTCTGTGGTGGTGTGTATGTTGGTTGTGTGCAATGGGGTGGATAGGCTGTGGTGTGTGAGGGGATGGTGGGGGGCTCTGTGGGAGAGAGGTAAGGGGTCTGTGTGGTGGCGTGTATGTTGGATGTGTGGTGTGCAGGTTGAATGTGTGCAATGGGGTGTATAGGCTGTGGTGTGTGAAGGGATGGTGGTGGGAGAGGAGGGGCTCGCTGAGCCCTGGGGTGAGGGGAGGTAAGAGGTCTGTGCAGCAAGGGTGTATTTTCGATATGTGTCTAAGGGATGGGGAGGTCCTCATTATCTCGTTCCCTGCCTAGTGCCAAGTTTCTTCTTGGCTTGGTTAGTATTTGTGATCTGTGGCCCTGGCAAGTATAGTGCACATAATATTTGTCTCTAAAGCTTCAGGCGTGCGTGCGTGCACAGTTGAGGCCCCATCTACTCATTCTGTGCAATGTCATGGTGAAAAGCAGGCTAGTCAGTGGATGACAGGCTTTCTCCAGTAGCTCAGCACTGGACTTTCTCAAAGGGGGGGGATTGTCTCCAGAGATCACAGCGTTGTTCCACTCTTTTGCCCCCTCCACGCCATTCACGCTCTCCATTTTTTGCCTTGCTTTGAGCTGAAGTGCAGGTTACTGTTTGTATCTCTTTTAGCTACTTTGGAAGTATTTCAGGCCCAGAAGTGATTACACTTTACTGAGGATGAAACTACCCATTCTGTAGGGAATACATCATTTTAAAATGTTTGGAATCTTTTGGGATAAAAGGTATAATATACATGTAAAGTTATTCTCATAAGGTGCCTTTGCTTGAGCAACTGTATTGTCTGTTACCTCTAGGAATGGAATTGCTTTACGTGCTTCCAGATCCCTGAAAACATCCCCATTTCAAATCTAGGGCTGTTAACCTCAAACCCAGAGTAGGATTCTAAGAATTTACTTCTTAAATCGTTTTTAAATGATCCCTTATCCCTTCTACTAAAATGTTTTTTGCTTGCTATGAGGAGGTGTAATCTTGAGCAAACATTAGGTATTTGTCCTAAGTTTATGTGGTTAAGTATGTAAAATTAATTTTGAAATAGTCTTCTGTTTTAGCTTGTATTTAAAATTCAGTGTATGTATTAGAGATCTGAATTAGGATAAAAACTGGTTTGAATGAAACGCGTGTGGTTTAAAATAAAATCTATATAAACTGAAACTGCCTTCTTTCCTTCAGAATGTTATGGATATACACATCACAAATCCAGTGCCCAGTATACGCCAAATCTAACTCTTGCTGCCAATCCAGTTTGCCTTATGAACTGTGACAAGCATAAGTCCAAAAGTAAGAAGTCAAAACCAGTTCTCAGTCAGCCCATGGTGGCAAGGTACTATCTACAAGACAGTTACTGTGTCAAGGGTCCTCCTCATAGTTGTCTACATTAAGAAATTGTGTTTTAATCTTAGGTGGGGGCAACACCTCGATCCTCAGTCCATCCTGCAGACCTGTTCTGTCCAAAGCTGTAGTACAGTTCAGGGACATAGTCAAAACACAACTAGATCTTGTTTGTCAATACAAGATCGCATTAGGGCAGTAACAGTTGTAACATAGATAATGGCCAAGTGTATGTTCTCTGGCTCAAGGAAAAACTTATTTTCTATCATTCTGAATTGTGCAATGGAGTCTTGTTGATAAATAGGCATATTTAAAAGGGCGAGAGAGGAAAACTACGGATAGAATTAAATACTTTGACTCAACACATGAGAGCAAGTGTTTACTATTCACATCACCTTTTCTCTGAGAAAGCAAACTTTCTGAAATGTATGTCACGCAGAATTAAACTATCTAGAAACATTGGTTAGCTAGCAGTAGCAGTAGAATTGTTGCACAGTTAAAAGGGATGGCACGATAAAACATTAAGAATTAAAATTTTACTTCTGACAAACTATATTAAAATAAAATTCTAATTCTGTAGCTCAGGTCTTTAATATCAATCCTGCATGTTTATGTTGATCCCATCATAATGTGTGGGAATTATAGAATAATCAGTGGGTTATGATGATTTACAAGGAAATAACTCAAGAACTCAATGGATTTATTTCCTTAGGAATCATTGGATTCAGCCTGTTAGATGATACATATATGTGAAAATAAAATTAATGCATCAGAAGTGGTCTTAAGAAGCATTACTATATGGAAATGTATGCTTGTTCTAATAAAACCATTTTTAGTTTAAATGAAAGAGGGTTTTCTTTTATTGTTGGTGATGGAGGCGGTACCTTGCCCTGAATTCAACCATTGTGGTATTGTGCAATTCCTTGGAAAATCAGAAACAAGTTGATTTCAGTGATGATATTTCAACACTGATTAGTTAATGAAAATTAAAATGAGATGTTTGTGTTTTATTTAATTAATTATTTTTGGCTAACACGTTTATATATTAATATATGTTAGGAATTTTTATTGCTTTCTTTGACCCCTACCAGGGCATGTATACAAAATGTAATTGAAAAATCATTAGCCTGATTTTTCAGATAGGCTGAATAAGCTTCAGTTGACTTCACTGGCAGTTGTGGTGCTCAGCATTTCTGAAAACCAGGTCAGTGATTATGGAGGCAAGTGTAGCTTGAAGCAGCAAAAAGAAAAGGAATTGCTGAAAAATAAATACCAAGTGGCTGTGAGATGTGATGGGCTTTACATGTGTTACAAAGCACAATTCTATTGGTCTTTATCAGACCAGTGAGGTAGAATATTTTATTTCCTGAGGCTTAGTTTACCTTGGGTTTTCATACACCCATATAGCTGCACCAGCGCAAATCCCTAGCAGAGACACTGTGTATGCTGGTGCATTTTACTTGCTTGCTGCAGGGTTGCAGATCAAACTGGTCTAGTGTAACTGAGGCTTGGTCTACGCTACCAATTGGTATGATTATGTTGCTCTGGGTGTGGAGCAACAGTTATATCAGCCTAACTCCTCGTGTAACAGTGCTATGTTAATGGGAGAAGCCCTCCTGTCGAAAAAGCTACCGCCTCTTGGGCAGGTAGAGTACCTATGCCAATGAGAGAAGCTCTCTTGTCACTTCACTAAGTGCTACAGCAGCGCAGCTGCATCATTTTAATTGTAGTCAAGCCCTCAGCTATGAGTTAACTCTGATTTAGCGACACTGATTGGCTGAAATCTCAGTGTAAACAAGGCCTGAGAATGTTTTGCTACCAGCTGCCTTATTCCATATCACCCCACCTGGTGTCTGGTACTGCTGATTGGGGGGAGAGAGATGGACTCTCTGATACCCAGAATCCAACTCATTTACAGCTTTATACATCACATTTAACAACTTGAATTGCCCCGGAAAGTAAATAAGCCAGTACTGTTCCTTCAGAACAGATGTAGTATTTTGATGGTACCTCACAGTTGTGCATTTGAATTTTGTGCCAGCCATGGCTTCTAAGTGGTCTTCAAGGTAGCCCTGTGAAGTATATGGCAGTAACTGAGTAAAAAAGTCAAGGATTATTTGAAGAACTTCAGCTACAAACAAGAGCATCACAACAACTTTATCCGTCACAAGCAAAAATGCTGCAGCCACCAATGCCACATGGTGGTGCAGGAGCTATTAGAGGTGCAAGAGCACCCTTAACTAGAGTGTGGTCTACACTTAAAAGTTTTGTTTGCGTAGCTATGTCAGTTACAAGTGTGAGGAAAATTCACATCCCTAGCCGGCATAGCTACATTGGCAAAAGTCGTAGTGTAGACACAATTAAATCATCAAAGTTCTTTTGCCAACATAGAACAAAAGAACGCTTGTGGTATAAGATGTGTGTTCACTAGGAGTGTGTGCTGGTATAGCTATTCCAGAATTCTCTTTCTAGCTAGAGAAGGTCTTGTAAAGAAACCATTGGTGTAGGAGCTACTCTTGTTATAGGCTCAGAATGTTGTCTTCAACCTACTGACATATTGTCTGTCATGTCTGGAACGAGCCTGTTGATTCATTTTTCCAAGTTCCAATTTCAGGAATGCAGCTGGAGAGCCCAAAGACCATACTGTCCTCATCAGATGAAAAGGAGATATATTTGAAAAGGACCATCTTCCCTTACTTTCTATAATGCTCAGTCCCAACTCTACAGAAGTCCAGTAGCAGCACTTAATTTATAATGGATTCCTGTTTTAAGTGCAAAACTTGACATTGTCTATAATAGTTTACTGTACTTCATATAGGGCTAGATTCTTGATCTCTTTTTTGTCACTTTAAGCAGCTGGAATGTCACAAAGTAACCTTAAAACTGTCCTAAAGAGGCAATTGAGGATTTCTCTGGCAGATGGAATATCTTAGGCTGCTGATATAAAACCTCTCCTGACATGCGCTCATGCTGGCAGAGGTGTGGTGAGGAAATGTTCTAGGAGGAGGATTGTGCTGTTCAGATTTTTGGCCAGTGCCACAATCTCTAGGGGGCTGTTCTAGCCCTTATACACTAGGACAGCTTTTTGGTTGCTTTTACTTTTATGCCAGAGCTGGCGCAGAAGCAGGGAAGTGACAAAAAGATGGCTAAGAGCCACTCTTGCCAGTATCCTCCCCAATATAAGAGCATGCACAGTTGCATCAGGCATGGGCTTGATGCTGCTGAGGATCACACACACATTTTTCAACTCCTAAGGACAGCCCTGAATTCCAAAAGCTATCAATATGCTGAGAAACCTACGGTAGCTTCTGGGAAATACCAACTAGAGAAGCTGCAAAATCTTATAATTCAAGGTCTGATGTGACTCTGCAGAAGTTTATTTGTATAAACATTTTTCTGTTCAGGCCATATTTTACATGCTAACTGTGAGGGATAGTCTTATTCTGGGGCTAAAGACTGCATTTGTTTCTATTGACAAGAAAATTAGTGGCAAATAAAAAGTTTATGTTAAAAAATAACCCCTTTGGAGGTTATGTAGGTGCAACAAAGAAACAGCACTCCAAAAGCAATATTAGAACAATGTTTTCACAGGTCATTTTTAATTAAAAAAAATCAACTTTGAGCTGAGTAGTCATAAGAAATTTCATTAAAGGTACCTTTTGTCTGTGGAAAGTTTCTAAGTGAAAGTCTTACAGTGAAAATGATTTGGTTCTCAACAACTATAGTATCTCTGCTGCAAGTTATATTATTTGCTTTTATTTTGTAAGTGGCTGACAGTGTAATTTTTGTTAGGATTATTTTTACTCCCATCTCCACAAGATGGCTCTGTGAACATTTCTTTGGGTACCCCATGAGAAATATAATTAACTTTATTTGTAGTTCACTGAAAATTAGGTGAGTTTGAATATAGAATGCCAATGTGTAAACTACTGCAGAAGAGTACTTTAAATCTAACTTTTAACCCAGCCTGTAATAAACATATAATGGATAAATGACATGACAAAAAAACCTTCATTTTATTTGTAGTCTTCCATGTCATTCCCTTTGTCTTGGCTGGGACCCTACTTATTATGTATAATACAATTCAGTTAAACATCATTAAGACATCAAAATCAAATATTAAAAAAAGCAAAATAAAGTAGTATCATTTGAAAGAGAATCCTACAGCAGTGATTCAAATGAACAAACACCACCACTAAGAAAGTGTCTTCAAATAACTTCATGAGAGTGTGGACTGAGCCAGATATGTAATGGGAGCAATCCCACAGGGCACCATAGCAAAAGTTTATTTACATGCTCCTTTGAGATTCAAAATTCTTAAAAGCAGGTTATATCAGAGTTCAAACACCCCATGGCAAGGTTGCTGAGTTTTTATATACAGCCAGGTTCCTCCTCATTATGGGCTTTAAAAAATACAACCACAAAATTAAAGGAGAAAAGTAAGACTGCGATGTTCCTAAATTGGGGTGAGAGCTGATCAAAACTCGCAATTTCTGTTCCCTGGGAAATTCTGACTTTTTTCAAAATTTCCTTTTGTCCAATGTTGGAACGAAAAGTTGAAATTCCCTGTGAAACAAAATATCTTGAACAGTTTTGTTTTTGAAATATTGAAATAACCTTATCAAAGATTAAAACATTTTGTTTCAGCTTCATTCATTAATAGAATGGTTTAGTCTTCCCCTGCAAAACTGTTTTCACAACTGTATTGTAACCTTTCAGTAATATACTCTTCACTTTTCTCTTGTTCATGACTTTTGTTGTACAACAGCCGTTCATAACTTACTAGCTTGATGTTTTCCATTGCAAAGATTTTCTGGCAAAAGTAAAAAGACACTGTTCCTTCTGTTACCTGGGCTGGTTTTACTTCCATACACTGAAAGACAGATCAGGAACGAAGTACTGGAATGGTTCCTAATACTAGTAGTAATATTGGTGTCTACAGTGCTAGTCATCTTGTCCTCACTCCTCCAATTCTCAATCAGGAACTACCATAATTAAAGAAGTTAAAAAGAAAACTTTTCAAATCCATTGTTTTTTTGACTGCAAGAAAAAGGAAAATAAGAGTTTAATGGTATTTTTCTGAACTGCCCTGTCATTTGTGTAATGGGATTGGAGCTGCTCAGTAATAATTTATGAATACTGTATGTTGACTTGACTCTTGGGACGTTTACTATAAGAATATATTGGTTTGGTTTAATAGGGGACTATAGGGAAAAGCAAGCATGAAAGGAAAGGAAAGAATTGCTCATGAAAAGCCAAAAGGCAATTCCAGGACAGGAAAATGCTGGGAACACAGAAGATCAAAAGAACTGTGGTAGATTTAAAAAGAGTCTCTTGAGAGAGGACGTGAGAGGGTGGTAGTTCAGAGGAACAAGGCTGACACAGCCACCCACTAGAGTGTCTGAAGAAGTTACGGCCTGATTAAGTTACCACCAAGAAATGATGTGCCTTTAGGCAAGATAGATGTGCAGACGCTGTTGTTTTAAAATACTTTCTCTCTAAAAGTTTCGTTCCTACGGATAAATAAACAATATTTTGTTTTTAAGAAGGCTGTCTGCACAATGGACATCACTTGTTATGGACTCCTGAAGGGAAGTACCTAAAGTGTCCAAACTCATTTGGACCTGCAGGGTGAGAACAGTTGACATGCAACGTGCTGTAGCCCAGGTCCTGGTTTAAGTGTGGGAGAGTTGCAAAATTCCACCCCAGGACAGGTAAAGGCATGACAAAGTACGTTCAGAGAGACCAAAAAGAGACAGAGAAGCAGCTAAACCTTTAACCATGAGCATAAGTAAAGTACTCCATCAGGAAACATCACACGTTCCTCATAAACTATGACTAATACAATACAGTCTGAACCCTTTGTGCTGTGTGATTGGAAAGTAAATTGGTAAAACTCATTCTCATTTTTAGTATCTTTGCAGGTGAAAGCATACATAAAAGAACAAAAAGTTCATTATATGTTTTGGCTGGTATTGTAAACTGTATTTTAAATTCTGGATTCTCTAATTACTTAATTTTTAATGTTGGGTCTAAGGTCAGAGTTTTGCAAAGATGATGTTCTAGGGCGTTCTTGTAGAGAAAACATGTTTAGGGGTGTTTTACCTCAGGTTTACTTTTTTTTGTTTTTCAAAAGCGAGATCTGTATATTTAAACTGTGCAGGTGTCAGTAATTTAACTGTTATTTCAGTTGTGGAGAAAATTGTTAGTCATTATCTTGGGACAATGATTAGCCAAAGTTATACAAAAGACTAGATGTTGACTTGAAAATGGCAGAAACCTAAAACAAGTGCTGCTTTTCAAAGACACCTGTTTTATACAGAAGAGGAATATTGAATGCTTTTTTAAAAGTTATATAAGCTGTGTGAATTTGGGAGGAATATAAGTAGCACTAGCAATTATTAATTGTAATTTAACATGCCATTTCTTATGTAGAATTATTACAGAAAGTTTCAACCAAATCTTGTATGCTGTTTCGTAGAGGCAGATTCCAGTATTAGCTCTTACTGACTACCTCTGAAAATGTTCTTAGTGTAATTTTGTCAGCTTTTCCTTCAGACTTGACACTTGATCTGTCCTACTGCCTTTTAATGATCTTAGACAGTTGATATGTTGAATATTGCAAAATGGGTTTCCACTTAATTACTAGCCATAGTATGTGAAGTGCAGGGAAAAAAAATGTCTACCACTCGTTTGTAGGTAATGCTGCAGAAGTGAGTTTTTTAGAATGGACTAAATGAGGTGATAATGGATGTATCACAAACGGATTTATACTTGGAGCATAAGGGGCAGTATGGAAGAAGGCACAGAAAAGTTTATGGGTAGAGAGCATAAAAGAAAGAGTCATTGTGGCCAGTGTGTCATACACAAATTCCATTCTGGGTACAATATACACAAACAACATCAGTCTGTCTATATATTACTTGCCTTGTAAAGTCTGCAACCTTGTTAAGGCTCCTAAAACGTGCATAGAAATATAGCCATGTATACAAATAAAAATCATAATGTCTAAAATTGAAAACATAATTTTATCCATAAGTCCTAAAATTACTATTTTTATCAATTCTGCATTTTTACAATAACTAATATGCTGAACAAGTACTGTCAAATTGATACCAGTACTATCTACTGCCATCACTCAAGAATTGTTTACACTAAACAAATAAAATACTAGTCACATACTTACACTTAAAAATACTTTTTAACAGATCATCTTCATATGTAAAACATATATTAATACAGATAATATAAAAAATGTTTAAATATTATTCGGAAGAAATGTTCCAGCAATTAAATCTATTGCCAAACAAAAAAAAACTTCCCAGCTTGAAAGAAAAATGTCCAGGTAATGCAGTGTGTATGTAGCATATGAATTTTCATAAACTTTAGAAAATATTGGGGTTTATGTGTAGGTATTTGGCTGAGCATTCACCAGATTAGATGGGAATTCTCTTTCAGAGAACTATTTTTCAGAAATGATGAGCTCTGGATTTTTGGTTTTTATTTTAATTTAGGAATATGATTTATACTTGAATTTTAGTCCCTTGTAGTGAGCATGCACACTGTTTCCAGTGCTTGGATATGGGTTTGCCTTGCAAGTTGTACCTTTTTGTTGTTCTTCAAATAGTGTCACTATGGGTGCTCCACTATAGGTGTTTATTCATCCCTGTTCCTCTGATTGGCAATTTTTGGTAGCAGTGTCCATTCGGCCCACGCATGCCGTCTGCCCCCATCATTCTCTGCTTCAAGGCTAATTAGCGCTGCATAGGTGAATCATCCTTAATTCCGTCTTAGCCACCCCTGGCTAGAGATGGAGCACTAAGCAGTCTGTACGCAGATACTTTAGATCCTCTTTAAAGTTGTTGGCTTAATAGTTTTTAGTGTTTTTGTACGCATTTTGTTAGGTGATAAGATTTTGTTTGTTTGCTTTCTTTATTTAAATTTTTTAAAAAAATGTATAGGGTAAAAACTATTTTCTCCTTGCTTTGCCCCCCACCCCCCGCCCACGGGATTGCTCCCAGCAAGGGGCATGCCCTGTTCCCCACTGGGTTTAAAAAGTGCCCCTCATGCAAGGAATCCATACTAGTAACAGATGGCTATTCCCGTTGTGTCTGTTTGGGAAAACCCACATTCCCCAGAAGTGGGTCTCTGCTAGCAGCTGAAGACGAGGTCTTGAAAGAGCTGGGAACTCTGGTTAAAAGTACTCCTCCTGGAGGTGGCTCTACAGGATCCTCAGTTTTTCCATCACCGAGACTGATCACCTCAACCTTCATCCTCCAGAGTGGGTGAAGGGAAGAAAAAGTCTTTGGGCTTCCTGTGAAAATCTAAATAAAAAAAGAGAGCCATCGGCCCTCCCACAGAATCCCAAACCAGCCAGAGGAGATCCCCAGCATGTTCGGTTATCTTGATACTGATGGCGCTGACAGCTACCAAACGCAGTACGCACAAATCACATGGACGCTCCGGTGCAGAGTCAAAGAGCAAGTCTAAAGACCCTGTAGGTACAGGCACTAAAGTAGTAGTATCGCCATCTAGAAATAGTGACGTGGACTGCTCCATCTCTGGAAAGATGGCACTGACACAGGAGTCCTCGGTACCACAATCGCTAAACAGCCAGAGTGCCTCATCTAGGTCAAAGTTGATGAGTCTTCATCACCAAGGCCGGTGGTATCAATGGATATGGCACCACAGACTCTCCAGAGACCTGCTGGTGTCTGAAACCCTGGGGTCCCCTCTAATTGGTACTAGGACACTAGCACTGAATGCACTGCAATTTCTGGACTCTCCACTGCTGTTACTGAGGCGCTCACCTCCGATCTCCTTCTCTGCATTGCCAGTGTCTAGGAAGGACTCTGGGACTCATCAGGCATAGCCTCCCTCACTTCTGTTATCCTTTCTCATACCATCAACCTGTACCTCCCCAGACCTCAGCCCCCAGGGTATGGAAAAAAATGGACTCGCCACCCATGCCCTACCTGCCACCCCAGTGGCCCTTCTGGGATCTACGAGCAGCTTATAAGCACCAAGCCTGAGCATCCAGTGTCACCCATCAGGAATCTGGTAGGCACTCGCCTTCTGCTACTTTCTCTAGAGCCTCAGAACCGCCTGAAGACATTTTGGAACAACAGGAGAGCGTGTTAGAGAAGGAGCATTTGTCCTGGAGCATTTGTCTATTTAAGTAGTGTCAATTTAATATTAAACTTTTCATTATTTTCCCCCTACATTATTTCACAAGATGTCCCTGGTAGATTTGGGAAAGAAGCTTTTAACATTTGTCCTGTAACATTTGTCCATTTCAGTAGTGTCAATTTAATATTAAACTTTTGATTATTTTTCCCCTACATTATTTCACAAGATGTCCCTGGTAGATTTGGGAAAGAAGCTTTTAGAAGCTGCACGAGCAGGTCAAGATGATGAAGTTCGCATCTTGATGGCAAATGGAGCACCTTTTACCACAGATTGGGTAATAACAGCTTTTCATTTGTTTGAGGTGTTTACATTATTTTTGTTTCTCTGTGATTTCTTCCCTGGAAAATAATGTAACTAAATTATCAGAAATCTATAAAATCATATAAAACTACGCTGAAGTTTATATATAGTCCTGTACAGAATTTGAGTTTGGAGCATGGCATTGCAAATTAAAACTAGCTAGTTAATTGTATTGTCCAATATAGGCATTAGGTCCCTAGGACTATTTTGGTCATGCAAAAATATTTTATTATAGTGAACTCTGAATTAATTAATCTTTTAACAGCAATCCAGGTGAATCCTGGAAAAGTTTAAAAAAAAAAAAGTGTACATCTTCCATTCATAAAGAAAGCGCTAATCATTCTGATTACATGACCATGTGTTAGTTTAGGAGGAGAGCCCAAATAATAGTTTTTTTTCTAACTGCCAATGATCAGCAGAAGTTGGATCGATGGAAAAACACCAAACTGGTGTTTGTAGAGTTGGAGAACATATGTGATCTTGAAGAGCAAGCAATAGACAGTGGTCTCTTCTCTGGATGATGGGAGATTGTTAGCAGAAAAATCTTAACTTGGAAATCTTTGTTTTCTTTCCTTCAACCTGCTGCTTCTCCTTTTATGAGACTAGGAGGGGGAAAGATAGAATTACCAAGAGAAATAGAAATAGAATTAGAAGTGATTGACTGATGCCTGCTCTGTGACTGCAGTATAAAACAGGCAAAAATAGAAGGATGGAAGTGAGTACTTCCTACTGGTTTGGTTTTTTTTGCTAATAGTCCACTTTTGTACCATGTTACAGTTGGGAACATCACCACTTCATCTAGCAGCACAATATGGTCACTATTCCACAACAGAAGTTTTACTTCGAGCTGGTGTAAGTCGGGATGCCAGAACCAAAGTGGACAGAACTCCATTACATATGGCAGCATCTGAAGGCCATGCAAATATAGTAGAAGTCTTACTTAAGGTAGAAATGTCTTTTTATGTTATCTGCCATTTAAAGCAGAACCTGAATCTAGAAGACTAGTAATCATATCTGCATAGGTATAACTTTTTTTTAATCCCCAAACTGTCTGCAAATGACTTTTAAAATAAATTTTAAAAAGCCCTTATAATTAACATCTGTACTAAGGGAACAGCTGGTACATTCTTTTTTCCGTTCAGTTGTGCATTTTCTTTTTAATATTTGTTACAATCTGTGTGTTTTCAGGCAAAATTTTATTGGCATCCAAATGTAAGACTTCTTTATACTGCAGTACCATATAAATAAAAATCTAAAACCTACACACATGGGCCTAGGAAATATTTAATCCTTTGTGTTAATGGATGTGGTAATTAGGGATGTAAAATACTAAATGATTAACTGTTAAGCATTCATCTTAACTGTAAGACTAATGCTTATCGGTTAACTGGCTGTGCTGGCTTTCCATCTCCATGGTAACGGTGCCAGGCCCTGGCAGAGGTGGCCACGCTGCTGCCACCCAGGCAGGCCGATGCCATGGTGCAGGTGCTGCGGAGCGCCTTACTGCAGAACACCAGGGACCACAGGTCTGAGATGGGGGTCCTGAATGGAGCCTGGCTGGGAGTGGTAGAGGGGACACGGAATATCAGTTAAACAGTTAACTGATATAATCTTAATAGCTTAAACAGTTACCTTTTGTAACCAATATTTACATCCCTAATGGTAATTACTGTAAAGTACTTTTAATGAAATAGTAATTGTGAGACAGCAGGAAGTTCCTTGCAGCAAGCAGGTGAAAAAGGTACTTTCCTCATCTTGGACATCATTCCATTTGCAGCATTCTGCAGTTCTCACAGTCTGTGCTGATTTGATTTATGTAATTTTTTTGCAGCATGGTGCTGATGTTAATGCAAAGGATATGCTAAAGATGACTGCTCTTCACTGGGCTACAGAACACAATCACCAAGAGGTAGTGGAGCTCTTAATAAAATACGGAGCAGATGTTCACACGCAAAGTAAATTTTGCAAAACTGCATTAGACATTGCAATCGACAATGGGAATGAAGATGTAGCAGAAATATTACAGGTAACTTTTGGTTTATGATGCAAATGAAACTTCTAGAAGGATGCTGACCAGCTAAACTATTAATTTAGTAGTTGTATGAGGTTGTATGAAGTGAGATGATACTAATACATATTATTTGTTTAAAAATTGGCTGAAGAATGCTTCCAGACTCTACCAGTCCAAGAAGTGAGGGCCTTCAATGTTTTTAACTTGCTCATTCTGACAGAGAATTAGCTGGACTAATTTGCCAATGGATTATGGCAACTAACCTCTAAGATACAGGCATCTCTAGCAATATGTCCTGGCTTCAGTGCTAGATTAGCTTCCCATGTGGGGGCTAAATTAGTTGGTGGGGATGGGAGAGGGAGGAGATATCTTTTTCTCATTGAGTAGGCACCAACCCAACTTTCTATACCAATGAAGACTTGATTCACTGGAATGCCTAAATTCACAGTGCTAGGCTTTTTGGTTTACTGGTACAGTAGCTTGCATGAGTTTTAAGATCTTTTCAGCTCTGAGGTTGCACAATCTTATAAAAGGTTCATGGTTAAGCGGGCCTGTATGGCCTAGAACAAGTGAGGGCATTGAGTATTCAGTATCCAAATGCTGGGGAAACAGCTGTTGGTAGCCATCTGCTGTTGTACTTTAGTCAGAGCATGTTATCTTTAGGCTTTATCTGATTAGCTTCATAAAGTTGCAGCCTCTTGGCTGCAATTTACATAACTTGGTATGAGTCCTCATCAGTCCCCGCTCTTTCCAATCTACCTGAAATAGCTCCTGAATTATTACATAGGGGAAGGTTGTAGATTTACATTTTCATCAAGTCTAATTTACCTTCTGTGGATGAGGCTGCCATTTTAAAAAATGTTTGTATGGAACTGTAACATGTTTGTTTATCTGCAGCCTGAATAGAATTGTTGTCTTTTGCCTCCTAGATTGCAATGCAGAACCAAATCAATACAAATCCAGAGAGTCCTGACACTGTGACAATACATGCAGCAACACCACAGTTTATCATTGGACCAGGAGGAGTGGTGAACCTAACAGGTCTTGTATCTTCTGCAAATATATCAAAAGCAACAGGCATTTAGATGTATTTAGGATAGCTAGTGGGATTTTATACTTAGTTCATTGCCATTTTATTAAAAGACTTTTGAGAACAGTGATGGGAAGATTGCAGCAGGTGTCTTCTGCCTCTTCATTGTGCCTTGCATATTATAAATATTCAGGTACTTAGGATAATAATGCAAATTGAGGAAATTCCTCAGAAACTGCTTTAGCTTAATAAACTTGTCTTCAGAATAGCACTTCTGGTTTATAACAATACCAATATATTACTCCAGTGTATTAAAGTCTTCAATGAAACAAATTAGGGACTTGAGTGACATTCTAATACAAGTTTGTGAACTGACTTCTTTTTCTCCAACTAGATGAGACGGGAGTATCTGCTGTACAATTCGGAAATTCATCAACATCAGTATTAGCTACATTAGCAGCTTTAGCGGAAGCATCTGCTCCACTGTCCAACTCTTCGGAAACACCAGGTTAGAAAGTAAAGTAATGTGTTTGCATTGAGTAAACTAAAACAAAGAATGTGGAGATAAGGCTTTCGGCAGCACAGTTTGTCTGAAAAGGGATTGAAATCAATTTTAAAAATACTGAAAAGAAATTATTTCCCATTTTACTCAAATCAGCAATGTAGGGGAATCACATTTTGTAAAATACTTACCGCATATAAGACATAACTATTTTAGAGTAAGTCTTTTTTAGTTACAATTGGTATTTCTGAACCTGCTGGAGGCAGCATTCATTTTGTTGAAAATGTGACATCACTCAAGATCAAAGTCAGATAAAAAACTGGTTTTTTATAGTTGTAGTACTAGTTGGAAGAAAAACTTTCATATCTGAACATGAAACATTTTGTTTAAGTTCATATTTTTTTAAACGAGAAGAAGATGGTCACAAAATACTGCCTTCCTACAAAATACACTCATCATGCAAAGACCTCCAAATAATCTTAAATATATTGAATTAAATGATAAACTAACTTGAGTGTGGTGTGCATGTGTGCGAGAGAGCGTGTGCACAGAACAAATCTTTTCAAACTTTGGAGACATCCATTCTGAGGACGTAGGCTCCATCTACCCACTACAAAGTTGGTCTTCTGCTACAGAATGCTGCATGGGCAAATAGGGAGTGGGAGGAAGGAGAGAGAGTGAAAGCTAAATCCTGCCTGGACAGCACTGCTAGTGTAACCAAGGATGCTGGCAAATTCCCTCTCTTTTCTAGGAATCCTGCCAGAGGGGATAGGACGGGGGAATATGCTGTTGGGCACACACTGCTGTTGCACTGAAAAGAGGCAACATGCATCTTCAACTAGTTTCTGCAGCCATCAACAGCATGTCTCACTCTGCAAGGCTGTGAGAGCAGGACGGAGAGTCAGTTGTCTGCCAACATAGCATAAAGTGCCCTTAGCCTCAATTACTTTGAACACCCAACAGCTTTTATTCCCTATTTTTTAATTGCGCTTAGCCAGCTGCTTCTCTCTTTGGAGAACACTTAATAAGGCTTACTCTTCCAGCAGGAAGTGATTGCCATGCAGGGATGGCATGGTATTTACCAGAGGTGGTTTTTACCAGGTAAAATCATGGTTTTAACACACTGGGAAAACCTATTTAGTCCCAGTTTAAGGCATTTTTTATCTTAAAAACTGTTTTGTTAATACACATCACGTTACACTTAGTTTTGGTTACAAATTCAAATTGTGGTTACATAAGGCAGTAGATTCATAGATTAATTTAGTGCTGTACAAATAAAAAGTAAAACTGCCGTGGGCATATTGCTAGGACATGTAATTGTAATGCTGAACATTGGAATGTCTGTCTACATTTTGGTTTGGTATTTTCTCAAGTAAATTATACGTCATGACTCATATTCCAGTTTCCAATATTATATCAATAAAAGTGAAAAACATTTGATGATATAAAAATGGCAGTAATGCACAATTGTAGGCTTGAAGCATTAAGAGATCAGAAGCATGCAGAGTTGCAGGCTACCAGTCCAGATCCATTTGGCCATGCAGCATTCTGTAGTAGAAAACCAACTTTGTACCGGGAAGACAGCTGATTGCTCAGTTCTATTCTTGCAGAACTTGTTGGTGTCCTGGTTTAAATGTAAGTGCCTTGTCCTAAAGTAGATTTTCCCAGCAAATTGCCAACCCTGGTGGCATGAACAAGCTTTCCCAGTCCCAGTCAAAGAATCTGCTATATTCCTTCCCACATTTCACGCTTCTGTCCATTTATGATGCAGAAAGTCAGGTGACAGGGCAATCATGAATCTGGTGGCATTGACGTGGCTGCAAAGACTGTTGATTATTTGATCTCATGAATGAGGCAGCAGAACTGCCACTGTTTCTACCTGATAGAAAAAAATTATTCACCTAATGGATCCATGAAGCAACGCAACACCATCTGAAATTGCCAGACTGGCATTTTGAAAGGAAGTAACTAGGAGATTTGAGCTGGGTAATCTCTGTCTTTCAAATAAACCAGAGTACCCTCTCTAATCTGCTAAATTTTAAACTCTGGTGAACAGAGTTACAGCAAGAGCAGCACTACCTATCACATAAATAATGGGACTACAGGTTTTCTGTGCCAAGCAATTTTGCCCAATGGCTTGGGACACCTTGGATTTCTACATTATGGTAAAACCTATCTAGACGAAGCAAAGCATTCAGAAGGTTGGGCTCCTTATTTGTGCTGTGTTACTTGAGTACTGGGTACAAAAATTCTTCAAAGTTTTTGGTATCTAAGTGGATCAGAGGGTGTATATTGGAGGCATACAAGGCAAAACGTTTGTCTTTACTTTCTGCATTCAGATCTTGCATTCTAAGAGCCCTAGCAATCTCTTTGATGGAGATACATGCTTCTAGAGAAGACATCAGCAAAACAGTTCCTACATGCTCTGTGTGCTGCACGTTCTTAGAATACTTCGTAGTTGAGATACTGAAGATCTACAAGATCAGCAGTGTATTTAGGACTCAGTAGATGTTTTTTGATAACTGGCTGAGAGCTCTTACGGGCCCACCTTCACAGCGATGCTCTCAGTAAAAGAATTTAGCAAACCTTTGGAGTCGGGTATTCATTTTTGGCTCTTATCTTTGCTATAGTTTCCAAAATATACAACTGTGAATAGATAAGGAGGAAGAGTTACGTTTGGTGCATATCTTCTGTGTGGATTTCAAACCTTTCAATTCTTTCCCTCTTTTCCAGGTTGGCCTTCCCCTGGTCCCTTCTCACTAGCCCCATATAGTTTAGCAATTAAAAATATATCTATTTTACAGAGCAGCAGAGAGAAAAGTGCTTCTCACTGGACTTGTCTAGAGTTGTTTGTTTTTAATTGCTGTTTTAGTTAATACCCCATGTGAAGAAGCGTCTTGCTTCCAAGTGTGGAGCATGGCGTACTCTGCCTGGAGGAGAAACATCAGAGAAGCACATGGCTTCAGATGAATACTTGGAGTGCAACTATAGGTCTGTTCATGTCTGAAGTTAAACCCAAGTGTGTGCACATGCGTGCTAGCTTGCACCTGCACTTCAGAAGGAAATCCTACCTTTTGATTACTTCTGCGTCTCTGAGGATAATGGAACTGTTGTTTCCCTTGGTGCTAAAGTACCCGCTGGTGTCCAAGGTAGTATGTTGATTAGTGTATTATAAATACATACATGGAGAGCAAGGGAAGATTTGATAAGGGCTGTTTTTTCCTCCTTTTAAATAGAATAATGATTTGGAAAATTTCCATTCCCTAATAAGGGGTCTCCTGGCTGCACGAGCCCCACTGATGTTTACATTCAAAAGCACAAGCTTTAACTTTAGTCCCAGCTTCTTGAAAGATCAGAGCAGTTTGCTTGAGTTACAGGCATTGGCACTTTGCAGCCTGAACAGAGACTGCTTGTGTGGCAGTAGAGTCATCATTCTAGTTATTACTGAGCAATAATCCTATGGTAGAATATTTTATTTTTAATGTTTTACATTTCTTTACAATAAGCTTGGTTTATTTTAAATTATTTCCTTGCATATTCTCATTATTTAATATAGTTAATATTACTTTGCTTTCTTGCATAAACATTTCCTGAAGCGTGTTTGTTTTTTATTAGTAATTCCGTACGATAAGGACTTCTACAGAAGTCTTCAGAAGGCAATGATTACAATCATCATTTGAATGGCACAGTCATTTTAAATTATGCTATCATTAATTGCAAAGATGAAAGCTTCATAGTGTATCTATCTGCTCTCTGACATTTCTGAGACGATATAGGCTATCGTTATCAGAAGGCTGATAAAAAGCCTTCTAGTGTCTACTGTGAAAATCAAAGCCTCTGCTTTTAACATAACATAGGTTGAACACAAACATAGGTTTCATATGCTTGAAACTGTTCATGATTGTGCTATTGGTTACGTTGCTCTTTGTGCCTTAGTATTTTATTGATTTTGAATAGGGTTTTTCTTCCTGACATTTTCAAATATAAGGGAGACTGTGACAGGGTCTAATTATAATTTGAGGGCTAATAAAAGCAACCTGAGATGGATAGCATGTAGTTTATCAATGCTCTGAATATTATCTTTGCTGGTTTCTAGTGTGATTCATAAATGTAATATGGAAGAATATGAGTGGCTCATTGTGATATATACATTCTGGAATCATGAGTTTGAATGCAAGGTTTGCTTTTATTACTTGTAAAAGTGTCGTACAACATTTAATTTACCTTTTTTAAGTTCACCTGCTTCTTATTCTTTTCCCAAAGTAATATTTTCTTTTGACACCAAACTTTTTAGTTCTGTAGAAACCACACAAAGTTACCCAATACTGTTCACTTAGCCTTGTTTGATGTCTTCTACCAAGACTGTTTTGTATGGCTTTCTGTTTCTGAAACACCCATAGAATGCAACTTTAAGATCAACAGAGGCCTTTTTACCTATTACTGCCTGGGAAGAAGATACCATAACTTGAAGGACATGGGCCAGATTCTCAACTGGTTTAAAATGATATAGTTCCACTGACTTCATTAGAGCGACATGGATTTACATCAGATGAGGATCTAGATCCACATTTCCATCCAAAACAAATCACCCTGAAATTACTATAACTGAAAAATATTAAGAACAAAATAAAAAAAAGAATAAATTTTTCCCCCGTTTCTTTACTTTATATACATTACAGGAATGTGGCACCATATAGTTCATTGATTTGTGGGACATGCCATTTCCCAGGCTCTGCAAGGGATGCTCACCAATAATAGTTGCAGTAGTACTGCTCTTGGACCCCCCCAAATGGCTTTCCTAAACATCAAAAGGAAAGCAGAAAAATTCTATAATATTTTGGTTTTGAATGTTGGAGTGCACTTTAAATAGTGTGTGCTATCAAAAAAAATTCTTTTTAAATTTAAAAAAATTCAAATTGACCTTTTGAAGTTCTCATGGCACTTGTTAGTGGACTCTAGTAATGAAACTCATGTTTTCAATCTTATCAGAGTCTCTGATGCATAAAGCTGTGTGCAGACAACACAACAGCTATTGGGCTCTTCAAAAATAAAAATCAATCTCTTTATGCCATATTAATATCTAACTCAGTACATTGTGAAATAATTTTGGGTTATTTTGAGTATGAAAAATGCTAACTAAAATCAGATTATATTTTTGGGGATTGAATTCTGTCCTGTTCAACCCCACTGATTACAGTCAGGGCAGAATTTGAACCAGTACATATATTTTTGAAACTTCAAACGTTTCTTGCGCTGATGAACGATTGTCATTGACTTCCGTGGGCTTTGGATTAGATCCTATAAGCATAATTCATGTGTTAATAATGCATTAGACTTATAGCTGCAAAAAAAACCCTTAGATTTGAAGTGGCACAAAAAAGGCTTCTAATAGCTACTAAGTTCTGAGTCCCAATTTGTAAATTATAAATATCCTGACCTCCTTTACACTTTTATCAACAGTTGTGGCCACAGAAGAAGTAGTGACTGCAGAATCTGTGGATGGCGCAATTCAGCAAGTTGTCAGTTCTGGAGGTCAGCAAGTTATTACTATAGTTACAGATGGCATTCAGCTTGGTAATCTCCATTCAATTCCAACCAGTGGAATAGGTCAGCCAATCATTGTGACCATGCCAGATGGACAACAAGGTGAGTGAAAACAAGATGCACAATGTTAACTTCAAAAATCACTTTAGTTTAAAATCTTGATAGTTCAGGAAAAATGTGTAACATTTTACATGGTGATCTGTTCCTGTGCACAGCAGATAGAATTGACATTTGATGTGTAAGTGAATTATTTCTCTGTATTTGCTGTGGTTGAGTGAGATGCCATTTGAATTGCATTTTTCTGTAGATATGCAAGTCCACTAAAATGGATGAAAAATTAACTTTTAAGAAAAACAATTAATTTAACCAATGAATTGTGAGTAGGAAAATATATGAAGAAAAGAGGGGAGGAGGAAGAAAAATTTCTAAAGTGTAAGGAAGAGAGATAAGATGTTGAAGGGAATGTCAATGATTGTCTGACTTATCTCTATCAACCAGAGTTGTTAGAAACTGAGTATCAAAAATAGAAAATACAGAACACAACAATAAAACAGACTTTCAGTAGTTAGGACCCTGCTTCACAGGAACTCAGGCAGAAAAGGGGATGCAGGATTTGAGGACCCAAGGCCAGGTGCAGCCTCTTCGTACCATGGAGTTCTGCTCTTTGACGATCCATTCCAAACTCCAGGATACACAGGGCTTTGAAGGGGGTCTGGGAGAGTAGCAGGGACACACAGCGGGTGGACTCATGAATACACATTGGCCCCACTGGAGCAAGAGTATATTTACTGTAGGAGCTATTGCTGAGGCTCCAATAATGGATGTGGAATTTTGTGCAGATACTTCCTGTAACAACCACTCCTGATAGAAATGATTCCTTCCTTGGTTTCCCTTCATCAGATCACCCACAGGGATCCTCAGTGCAGAGCTTGGCTACCTAAAGCCATGTATCATGGATCAGGATTTGGTCCACAGTGTGTGGGCAGGTAGAGCCATTTATCACGAAACATGAATCAATACTATCACTAAATGAGCTGACCCTTAGATGAGCACTTATATTTGCTACATAGCCAACCAAATGAATATTTGGGAAATATGTACACAATGGTGTATGGTAAATATGACCATAATTTTCTGAGGTTAGGAATGGCTAAATTTTTTCAAATTGCCTAACTGATTTACGTAAAAAACATAAGCCATTTTATTTTTCACAAATTATTTAAAAGGAGATAGTCTCGTAGCTGAAGCATAGATGGGTAGGGAGACCTAGTTTCTGTTTCCAGGCCTGCCACGCAGATTTTCTGTGTGACCTTGTGACTGGTCACTTAACGTATGTGCCTGGTTAACTCATGTGTACAATGGGGTTGATTATACCTAATCATCACGTCTCCTGTGCCGTGAACTTAAATTTAAAAAAGAACTTTGAAATCTCTAGTAGGAGATGCCATAAAAGTGGTTGTATAACATTTTCAGTATCTTCTTCCATTAATGGCTTTTATGAGCATTTCATTGAGCTGTGGTTTTTCTATCAGGAAAGCTGGCTTTTCAGGTTACTCTGGAAAGTTTTACACATTAGTTGTTTTATGTAATGTAAATACTAGCCCTTGTATTCCTATTTATTTGTACAAATATGTTTCTATTGAAGTATTAACAGTACCAGCAACAGACATTGCTGAAGAAACTGTGATTAGTGAAGAACCACCAGTCAAGAGGCAGTGCATTGAGATTGTTGAAAATCGTATGGAGTCTGCAGAAATAGAAGTAAGGAGTCTATTACCTGATGTGTTTTAACCAGAGTTTTCAAAACTGAATGTTTTGTTGTTTCTTTTTTTATAGCTGAGTTTCTGGGCTGCAACAGAAGGAAGATAACCTGTTTGTATTTCCATATCCCTTGTTTGTTTATATCAGTACTTGTATTTTACAAAATTGCTATAGGAAGTCGATAGCATAGCATATGTTCAATCCTCAGGATGTCACTTATTTTTGTACTTGATTAAATTTTTCTTTTACTATCACTGATAAATTTCTAAAACTAGATAATTAAATCATCATCTAATACGACTTTCCATCAACGGTGAATGAGAATAATGTCCTTTCATCTCTCTTAAAAAACACATTTGTCTTGATTACTGAAAATATATCATGATTTTACTGTTAATGACATCTAGGTAAGATATTTAATGAATGAAAGCACAAAATGATAGGATTCTATCTTGCTGTTATGAAAAGGTTTCAAATTTTTACCAATTTTTTGATTGAGTGCAGAAATAATAATAAAGCATCTAATTATACACCATCTGGTGTATTGAAATTTTGATGCAGAAGTTCTAACTTAAAATAAGAGAGAAATCTATCCTTTTTTATGTATATATTTATTTAAAACCAAAACATTTTTCTGTGATCCCCAATTGTGCATGTGGCGACTTCTTTATTCCTTGTTCTATCCCTGCTACTTACTTTGATCAAAAGTTTATGAAAACTGCCATCTACCCTGATAAGACTGTAAATGTCAAATTGTTTTGTTTCTGTGAACCTTACAGCATTTTGTTTCACATGTGTATTTCTCCTGGTTTTGTTATATTGAATACTATTTTGTGCCTCATTATTGTGCAGTCTGTGGAAAGATACCTCATGCATGTCTAATAGCAATAATTAGCGTATTTCCTTAACTTTTTCTCTCCATGTTATATCATATAGAGTACATTCTGCCCTCAGTTGTGTGATGATTACAGACTATCAATACAGCTGAGATTTTCTTGCTGCACTTTTTAAAATGTATGATGTATAATAAAAACAAAACTTCTGTTCACACTTTCTAAAAAAATCTGCCTGAATTTTTCTTAGTAAAGGAAGTTATAGTTCTTTGATCTCAGTAACTTAATAAATTTATTAGTCAAAGTGACCAAAACAGATTGGTTTAGAAATGGATCAAATTATTTCTAAACACAGTAGGTCAGCATGGTAATACAAATCCTTCTTTAAAGGGACACTGTCAGCTTAAATTTTATATTTTAAACGTCTTTAACTACGTTACTAAAAAAAAGCTTTGTGAGACACGTAAAAAAACTATTATGTTGTTTTAAAAAAAATTAAATAGCAAGGTAAATTTAGGCCCTGATTATAAAATGAGAGGTGTGCAGGCTGCTGTCTGCATCTGCACAGAGCTCAGTTGACTTCAGGGGACAGAACCACAAGGGTTTTGATTGTATCCATCTTATTACAGGATCAGGACCCTTTAAGTTACTTTTCTTTACTGTCCATTTAAGTTACTTTATGTGGTTATAGCGAGAGCAGAAGATGACACATGCTTGAAACAGGAAAAGAAAATAATTCTTTTAAACTTTCTTTTCTTTCGTTGTTTTCTTTTAAAAAAAAAGAAGAGCAAAACTCATCTTTTCTTGGGTTTAATGTTGTGATATTCTTTACTGTTGCCTTCAGTTATTTGATTGATTTTTTTGAATAAAAGGAGTAATGTTATTTAAGTTAATAGCAGCTTTCTTCGCCATTTTAAAATCTTGACTTAGCACATCTATATAATATGGTCTCTCTTTCTTAAATCTTTATGTAAACCAAACTCCTTTTGACTTCTTCAGTGAGAAACTTTCCTGATTAGTGGTTGCAGGATTTCGACTTTGGTTAATTATGTCTGTTTGACGTCTGAGCTCTCAAAAGAGTATATTAATCAAAGTTTGAATTGCTAGAAATATGACTGACTTGATTGTAGTTTTGTGTAGAATATCAAAAATTGTCAGAAGTCCCAAAAAAATCAACATACTTAAGTGGCAAAATTTAACTTACACAGACTTTTATTTTTTTGACTGTTTGAGTTAAATATTGACTTCCATCCACGGCTTAATATGTTAATTTCCAATTATTTATATTCACCATTGAATTTGACTTAATCTTTTCCCAGGGTCACTTGCATATTGAAAAGTAATATATATTAGGAACACCCAGCAAATGGAATTATCATTTCATAAGACTTTTTTTAGTAGAATTATAAGTTCATATTAAAGGGTCACATTTCTGCTTTTTTATCAACTGTTAAATATTACCTTATATTTTTCATTATTTGTAATTATACCCAGCACTATCCATGCTGCCTATAATAATACTTAATATTACTATAACTGCACAATATTCTCTGTAAAAACCTAAACATTTGCAATGGAGGTTAAGGGATATTTGTAATTAGTAAAACTGTCACTAGCTCACTTTTTTCTTTTAAATTGAAATGTCCCTTTAAAATACAGCCAGACTTCAGATGAATACTTGTGTAAAATATTGTAAAAACACTTTTATCTCAGGGAAACTGTGAGAACGAACTATAAATTTAACTGAAATAACTGTCTGCCTGTTCAAAACCACTGCCCTCTGTATCTCCTGTAGCAGTTCTAAGCACTGATACGGTTCCTTTCAGCCCCAGTCCTGTCTTTGGTAGACCGCTTTATGCTGTTTATCTCTTCTCTTTTAATCTGAGAGACTTTTTCTTTCCCACTCTTTGCTGTGCTCTCTCTCATCCTTTATCTAGCCTGTGAGGTCTTGCTGTTTAAGGATAGCGGCTCTGCTTTCTCCCTTCTGTGAGGGAGGTAGCAGTAGAGCTCACTACAGCAATGGGCTAGGTTAATGTGGAAGTGCCTTGTTTTCCAGGATCTACCAGCACTATGTCCTCAGTAAATAAGACTTCCTTTTCATACACTGCAGGATCAAACTAAGATAGGGGATGTGCCTCCCTCTCTCTCAAGACTACCTCCTTTAGAATTAATTGTGAGACCTAGGGCTCTTCTCAGCTCTCCCTTCTTCAGGCTCCCCTACTTATAGCTTAAGCTTGCTAGCTGTCCCTGGACTATGTAGCTATTGGATAGAGGCACCCACCACTGCTTGACTTTTTGACTAAGGCTAGAGGTCTGTCTTGAGGAGATTCTTTCTTCTAGGGCTCTGCTGTCTGGATTAGGAATAGGACTCACTTCCTTTCTAGACTCTTGCCCATCCCCCACTGGCCTTTCATTCTCCATTACCTCTTTTTCTGTTTTGTAGCCTGTTACTGTCTAGTGTAAAGCTAAGAAATAACACAGTCTGAAGGAGACCAAGAAATAAAAGTTCAAGAAATCCTTGGGTTCCTCTTTCTCATAGAGGTGAAATTTTCTCCTATTTCATCATTCTCCTCTTCAGAGTCTGAGGGTATGTCTGCACTTTGAGCTGGAGGTGTAATTCCCTGCTCGGATAGACGTGCATGCTAGCTTTGATCGAGCTACTGCACTAAAAAATAGCAGTGTAGCCCCAGTGGCGTGGACTGCAAGACAGACTGGTTGACCAGAGTACAGTCCTACCTGGGACACTAGGTATTTACTTGTGCAGCTAACCTGTCACATTTCTGTAGGCATTAAAACATACCCTGAATCAGATAGAGCGTGTGGAAGAGGACTTTTGACATCAAAGAGCTGGACAGCCTTATAAATGAAAGGAAGGAATTCATATTTTCTTCTCCCCAATCCTTTTCTGTCCATGGTGTATTCATTCCAGTTAGCTCAGGATCATTTCAAGCAAGCTGGTATAGTTCTCAACTCCTATGACTTCATTCTAAATTTGGCGAAGAATTTCCTGGTTTCTTCACAAGATCTGACTCATCAAAATTGCTTTTTCTAGTGTTCTCTGAAAATTAGCCAAGTTTCAAGACACCGTCAAATTCCATCTCCTAGCCCCCTGAAATCTTTTTTGGGATGGGCATGAACCTGCATAGTCTCATGGATTCAGTGGGCCATTCTGAATATAAAGCCATTGAAGCCTTCCATCTTTCTGTTTGGGAGCACTTTAAGGATTTCTCATTCAATTTGATTTCCTTATTTGCCCAAGGCCAGAGATCCTTAAAACATAGGCTTGTTTGCACGCTTTTCAGATCAGGCCCCTTCACTCAGAATTAAAATAGTTGATAGTCTTCAGAGCTGGGATGCGCACACAAGCTTAAGATCATGTCAGTGGCTCTGGTCCAAGTGAGAAATGAGGAACATCAGTGTCCTCAAGCTGAGAGTGGTGGCTGTTGATCATTCAGCACTTTCTCTCCTTCATCTCTACTCCAGCAATACAGAGAGAATGTAACCACTGTGCTTCAACTGGATATATGCAGCATCCAGAGTGGTGGTATGAGTGCCTCACTCAGAAGCAAGTCCTTTGTAGTCTCTCCAAAGCAGAAAAGGCTCTCTCTGTTCACTTCAGTTACCTACAATTAAGGGAAATAGAACATGCGGAGAGAATGGCTCATGCAGAACAACCATTCAGCCAACGATATGACAACTACATCAATTGACATTCAACTGTGTATTCTAAAACTAGGTTCTCCATCATGTGCACTTGTTTGTTGGGATTGTAGATCAACAATTCTCTGTTGTAACAAGTATTGGGACCCCCATGTTTGGAGGGTGAGTGCCCTCTCATTCAGCTAGCTGGGGTCCTCTGACTTGCCCCACTTACAGCAAGATGGACAGGAATAACAAGAGGTTTCAAGCAAAGATCATTCTAAGTGCTCTCTTCTGAATCTGAAGGCCTTGGTTCCCATGTATGTTTCACAAATCTCATTCTTCAGGGATCAGCTCATAGCTCCTCTCATTCTTCAGGGATCAGCTATATCTGTATTTAGTTCTTCATCTGAGCCTGCCAAGATTAAAGTTAACAGCCAGAAGGTTGAAACTACAGACGTTTGGCCACTGTCCTCAGTGCAAGTTTCAGAAATTCCAGCCACTCAAAGCATCCTTACATTCTTACCGGATGTTTTAATATGGGGCTTAGCTACAGTTGTTTGTAGGTTCAAGTGTCAGCCATTGGAGCCCTAGACCTGATTAGCTCTTGGTATACCCTTGATGTACATATTCAAGTCTTCTACTTCCACAGAGCAGCCAGCTGCTTAAGACCATGTATCAGAAAGTAACTGATGGCTTGTTGGTACTTTACTTTTGAACTTCTGTGCTCATACTAGAGCTCTTTTCAAATCCATGAGGGAATCTTGTTTATATTTCATAGCAATCAAAGTTATATTTCTTGTGGTAATCATCTTGTTAGAAGTGGTGAGATGGTCTGAGTCCTTTCCTGCAAGGAGCTATTTCTCCATTTCTTCCAAAAGAAGAATAGTGAAATTCACATCCAAAATATATTCTCCATTTCCTCTTAATCAAGAAATCCATTCTTTTGGCTCCATTGCACCTCTTCTCAAATAAGTGATTCTTTTCTCCTTTAAGTATTGTTTAGCTGTTGCAGAAACCAGATGCCTTCTTTTTGATTTATGGCTGTACCAGGAAAGGTTTAAAGCATCCATTTGTAGAGGAGTCAAGACTGCCATAATAATTCCTACATAAGTTTAAGAAGTCTCCTTTATCAGGAATCCGTGCGTGTTCTTCAAGATCTTTGGCACCTTCATGGCAGAGAAGAAAAGAGACTGCGATGAATTCATCTGTGGAGATCCTCCTTCAGGGCTCATTTCATTCTTTTACAAAGCAGAGGTGGTGGTTCCTGTTATGCTTCTGGTGCCATAGGTTTCTTCAACCTGTAGTCTCTGTGTTTATATTCTTTAAAAATATTTTTTCATATGTATACAGTCTTTTCCAGTACCCTCTCTGTCTGTTTCTATTATTTGCTGCTTCCAGTAGTAGCTGCAAATTGGAAGGTGGCCATTTCCTAAGTACAGGGAAATTCTGTCTTCCCTGTTAATAGGTGATTTTGTGGAATGGCTGTCCATCAGTCTGGAACATTATTCCCCTTGAGTTTGCTGTGTCATTGTTCTTGTATTTTCCAATTTTGGAAGTAATTCAAGTTGTAAGTAAATTGTATTCTCTAATAAGCAGACTTGACTTTATGTTTTTTCTAACATTGTCTAAACCAATTTTGTTTAAAGCAAGGAATTTTCATTTATGTGGATAATTTCCTATTACAGGAAGCTGCGTGTGTATCTTATGTTTTCAAGGTTTGTATATGTATGGTAGTATACCAGTAAAATATTTTAAAATTCATACCTGCACTTAAAAGAATTACTGTTTTAATTTAGATAGTACAAAGCTCTGAATAAGATAAAATAGCATGAAATTACCCATTTCTGAACCCAGATCTAACTTCTTTTGGTAAAATAATCTTGCATTTCGGAGACCTGTGATACTAAGCAAAGTGTGGATATTTGTTGTGCAAAAAATCCCTATCTAAATAAGAGGAAGATTTTGTTCTTTTTTCCCTCCATCAATTCCTGAACATCACATTTTTGACATTTCTTTGTACCATAAATCTAAATTACAATAAAGCAAAAAGGTTGACTCTATTTTTCATGTTGTTCCTTTGTTACTGACAGAGCTTTTTAATTTAAGCATTTAACAAAGTACACACCATCAAATCTTCTGTTTACTTCAGAGATTGGTGTATCTGCCTTTTGTGTCTCATTCCCCTCCATTAGCTACATACAGTCTGGGGATGTGGAGATTTTTTTAAAAAAAGACAATTTTTTACTCAGTAGATTTGCTCCTTTTTATTTATTTAGGGTCAAGTGTGCTTGCTTTAGTTAATCCAGGTCTGTAGCCGTATAACTAAGAGGAGGATTTAGCCCCCAAATAAGCCTTTCCTTCCCCTATTTCCAATGTAGAAAAATACAGTTTTGGGACAGAGAGGTGAATTCAGTTCTCATCTTTCTTTCATCATCGGTTCACTAAGTTCCAACTGCAGAATCTCTTTTTCTAATAATTACAAACCAGAAAGAACACATTTGATTTTCAGACTCTAGGTTGAGTTTGCAGCTGTGGCAGTTAGAAAAGTCATCTTTTCACTAATAAACTGAGCAAATTTGATCTTGGTTGTACCTGAGGCACAATCCCACAGTACTAACTTCGCTTTATAATTTTTTAGAGTATAAAAATGTCTTATGACATGTGAGTTTAAATACTTATTTTGCAAAAGACAGTTATCATTGGCCAGTCCAATTGTTGCCTGGGTTGATTTACTATTTAACCATTCACGTGTTGTCTTACAAGGCAGTGTTCTGATTCCCAAAAGGATAAACTTAGAAGTTGAATGCCAAATTACTTTGTCAAGCGAGTGGTCCAGATTATCACTTTTTAAGATGGAGCACTTATTAGTGCATATTCCAATTAGACAAACCCATTGATTTTAGCTTCCCTTTCAGCTCATTGTTCCAAACCATGTAAGTGCCATATAAAGCAGCTACAGTGTAGATAGTTTATTCCCTTTTCTCTTTTGATGACTATCCTTTATGAAATTTAATAAAATCTCTCCATCATCCATTGTTTATGCTACACAGATGCTAACATTAGCACGGATCGGATTACCTGTGTCATTGTACTCTGACATATTCAGCACCACATATGATATCTACATGTAGCTCTTGCATTGGGAACAGTAGGAAATGAAAGGCAAACTGTGTATTATATTCATTTAACGTTTTAGGTACTAATCATGCAAACAGGTGAGGAGTAGAGTTACTGAGCTGAGAGAAGTATTTTATTAACTGGTTGAAGTCTGAAATGGCATTGCGATTGTGAGCTACTAGAGAGAAGGAGAAAGAAAGTGTGAGGGAGCATGGTGATCTTGTTTTATTTGATAGAGCAACATTTTTCTGAGGGATAGCTTGGCAGCTTTATTTTCTGAGTGCTTCTCTTCTACAACTTCTATTTGGTGATTAAAGTGGAAAGAGTGTTTGAATTAGAAATTGGCTTATCCATAAAAGTATGGTGCACTTATTTTAATAAGATGGCTTCTGCTTGAGTGAAGATCAAAACAAAGTGATTTTCCAAGGCAGTCATTTTTCAATAGGATGCAGTGTGTCATTGTGGCTCTTCTGCATCAAGCAAGATGGCAGCATCTACATCATTAATGCTGAGTACAATAGAAATACATTCAGCCATGTTTCTTAGGAAATAGGAAATGAATGCTTTGAAATGAAGTGTCTCACTTTGCCTTGAAACCATACTGTGACATCATATTTAAATATAGTAGATGCAAGGTATGCCAGACAATTAGTTTGTAGGGTGGCCGACTATCATTCACTCTACACAATTTTTTAAAAAAAAATCTAGCCAGACACTTGTTAATTCATAAAAATACAGTGTCCTTTTGAAAAAAAAATAACAAACAACAAATATTCTTATAAGTTAGGTAGTCTCTGACTGAAACACGAGTCTTTTTTCTAAGTGAATGAGAGTATAGCAGTTAGATAATTGGATAATGAATGATCAGCTATCGTTCTGCAACATAGACAGCCATTAGTTTAAATGTTCAAATTACACCATCCAATTGGCTGAAATAAAGAGCATGGTCGTACTCTCACTGGAGTCAGTAAGAATTTTGCCATTAATGGGAATTGGATGAGACTCAAAGTAATTGTAATGGAGCTTTGTTGTATTACAAAAGTAATTGATTGGCATACCTCTGCTTTCGTCTCCCATTTTCCATAAAAGTGTAGTTGGCATTTATAGTAAGTAGTAACAGCAAGTTACTTTTAGCTGATGACATATTCTGATCAAATTAATTTTATATAGTAAGTGCTGTCACATGCACAAATAGGTAGGAGGGGGCAGGGAAGAGAAATATATTTTTCTCTAATTCCTTTTAGTTACAGTAATCTTAAGGGATAATTCTAGGCAAATGTACTTGTAACAATACTCTGTTTAAAAAAAAAAGTCAAAGAAGATTTAAGGTGTTAGTCTCTTTTAAATTATTTCATGGATTAAAAATGTACTTATGATTGGCTGAAAACAGTTACCCTCATTAGAATGTAGTGTTCATTAATTGTTCAGCGTACACACACAGCCAGTACTCTGTTTTGTTTGGTCACCTATTGTAGTTTGAAATGTGACATGAAGTAAACTTATGAAGTTCCATGTTTGTTGCATCTCATTGATTTCTGAATCACATTGCTCACTTTACAAGTAAAAAAAGGTTTTTCCTATTAGCCTTACATATGAAAGTCAAGCTATGTTCCTTCTAGTTTATGCATTATTGCCAGAAATAAAGATTCTAAAACTGGAACTTTGCTTCTGTCCTACAGCTGCATCTCTGTGGGCAAATCCCTCTGCCTGCATGGATTCAGTTGCATGATGACCCCTTAGTTAAGAATTTCATTGATGAGCAAACTAGAAAAGAATTCAGGTGTAGTGGCTGTTTAGTACAAAGTAGGAAGTAGCAAAAAAACAGAAATGGTAAACTGTTAGGTAAGAAGGTATCGTTCTTTGTACTCCGTTTGGGCAAAAGCCACGGTTCAATCACTTAGTATGATAGAAAATAAACAATTAGAATAGAATGTTGTTACCAGATACGTGTTACCTTAAGGTGTACTAAATAAAACTATCCTCAGCATTGTCCTAGAAGTGGGAGATCATTACTTGGAGATCCTTTTTTTGTTTTTAGTTTTCTCTCTCCAGTGGAAAGTACCCTCAGTGGTGTTGCATGACACTGTCTCCTCAGGGTTTTCTCCTAAAAAACTATAGAAGCAACTAGCCTGGCATCCTACTCCTTCCCCTGATGAAATAGGAGTTTCCACCTTACAACACATACCTGGAGGGAGAAAAAGGTTTTCCAAATGTGTTCTACAAGGCTGTGAAAACTAGACTGTTTAAAAGTACCAGCCGGTAGGATTCTTAGTTAAAACCTATCCAGTGGCCCAATCTTCCTGATGCAGAATGTGAGTAAATCCTGTGAACTCTTTATTAAAAAAAAAAAAAAAAAGGAGAGAGAGAATATTGAATGAATCAGAGTAGAAGTTCTGGGCTCTGATTCTTCCACATCAAAATACAGATAAACAACCTTGGTGAAAGATACTCTTATCACAATGTAGGAGAACTGCTCCCCAGAAGTTCTGTTTCTATGCTGATGCGTCCATTTCTAATTATATATTCACTCACTCACTCACACTCACACAGAGAGAGAGAGAGAGAGGGCAACTTGCTTGGATATAGACTGCATACTGATTTTTTTAAGAAGCTTGAACTATTTTTTTTTTTAATTCGGATTCTGGAAACTCTGGGTCAGACAACTGTGCCTGAATATTCAAGATATCTTGCAAAGATTGCTTTTTTCCCATTAAAAATGTTATAAGAGTATACTCTTAGAGTGTTTTTTTGGTATATTTACATTTTAAATTTTGTGGGCAATTGTCTGGCCCAGTCTTTCATTGTTTACTTACACAAAAGCATTTAGTGAGAGTTTTTCCTGAGTAAGCTGCAGTACTGGACCTCCTACTTTATGATTCTGCATATGATGCCTTATACCTTGGCTGTGTAGAAGCTTTAGATCTGCCATCTTAGCTTGCACTTAATATGCAGTTGGCAAAATATTGTTGTTCTGTTTTTAATAGGAGAGAGAAACTCTACAGAAACAGCTGGATGAGGCAAATCGAGAGGCACAAAAGTATCGCCAGCAGCTTCTAAAGAAAGAGCAAGAAGCAGAGGCCTATCGGCAGAAATTAGAGGCAATGACCCGTCTCCAGACTAATAAAGAAGCTGTTTAAATATTGAAATGGACATATTGCAAAGTCTGTTACTTTCAGTCAAGAAAACTGCAGTACAATCTTGAACTGTACATGGTATAGGTACAGAAATGGGATTACACAATAGCAAACATGCTAGAGTTGATAACTGGACTTAAGCCATGAGCTCTGCTGAATTTCTTGTAACATAAAAGCCGAATTTAGAAATTGTGAAAAATATTTAAAATGAAATACTGTAAATAGTTGGTTTTTTACAGTTACAAAGTGAGTTGATAAATCTTTTTGAAGGGATCCAGAAACACAAGAAGCCAATGTTTTTGTTAAATTTTTGATTTTAGTATAAATCTAATTTCTGAAAAACAGAACAGTTTTAAGGGTGATGTTGCTGATTAAGATTGACAGTTGAAAATAATTGAAAATGAATTATGTGACAATAATTAAGAGTTATTCCCACAAAGAACAATTTAGACCTCTTTTTGAATAAGACATTTCCTGATGAACATCTTTGTACAGCTTTAAGTAGTTGTCTTAGATTTTCTGAAAACCCTTGTTTTAGAAAGTGAAAATTTTATATTTAATTTCAGATATATCCAAGTAGATTTACATGTATATGAAGCTAATATTTTTTAAACTTTTCAGTTTGTACATATGCTGCATGTTTTTATAATTTCTACATACATCTTGCATAGATATTTTTCAGTAAAATTGAGGAAAATTATTAAAAAAATGTTTAACCTAAATGTCATTTGAGGTAAGTTAGCAGCCAGTTTTATTGTGAATGGTATATTTCTTGGAAGAATGTAATTTGTAAAAATAAAAAAAAAAATCTTAATTTACATAATAGACATTTGAAAATTTTGACAGTGGGGAGCACTGAAACTTCACTTTTCTGTGTGTCTTATAACTTTCATGTGCAAGCATTTTAAAGTGCAGAAGTATGAAAGAATGTCTCCATAGGAACCCAGATAGCGATTCCTTTTAAATATTCTTATTAAGAAGTTTCTCCACTAATCTTCAGATTATCTCAAGGACAATTTTATAAACAGACTTCTGCATTTAAATTATGCAGATAGACCTGAAAGTTTGATGTTGTGATGGTGCGCTTGTTACCTAGCATCATTGTGCTTCACTGTGATAAATGTGTCTGTTTATGCAGTGATCTGTACTAATACTTAACATTTATATAGTGCTTTACATCTTCAAAGTGTTGTATAATCAATTAATCTTCACTATGCCCCTTATGGTAGGGGCATTATTGTCCCCATTTTTACAATTGGTGTAAGCGTGACACAGAGAAGTTAAGTGATTTATTTGCCCAAGGCCACATAAGTCAGTGGCAGACCTGGGAATAGAACTCAGGAGTTCCTGGCTCCTAATCCTGTACTTAGGTCATGCTGCCTTAAGACTGTTTGATGCTGTGTTACATTGAACTTTGAACTATTCTGCAGATTCCTTTTTTGTAAAACATAACTTGTCTTTTATTTGTGCTTTGCTTTGTCTTTCCATGTTTCACTGCTTTTATGATATTGTTTATATAATCTTAAACAAAGTCTAGTTTATCTGAATATACTGTATTCAAAGGAATTGCCCTTAAAACTGTACTCTAGCCTACTTTTTCTATTTTACAATTAAATATCTTTTCCACATATTCATGGTGTAGAATCAAATACATTTAAATTGTTTTATATGTACATTAAAAGATCTGAATTTTTGTCATGGTTCAGAACATATGAAAAAGTTGTGTAGGTTGAAAGTTGAAAAAGTAGGTGTTAAGAATATCATTTGGGTTGGGGTGAAGTGGGGGAGAGTGAGGAGAGAATTGAACTTGCAAAATGTAAATTTTGTAATCCATTCATCATGAGAAAAAGCTCTAACTGGTATTTTGCAAGAGTATTAATATAGCAAAAGGGTTATAAGGCAATGTAGCTGCTCTTTGGAAACATTTGATGTATTTAGTGGTACGTGTGAATAATAGTCATTTAAATTTCATTTAGAAAAGTACCCTCAATTTACTCCTCCATGGGACTTGACAGAAATGTGCTGTGCAATATTTGTAAGCACACAGTACAAAGACTAGAGTTAGAAAAAGCCCTGTGAACTTAGTTGGGCTACTCATTATTAAGGACTGCAAAACTGAGCCTATGTCTTGCAATGCATGCAAAAGAATAACTCCTTGTACCTGTAAACTCATTCAAACCTATTGTCCCGATACTTGGCTGCCAGCACCTAGATATGACCAAGACTGGTGCTATATAAGTACGAAGGCCCTGTCTGTGTTAGAAAAGTCTATTGGTATAATATCAATAGATTGTCAGTTTACACCGGTGCAGTACTCACTTTTTTTCTGGCCTGTGTTCACAGTAGCCTGGTGCTATTGCTGTCTTGGTACATATCCCAGAGTTGTCCCTATGGGTGTTTCAGTTCAGGTGTGATTGCATCCCATGTGCCTTGACTGGAGACTTTTGGTGGTCGTGTCTGTTGCGCCCTACACCTTCCCTGCACTGCACAGAGGACACACAGGGCCGCCCAGGCAAACTGCCTTCAGTTCCTTCACAGCCGCTTTGGCCTGAGATAGAGTGCTAATGTGTCCGCTTTACTATTCAAAGCTTGTCCATCGTCTAATTCTTTTCTTTTCTTTTCTTTTCCTTTAATTTAATTTTATGCTTAGTTCATTTTGTAGGGGAATTTGTTCTAAAATCCCTTCGCCCCTGGGGAGGAGCGTTTTCTTTCAAGATCCATTGTCCTGGGTTTCAATCATTGCCTGACTTGCCAGGAAGCTATCATGGTCAGTGACTGACATTCCTGGTGTATCTACTGCTTGGGAGAGATATTTATATCAGAAGTGTACCATCTGTTCAGCTTTTAAAAGCAGAGTCTGGAAGACTCCAGAGATAAAAACTTAAACTCTTAATGATGGAGTCTTGGATCCAGGCCACAAGATCCTCCAGACATCAACCTCTGAGAGACCACAGTGCACTGTCAACATCTGCACTCTCACCCAGACCTACTCAGGAGAGGTCCTCAGAGGACTCAGGGAAGACTCCTAGAAAGAGGACCCATTCTCCTTGTAAAGAGTCTGCTTTGAGAAAGCCTCAATCTCCTCAAAGTAAGACCATACTGGCAATCTCATGTCCTGCTCTGAGTACCACTGAGACTCCAGACTGTCAGTATTGACCCTTTGCCTGGGCCTCCAAGCTTTTCTAAGGCTACATGCCCCAAGCGTGCCTGAGTACCAACATCGTGCACCATATTGCAGAAGCAGGACACTGCAGCAAAGGAGTTTAAGTCCTCTTCTAAAAGGGAGATACCTACAACTCCCTCAGTACCCTCCATACCTAAACCAGCCACCAAGAGGTCCTCAGTACTGGGGTGATGTCACACTTCTCATATTTTCTCAATTCCTTCCAAGCCATCTTCATTGGAGTCATCTACTTCCATCATCTGAGACTTCTCACAGCAATCTGAGCCTATGGTACCAACTGTGGAAACTTGCCAGGTGCCAGCACACCCACTACCACAGGAATTCAGATACTCCCAGGACTTACTCACTTCAGATAAGCTGGAGTCTCCCCTGTTAGCGGGAAAGGAATGTTTGTTGGTATTGCAAGTGACGCAGTCACCAAGACTGGACCTTTCCCAAAAACCAATCGATTCTCCAACCTTCTGAGAGTGGCAGAGTTCTCTTCTGACTTCCAAATCCTGCAGGATTCCTATATTCATCAAAGGAACTTCCCTCCTTCCACTTCTGGGGAAAGAGAGGAGTTACACCAGGACTTTTCCACATCCCTTTGCACTGATTCAATCACATTGGGTGCCATTCCTATGTCATATGAACTCTCTCAGTGGCCATATGGGAATTTTTAGGCTGCATATTGACACCAATTTTCACGACTCCCTCATTTTTTGTGTAGGGACCACAGAAGGAGACATTCTTCTACTCCATCTATCCCTCCTCCATTACCTCAAGTAAAAGTTCCTCCTTTGAAGAACAGGAGGCCAGAGCAGATAAGGAAGTTTCCCTGGTTGGTCAAGATCACTTCTAGTACTGGGTGCTTCCTTTTGGCCTTTCTTTGCCACGCAGATATTCTCCAAAGTACGGGCAGTGGTCGTCGCTTATCTTTGACATCTGGGGATAATTGTTTTTCCATACTTTGATAACTTGCTATTCAAGGGCCTGTCTTAAAACAAGGTTCTTTCCACCATAAAGACAGCAATGTCTGTGTTCCACAGGCTAGGTCTGCATCTCAACATCAAGAAATCCACTTTGAGCACTGTGCAAAGGATAGGATTCTTACGGGCCGCCATAGATGCAGCGTCAGCTAGAGGTTACCTTCCCATGGACAGGTTCATGACACTAGCAAACCTCATCTCAAAATTTAAATCAGTCCACAGACATCAACAAGAAATTGCCTTCAACTACTCAGAGACATTACAACTTGTACATGCCAAATTATGTCTTCAGTGTTTCCAGGACTAGTTCAGGATGGTTTATACTTTGAACAAACACAGCCGGAACAAGCAGGTGTCAGTCCTTTGTGAAGTACAAGACATTGTCAATTGGTGGAAAGACCCAGACAATGTTTGTACAGGTGTTCCATTTATCCAGCCCTCGCCAACTATCACCATAATGATAGATGTATCTCAGGTCAGTTGGGGAGTGCACTTAGTGATCAACACCATTCAGAGCAAACCATCTGCCCAAGAAGCACATATGCACATCAGCCTCATGCAACTTAGGGCAATCAAGTATGCCTGTATCCACTTCCTGCCATTAATCAAGAACAGATCCATCAAGATCATGGCAGACAACATAGCCTACAAGTTCTATATCAACCAGTGAAGGTCCGAGGAGGCTGAGTTCCCCTTTTCTTTGTGACAAAGTGATGAGGTTATGGAACTGGTACATAGGCAGCTGAAATTAGGATGCAATTTGCTATCTCCTGGGAGTACAAAACACAACAGGTGATGATCTCATCACAGGACTATAAATGGGAGTTGGAGTCTGACTCTCAATCATATTTTCCTGAGTTGGGGAGTTCCAGAGAAAAACCTGTCTGGATCCCTTGCTTAGTAGTATCCTAGCTTATTTAGTTTAGTCTTAGGATAGGTTAATTTAAAAATGTTACTGATAGATTAGTTTCGTCTACTAGTTCGATGGTGGATCCCAAGTTGAAGAGACTTGGTTTTAAAAGTTGTGTATCTTGTCCAGAGGTCTTCCTGGCATTGAATGCTCATCCTAGATGCTTGATGTGCCTGGGTGAGAACCTTTCCTTTGAGATGCTCTGTCTGCAGCACCTTCACCCTATGAGCATACAATAAATAGCAGAATAGGCTACAATCTTTATTCCATCTAGAAACTTTGGCTGCAAAGCTTCTTGGATCCAGAACCCTGAAAGGATCTGATCTTACGGAAGAAAGATCAGTGTTGACTTTAGACATTTCTGGGTCTAAGAAAAACTGTACTGCAAAAGATAGAAGTCTCAGCTACAGGGTCCAACTCCAATGTGGTTGTGCTTTTGGTTCCCAAATCACTAGATCCAACTTTGAAGCACTTACCTGCTCGAGTGGTGTCAGCCTCTGATGTGAGAGCCAAACCACCACAGAAATCATTGGGTCCGACTTTCTCGGTTTTGAAGTAGAAGATACTGCAGAATAAGGATGGCTCCAATTGCAGTAATGAAATAATAATTGGGAGAATCCTTGGGTCTGTCAGAAGAGGAGCAGAGACTGATGGATCCTAAGACAAAGACATTTTTGGAGTGGGATAAATCCCTTTCACGCGATTACCCCCTCATTCAGAGGATCAATGACTGAAGGCCAGACAGTGTCAAAACATGCACTCAGAGCTTCCTTCATTGTTTCAGATTTGGCAGCAAGGATATCACATCTGTTATGCTTCTCCATAGATGTGCATCACTGAAGTCTACTCTTCCTCCTGAAACTAAATATAAAGTAGAGGATCTACCCTTTGAAAGAGAACGGGCTGATTAATAAAAAGATGGATGAAATAATGGAAAAGATTTATATCTGATCCAGAGCAAAATCCTTGGGTCCCTTTCAACCTTATAAAAGAGGAATCCCTGGATCAGTTTTTAACTACCATACAGAGTTTTATCTTCCATCTTCATAGTCTTACTATGCTCAGAAAAAACATCCACAACAAACATCCACCCTCTTCCTTTCAATCTCAGCCTTGAATGAAAGCAAAGCATTATTCAGCTTCAGCTTCTCTTCTAAATGTCAGGCCTCAGGTTTGAAATAAGATCAAGAGCTTCAGTCTAATCTGCAACGAACTTTCCTCCCCATTGTTCGGAAACTGGCTTTTCTATTTCACCAACACTGGACAAATACTGGAGAAATGGATTCTAGAGGTCATAGAAAAAGGCAATGCCACTCAGTTCAAAATCCTTCCTTCTCTCAACTCCTCACTCTCTTTCTTATTCTGTTAAAATCTGAAATTCAGTCTGCTACAGGTAGGAGCAATAGGGCAGGTATTATGGGAGTTCAGGATTTAAAGCTTTTATTCTAGTATAGGGTCCTTTTTTCCCTTCTGCTGCCTGCAAAATTTCTAAAAATTGCTTATCTGTTGCAGCAGACTATTTTAGACCACATTGTATTTTTAGTTACCCTTATCGAGATGATAGCCTTGTTGAAAGACAGCTTTAGTTTACCATCTTAATACGACTAAAGAGTTTTTGGAAAGTCCCTTAAATGTGTTTTATGCTGTGTATGCTGACAACTTCGAAGGTTTCACTATTTCTTCACAGTCACTGTCTAGATGGGTTATATGATGTATAGAAGAGGGATGTAGGATTCCATTTGACACACTGGACTAGAGATTTGACTACTACTTTTGTGTGCCTTAGATATATTCTGATTGTCGGGATATATAAGGCTGCTGCCACATGGAGCTCTGTTCAGACTTTTACAAAACACTTTTCCCAAGACTCCCATTCCTATTTACTTAAGGACTCCAAGTCCCACCATCTGTTCATGGGATACTGCCTGCCAAATTATCCTATCCTGAGAAGGAATATGCAGAGGACTATCTAAGAAGAACTGGAGTTCTTCAAGGTGGAGCCTGTGTAAACACATTGCCTGCTTTCCTTTCCCTCTTCTTTGCAGTTCTGTAAAATCATAGCTGTGAGGCAGCAGTAGAAACACCTGAGAATTGGAAGAGAGGCTTACGAGGGACAAGGGTCTACCATCTAAACTGCACTGGCCAGTGCATGCCATGAGTGTGAATATGAAGAGTCCATCTTGAACTCCAGTTATGAGTAAGCAACTTTCACTTCTCAACCTTTATTGCATGTTCCATTTTTTAAGTCAGACTGTGGGAAAGGAAGTGCAAGAAAACTGTCAATACCTAAATGCCTCTGATCTTCCTGACCTTTGTGTTGAAGCCAAGTCAATAATCAGATTGACAGACTACTTTAATCTTATTGGTTTTATCTCTTCCTGCCAGGACTCAGAAACAGCTTGTATGTGCCTATACGTCATGCTGCCACTTTTTCTGAGCCTGACATTATCTTGTCCCATCTCACCTTCAATTCTATTGGCCAATCAGAGATGCTCCAGGTGCTGATGTATTTTCCATTTAAATCTTGTTTTAAAAAATCAAATATTTTACCCATTCCATTGGCCTTAGTGGAATTAGTCCTGCATTACAGCTGAGCAAGGGAGAGAGGCCTGAGGCCAAATTTGTTGCAACACTGCAGGCCCACTCTGGTGGCACTAACTTCTTCAATAGAAAGTATAAGTGGGGGCAGGGAAGGGGGAAATGACACTGTGGAATCTTTGTTCTTCATGATGATTTATAAAAAAAGAGGAATCCAGCTTGATCTTCAGATCCTTGTTTGAGTTTGTAGGGCTGGCAGTTAGGGGAAAAAAAGTTGTCAACTCAGCAAATTTGACCTGGCAATCATCATGAGACAGTAAACATAGATTGCCATGTTGCTATTTTGACAAGAATTATTTTCTAGAGTAGTACTGAACTTTAATTGGTGCTTAATTGACACATAGGACCTTGTGTGGAGCCCGGGGACTGGGTAAAAACTATTTGTAATGAAATTGCAGAGTACATGACGTTTTGGAGTCTCCTTGGAATCTGTAGCTGATAAAACATCGGTAAAGAATATAGAAACTGAGTAACAAAGTGGATTGTTACATGTTGATTAGGCATTGCTCCAGCTGAACTGTTCCACAATCAAAATAATGTTCATGTCCTTAAACTTAAATACAGCTCAGTCATTGCAAACTCCTAGAAATGATGATAAATTCAGCTCTAGCCTGTAAAGTGACAGTGGAAACATTCATGTCCATATGGAGGGTTTCCCAAGGCTTTGGCAACAGGGACCTATTTAGCAAATAAAAAAAAAAAAGCTTTTCTATTCACACTGCTTCCTGTGAGCAAATATTCCATCCTCCTTGATCTATAACCAAATCAATTTGAGTGCAAGGTAACTATAACAGAGAAGTATTGTTTACTTCAAGTAATATTTGCTGTGCGTGCATTTCATTATCCTCTATCTAACTTATTCCAGTCCTGAACAAGACCTACTATTTGTTCTTTTCTACACTGAATGAAAAACGCTTGCTCACATGGTGTCAATTTGGAGTGAGAGATGTAAGATAAATGTCATGCGAAATACTTATTACGTGCAGCTTAGGTCTGAAAACATGTTGGAGTAAAATATTGCTCCATGTTTGTTGTTCCATGCTGAAATCATAAATGTAATCAGCAACCCAATTTATTAAACTTATTGGAGGATTGTAGTAAGATCTGGAATTACACAAAATTAATGCACTGCCTTTTACATGGTTTTAAAACCTCCAAAAATATTTGAAAAGATTTTATGAGTATGTGGACCTGAATAGGTTCATATAGTAATACCTAGCTCTTAGATAGTGTTTTTTCATCAATAGGTCTCACAGCAGTTCACCCTATTTAATGTTTTTAGCTTCAGAATACCACGGGCAGATGGGGAAAATATTAGTTTCCCTATTTTATAGATGGGAAACTGAAGCCCAAGAGGCTGCTAACTGACATACCCACAGGAAGTCTGTGGCAGAGCAAGGCACTGAACTCAATTTCCCAAATCTTAGGTGATTGCCCTAACCACTGGATCATCCTTCCTGTCTATTAAAATATAGAAATATAGTCTCTTGAAAAAGGGCCTGTAATTCAGTCATGTTTGATGCAAGTGAAATGACAGCTATTCGTTTGTTACAGTAGAATCCTGGGCTAGAACTGTACAAACATACCCCTTTGGCATTGTTTACTGTAGTAAATACCAGAACTAAGGAAGAAAACCTTTTAAGAGCCAGATTGTTGAAGCATGGGTGTGTGTTGGGCTCAGGTAGCCCTTTTCTCTCCTCAAGATTCATGGCTAGGAAGCAGCTATTGGAGATGCTGAGTGCCCTGGGGTGCCAGCTAACACTACCAGCAGCACTTAGTGCCCCAGAGGAGGCATGTGTAAGTGGGGTGCAAGCAGGTGCAGAGCTTGCAGGCACCACAGAAATACCTCATGTAGATGTGGTGTGAAACATGCTGGGCTAAGGCCGAGATGATGGACTGGGCATTCTCTGCATCGTTTCCCCCATTCCTATCAAAGATGTGTCCTTTCCTTATGTAAATATTGAGCCAGGGTCCTCGGAGGGAAGTTCTGGGGGGACAGCAGTGAGCAGTGGATGCCCTTTGCAGCACAGAATCAGTGGGGCTGTGCTATCATAGATGGGATCAGTAGGAGGCAATGCACAGTCGCAGGGACTCCAGAGAATTGGGGTGGCTCTTTCCTCCAGCAGTTCCCCAAGATCTGTGGATTTTGTGAGCTACGCAGGCCATGCTGACAAGAATGAAGAGAAATTCAGTTCTTTTAGCGTTCCCCAAATTCTAATTTTGTGAGTTTGTTTTTGTTCTTTTGCTAAAGGCTGTTTCGTGAGCTAATAGCGGATAAATACATTTCTGGTGTATTTTTGTTTGGTGTTTTCATGGTGCTTTTGAATGCCTTCCTTCACTATATCAATATCTTGATCTTATCTTTATTTAGCAGCAACTTTGTCATATCTCCTGAGCTGCCATCCCTTATCAAATATCAACTGAAAGAGCCACCCAGAGTTGTTACACTTCCAGCTGCTTGAACCGTCTCTTTATTTCAAAGTAACCAGGCTGCCTTATAGTACATCCACTATCCAGGCATGAGAAACTAAGGTTCTTTGAAACCCAGCCCTCAGCCATTTTTATCTTTCACTGTGGGGTACTATTTCCTTTTGACAAATAAGATTTTAAGTAGAGATTCTCTGTACAGTCCAGGACTGCGTTGTGATAGCGTGGAACAGAAAGCACTCCTAGAGAGAAGAAACGTGGCAGTCAGTATTAAAACACAATGTGAAATGCATGAGCACCAATGTCAGACTAGGATGTATTTTGATCCATAAAGTGGGAAGGAGTGAGCCCCAGGAGAGGGCATTTTGAGGCTGATTGTGGTTCCATATTGAGGGCCAAATTAAGGCACAGGTTTGCTTGATGGGATGCTGAGGTGACAGGGCCAAGCAAAAGTGCTCGAGCATATTACACCTGGGAAGGGCAAGAACAGATCTAGAGTGTGTTCAGATCAGGCACTGCCCCTGCTCGGCTCTCTAGGGGCTGTCTGGTCCATAGGCTGGGCATGAGCATGAAATACAACCTAGTCCTATCTGGCTACCTCTGGAAAGAGTATATTATACAGGAAGGGCACAAAGATACCGGCTGTGCTGATGGCTTTTTGTAAACGTAGATGCTTACCACTTAGAACTCCATGGAGAACCCCCTCCATGGGCACATTTATAATGAACAGGGGCTTCATATATGCACACACCATGGGAATATAGGCCAGCCCCTTTGGCATTGAACACCCATGCTACCCAATTTGAAATAAAGCAGTAACTCTGTTGGTTGTCAGTAAGTAGCAGGCTCTTCTCTTCCGTGCATCCATCTGCTACCCATTCAGAATTACATGCACTACACCAATATACGTCCACTAAGTGTAATGACTTTGGTTCCTACTGGCTTCAGAGAGGTTCAGCCTCTATAATTCACTATCACTCCCCATCCCTTCACCTCTAAGAGATCCAGTCCCTTCTCACATTTCCATTTCCATCAGTATTACCAACCCCAACCATTCACAAGCCAGGAGTCAGGCCACCCGAAATCAGTAGAGTGTGCGATAAATAAATGAATGACTGTTGGATTCTTTTCATTTCCCTGCTGAGTGGTTGAGGCTTTATGGTGCACTTGGCTCAGATTTTCAAGCTTTTCTTTCCAACCGTGAGCATTAGTAACTTTTTTCCCCCCCAAAGAAAACTGAGATTCTCACATAACTTCATGCTTCCAGGAGCTTTAAGAAAAATGCCGAATACTGCAAGGCTTGCAAGAGTTGACAACGGTCTGCACATTGGGCAACCAGGCAACTGTCTGCTGCAGCCCCTGCTAGTCTACGGTGTAACGTGTTAAGCGTTAACAATACTGGGCTGGGTGGGAAAGTAAGTGCCACTGAGATTATTCCCAATGGAGACAACTAATGTCTGCTTTTGTTTATCCAAATTGTGTGTTGGGCTGCTTTTAGTATCATACTTTTCATCCCCCAGCCTCACCCAAATCAAACATTAAATTAACATGTGTCCGATTCACTCTGCAGCTGTTGACAGAGACCGAACACCGGCCCGGTTGTGTTCCCAGTAGTAAAAGAGTTAATGCAGAAATAAATCATCTGGAGGAAATTATCTTAGACATCAAAAGCGTGCAGGGAACACACACACACACACACAGAAGCACATTGAGTGGGGAGGAGCTAGATACACAGTTTCCAGTACATTAACTTGCCTACGCTAACCCTTCTCTGAAATGCGTGGGACTGGCAGATAAAGAGAGGTATAAAGGCTGAAGGGTGAGTGGCAAGCAGTGAAAGAGGACAGTGCTGCCTGCAACCCACGGACAGAGGAGGTGATTTTGGAAGGAGCCATCATGGAACCGGAGGAGTACCGACAGAGGGGTGAGTGAGGGAGAGCCTCTTGCAGGCATCTCCAGGCTATCAAAGTGGGTGGCATTTACTTGCTGGAAGAACTGTTGTGGGGCTGGGAATGGTGCATGGCAGTCAAGGTGGGTTCTGCCCACGGAAGTGCTCTTACACACACACACCCATGCAGGCTGACACTCTGCACTCGGGTTAATTGGTGTTAACGCTTGAAGTTGGCAGGAGAGAGATTGGATGGTATATCCCCCCTGAAAGTGAGTTTCAGAGGAGGGTGTGATGTCCATTCATTTCCTTGGCCTTGTAAATACAACACTACAGCAGCTGACAGCAATGGTCCGTAGCCCGTAGTCTAGATCAACTTTATGGGAGAGGGGTGTATAATGTACCCTGGGCCAATCTCCAACTTGGTTGACAGCCTGTGAAACCAAACTGATGTGAGTGTAGTTGCAGAGGTGTAATTCAGGCCCATTAGTGTGTGGCATATAGTTTAAAATTCATGCACTTTATGTGCCTGAGGCAGGACGGAGAGAGTGTCTAACAAGTGGAGAAGAAGCCAAGAGCATGCAATTGCTTTCAGAGAGTGACAGAGAGAGGGTGGATTATGAAAAGATCGAGTATTATCTTATTTCGCTGAAACACACATTTCAGTGGATTTCAGCTGCAGCTACGAATATCTGAACATCCATCAGTGATTAGATAAGGCACTTTAAAAATACCTTCTGCTATTTAACACTTACATAGCTCTTTTCATTTGTAATCTCAAAGCTTTTTACAAACGTGGGACACTGAGGCAAAGAGAAGTTAAATGTCTGGCCCTAGTTGAGACAGATAGCCAGTGACAGAGCTGGGACCAGAACCCAAGTCTCTTGTCTCTGGCTCTCTGCTTTTTCCCAATAAAAGTCTGCTTTTCTACATGAGGAATATTTAGAAGCTTTCTGCCTTTGGGAGGCTGTTTCACAAATCCATCTCAGCTGTGGTGTGCAGTGGGTGTTCTTAAGGAAACAGGAGAATAAAAGTTCACAAAGCTGTTACAAAGTGTAGCAATTGAAACTATTGCTATGGAGCATGGTGATGTTTCATTATATGAGCAAGGAAACAAATATGTTGCCAGCCAAACGCTATCAAGTGAGATTCTTCTTGGGGGAACAGGGAGTCTTGAGCAAACTCCCAAGGCACTAGCCAAAGTCAGTTTCTGAGGAGAGATTCATCTTTAACTAAAGTCTAACAATCTGTACTGGAAACCCTGGGACTGCTTTAAAATGGTCACTGAAGAGAAGTGACTGCTATTATCAGAGGTCCTTAGTGTAAATTTCACTGTAGTTGGCAACCTCCATATTTTAACCTTTTTACAGGCATCCTTTGCCTTTCTGCCCCGCTCTTGAGTTAGGAGGGTTGAGACCAAGGCACTTTAGGGTTTCCTGCCATTGTACGTGGAGGGAAATGTGCCACTGTATCCCTTGAAAGCCAGAGCCCATCACTCAGGATTTGCCGACCCAGGCGATGTGTGACATACAGTAAAAGAAGTAGGTGACTTAAAGGGGGAAAGTATCGTTCTTTTAATGTAGTCACTTTGGCTCTCCCAGCCTTGACGGCTGAGGAATGTCCCTTGTAGTCAGTACTACAGTTACACATTGAGTGGTTTGGTTACTGAGCCCTATCGAATGTTGAAGACAAAATGCAAAGGGGGTGTGTGAATTGCTATGTGCTACTGTTCCAATGGCCTGACTTCAAAGGGCACATCCTGCCTCTTCCAGGGAAAGACATGGTGGATTACATTTGCCAGTATCTGAGCAACGTGAGAGAGAGACGGGTGACTCCAGATGTGCAGCCTGGTTACATGAGGGCCCAGCTGCCTGACAGTGCCCCTGCAGATCCAGACAGCTGGGACAACATCTTCGGAGACATTGAGAGGATCATTATGCCTGGGGTAAGAACTAGAGTAGAACCAGCATCAAGAAAGTGTCACTACCATCCAGTGTGAACATCTGCACCCTGGAAATGAGTAGTTCATAATGAACTCTACTTAATTAACTAACACAGGCATTTTATCATGGGAGAAGATCCATGGGGTTACAATTCAATAATGCTGAAATCAACAGTTCACTGTTGCAGCAATCAGATATAATAATGAACTTCCCTGAATCATCTGATGTAATAAAAAATAAAGATACTGTAGTGGATTGTTGTCAGAAGATCATTTCCTGTTTGAAAATGTATGTCTGTATGTTTGATTTAGATAAACTCCAAAAGAAGGCAGAAGTAATTATCTAGTTACTGCAAATTAGTATCTTTGACCATGCTTCCTTGCTGTTGACGTTACATTTGAACTTGCTGTTATCAGATCTCCATGAGGGAACTGTGAGCCTTTCTCATCACATGGTGTTAATTTGTGTGGCTGGGTCAGAGTTCTCTTCCACTGTTCAAGATGTAATTTCTTTGCATCTTCTGATCTAGGTTGTCCATTGGCAGAGTCCACATATGCACGCCTACTTTCCAGCTCTTACTTCCTGGCCTTCCCTTCTGGGGGATATGCTGGCTGATGCTATTAACTGTTTGGGATTCACATGGGTAAATAATACCGATTTTATATAATTCTGAATGCTACTCCTTGGTCTGTGTGATGCAGAAGGCCAGGCCAGATGATCAAAACAGTGTCTTTTGGCTTTAAAATCTATTAATCAATAAATACATTTATTTCATTCAAGCTATTTTAAGCTGTTTGCACAACTAAAATATTAAACTGCTTTTTAAAAAATAATCTCTCATTTTTAGATGTAATCATTTCAATGTGTGGCTACGGGAGCAAAAATGATATGCCAGTGAAGGCTGTACGTGGAGTTGTTCCTGATTAACTGTTCCTGAATAACTCCATGTGTGGATACTCTTAATCTGGAACGAACGAGGCGTGTCCTTAGTTAATTTACCCAGTATGAGCTAAGCTAAACAGGCACCAGGCACTCTTGTTCCAGAATTAGAGGGTCCAGCCATGGAGCTATTCAGAATCAGCTCTTGCACTTTAAATTCATGCCCTATCTTAATCCGTGTTAACTTTCAAGTTAGACAAAACCTAAGAGGCAAAATGACACAAATCAGCCATTAGGAAGGCATTGGTCCAGTTTCCGCTTCCTCTTTGCTTCTGGTATGGAAGTAGCACATCAACTTCTAGGAACAGTCCCTGTGGATTCCCTTGGTTTATGTTGTCTTAGGCAAGGTCAGTGGGCAACGAACCATCCATGATTCTGTTGTGGACAAGGCTCCAATCATGTTAGTTTATTACTGAGGCGTGGCTGGGTGGTGCCGCAGGGCCAGCATGCATAGTTTTTTCCATGCGGGGCCTTAGTTTTCCACCAACCTAGGAAGACTTATCAAAGTACTCATACATTGTGACTTGGACAATTCAGTCTTTTCTTCAGGGGGCCCTTTATGAACTGGGCTTGAGCTGTTCGATGCCTAATGCCAGTGTTACTTGGATGAGAGGCAGCAGCTAAACTCAGCTGATGTTGAGATGGGGCTCAAGCATTTTGAGGAGTTTGTTGGTGGCCTGTGTGCGCGCCCGTTACTCAGGGAGTGCAGCTGCCTTTCGCAGGGTGGAGTTTGGAGGTCACCCTTCACTGCCTTCTCAGCATGGGGGCGCACGTTGCGAAAGTGGTCAAAAGTTCCCATTTGCAGTGCAGAAGTGATGAGATCAGAGCCCCGTTGGGCTAGATGCTGTCCACTTGCAATCCAAACGGACAAGGTAGAGAAAGAGTGGGAGGAAATGTTACTAAACATATTTTACAAATGAGGAACTTGCCCATGGTCACAGAGTGAGTCTTTGGTAGAGCTTGGAATTGAATCCAGGTTTCGTAAGTCCCAGCTTAGTGCCTTAATCACAGACCGTTCCTGCTCTCTCAAAAGTGTCAGTAACTTCCTGGGGGTGTATGGGATATCCTCCCATTTTCTCAGACATGGGTGTCGCCGCAGCAATCCGCGCCTTTGTCACTCCCAAACTAGTTTACTGTAAAGGATATTTTTAAACCTGCAGCATGGCACGTAAAGAAAACAGAGGGTATGAGGTTTACTACCCTAGGTTATACTTTCACAGGTCCTTTGGATGAACTAAAACATGTCTGAGTCTCTTTGTTTCAATTTCTAGGCCTCCAGTCCAGCCTGTACAGAACTGGAAATGAATGTAATGGATTGGCTAGCTAAAATGCTTGGCCTTCCAGATCAATTCTTGCACCATTGCCCAGACAGCCAGGGAGGAGGAGTTCTACAGGTAGGAGAGCTCAGTGCACACGCTCAGAACAGCTATTCCTTTGCTCACACAAAACCCCCTTTTGAAGTCAATGGAAGTTTTTACTTGGGGTGAAGTTTCTAGAAGTCCTGTGCCCAATTCCAGGGGCCACATTTTAGGAAGGATGTGGATGAATTGGAGAGAGGCCACAGGAGAGAAACTAAAGTGATACAAAGTTTAGAAAATCAGACCTCTGAGGAAAGGTTAAAAAAAATCTCGGCAAGAATCTTGAGAAAAGAAGACCGGGATGGGGGGGGCACACCCGATAACAGTCTTCAACTGTGTTAAGGGCTGTTATAAAGAGGATGGTGATCGATTGTTCTCCATGTCCATTGAAGGTAGGACCAAAACCAGTGGGCTTAATGTGTAGCAAGGGAGATTTAGGGTAAATATTGGGACAAACATTTTCACTCTAAGGGCGGTTAAGTTCTGTGATTTTTAAAAGTCAATCTTTGTGTAGAATGATGATAGGATGGAGCCTGAACTGAATTACAATATATGAGCTACTTCTCTTGGGGTCTGTCTCATTGCTAACTGAGGCCATCTTAACTTTTCCTGCTGATTCCTTCATTTCACATCATCCTTGTATGTTCCAAAATTGCATAAGATCTCCTAGGGATAAAGGAGGCTTCTCTAGCAACCTATTTTTCTGCCAGTAATACTGTCCCACACAAGTAGTCCCATTTACTTCAAGTCTTGTGTTCTTTGCATGTATAAGGATTGTAGGATCAAGCCCTGTATTTTTAATAGTTTCCGTAAGCCCTCATTCAATGTCCACTAAAGTCAATCAAAAACTCCGACTGACTTCAGTGGACCTTGATCAGGTCCATATTTTCTGTGGATGATACTATTTTATAGTCACAGGAAAATGTACAGTACTTTCTTCTTGTTAATGCTCTCCTGCTTGTTCAAAGCACACAGCATTCAGAATGCAACATTGGCCCACAGAGACCAGCAGCACAGAGAAGAGGATCAGTGGGGTGCCTGTGCACATGAAATAACTTATGAAGGAAATAAAATAGAGGAGGTATAAGATGATTGCTCTAGTGAGATTAGCACATCCCTGACAGGCTAGCAAGAAAGGAGGAAACTGTTCTGAGATAGTCTGCAATTAATAAGCAATTGTTTCTTTGCAGAGCACTGTCAGCGAATCAACCTTGATTGCTCTGCTAGCAGCAAGAAAAAACAAAATTCTTGAAATGAAGGTTTCGGAGCCAGATACTGATGAGTCCACTCTGAACTCTCGTCTTGTTGCTTATGCCTCTGATCAGGTCGGTTCCCACTCTCATGAATAAACGAATTAGTTCCTGTGTTATCAGACTGAATAATAACACATTGCAATTTTATGTCAAGAATCAAAGCACTTTGCAGCCATGAATGAACCCTGCTGAGGTGGGTGATCTTAGTCCCATTTTACAGCTGGGGAAACTGAGTCACAGCAAGGTGACATGCCTTTTTTAAGGTCACAGTGGCATTAAGAGCTCCCGATTTTTCTGACTCTCACTCCTGCACTTAGACATTCTTCCTTTCCACTATTGGCCAAACCTTCCATGTGCTCCATCCAGTGCACAAGATACGTACTTGAGAGATCACCTGTTTCCCCAGGACATGCATGTTGCCATAGCAGAGATACTCGAGCTGGATCTCCCTCACTATAAATAAGAGGGATGTTCTTGGTAACTTCCCCTTGGTTTTGGAACTTCCTCATCTCCCTAGGTTCACCAGCGCCCAGATTTGCTATTCTGTCAGCAAAGCCCATTTCTGTTCTCCTTCCTAAAGCTCCTGCGGAGGGAATAGTGTGAGGGGGCTATATTTCTAGGCAGTCCTTTTGGGATGTGAAGTTAAGCAAGAGGCACACACCATACAGGATGGATCCCTACCGCTAGAAACGTGAATAAATAAGTGGAGTATGTAACTTCCATGTAATAATTGTTACTAACCCAAAGTTTCCAGGGACCTGACCAGAGTGAACAATAAAACAAAATATTTAGGGTTTTATTAACCTGAATTATTACAATTACTATATCTCTTGCTTTTGTTGTAGTCACTCTCCTTTCTAATGCCCACACTCCGCTGGACTTGCTTAGGTTCACACCTTCCTCATTTACTGTTCTTTTAAGGCTCATTCCTCAGTAGAAAAGGCCGGCTTGATTGCACTTGTGAAGATGAAATTTCTGCCAGTGGATGAGAACTTTGCCCTCCGAGGCGAAGCCCTGAAGAAAGCCATTGAAGAAGACAGAAACCAAGGTCTAGTGCCTGTGTTTGTAAGTTCTGCTTTTGGGTACTGACATATGGGTGTATTATAAATGTCCATGTAAAAAATGTGTCTGAATCACTTTGCTACTGTGGTAACAATAACGAATTCAAGGTAAAAATACAGAACGTGAATAATTTACAATTCAATTTATTCAAGTAATAAGGTACAATTTCCATTCTGACTGAATTGTTAGCCTGATTGGTTGTTAAACGTGTGGGTCAAAAAAGATTATTTAAATATACCGTCTTGACAAGTCTTTGCTTTCTTCCAGGTTTGTGCGACATTGGGTACAACTGGTGTCTGTGCTTTTGACAGGCTATCAGAGCTGGGTCCAATCTGTAAGCATCTTTTTAACCACAAGATCATATACAGGCAGTAAATGGAGGCATGTGTGGGATTTTTTATGCGGCGTTAGGAGCAAAGAGAGAACCACTATTCGGCTGAACTTTTAGGGCCTCATCCAAGACCTTTGGAGTCAATAGTAGTCTCTCCATTAACATCTGTGATGTTTGAATTAGGCCATTAAAACATGTCCTGTTCAAAATGGATGAGGTTCTGTGGATGCCCTAATACCAAAGAACCTCAGGAGTTCTGCCCTGTGAGGAACAATAACAGAATAGGTATGCCGGGTACCCCACACTGTCTGCATGGGGAGCCTGGAAGCATTTTTTAAAGTGGTGGCAGGACATCACTGTGGCCCTTACAGCCATGTTTCAAAGGACTGGGAAGTGGTGGTGGATCCTGCTCCAACCCAGGTTCTGATTATTGGGTGCAGAGAGCTGTGGTGCTGCTTTTTACGCTGCCATTGGTTGGGAGGTGGATTCCCTCCGGCTGTGATTCCCTGACTCTAGTTTTGTGCAGAGGATGTGGGTGGGAAATTTCACTCACTATGAATACAGATGACAAGACCTCAAATGTTAAGAGGCTGCCTTACACAGGGGGGAGGATTAGCCAAGGTTCTGTTGTGGAATAGAGATTGGATCCAGATGGGCCTATCTTTTCCAGGGGATCCAGGTATTTGATGCAGGGTCAGCTCTAAGATAGACTGCCCTGCCTTGTGTCCAAACACTTTTCTCTTGTCTTCTAAACAAAATTTAAACCTAGTTCTCCAGAGAGGAAAAGCGAAGTGTTAACTTGCTGAGCCACCACGACCCCACACACAACAGTTTCTATTTCTCCAGGTGCTGCTGAGGGACTCTGGCTTCATATTGACGCTGCATATGCAGGAACTGCATTTCTCTGCCCTGAATTTCGAAGATTTTTGAATGGAATTGAATATGCAGATTCTTTTACTTTCAACCCTTCCAAATGGATGATGGTTCACTTTGATTGCACTGCATTCTGGTGAGTGGAGCAAAAAAGGGAAAGGGTTAAGGAACTAGCACTCAATGTACAACATACAAACAGCAAGGCCTTCCTCTGAGGAATTTTTTACTAAGCACAATTCATTCTTGTATTAATAGGGTCAAAGACAAATACAAATTACAGCAAACCTTCAGTGTTAATCCTGTCTACCTCAGACATGCCAATTCAGGGGCTGCTATCGATTTCATGGTAAGTAGCCACCTGGAACCAATACTTTTCATTTCCTACAAAATGTCTGAACAGCAACTGCCAGATTCCTTATATTCCTGGAGCTTGTTTCGTGTGATAGGCATGTCTATGATGTAGAATATAGCAACAATCACAGCGATGTGTAAATACAGTTTAAATAGGAGAGCTTGACCTGAGCGCTGGCAGTAAACCTGCATTGCTTGTAAAATTGCACAGAAACTCTTCTAGAGCAAATACAGAAGCGAGAAGCTATAAATATAGACACTAGTCAGGTTAATCAAACAACACTTGGCTATTACAATCTTCTGTTACCCTGGAGATTTATTGTCTGTGTGTGTTGGGATATTGAGCCAGATCCTCAGGTGATGTAATCAGTACAACTCCATTAACTTAATTGGCGCTACTCTAATTGACACTGAGGATCTAGCCCACTGCCTCCATCAGGAAAAGGTCACGTCCATGTAATGTATTGTCACAACAGTTCCAGATGAAGAGGCTTTTACATGTTTGTAGGATTTATTCTGTCTTATTCCTAGTCTAACCTACATCAATCATTCTGATACATGCCATAGTTATGGGAAAATAGGTAAACAATGGGAATTCCTTGATTTGAAACAACAGTAAAATAAATCAAACCTCCATTTAGATTGAAATGCTGCTGTTGGTGGTGGTGGGGAACTAAGAAGCGAATCATGTTAGATCTATCTGACTGAATTCCTGAATACAGTGTAACAAAGAAATATTCTACAAAACCAGTGTTTCAGCTACGGGCCCATCAAGGTCCTTAAAAAGGCAGTTGTTTTCTTTCTTGGTATCAGTATGGTTTATTTCTTTAATTAGCGTACCTTGCTCCCTCTGGTGGTTAATTTGGAGCCGTGTGGATACTTTGATATAGTTTCTTTTTTTATAATGTACTCTGGCCCCCCCCATTAGATGACTGCCATTGTTTTTACTAATTTTTCTATTCTCATTTATCCCCTTCATCTTTTAGGCCCTAAGTCAGGAAAATGTCCCTTTCAGGACAGCATTAAGCACATGGGCAAGTCAATGGGACTTAAAGTTCAGCATTGCTATCCTCAGTTGCAACAGACTAACTATATTTAAGTGTTTTCCTGACTCAGGACCTTAATCAGTTTATATCACCCTCTTTACTGTGAAAGGGAATAATAAAAATTAACTAGGGCATCAAACGCTGTAATAGGTGAGTGCAGTACTCAAAAGGTAATAGTTATTCAGAACACCTGGAAAAATAACAAAATAGAATCTTCTTTTAATGACTGTTTTTAGGTCAACTCCTGCCATCCTTTTTACTCAGGTCAAACTTCTGGTATGGTTAAGGGTTACACACCTGAAAAGAGGGGTGCAGGACCACACTCTATGATGCCGAAGTGGGACTCTCTTTAAAATTGTTTTTTTGATTTGCTGACGTGCCGTTGTTTTATTCACAGCACTGGCAAATTCCCCTGAGTCGTCGGTTTCGCTCTTTGAAGCTCTGGTTTGTGATTCGTTCCTTTGGGGTGAAAAAGCTTCAAGCACATGTCAGACATGTACGTGAATTAGCATTACAAGTGTTAACATATTGATATTACTTTTCAAAAACAACGGTGAGGCTGGGTAGCAGAGATCCTCTTGCACATACATATATTGGAATGCCACTGAAAAATGTGTGCTGCTTTTACTCTGAAGTCATCTGTAAGCCCGTTAGAGGTCTTGATTTTGTAGTTTCTATGGAGGCAAAATTCTCATTGGATTTGCTAGTAGTTTTGTCTACAAAGGGTTACAGGACTGGGCATACAGACAAAATCTTTTTCTATCTTCCACAAACTCAAAGAGCTCTCCATGTGGAACTGGGCAAGCTACGGAGAGGCCAAGCAAGCAAATCCAATGCTTCTCTGCACATCACAAAGCAGTACTCTGAGGCTTTCTTTGGAGCAATGTCGGGGTAGTTCTGGAGGTAGGCAAGGGTGGCTTCATGGTCCATGTGTCTGCACCTGTTCAAATCCACAGGCCTAAGCCCCTGAGTGTAAGTATAGGAGGCCAAAGTGTGGTACACCCTCATCTAGGAATGTCCCTACTGGTGATCCACAGCCCAGAAGCATGGGGACAGATTACATTCTGCAGCCTTCTTCCAGAGAGCCTCAGCTTAAAACCCAGTTGCTTTAGTTTTGTACAAAGATCAAGGGTTCACCTGTAAGGGTCTGATCACAATGCATCAAAGCCAGAGCTGTTCCATTGACTTCAATGGGTTGCAGATCAGGCTTTGAATGATCAGATCAGATATTTTGGCAACTGGGTCAAATCTTGCAAAGCTAAGGCCTCAGTGTTTTGGCATTAGGTGCGTGAGGTTGTGGTTGGCTTTATTTATCTGCTTAATTTTGCATCTGATGCATTGTTTGTCATTCACCAGAAATAAGCACCTTTTAAAAACACATTTTAAATTGCAGGGCACTGAAATGGCCAAATACTTTGAGTCTTTGGTCAGAAGCGATCCCCTCTTTGAAATCCCTGCCAAGAGACACCTCGGACTAGTTGTATTTCGTTTAAAGGTAAAGATTATGATTATTTGTATTCTACATTAATTTTGGAATGAATCAGCAGTGGCCAGCCTCACGTCTCCCGGCTTGATTGCTATGGGTAAGGATTATATGAAGGAATGTAACAGGATCACTGGCAATTGTTACAGACTGATGTAGACCTCCAATATGTAAAGTCCACTGTAAATGTACATTTCTTCTTCTATATTTTTAAAACAGGGTCCCAACTGGTTGACAGAAAAGGTCTTGAAAGACCTGAGTAAATCTGGTAGCCTCTTCCTTATTCCAGCCACCATTCGTGACAAGTTCATCATCCGCTTTACTGTAACGTCTCAGTTCACAACCAGAGAGGACATTCTGCGAGACTGGCACATCATCCAACAAACGGCGACCCAAATCGTTAACCAGCATTACATGTTGCAACCCAGCAACTCTGCAGATGGGGCCATCATCCGCAGCTTCATAAGTAACCCCAGGCCTAATGCCGATAACACTTCTTCGGTTCACACAGAGGATGGAGAGCACAAAGCGCCTTTCAGAAAGATAATAGTGCAGCCTAAAAAGGTGGCCGTCAGTCCCACTACATGTGTGGTCAGTCAACACCTGGAAGCCCAAGCGGAACTGCTGGATGACTGCTTTCCAGAAGATGGCCCAGATGTCACCAAGCATAAGTTATCCTCTTTCCTATTCAGCTACTTATCTGTTCAAGACAAGAAAAAGACAGCCCGCTCCCTCAGCTGCAACAGTGTGCCAACTGTCGGTCATAGCGGGCTGAAGGCAGCAGCCTCGGAGCTGAAAGGCTCTTGCACCAGTGATAAAATCCTTTCCAAGCTGCCCGAAGAGGTCATGATGCTCAAAAAAAGTGCCTTCAAAAAACTGATTAAGTTCTATAGTGTTCCTAGCTTTCCTGAATGCAGCATTCAGTGTGGCCTTCAGCTGCCTTGCTGTCCTCTGCAAGCAATTGTTTAACAGATGAAACAGATAGCCTCCTGAGGTGGAAGAGAACCAAAGTTCGCTTATTCATATGCAATATTACCATATAGAAACAATGTGAATGATCATTAAGAAAAGTCCTGTGCTTGTACTGAAGCAAAACATGTTGTGTATTTATTGATTAAAATGACAAATAAACCCTTATTCGGTGAAGCTCCTCCTTCCAGACTGCGGTGGGGTTTGAACTGGCTTTTGGAATGCTAATGTCTGCTTTCCCAGGAGCCTGTTCGCAGATAGCAGGCCAGATTCACTGCTCATTTAAACCTCTGGCTTCAATAGCAATGCATGAGGTGCAGTTCAGCTGTGAATTGGGCCCATTTATTCTAGTGGTTTGATTATTGACTGAAAAGTTTTTGGGGCTGATTCACACCTGAGGGTCAGGGGATGCTAACAGCTCCTCCACGCTGTGCCTGAGGAAGGCTTTCGCTCATGCTGACCTTCCCAGGAGGCTCTGCCAGACAAAGGCAGCTTCAAAAGCCAGTGAGAGATTGGCAGGAGCCCTGCCTGCTTATCTAGCCAATCTGCTAAAGGCCCTCAGTGCAGGGGGGGGTTGTGGGCAGCTTTACAATGTTGCAAGCCCTGTTCCATGCAGATTTACCACCGCTGGGCCAGCACAACCTAGGCAGGGACTTTGGCTCAGTAACAGAGCCGGCGTGAGGCATAAGCAGACTAAGCAATTGCTTAGGGCCCCAAGCAGCTCAAGGTCCCGCCCCCCCTTAATTAGCAGTATGTGTTGTGTGTGAGGGCCCCCAAAACATTCCTGTTTAGAGCCCCCACTGGGCTAGCTCCAGCTCAGTGCAGTAAGACCAAATTTTGCCTGTTCTATCTACGTGACACCAGTGGAGTCAAACAATTCCCATGGGGGTAAATTGGGCTACATAGATACAAACCAGGGCAGAGCTGAAACTATTAATCCTGTCCAGTTCACTTTGCCCATGTTTCTCTCATACCATCTGGTTAGTTTTTTTTTAACCCTAGCAAAACCTAAACCCAGCTCAATTATGTATTTCATTATGGAGATGCTGGCCTGCCATTATACAGCCCTATTTTCGTCCCACTGTAACGCAGGCAAGGAAAATTCTTGTGAATTATTATAAAAATCAGTCTTTTTTTGCACATTTATTATTCTGTGCATTAAAAAATACTTTAATGAGCACACATCTCTGCTACAAAGGAGAAAAACTAATGAGAGCATCTAATCCAAGGTTCTGAGAGCAGACGAGACAGTAATCTTAGGCCAGGCCTACATTTACTGGGAAATTTGGCAGCAGTCGATGGGAGTTACGCAAGCTACGCAGAGTAGTTTGCATTAATCCCGTTGATTTCATAACTCCTCTTGTATGTGGCGTCTTCACTGTGCTGCGCTGACAGGAAGTGCGTTCTACGCCACTTGAGGAAGTGGTTTTATTGTATCGACTTCGGTATCGATTGAGCTGGTCTTCACTGACTGCTCAATCGAGTCGGATAGACTGATCTGACGGCGGTGAGTTTGCCGCCATCATTGAAGACATACCCTTAGGCCTGTGCCACACACAGTTTGTGTACCTGTCTAATTATCTTGGTGAGGGGTGTGATTTTCCCCCTGATACAGTTATACCAGTACAAAAGTGCCTTATACTGGTATAGTTTATTCTCCTTTTTGCACTGGAATATACTATATGGGTATAAGTACATTTATTCTGGTAAAACTGCCTCCACATTGGGATGGGGGGGGTCATAATGCTTTAGCTATACTAGTATAGTTAAACTAGTACTATTTTTGTGTGTACACAGACTGTACGTGGCCCTCCCTTCACTCCAGGAGAAAGTAGTGGAAAATGTGTTGTGGATCAAAGGCAACCTACAACTGCTTCACAACTTAAATCCTGACTGTTAATTACCTGGAGTCACATAATGATTTATAATGGCTTCAGTGTATTGGCAAAAAGCCTAATAGAGAAGCTAGGGGCCCAGTTCTCCTCAGGCGTATGTGGACACACAAATCTAAAAAAATAAATCAGCATTTGGGTTTATTATTTATACAGTGCCACAGAGTTCATGATGATGTAAGACAATAGAAGACAGGTCCCTGCTCCAAAAGAGCTTACAATCTACATACATAGTAACACAAGTCGGGCCACAAAAAGATTGTGATTTGCCTAATAAATTGTGTATGTGCCTTTCTAATTCTGAATTTCTTTTCCTCCTGTTCCAGTTGGAAGCCCTGACTAAAAAAAACATTTGCGTATATGCTTAAGTGTTTCCTGAATCGGATCATGGGAGAATAAATTACACACAAGAACAGGAGTGATGGTGCACTGGGTCATAGAGCCTGTTCCAGGCACAAAGAGCAGTGTGAGAAAGGCACAGAAGAGTGAGTGGTGGAAGGGAGCAATATGGTGATGGGAGTGGACAGCGTTGGGTTCAAGAGGGCAAGAGGAAAGAAGAGCCAGGCTGAGATGTAAATGGAGGTAGAGTGTGTTCTGGGTGAAGCTGGAGAGTTTGAAGGTTAACACAGAGACCACAGGCAGAAAGAAAATTAGTTTTATGTAGATCTTGTCACTATTAAAAAATCTCAGTCACAAAATTTCAGATACAGACACTTGATAACCTTTATCAACTCACAGAAATGGCTTTTTGGACTTTTAAAATCAACAATAGATTTTGAAATCTGAACATTACAGTACAGTGATTTTTGGATGCACTTATAGTTTTAGATTATTATTATTTATAGCATTATAAATGTCCAGCGTCATCGGCACATACATCTTTTCTTTGTCATCCAGGAAATACAGGCTATCTTTGATGACTGCTGGGTTGAAGCCCTCCTCCACTAGTTGCACTTTACGGTGTTTAAATGTTCCTGTGATTTCAATGGCATCCTGGAAAAAAACAAAAGGATACTCTGACATTGGCAAGCAATTGGAAAAGTCAAACCATTCAGAAGGAAACAGTCTTGCATTTTCTCCAAGGGCAATATTTACATAAAGAAAAATGTAGTTCATACCTCAAGTGGTGTATACATTTAATATCTTTGAGATGTGGAATTCAGATTTGATGTAGCTTTCTGACATCATAGGTAACCCATGCTCAAAGCAGGAGTCAGAGACAAGCTAACAAAAATTTATAAGTACCTAAATTTACCCAAGAATTATTTCTGCAGGTTTCAGCATATAGGACATAATCATGGTTCTGGACCTTGGAATTGCCTTGGGTTTGTGATGGTGTGGACTAGGCCCAGAGGACCCCTGCTGGAGGTCTCAGGGTTCGGCGATACCAGTCCCAGGAAAGGAGCAGTGGAGCTAAGTCCTCCAAATGGCATAGCAAGGCTGTGGAAAAGCAGCCAATCAGGGGGAGGCTGGAAGGGGCTAGCCTATCAGAGGGTTGCAGGCTAGTATAAAAGGAGCCACAGTGCAGCCCCAAGGCAGTTCTTTGTTAAAGCCAGAGCAGTGTGGCTGGTGCTCCTGGCTGCCTAAAGGGAACTGCAGCTCAGAGTCTGAATACAGAAGAGCCCTGAGGTAAGGGTAAAGCGTCAGTGAAGGTGGAGCTGCAGGGAAGTGGCTCAGGGAACTGAAAGGAGTTCCATTAAAGGGACATGGTAGCCGTGGCTGCTATTCTTAGGGTTCCTGAGCTGGGACCTGGAGTAGTGGTTACTGTAGAAGTAGCCTACAACTGGACAGTGATGATCCCCTAGAAGGGGATCTAAACTACTTAGTGGCCCAGCTGGGGCCGGAAGACCCAGAGAAGGCAAAACCCTTGTCCCCAGGGAAGAAGCCCTGAGGGTACAGCCCAGTATCAGGGCCAGATCTGTTTAAAGACTGTAGACACACCCAACCAAAAGGGGTGCTTGCGGGAGGTGGGTGACACACACTTACAGGGCCACAGCAGCCAAATGCCACTTTAAGTCTTCTGCACTGCCTCCCATCCTGAACCGATCACTATGGCCTTTAGCAACAAGGCCGGGAGACTCCCCTGTGTATACGTACAGCAAGTTCCATCTCTAATTTAGGGAGACTCAATCACTTCAGGGCCTGATCTAACAAAGCACTTAAGCACATTCTTAAAGTTCAGCCTGAAATTTAAGCATGTGCTTAAATGCTTTGCTGAAGCAGGGCCTGAGTGATTTCTGGTAAAGAAATGGTGTGATAGGGTACATAGCTTCTTTCAGGCCACAAAGGGGTGCCTTGCAGCCATAGCATTCTCCATCCAGGAGCTTGACCAAGCCAGGCTGTAGCACAAAGTGGTCTCCAGGAACAGGAGTGAAACCAATGGAAGGTCGGCTTCAAGGGAATTCTTCCCTGCTCAGTGCAGGGGAGTTTAAAATAAAAAATCAGCTGGCTCCAAATTAAGCCTAGTATAGTTAAGCCTGTTCTGAGTGGGATGTGAAAAGGGCAGAATTTCTCTCAGAAAAGGAGAGAAGGAAATCTCTAGTCCACCTCAGCAGGGTGCACCCTGGATGAAAAAAGAACAGTAAAGTTTGCCTCATGATTATTTGCGTAACTACCCAAAGACAGAGTGTGGATTAAATCGTTTGGAATATTAATATCTCTTTCTTCTGATGCACCACCCTGTAAATATATGGTCTTCTTGAGAGGGAGAATTTTTATTTGTAATAATAAATACATAAAATCAAATTACCCTCCAGATTAGTTTCCTCAGTTTCACTTAAACATTAATTTTCACCAGGAATCATATAGAAAAAGAGGGCTGAGGTGGTTCATTCATCAATGTATTGAAATCCAGACGCTGAAGGGTCCCTAGCAAGCAGAGTGCTCCTGGTGGGTGGATCTCTATGTCTGCATGAGCACTTTAGAGAACAGCCACCTGAGCTCCTTTCACTGTGTCAAGGGGTATGTAACAGGAAGTCTGTATATTTCCACTGAGACACCTTTCTGGTTTATAGGAACACGAGATACATTAAAACACAAACAAGACATGACCGGCATCCTACGTTCTCATGTGCTCACCCAGCTTTCTAGTTCCAGGTGGAATGGCAACATCATGGGCCTGATTCTCCTCTCACAGTGATGTAAAACGAGTGTAAGTAAGGGAAGGAAGAGGCCCTTAGAGTGCTGCCAGCATAATTATATGTGATGGGATCCTCATGGAAACAAGGGAGAAGAGAACGCAGACAGACTAGTGCCCTCTTTTTTACAATGATGCAGGAGATGCATAGGAAAGGTCCCTTACCTGAATCCTTACAAAGCGAGGTCTTGCATAGCTCGGTAGGTAGTCTACAGCATGTCTGTATGTCTTCTCCCCATTAAATTCACAGCCCTCCTTTAGTCGAATAGATGCCATTCCTATTCTGCCTTCATGACCTAGAGGATATAGGCAAAAATAATGAATGGTATCTAAATTCCTGTTGTATAAATGTCAACGCTTGTGTTTCTGAGAAATTTCATTATTTAAAGCTCTCTAATGTTGGGAACAAAATATTTATGGAGTTGAGGTAAAACCCAACCCTGTGCAGGGTGCCCCACGCACTTAAACCCTTACTCAGAAATTGTACTGAGTTGGGACTGAATGAATCTCAGAATTTGACTTTTAATGTTGGGATTAAGTTGTGTAGAGAGCTTCACCGGGGTGTTATGCACAGGGGTGAATTTGATCCTTAAAAAGCATAAACATGAAATCTGCTATAAATTGCTGGGAAAAAAGGACCCGACGATAGTGCACAAAGCAGGTCTTATTTAAATCCATCCATTTGTTCTGGTATTTTTGGTGTAAACACTTTAGGAATGTACAAAATGGATGCTAATGTGGAATTTTTACAGATCCACCAATCTCCAGTAGGCTTTTTTCCCCCCTCTGCCCACCAAGAGTTCTATTCCAATATAGTCAGAAGTTGGGACTTCCTCTTCTTCCTTCTCTGCAACCCTTCAATATCCTCCTCCCTAGCCCTTCAAAAGTCACTTAGAATACTTACTCTACAGCAAATATGTTCAGTTAGGATGGGGAAGGAGGAGAAGAATGGTTTCAGTGGGAAAACACTCGGCCTGAGATTTTTAAATAAATTCCATACAATCAATTTGTGACTCAACTGATTTTCAGATGGGGTATTATGGAATTAATTTTAATCCATATGTGACCGAATGCAGGGAGCAAACAGGTGAGCCTGCATTCTGATCACTCTGATATTAATTAGTTCCCCTGAACAAAGCTGATGGGGGTAATTAGTCAGTCAGGCTGGCCAGCTGAGCCAATTATCCCATCAGGCCAGGGCTGATAAGAGGCACAGGAAAGCAGGCCAGCACCAGCAGATTCTAGCTAGACAGAGGCTCGGAGTAGAGATACCTCTGGTGCCCTGAGGAGAGGATCAAAACTTAGGTTAACATTGTAAATAGGAGCTGCACAGGGATTGTTGTGAAGCGGGTAGAGGGAACTCAAAATAAAAGGACACTGTGAAGGCACAAATAGGAGTCTGGGAATTTTCTGCAGGGAGAAGACTGGAGAGGAGCCATGGCCTGTGGCACGATACAATAGGAAAGCTGCTCAGTGCTGATTTTTCTCATGCATTGTAGATACTGGGCCAAATGCTTGTCAGATCCTGACACCTGCAACTACCACAAAATCAATGTTTGCATTATACGGGACAGCAGTTTAGACCAAATTGTGTGAAGATTATACTGGTTTTGCACTCACATTTTTTTGGATTTCATATACTAACCTATTTTTTCCACAGCTATCCTCCAATCCTCTTTTGTTCTTAATCAGTATTTGGAGCCAGATTTTTTTTTCAAGAGAACTCAAATCCCATTTAACCACCAAAATAAGTGGCCAGATTTTTAAAATAATTCAGCATGTCAGGTACCGAGTTCCTTTGAAAATCTAGCCATGAGTGGCACGAGGGGAACTACTGGGTGATGAGCATTTTTGAAAATCTGCCTTTTATTTGGATCCCTTCATCTGCTCTCATCTGTGAGGGGTGAGCACTCTAAAATCCAGCCCTGATTGTTTAAAAAAGCAGTTAGGGCCAAATTCTGATATTTGCTACACCACTGTAAATCAATGTCTAGATTTAAATTTAAACAAGATGTCACTTTAAACATACAAAGTATTATTCAGTTGTGCAAGCTGCTGATAAATAGCAGGCTAAACCACAAATCTTGCATGGTAAAGAGACAAAAGAGCATGGGGTAATCTGAACAAGAAATACTTTAATTCTGCACTTTCCTTCTGGATTCTTTTCTCAGACTCCATCATATGGGAGTGAGGATGGAATCATAGAAGATTAGGGTTGGAAGGGATCTCAGGAGGTCACCTAGTCCAACCCATACTCAAACCAGGACTAACCTCAGCTAAATCATCCCAGCCAGGGCTTTGTCAAGCCACAGCTTAAAAACCTCTAAAGATGGAGATTCCACCACCTCCCTAGGTAACCCATTCCAGTGCTTCACCACCCTCCTAGTAAAAAAAGGTTTTTCTAATGTCCAACCTAGACCTCCCCCACTGCAACTTGAGACTGTTATTCCTTGTTCTGTCAGCTGCCACCTCTGAGAACAGCCTAGCTCCATCCTCCGTGGAACGCCCTTTCAGGTAGTTAAAGGCTGCTATCAAATCCCCCCTCATTCTTCTCTTCTGCAGACTAAACAAGCCTAGTTCTCTCAGTCTTTCCTCATAAGTCTTGTGCTCCAGCCCCCTAATCATTTTTGTTGCCCTCCACTGGACTCTCTCTAACTTGTCCACATCCTTTTTGTAGTGGAGGGCCTAAAACTGGACACAATGCTCCAAATGCGGCCTCACCAGTGCCGAATAGAGGGGAATAATCACTTCCTGTGATCTGCTGGCACTGCTCCTACTAATGCAGCCCAATATGCTTCTTGGCAACTGGAGCACACTGTTGACTCTTTCATCAGTCATCACCATCCAACAGGGCTGTGCATTCAAGTTCTGCAGGAATCCAAATAAGTGGGTATTTGTAGCTGTTGCTGCTTTGGAGTTTTCTTGCCTGAGATTTTGATTTTGGGGGACAAAGCAGCATAAGGGCTGGTCTTTTCAGAGTATTTCTGTCACACAGGAACACATATGCTCTGCGGAAGCCGGACCAAGCAATACTACATTCCCACAATATCCCCCATCATACACCTATTATGTGTTTTTTCTGCAGTGGCCTTGTAGCTCTGTAAAAAGGACAAAGACATTTCCTCAAACAAATGTAACTACATGAAGACAGAGCTAATATCCCCATAAAAAGCTTTGCAGCTGAAACTCATGTTTATGCTTTATACAGGGTTGTGTAGGCCCCATTATCCAAACAAAAAGGGAAAGTGATGTCTAAAGACAGAGTGGAGGAAAAGAAAAAGATGAGTTTATTGAGAGCAATGGGTATATCATTCCTCTTTAGCCATCGTCATAAGCATGCTTCTCTTCCTCCCTTCATATCACCTGCTCAAAAAAGCCACCTGGCATTCAGATTTGTTTACTCATCTTATTCAAAGGTATGTCTGGAGTTTTATATTTTTGCACCGTATTAATTGGATTAGTTAACTCTTCTCTGAGATGGTTTGTGTGATTAACTCCAGGTACATTAAGGGACTGAAAAACAAATATTATTTGTACCATTTAAAAACAAGTTTATGTGCAAAGAAACAAGAACTGTATAATGCTGTGGTAAGAACAGAACTGGTTTGAACAATTACTATTGTTTTCCTGTAAGGTCAGTCAATAATTGGGTATTAACACCTCTTCTAGCTGGTTTTACAAGTCCAGTGGGAGTTAGGCTATATTTTCCTCCTCTCCTACAATGTAATCTGAGAAGAGACTAAGAAACTCTAGATCATTCACCTGGTTACCTGGCTTGTGAAATCTCTCCCATGGCAATTGTGTGTTTATATCAACCTCAAAGACAGGTGAAAACAAAGCTTATGATTTAAAGAGACAAACCCTAATTTTGTTTAGTGATATGCAAATAATTTTTTGAAAAACTTGGTTTTTTGTCCTTTTTTTGCTGCTTTTGGATAAATATAGATGGCCTGAAATAGAGGTGGTGAGCAAAAGACGTTTCTAAGGTGTGGGGTTTTTCTTTTGTTTTTTTAACATCAGTAATGTTCCATTATGGTGAGCCCTCCTTTGGCCAGAAGAACTGTCTACTGGATGTGTTAGAGACTGTGTACTGGGAGTTCTCACACTTTAAAGAAATGGATGCGGGAGTGGAAACTTTAACTGAGACTTCCTAATTCCAAAACATTAATTAGTCATTGAAGCTACATACATTGCAGTGTATTCTAGGCTAGACAGGGCCCAGATATCGAAAAAAAACCTCTTTCTGAAAAACCTTTTTGTGCTTTCTTTATACATCAGCAAAAGCAAAAATGGGCCCACAACCAAGGCTTTCCTCTCCATTAACAGGAGTAACAAAAACTCCAAACAGCAAGCGCAAGACAAGTTAGAAAACATTCACCACGTAACTGATTCTAAACTGACCTTCTCTTTGCTTGATTTAGGGTCCCCCAACAAGAATGGATTATGCCAGGATGCTCCATCACAAAGCTCTGTGCAGCAAGAAGCCAGCATACAGGGAGAGGTGTGCAAATTAGGTAAGTGACATTACTTAGCCTATGAGGGTGTTTGAAAAGTTTCTATTCTATTCAATTATTAGAGTATAAACCCATAGGGATAGGAACAGCATCTTCATCTGTGCCCTGTACAGCACCAAGCAAACTGGGCCAGATCCTTAGTACAGCCTGGTCTAGGCTAGCCACTCTTCACCCTTTGTGACAGGGATCATTTGATGGTGGGGGTTGGGCTGTTTCAGGGTGAGAGAGGGCAGGGATGGAGTGCACTGTGCGCCAATGAACCTGGCCCATGGAGTGGCTCCTCAGGATGTGTCATCCACAGGAACAAATTAGAGCAACTCTGAGGCTGCTCTAATAACTTGCTCAAGAGGACATTTGGGCCTCTGGCAGCCTCCAAGTTAAAGTTGACAGAAAGGTGGTGTAAAGCTACATACTCTGACCAAAGGTTAATCTGATATATCTGAGAATCTGGCCCAGTATCAATGTTCTTCAAGCTACATTATGATAATTGCCATGACACAGATTAGAGGCAGGTAGGGGCGAGGAGCTTTATTTAATGTTCTGAGAACTACCCCATCATCTGGGGAGTAGAAAAACAAGATTGTACATGTAGTTAGAACAGCTTTTGGGGATTTGGCTCATTAAAGAGAGATGGAAGGAAACTTGATTTCCCAAACTATAGTCTTCCTTGTCCCAAAAGTCTCTTTTCACTGTATTTTCCATGTCTCACTCTACAGAACATGCAGATCTGGCAGCTATAAAAAGCAATGGCTAGTTATTTTGTAGTGTGGCTTCTAATGCTCAAATCCTCTCCCATTCCCTGTTTACATCTAGTGCCAAACACACTAGATTAAAAAGGAAGTTTTTGCTAAGGCTGTGCAGCCAATAGACACACAAATGACTGGATTTACCATGCAGCACATGAAGAATAGAGAAGTCAAAAGAGAGAGCTTTTTTTTTTTTACAGTTCACATGCAAGGTGATCTGTGTAAAAAAGTGCTTGTGTTATCAGATTTTCAAATAATTCATTTATACCTGGAACAGGCACTCCATACACATTAACTTCTTGGATAGAGTCGATCAACCCTAAAATATCTGCAACTTCAGTGGTAGCCACGTTTTCCCCTTTCCATCTGGAAGACAGACAATAGCGAAGAGGTTTAATCATTTCTGACCATTGCCCTTTCACTTTGGGGTCAGAGTGCACACTCCCATTGGGACAAAGGACTTGTTTTGATGCTCTGCCTGCTGAGGTACATGGAATCTACAAGGTTCCAGAGGGTTCCAGGAAGGGCTCTTGTCCCACCAGTAAAACAATGCATTGCCTTCTGATTATCTTTTGTCAACTGAACTAAACGCCCTCTCCCAGCTTTATGATTTTGGGTCACAGATAGAGAGGGAAGTCCCAGGGTGGTCTGAGTCCCAGAGACTGAGACATACAGATATTTTGAAGTCTTCTGCTATGGATATGCAGATGGTGAAGGAAAGCTATTTTGCCTCCACCATGGCATCTGGGCAGCAGAACCATTCCTGGTTCTGGACAGCATGGTCAAGCTGAGCTGCCCCAACTGAGAACAGAGTTGAGTCTTCCTGTGAAGATTTTTCATGTTACTTTGAGGACGAAACCTCCTGAATCCAAATTGAGCTGTCTGCCTCCATGTTGAAAGGGCAGAGCCTATTGAAGGGTGAAGGGAGGCTTCAGTTCCAAGTTGCTGGATATGTTGGGGAAGCTCCAGCTACAATCTGTGAGCTGGCCCCATGTCTTTTCTAGATGGCGAAGGCATTTAGAACACATTAGGCCTGTTGTAGGAAAGACTCCCTATGCCAGCCTTTGGGAAGGCAAGGTACCAATTCTCCTTAAAGAAGCTATTGTGTAGCGAAAAACCATTTGGAAATCTTGCCAATTAGCAACTTGCATCTAATCTCCCTTTTTAGAGGCAAGTCTTTGAGATGTGACAGACTCTGGCAGTGTCTGGAAACCTCAGATGTTCCACTAAATTGAAAAGGAATTAAGTGAGCCTCATTCTTCTCACTGTGAGGTGGGGCATATGAGTGCTCTTCATCAGTCATAGAGAGACTGTAGACAAGGAGTCATAAGGAATTAAGACAGAATTAACATTTTCTTCAGCCTTAAACATCTTAATAAACTAACCGGAATGTGTCTCCAACTCTGTCATGAAAGTAGATGAAATTGTCCTGGTCAACCATTAAAAGGTCACCACTATTATAATATGAATCCCCTTTCTGGAAGACATTGGTTAGTTTTTTCTTCTCTGTATGTCTCTTTGGTCCTGCATAGCCACTAAAAGGAGTCAGTGGTGTGATTTTACAGACCAACAGCCCCGCTTCACCTATGAAAGGGAAAAAAAGTCTGTCAAACCACCCTGTAAACTGATGATGCCATCCAAGTGATTTTCAATGTTACAATGGTAGTGGTGATGTTCGTAGATGTTATAGAATCATTTTAGTCTTCTTTCGTAATCACCTTCCTTTAAAATGAGCAAGGGCTCAGCCTCATCCTTTCAATACAAGGAGCTCTCATGAACACAGCAGATGTTACACGTTCCAGGCTACTACCAACCCGTACGCTAGAGCAGTGGTTCTCAAACTTATTTGATTGTGCCCCACTTCTCTGTGTCTGTAGTAGTTTATGCTCCCCTGCCACACAAGTACGTAAACCGATTAAAAAAAAGATCAACATGCAACTCTGACTGAATATTAGAGTGTGGCACTGGTTCAAACGGAGCCATTTCCATTTACGGGATATAGCTCCCTGGCTGCCCCGTTCTAAAAGCAGCTGCAGCAGTAAGAGTGGCAATGTCATGCTGTGCCGGCCTTACTCCTGTGCTGCTTTCAGAGCTGGGCATCTGGCCAGTAGCCACCACTCTTCACGCTACATTCTGCTCCTCCCGCCCCCGGGGGCACATCTCTTTCCCCCGGTTGAGAGCCTCTCCACTAGGGGATAGGAGCAAGAGTCAAAGATTTAGACTGAGATTTTCAAAGCCTCTTAAAATTTTGGATGCCTAATTTCCATTAAAATTAATTGAAACTGGGTGTCCAGATTCCCCAGGCAGCTTTGAAAATCTCAGCCTGCTTGGGGCTTGATTCTACATGGGGATAAGCAGGACGACTCCATCACTATTCCCTGAAGCAGGCCACTTTGTACTCCACTTCCCTACAAGCAGGCTAATCCTGTGCTGTACTGGGTGCTTTTGGGCTTGCTCACCTCTTAGTCACGCCAAAAGCAGCAAAAAGGGCCAGCTGCGAGGGGACAGGGAATGTGAGGTCTCAGCCCACTTACTTTGAATGCAGAATGCACACAAAAGGCTGCTTTGCGCATTCACAGCTACCCTACGTCTCTCTCTGGACCAGGAGTAGCTATAGTTACGGAGTGACTTGTGCTGGGGGCGTGGGAGTGTGACGTCTGGAAGGGGACAGTATTGCACCTGTATCAACATGCAAGGTGAAATTCATCACGTTCAGCAGGAAGATAGGGCCTTGTGCGGGTGCTATGTTCTGGGGCAAATTTTACCCACACTGTGTGAAAAAACAAGTTGCATCTGCACTCTTGGCAGCCTGCTCCATCCTGCCTTCTGTCTTGGGATTTTGTGTCGATTTCACATTTTTATCAATTTTATAGATTCAGCTTTTATAAATTACAGAGTTTGTTTCCCTAGCACCCGATAATCATTCATAACCAAATGCTAGAAACAGCCCCCAATTCAATGGCTAAAACCCAAACCTCCCCTTAGGTAAACATTTACACACAATACCGGGCATGTGTGCCTCCTCCTTACCAGTCTGTGATGTGGGGTTGGTGGTTGGAAGGAGACGCATCATGCAGTAGATATTCAGCTAGTGTAAATTGTCACTGCCCCATTGACTTCAGTGGCATATGCCAATTTACACCAGGAGGATCTGCCCCCACATCTACAGAGAAAGTACGCTCTTCTGTGCCGCCTCCCAGCCCCCTCAGATTCCTCCCTCACACAAATGTGAATCTGGCATTTTTGTAGTCAAGAGACCAAATCCCACTCTCAGATATATCGGTCAAATTCTGCTGACTTCAGAGCAGTTGCACTAGAGTAAATGAAAGGAGAATCTGGCCTCAGATTTTTGAGCAGCTCCATCTGTGAGATTGAAAAGGAGAGACAGGGAGATGCCGTTGGGGGAAAAAAAAACCCCACAAATTGCCTGAATCCTGCATATGAAATCAACAGGTGTCTGGTATGTTCAGGTTAAACTCAGAACTGTACATCCCAGTTATAAAATCATCATCCATGTGAAAATGCTTAAGATATGTAAAGTATCAAAATACGTGCCTCACTTTCATAGCTGCGTTTTCCATTACTGACGATTAAAAGTTTAATCTGCAGGGACACAGATTTTACTATGCAATAATTTTGTAAATGCTTCTTTTGGTGGCAGGTTAAGTAAATGTATCAGACAAAAATAAGATGGATCAAGTTGAAAACCCAGGTCTATATTGTGAAAAGATTGTTAGCTCAAAGGTAAAAATGTTTAAGTACCCTCTACTAAAAGAGACTAAAAACTTATTGAAGGCAGATAGACTTATTAAAACAACATGTAATATATAAATATACAGTTATTTCATCTGGCATTATCCCTTGTCTTTCCTTAAAGTTGCGTATCAGGTCTCATTCCTGATTCATTCATTTTCTAATTTGTGTTTAAAAGCTAGAGATTGCCCAATGGCTGTCCTAAGCAATCTTTCCCATTAAGATGGGCCTAGAGAGATTAATTTGTGATTTTAAAGAAGTAAACTTCTTTGTGATTTTTTTTTTAAAGGTGTAAACATTGGTACCTTTCGGAACTTTTATGCAATATCCGTTTTCATCTCGGACTGGTTCATCTTTCTCTATGTCGTATTTAATCAGGTCATAGCGTATCATTTTCTAGTGGAAAATATACATACAAGTGAATATTTTAATTGAATTCTCAAAATATTCTACATATTAAAGCACTGCTTTAAAAGGTGCTAACTTTATAGTATTTCAGACATATGTTCAGTGTCCAAATGCTCTTTTGTCTAAAGCTGACAGCTGTGTGGGGCTACCAGGGCATGTGTACACTGCAATAAGACACCTCTGGCTGGCCTGAAGACGTTTGGGTTTGGGCTCAGGCTGGAGACCAGCCTCTGGGACCCTTCCCTGTGTGGGGTTCCAGAGCCGAGGCTCCAGCCTGAACCTGAACATCTACACTGCAATTTTATAGCCCCACACGCCCACGTCAGCTGACACAGCATTGCATGGACCAGCTGCAGGGGTTCTACTGCGATGTAGACAAACTCTTAGTGAGATGGTGGCAGTTAGGATGATGTCTAGCATAGGACAGATGTAGGCTAAAATTGGGGAGCGTGAGGATCTCTTCTCTGGGTACATCTGCCCAAAATTCAGCTGAGCACTGGCTAGACATTTGCCTCTTTGGGCTTAAGATATGTGGACGGCCTGTGTGACCTCTTGGCAATGAGTTGAACTTCACCCCTGAAGGACACAATATCACCATGGATGTTACTTTTCTTACCTTATGGAAGTAGTTTACTCTCCCCACTGCGCCAGCTTTTCCAGTGTAGTTAAAAAAGCTAACGTTTCCCTCAGTTGCAGCATAGAACTCACATATACGGATGTCTCCAAATCTTCTGATGAATTCCCTCCAAACATCAGCCCTTAACCCATTCCCTAAGGCAATCCTTACTCTGTGATCATGATCGCTGTCTTTCTGGAAATGGAAAACAAACAAATGTAGGTTAATGATTATATTGAGTAAAAGCCTCTAAAACAAACAAGTTAAAAGAAAACGTGAGTCTGCAAACATGAAGCACGCTTTGAAATATAACATGTATGTATGTCTTTACAGCTAACTGTGCAGTTAGGATATGTATAGAGGGCCCGATAGTTACATTGTCTAGTACTGGAGATAGGAGAAGGCTTATTGGAGCAGCATTAGGCTGAACAGTCTTCACCTGAAATCAGTGGCAAAACTGTCTTCAGTGGGGGCAGGACTGACCCTGAGGGTGAAATTCCCCCCATGCAGAGGGTTAGCATGGAACCTATGTCCCCTTTTATCTTCCACTTAAGCCTGTTTTGTCCGCAAGACTTGTAGTGATGCTCTGCATGGGGTGAATGTCATCCTCAGTGCAGTCAAAGATTTAGGAGCTAAAAACGGACAGATTTCAAATTCCCTATACTTCAAAAGGACATTCAGGAAAAAACCCAAACCAGTCTTGGTGTTGAAGTCTTTCCCTATGCAATACGTTAGTCTGCATGAGGAGTGCAGGACGGAGCCTATTAAAATGAAAATATTATCAGCTCATTTTTGAATATGCTGCCATATACGTGCTCTTCACACTGCAAATAAATATGGAGATGACAAAGACAAGGTGGGGAGGGTGAAAGGGAGAGTAAATTCCTCTGGTTGCTCAAACAAGTTGCTCTTAGTTATTGACTTACATCCCAACAAAAGAAAAGAACTGAATTTGCTTGTATGTATCGTCCGTAATACACAAATCATTCCAATGTGGTTTAAGAAACCGTGAACGGGAGCGGTAGTACTCTGGGAATTTTGGTAAAATCTGGGGACATTTCTCTTCCAGATCTCCTGAATTTCTGAGGAGAATTTGCTCCTCACAGCTATGTTGCTTCATACCCAAGATCATTTCAAGGCCCAAGGAGAGAGTTTTTAAAAAAAAAATGTTGGTTTAGTAATCTGGACTTTCTTCACTGTTGCAACTGGCCCAAATGGTATTGTAAACTCATTGTCACAGGATGGCTGCCTCTGTGGCATCTCCTTGTGGCTGTAGGTGGCCCAGCCAGTGGCCCTCTATCTTGATTTCTTTCTTCTGGTGCCCCCTCTTTCCAAGGCTGATCACCTGCCTGCATTTTCCACCATAATTTCATAAGGTGGTCCCTTCCTGGAGAGCTGTTCAGAGGCAGGCTGAGGCATGGCCAGTGCACATACCTCAGTTTCCCCTGTCTTCCAGGATCCCCAGTAACTCCACACAAGTTTTCAGACTATAAATAGCCCTTTGCAGGGTTAGTTTATTACAAAAGGTCCCACAACCATAATTCAGATTTCCCCAGCACAGTCCACACAGTACATTCATACTTTCAAGTCCCAACAAGACTTAAAACACAACAGCTACAGCGTCTCTCACCACACCCCAGCTCTCAGGTACAGATCCAGCTTCTCTCACCACACCTCAGCATCTCTCACTATGCCTCACCCCAGCCCCTCTAGCTGGGGTGCTTCTCTGCCCTGAAGGCATGGTTCCTGCTCTTGTCTGGAGACATCAGTAGGCTCACCCCTCCATTATTCCTCAGCCTTCAGCCCTCTCTGGACCTCTAGCTTCAGCTCTACAGTTCAGAGAGCCAGCAGGCATTTCTGTCTGCTCCTTTCAGCCTTCAGCCCTCTCTGGCCATGACCCTCTGGCCTGGAGAAGTTTGCCTTCCTGCCTTCTGCTTTCACCAGCCTGCTCTGGCTTCATTCCTCATTAGGGAATTCTTACCACTCCGTCCTTCCAAGACATCCCCTCTCTGAAGCACTCAGCCCTGCTCTGCTCTTCTGAGCACTCGCTTTCTCTCCGTGGGTTCCGAACTCTCCCTCTCTCAGGGCTAGGTTCTGGACTCTCTCTAGTCTCTAGACTGTCTCTCATTTATAACTCCATGGAACAGCCCCACACTCCTCATTACACCAAACACGGGTGCCACTGGCATGGAACAGGCAAGCTGGGCTCGATTTCATTTAAGGGGCCAGTTTCCCTGTTACACCTACCCTTTCATCCTAATTTTTCCCAGCTAGCAGCCAGCATCTCAGCTACCGGAACAAATGAAATTCTGCGTGATAGAATACTACTGTTTGCATTTTCTCAAGCAGCCTTGTTCCAATGGGGCACCAGCAAGAGACAGGAATGTCCGGCTGCACTGAATAGATGCGTTAGCTCAGTGCATCTCAAAGTAGCCAGGTGAAGGGCTAGCCAGTCAGCAGAGAAGGGGGGAGGTAAGGATGTAGAACGGTGGCAGTGCCAGTTTCCCTAGGCTGCCCTGCTAGCATGATGAAGTTGAAGGTGGCCACAATTCATTTTATTTTCCTGACACTTCAACCTTCTGAAGTTTGGGAAGCACTGCATTAGCTGAACATTTCTCACCCAACTGCCAGTGGTGACATTGCTAAGAGATTTCTCGTCACTTAAATGTTCATAAACAAGCTTCAAAGTCTGTGCTGTTTGTCTAGCTGCAGAGACAATGAGCCAAATCTCTCCCTGGGGCAAACGCACTGAAGACAAGGGAGTTACTCTAGGGAGGAATCTGGCCCAGCAAAACACCACTGCATCTGTTTACATTGCCCGCTGTTCACAACCAAAAAGGACAAACTGCCATGGTAATAAGGCTGCACATTTTGCATAGCCAAAATACTCTGATTATAATTTGCCTTTATTTTTTGATTATTCAAACATGATACTGTTCTGTACCTCAGTTATGAAGCTTCTGGATTATTGCTGGTTTTCTACACAATTGGTCCAGGCTTGGAAATTCAATAATCCAAATGAGGAGTTTTAATTGGCTTTGCTCTTTGATTTACTGAGAGATTTACCTTTAAAATGTATGAGCATAGCCAAGTGCTACATAAAACAACCCAAACTGTCTGCTGAAGCTCTGCGCATTTGAGCCCTGATCCTGGGAGGCGGCATTTGATTAATTCAAAGTCTTTCTAGGTTCTCAGTAATTTGCATGCTAGATGCCCGTACAATATGTTCATCTTTCCTGAAAGGTTTTATTCTTATACTACATGAACGGGGACTTGTAGGGCTTTGAAGCCAACCCTTATTTCTGTTTTGAAATGTTTCACTGGGGGCAGGTTGTTAGTTACCTCCAGACCAGCAGGCGGTCCCTCCTCTTTCAGGGTCCCGAAGCATCTCTATCTCATGCATTCTTTTCCATTTGTTTGTTATAGATTCCAAGGCCAGAAGGGACCATTGTGATCATCTAGTCTGACCTCCTGTATAATGCAGGCCAGAGACCTTCCCCCAAATAATTTCCAGATCAAATCTTTTAGAAAAACATCCAGTCTTTACGGTAGAGGGTAACTTACAGCCATGTATAACTTGCTTTGGCTGCCAGCTCTCTGAGGAAGGGACAGTCACCTTATGTTTGTATAGTGCCTAGTGCAATGGGACTGGGACCTCATGGCTCCCCACAATACAAATAAAAGTTTCCACCAGGTCAAGTTCTTTGCATGTTCTTTCTCTAAGCTCTTAATTGCAGCTTTCTGAGAGTCTCATGCACTTAACCTGGTCTACAGGTGGGCCCCTGCACCAGACACTTGAAAAGTCTGCGAGCCCTGCTTGTATAGAAATGATTTCTCCAGAAATGTTGAATCCTGTGTGCTTAGGGAGATGATAATTCCTGTGTTAAATAATTAAAATGAACCTGTGAGTACGTTTTTATTTAAAATCTGATCTTTATACAGAAAATGCCACCACTAACAAGTAACACCCGTGGGAAAGCCCGCTTCTCCCACACCACACTATTCAGTTACACTACCCCATCATTTTTATTGTTGTAATTCTTTCTCTTGGCTTCAATTTCAGCCTTGCAAGTTTCTCATTTATGTAACGCTCCCACTATTTTCATTAACATGTCATGTTAACAATTCAGCTGTTTTTGCCTGTGTTGCTAACATTACTGAGAACTTTCACCCCTGCAGGCATTTGCAACTGACCTGTAATTGGGTGGCCAAGCTGCCACCAGCTATCCAAGTCCCTGAGGCCTTGATTAAACTCAGTTTGCTTTGTAACTCTATTATAGTCTATAATTAAACATGGCATGGTTGCCAAAGGATAAAATTCAGTGAACTATGAGCACGTAGTATCATTCACTAATCTATTTATTTTAATAGCAAACCCCGTGTTGCAACTGGAGTAGTAACTTGTACATAAAATATATTAAGACATGGAGTGGGGAAAAGTTTGCCACTTGTTAACTAGCACCGATAACTGTCAAAACTATCACAACCAGGATTTCTTGGGGGAGAATAAAATGTGCAGTAGTTTTCAGTATTTATTGTGTTAACAAGTCCTGGCAGAATGGCCATGACTATTTATGAATGGCTGGGCTGTTGGATGTCACACCTTAGTATTACCCAGCACACACATGTGGGTAAGTTTACCATCTTCAGAAATAGATTTTAAACACACTTTTCTCTAGCTCAGCTTGTATCTGCTGCTCCAGCTCCATGGGTCTCACTGCCACACTCTCTCCAGATGCCCCCATGCTACCTCTCACTAATGGACCGCCAAAGTCCACATTTTGACCCACTTTATCACTTCATTTCATTACTCAGTGTGGTCCAGAAACTGTAAAGAAGAAATAATATTATGGACCAGTGAGCTCACTGACGCCCTTAAACCCAGAGTAATTCTATTGATTTCAGTGAAGTTACTCCATATTCATATCCTTCTACCTGAGATCAGAAACAAGGCCTAAATATTTGATATCATCAAGAAACCTTGGGCCTGATTCTGCATGCAGACACAGAACGGGGTGAGGTTTCATTCCCTTTACAATGTTTCTATTCTGTGACTGCTCTGGCCATTGCACTGGTGCCTGAGGCCCCAGAGAACATGACATGAAGTGCTAATAGGTTATATAGATAGCACATTTACGAAGTCAATGAATGAAATCATGCTGGACTATGAGTATCTTAGCAGGGAAATACCAGCTAACAAAGATTGTGCTACAATGCCAGAGGAGTGAAGCCCTCCCTCAATCAGGTTATTTGGGATATTTTTCACTAACATTTTCACCTGTCCTGGTCTAGTGTTTCTTGCCTGCTGAAAACTGGTCCTAGCCATGTCCAAATGTTAAATGACCCAGGTCCTTCATCTCCCCATGCGACCCTTCATTCATGTTTGGTCTACACTAGATAGAAAATAGCAGGTGTGGGCTTCTTCCATTTATTGCTATGGCATATGAATCCAAAAGCCTAATTGGGACTGTTCATATAGTAGCACTTTCCACCAAGATTGCGCTAAAGAAATGCCCCCTTTAAGTCATTGTACTTAGTTTGAAAGACATTTCATTGTAATCTACATTAAAATATAGACTCCTTTGGCCAAGGATCTTGTTTTGATTCTGTATCTGTAAAGCTGTGCAAAATGCTTTCAGTTCCTCAGGTGAAGAGAGCTCTCTATAAAGATGTACAATAATATATTACACAAAACTAGTCATTATGGTTTTAAAAGAATCCCAAACTTTTAAAAGTATTGAAAATGTGGATGGGTAAAATATTAAACCAAGGCCCGTCTGCTTTTCACTTGAATACTTTTTGATTTTATAAATTCAGTCTTCACAATATGGACAGCAAGTTACTTACATGCTAATGTCAAAACAGATTAATGGAAGAATACATTGTAAAGTGTGATGAATAAAGTAGGCAATGGGAAAATGAGTCAGTCCATATATGCAGATATTGACTAAAGTGATTTCTTCTCCTCTCAGTGTTAAAATAAAATAAATATATTGCATTAGCATTAATGGGAATTCTTTGGCTAAGACCTCCAAGAACACAGATTCATTAATTGGGAAGTGATCAACTTGAGTCTGAAACTAGATAACAGCTTTTAACAAAGAAACTGGTTTTGCAATGACATGCCCCGTATTCATCCTCTTCCAAATGTTCCATCCTCTCTTCCTCTTATTCTAGGCAGAGGCTTATTGCCCAGGAATAAGGCATCTTAAGGCCAGAGGAATTCCCCAGTTGCAATCTCTGCACACACAAGTTATGTCTACACTGCAAACAAACAAACAAAAAAAACCCCCAGGGCAGCAAGTCTCAGAGCTTGGGTCAACTGCTCATGCTTGAGCTCATGCTACAGAGCTAAAACTAGCAGTGTAGATATTCCTGCTTGGGTTGGAGCTCACAGGCTGAGATTCACCCCTCTCCTCAGGTGTAAGAGCCTGTGCTCCAGCCTGATCCCGAATATCTACACTGCTATATTTAGTCTCACAGTGCAACCCTGAGTCAGCTGATCTGGGCTTTAAGACTCACTGCCATGGGGTGGTGGTTCTTTTTTTTTCTTCTTTTTCTTTTTTGCAGTGTCCAAAAAAGGCAGCACAAAGTAAACTAGGTAAACCAAAGAATCTGGCCCTTGGGCTAACCTGTGGAACATCTGAGACTGATTATAATCCATTAAATATTAAATGTATTACACAGATAAGCCAGACAATATTTATAATCAGTTTGCAAAAGGGAAAATAATTCTGGAGCACAGAAATTACCTTTGGCATATTGCATAAATACCGAAGCACCTCCCCGATATACTGTATAACTGTTACGTTATATTTCCTGCAGTCATCCCAGAACTGGCTTGCTGAAAATTTGGAGCGTAGAGCTAAGGTTGCGCCTACACAAAAAAGAAAAAGCAAACAATAGAATTGGGCTATAACAAAGAGATTGTGAGAAAATAGTACAATTTCCATAGTAGTTTCAGTAATGAGTATAGGAAACTTACAGGATGACAAATTATATAGCTTCATCTTAAAAATGGGTGACCCTTTCCTAAAATATAGTCAGGTACAATCCATGGCCAGGGAGCACCATTCCCCTTTAATTCTGCCCATCAAAAAGTAAAGGAGTATTCCTCGTGGATGCAATTTGTAGCACCCTGCATCCCCTAACCCCAGTGGTTGTGCTACACAAGAGGCGCTGCCTGCGACAGACATTGCAAGAGCACGCGGTATCTTTGGTGCACCACGTTGTCTTAAGGCGATGAGTGGTTTCTGTCTCCCTGTGGGCCAGGGATGGTATGCAACTGCCGGGGGGAGGGTTACCAGAGTTCTCTCAGGAATGAAACACAGGGTGCGTGTGCAGGATGGTTATAGCATCACTCAGGCTGTGTGAATACCTCCAGTGAGGTATTAGCCTTAGGGAGCAGAGAGGACCCGTGCCTGCAAAAAGTGGAGGGGCATAGTGAGGGCAGCTGACTTCAGCAGTGTTACTGAGCGTGCTCAGTCTGTTTGAGCATGCTCAGTACAAGCCAAGCAGCAAGTCTGAGGTAGAGCGGGGGGCATATGGCCCTGCCAGCTCCTCCCCACACATCGCCTCTGCTAAGGAGGTTTCCAGAGACCAACAGACAAAGAAAGGGGATTTGGTATTAAAAGGCTGAGATTGAAATGACCTGGGGCCTCCATTTTGCACAGCAAACGGACAAGACCTTCTGTGCAATGGGGGCCCCAACCCTTGTGGCAGGGTTGGAAAGATTTTGGTTTACAAGGGCCTCATAAGACAAGCTTTTGGCGTGTGGATTGGAATTTTTTTTTAATGTTTTCTCTGTAATGCTTTTGCCCTTAGAATAAATATACTGTGCTTTGCTTTGTGAGAGCTGGTTGTTAAGTGGCATACATGGCTGTAGTCCCTGGAGAAAGGTTAACCACAGAGGCTGGATCCTGGTCATTCTGGGGAAATCTCAGTGAAGTGCAGATGGACTGCAAGCATAAACCCTCAGTCTGGAGGGAGGATGGGGCAGGTCTCCATCCAAGAGAAGTGATGGCTAGGAAGCTTGAAACCTTTTAACTGTACAGGTTGACTAAGCAGAATCAAAAACATTAAAATCTCATTCAAGGAAGAGCAGGAGTGGGGTCAAAGGTATAGTTAACATTGAAACTGTGACGCTGCCATAGGGCTGCTATGGGTATGAATTTTGCCGTCTCAGTCCATGAGCGTAACAACTCATTGACGTTGTAAGGTGCATTGTACCTTGCATGATGCATCCGTGAAATCCAATCAGGAGGGCAGCACTGTGATACAGCGGCAGGGCGTTATACACAACATCCTTAGAGGTCACACCACTCGTACCAAGCAAACAAGAAGCTAACATCATGCGTTCATGGTTAATCACTGCAGCCTTTGGAAGACCTAGGTAAAGACAATAGAAAAGGTGTGCTCTTTCATATGACTGGTACACCTAATCAGCAAGGTGGTTTGGACAGACACATCCCTTAGAGGAGGATTTATTAAAGGAGATACTCTGTCTCCTCAAAAATGAGAGAGGCAAGAAGTTGATAACATACAGGCAGGAACTGAAGACAGATGGTGTAAATGAATAGGACTTTTTTCATTTGACTATGTGAAGGCACACAACTAAATATTGACATATTTTATAAGTGCTTGTATATAATTGTGAGAGATCTAAATACTACAATGGGTGAACTTGAGAGCCTGCTATTAAATGAAGATATTGATATTATAGGCATCACAGAAACTTGATGGAGCGGTGATAACCAATGGGACATGATAATAACAGGGTGCAAAATATATAGGAATGACAGAATAGGTCACACTGGTGTGGGCATGGAACTACAGTAGAATCTCAGAGTTATGAGCTGACCGTCAACCACACACCTCATTTGGCACTGGAAGTAAGCAATCAAGCAGCAGCAGAGAGACACAAAGAAAAGAAAAAGAAACCCCAAGCAAATACAGTACAGTGCTGTGTTAAACGTAAAATACTAAAATATAAAGGGAAAGCAGCATTTTTATTCTGCATAGTAAAGTTTCAAAGCTGCATTAAGTCAATGATCAGTTGTAAACTTTTGACAGAACAACCATGTTTTTTTCAGTTGAGAGTTATAAACAACCTCTGTTCCTGAGGTGTCTGTAACTCCGAGGTTCTACTGTATGTGTGAAAGAAAGCACAGTCAAATTCAGTAAAATATAGTACAGTTTAATTCATTTTAGATACAATTTGATTCGCATACAACTTGCAAGAAGTTTTCTTCCAAAAGTGCTCGCAATAGTTAATGGGCACCATCATCTTGAAATCTAGTCATGTAAAACAAAAAGTAGCCTCTAGGACTATCTCTGAGCCCACCTGCCAATTTTGGAGATTTTACAGTCAGATCTGCCAATTTTTTCTTCAAATGTTCTTCTCCCCCGCCCCGATGTGTTAGATGATCCATACAAACAAGGGAAAGTGACCATACACAAAGTGCTTTCAAAGTAAAGAAAAAGCAGAAAAACACAATTTTTTCTCTATTCTTTCATTTATAGAAACCTTGGGTTTACTTGTAACAATAGTAGGTGAAATATTTTCAGACACATGGGATTTTGAAGCTGATTTGTAAGAATTACTTTTAACTGTACAGGTTTACTAAGCAGAATAAAAAACATTAAAATCTCATTCTAATTATTTCTTCCCCCAATAGCTATAATGTTTGTTGGATAACCCCTTTTACATTACCTGTAGTCCCAGATGTATAAATATACATGGCAGGAGTTTTAGAAGTGACATTTGATCTCCAAGACTGTGGAATAGGCTCATCTGAAACAGCTTCCATTTTGTCCGTGAAGCTGTCAACCCCGCCTGTGTCAGATGTCTTGCTTAGGTAGAAGACTTTTACATTTTCTTCTTTCAGGGTTGGCAATATTTCTTCAACAGCAGCTTTCAGTTCTTATAGAGCAAAGAAAATAGAAACTAATTCTAAGAACATTTTGCAGGACCAAATTTGTTTTACAGTGTTGCCATTGGAGATTTTGTACTTAACTGAACTCAGGAGTGATTCATGCCTATGTCAGTTCAGTCCCTAATGAAAGGACTCCAGCCATGGCTCTGCTATAGCAGCTAGAGCGAAACAGCTACAGTGCTACAGCTGTGCCTCACTAGTGCTGTAGAGTAGATGCTTTTTACATCCACAGCAGTGGTTTTTTCATCAATGTAGATAATCCGCCTGTCTGAGAAGCCTAGCTGCATCTACAAGGAGGGTTAAGTCAACCTAAATGGTTTTTCACAGCCCTGAGCAAGGTAACTTGGTCAGTTTTAGGGTTGCCAGTTTTGGTAGCACGTATTCCTGGAGGGTTCATCACATGACATAATCTTTAATTCCTGGAGACACCAGGACAACCCTGGAAGGTTGGCAAACCTAATCTAATGTTTAGATGTAGACTGAGCCTGAGGAGAAACAATTTGTGCCTCCCTGATCCTTTGAGAGCTATGGGCCTTGCAAGAACCAGGGAGTAGGAATGCCTCAGACACACATCCTCCTGCTTGCAGGCCACGTGTAGGATCTTGTGGGTGAGGGAGGAACATACAGCTGGCCTACAGCTGGGTAGGACTCATCCTGAGGGTGTTCTCCAGGGAGCTTTTCAGCCTCTTGGCAACCACTTTGTGCCAGATAGGGAATTGACAAAATGGCAACAGTAGGCTGATGAATTTTCACCTTAAAGGGAAATACACTCCTGTGTAGAGTTCCCACAGCAGGCCTATGTACTGCTTAAGTCCAGCCTACATCCTCTATATGAGGGTGAATTTCAGCCTCAGTGAATCCCAAAGCAAAAAAAAAAAAAAAAAAAAAAAAAGTGGAAATTTACAGTAAAAAGGGTCCAGTGCGAGAAATGACAATGTATGGGCGCTCTTTATGTACAGCATGACGTTTACAGTTTCTCACTTGCACTGTTAGATAGTTAATCTACTTTGGCTGGTATAGTCATCCATGTAGTGGCTGGTTTCTTGCAACTCAAAGTCCTCCTTTACACAGCAAATGGCTGAATGAATGAAAACAAAAGAGAGCCTACATTTTCAGAACGTTGGGTAAAATCTTACCAACACACTGCAAAGCAAACAAAAAGACCTTTCAAATCCTGGGTGTGACAATTCCCCTGTGAACTAGCAAGTTCAGATAACTTAACGTGGACCCTCATCACCAATTTCACTCAAACAGCTACTGCTTCAGGCTTCCATTCTAAAACAGCTCGAAATAGGGGGAGGGGAAGAGAAAGACACACAGACAGACCTATGTTGTAGATAGAATAATTTACAGGAATCAAACTGTACAACTCTCACACAAATCACTGCAGGGAAAATTCACACCCAAGGACAAATTGGGCTTGATGTACTGACATAAACACTCCCACTGAAGTCAAGTCAATGGAAGTTTTGTGTGAGTAAAGGGAGGAAAATTTGGCCCCAGGCATGTGCTAGCAAATCTCCTGATGTGTAAAACTGGTGTAAACTCTCAGCTGGTGTAAACTCTCATAGCTCCATTGACTTCAGTGGAGGTCTTGAGGGCTGCCCTGATCAGTGCGAGTGTCAAGCCAGCATGAGGATCTGAGGGCAGAAGCTGTGTTGAATTCTATAGAGCAACACTGACTTACACCATCTGAGACTCTGGCCCCACATTTCTAGCATCTTCAATAGCATGAAATGTTTTTTTTTAAAGGTCTGTTTGAATAAAACCCTAACACTGTCCAATTTGATGTCTACAGTTAACTTACATAATGCTTTAACTTTTATATCACTAAAGCAAAAAATGAAAGATTACTTGTCAAGGCAGGTGGTTTCTGTAGGGTAGCTATAAATGAATCTGTAATCTCAAAAGGAGGCTGACTCAATATCCCAGGGACTTTTCTCTTCACTCAAAGGGCCTAATTCTTGCACAAGCCATTTCTTAGATGTTCATGTAATTTGCATGAGTCCTTTCATTTAATTTATATCAATCCCTTCCCCCGTTCATGAAATGTTGCAACAGCTGGCTGCGTGCAATTTTCTTGAGTGTAGAAATGCCATCCAAAGGGTTGGAACTGTTCCTAATATGCAACCTGCATTTAGATTCAGCAACCCAACCTGCTGTATCTGAAAACAAACAGGTTAGCCATCCACTTTGCATTTAGCACCTGGGATGAAAAATTGCTAGTACTGGAACCAATACTTCTAAGGTAGTTGCCTGTAGATGTTCTTGAGAATGGCAGTTAGAAATATACCAAGCCAAGGCCCAGACCCTTCCCTCCTCTGGTAAAAGTTTGCCCCCTAGAGGAAAAGCTACCTCGAAATCCAGCAGGTCCCAGGGTGTGGAGACCCCATCCTTGCTGCATCTCTGGCACCCAGCAACAGCCCCGGCTCCCTGCAGCATGACTCCTGTGGAGCTGTACTGCCAAGGATTCCCCCTGGGGTTCAGGCAGGGGAACTAAAAATGCTTAATATGGCTTCAGGCTCTATTAACATTTTTAACACCTTCTGCAGGAGGAGAAGGGAGAACGATGTGCATTCAGGCGGCCTTCCCCTCCTGTTCCTACCCACCCTCACTCCACCCCCTCCTCCCGCATGGACCCTGGACTGCACGGAGGGGAGTATTTCAGGTGAGCGGCTAGAGCCAGCTCCGTGCCGAGGAGGGGGATTCGGGCAAGAGATTCAAGCCAGCTCCATGTGGGGGAAGGGGCAGCTCAGGAGAGGGACTCGGGCCAGGTCCGCATCAGGGAAAGGAGGCTCGGGTGAGCCCAGGGCTGCTAGAATAATTTGTATATTGGGGGTGCTGAGAGCTATTGAACAAACTGCAAACCCTGTATATGATGAAAACCACTTCAACCCAGGGGTGCAGCAAACCCCCCATAACCCCTAGTTCCAGCACTTATGGGTGAGCCCCATGCAGGAGGCGGGGGCTTGGGTGAGCCCCGTGCGGTATCTCATTTTCCCTTCGGGAAACGTGGTCACCCTAGATCACACATGGCACAACTGTGATCAAGCAAGCTTATCTTTGACCTAGGATAGCACAGAAATGCAGAGTAAAGGTTTAAATTCAAATCGAGGAAGAGAAAGTAAATGTTTAACAAAGGGGAAATCTATCTTTTTTGTCCTCTTTTTATGTTATTTTAACAACTGCTAGTAGTAACTACTATAGCTAAGGTTGGAAAAAATATCAGAAATAACCCACTATTTTCAGTCAAAAATATTCTCATTTTGGGCTGAAACCTTCTTTGTTTGGTCTTTTCCCAAAGCTGAATACTTTTTGGAAAATCTGAGGCAATTATGGTAAACAATTTGAGTTATAAAAAGAGGGAGGAATATACATTTTCTTGTCCCAAAGACTAGCTTTTTCCCATGGTGATAACTTAAAAATTGATTAATTTTGAAAGTTCAAATATAGCATGGAATTTGTTCTCACTGAGACGTACTTCCTTTGCTAGGCTTGGGAAGTTTTGTTTCTGAGTTCATAAAAGTTAGGAGCATTTGAACATCTGTATAGAAAAGGCCTTAACTCTGCAAATATTAATGCACGTCCTCTATCTTCATACATGTGACTAGTCCCTTTGATGTCATATTCATAAACTTAAACATATATGCAAAAGTTGGCAGAGCTGAGGCTAAAATAAGGAAAGACAGTGAGACCTAGTGGACAGAGCACTGGATTTGGGACTCAGAATATTTTGGTTCTATTCCTGGCTCTGCTATTGGCCTGCTAGGTGACCAGGGGAAGTCACGTCTCTGTTCTGTGCCTCAGTTTCCCCATCTGTAAAAAGGTAGAGCACACTGAGATCTACTGATGAAAAGTTCTGCATAAGTGTTTAATATTATTGTTAGTTAACAGGCACCAGTTAGCCAAAGACCCATTATCTAATGAACTGGGGATCTTGTTTATCATTTTTCCCATTTTGTTTTTCTTTCTTTTTTATGTGTATGCATGTACAGATTCTTTATAGAATCAGGGCCTTATAATGCAAATGTCCAAAAAAAATTTCAGACAAGTTTCAACCTAACTGCAACAAAAGGGCAATATTTCTGCAGTATCTCAACTATCTATGTATCCCTGACACTGATTTATTTCTGATTTGAATGTAACTTCTGTAAACCCTAATGCAAATAGATTATTATTAGTAAATAAGGTCATTTTATTTCTTGCATTGCACAGCTCTACAGGGAGGGCTTTTTAGACTTTATTGCTTAGCAGAGAAAACACCTGTTGCCTAAGTTAACTCTTTTTCCGGCGTTTCCCCCTTACGCTGTAAATTGAAAATGAAAATATATTGCAAATGATTTGGGAACATTCATAGGTTCTGAGGACAAAAGGAACCAACACAGTCCATGGAGGTTCCCCAGAATAATTTCTAAAGCAGATCCCTTAAAAAACATCCAGTTTTGACTTTAAAATAGTCAGTGATGGAGAATACACCATGACCTTTTGTAAATTGCTCCAATGATTAATTATTCTCACCATCAAAAACTTATTTCCCCTTTGAATTTGTCTAGCTTCAACCTCCTGACTTTGGATGGTGTTATACTTTTCTCTGCTAGAGTGAACAGCCCACTAGTAAATATTTGTTCTCCAAGTAATTACTTAAAAGAAGGTACCTTACATTCTTACACTTGATTTGATGCATCTTCTGCTTAGCCCAAAAAACACATGTTATGTTTCAATGCTACATCTCAGGCCTGGCTCTTTGACAAAAACCTCCTACCACCTATTTCATCTGGGCAGCCTTTGCCCACCTACAGTCCTATTAATTCAGTGGGGTTCTATACAGGTGCAAGGCACTACCCGGACACAGTCAATTTCAGGATTGAGGTTTAAGGCTCCAAACCTGCAAAGACCTCAATGCTGATAGGGCTATTCACAGTGTGTAAAGTTAGACAGGTGCATTGTCAGGACCCCAGCCTTACAGACTGCATCTTGCATTTCTGCCCTTGCTAAGTATTACCCGAACCCCTTCCCCCAGCTCCCAGAAAAATACTTCTGGCCATGGCATCTTCCTTGTCATGCCTCCCCAAAGCAGCAGCACCTCAGTTGAGGCAGGGCATGAGAAAGGCCTTCCCAAAGACTTGGTTTACTACCTTCGATGCTTTTGACCCCGTTACCTTTGCCTTGCACCAATCTGCTGGCTCTTCACTGTGCCCAATGCTTGGCGCTGGAGGGGCCACGTCTTGACAGAGAAGTTGCAGTGGAGGTGGCACATGTTCAAGGGGCAAGGCTCCCCATCTCCCGGGCTCTGCTCCCCTAAGCTCTGCCCCTGAGCAGCTGCGGAGGAGCTGGAGCCGCCCCCCCTTCCCTAGCCTCCCCCTCGGGACTGCGCAGCCTGCCGGCGGAGGGGCTCACCTGGGGCCGCCAGGAGCACCTTGGCCCCGCTGCACTGGAAGCAGTGCAGCAAGGACTTGGCCCGGAGGTTGCAGTTGAGGCAGGCCATGGCGCAGCCCAGCTTGGCCGAGCCCAGCCAGACCCAGAGGTAGGCGGGCTCGTTGCCCATGAAGAGGGCCAGGCAGTCCCCTTGGCGCAGCCTGCCGTGGAGGCGCAGCGCCCGGGCCGCCTGGCTGCTCCGCCGCTCCAGCTGCCCGTAGGTGTGCACCTCGTCCCGGAACAGCAGCAGCGGCGTGCCCGGCGCGCGGCGCGCCCGCTGCCCGAACACCTCCAGGAGGGTGCGCGGCGGGCCCGGCGCCAAGGAGCCGCGCGCCCGCCGGGCCGCCCGGGCCACCTTGAGGAAGAAGCGCAGGTCGCGGAAGAAGTAGGGGCAGGCGAGGTGCAGCAGCAGCAGCAGCGGCGGCAGCAGCGCCGCCAGCGCGGAGCAGAGGACGGAGAACATGGCCCGGTGCGCAGCGCCGGACACTCCGGGAGCGCAGCACAGAGCGCACGGAGCCGGGCGAGCGCGGCGCTGCGCCGGGCCGCTGCTAGGCTCCCGGGCGGAGGGGCGGGCCGGGGGCGGGCCCGGCCGCTCCCTCCTCCCTGGTTCTGGCCGGACTGGGGAGGGAGCGAAGCGGTGCCCGGGCTCCCCTCCCGCGGGAGCAGCAGGGGCTGGCCGGGGCGGGGAGGCATCGCAGCCGGGAGGGAACCGGCCACTGGGGCGGGGTGGCGGGGCGGGGGGTCCTGATCGGTCGCTTTCCCCGAGCGGGGCACGGTGAGAGGTTGGGAATGTGCCCGTAGTGGGCTCGGGGGCCCGTTCCTCTCCCGGGCCAAGGAGGGGAGATGCCAGCCTTCCCGTTCCTTCACGCCAAAGCGGTTTCCAGCTCTGTCCGCCCTGCCCAGCCGTACCTCTTCGTGTAAACGCGACTCGCTCCAGCGCCGCCGCTCCCGAAGCGGCGAGTGATCTGGGTGGAGGGTGAGGCCGATCGCAGAGAAATGAGGACGGGCGATAGCCATCTCCTGTCTCTCTCTCTGGTTCCCCGCCCGGAACAGGTGCCCCCGCTGGTGACAAACGCCTCCCCGCTTTGCTAGACGGGACCCGGGGTTGGAGAGGGTGTTTCGCGCTCGGTTTGTCTGGCTCAGACTAAATGCGCCTCTCACCAGGATCACGAAGCTTCAGTTACAGCGGGCGGGAGCAGGGATTTGTACGTGCCATTTACATCTCTCTGGTTTCGGTGGCAGCAATTGTCTTGTGTGACCGTGGAGGAGAGACACTGATCTATCAGAGTGAGGGGTGGGGTGGTGATTAAGGTCAAATTGGTTCCTCTCTTCCGGTCAAATGGCAGGATTATAGTGCAACATCCTGCTTTCTTTTTCACGTGCATGTACAGCTATGCGGGGCAAAGACAGCCCACCCTGGTCCAAATGTTCAGTGTCGAATGAACTGACTCACAAAGAGACTTGGGTTCCTGCTTCCACTGGTAGCAATAACAGCTTCCCTTTGACATAAAGGGAAGGGGACTGAGTGGATACTTAATATCTGACACGTATAAAAAGCTCCCAAAGCTGTAAAAACGGGGGTTCCTCCTACGCCATTATTAATGGCAAAGTATGATTAATGACAGTAACACAACAGACAATGAAAATACAGCATATGGGGAAGTCTATGAAGACAGTAAGGGGGCTGGGCACTGAGCGAAGCAGATTAACTGGTGCACAGGACATCAGCCAGTGATAGCGTACACATGGGACAGCTGTGTCCTGTTTCAAGTCACATCATTGTGTCTATGTGGTGGGGGCTTGGTGTGCACTAAATGTGTGGCGTTCTGGGTGAGTCTCCCAGGGTCCTTTGGTTGGCTCCTGAGCTGTATGCACTCTGGATTTGTTCTTGCGGTGCCTCGCAGGATACATAATAGAGGCCAGTGGAATTCTGTGTCTTGGGGTCCCAGGATTCTGCTCTCTCTGTCCTGTGGTTCCTCTCCTGGGCAGACAAGCACTGCTCTGAGCAAACGCATCATTTCTGCTCACTTCAAGGAAGTGAATGCGTAGTGATGACTTGCCCCAGTACAATAATTTAAAAATCAAGCTCTTGCTTTTGCTTTGGGTGCGCTGCCTATAATGTATATACCAACAACCAGGGCTCAGACAAGGCCAAATCAAACTTCTGTGTCAATCAGGCAGATTCCCTCTTCTTTTCTGGCACCTCCAAGGGAAAAGTGCTAGCTCGGTCACTGCAAACTCATTCAGCCTGATTGTCAGCTGCACCCAGAGCGTGCCTGGCCACTCCTTTTGAAACGTAGCCAAGTGCCGTAGCCAGGTCTGTCCTAGAGCTCCGAAAGCGCTAGTGTGCATTGTGCTTGGGTACTGCAGGTGTGTTGGAAGAGCCATCCTCCCCAGCCATATCCTTCAGCACACCCGTGCACAAGCAGCCACAAGTGAGCTCTGTTCTTTACAGGGAATAATAATCCACTGTCTAGAAAACGGAAAGCCTCCATCAGCTCATTCAGTGGCAAGAAGCTCCCCAAATAACTGTAGTAATAGTTCCAGGAATGCATACCTGACCTGCCACAAACGACACGTTCTGGAACTGCTTTTGTGTCGAGGAAAATCCAGCTCTGTTTTCTTAGTCCCCATTCCTGTTCAATAATTTTGTTGGGATTACACCCAAAAAAATCACTGTCCAGGATTTGTGGGAGAATTTGGCAGATAGTTGCTCAGTTCATACTATTGAAGCTGTATGTAGATTAATTACTAGGACAGAACTATGCACTGTATCCCGTCAGGGAACAGCAGTCTAGAGGACTAGCAAAGGATCATGCAACACCTAAACCCATGTAATCTCTCAAAACAAGGCTCAAGTGGGATGTAAGCGGTACATAGACATTGTCCTGGCCCTCTGCACACCCACTAAACCTGCCAGCTTCTGGCTCTACTCAGTCTAAACTTGTAGGAGCAAATCTTTCTGTCAGTTGCTAACAACAGCTGCATCTGAAAAGTAAACTCAACAAAGGCATATGCCTAAGAGTGGGGTAGCAGTCAGAACTTCTGTAAGACTTTAAATCAGACAAAGAAGAACAGGGAGAGTGTAAAGGCTTGTCTACATGGGGACATTATTCCAGAAAAAGGTAGGCTGGGAATTTAAAGTGCTATAGCAATTCCGGAATAGCTATCCTGTTCAATTTCCACATGTAGTTAAACTCTTAGATAAGCTATCTGGAGTAGCTCCCATCTGGTGACCCTGACCATCGACAAAATTTCAAGCCTACCTTCAGGTCAGTTTTCGGTAAGGAATGCAGGTAAATAATAGCTCAGCACATGAGACATTTTGAATTTACTGTCTGATTCTCAGGAAATCCTAGAGGCTCTGTAGATAAGAAATCATTGCCCGGTGGTTAAAGCATAAGATTGAGTTAATGCTATGAAAACTGCTACCTTCTTCCATAATCCCAGTTGCTCTGTGGGCAGCAGTTTGAGGTCCTCTACCGATTTAAAACTCACTTTTGGTTGCACAAACTGGATTAGGCTGCTACTTGTTTTTCACTAGAAAATGAGAAATGAAACAGTGTCTGGCCCACACATGATGTTGGAAAGGCAGCCAGGGTCAGGACAGAAGGATTCCATGTAATCAGGCAAGGCAGATGGCAAAGCATGCGCAGAGATAAGCCATGTGGTTTGAGGGGTTGTGATACATCCGTGCTTAGGGTAACGCACCTGAAAATGCCAAGATCAGGGCAGGCTGCAAAAGGAGAGCTGATTCTCCCAGAATTGGTGGGTAACACTGAATTTAGATTCCCCGAGCAGTCACAAACAGCGCTCCTGATTTCCCACACTGGTGATCAAGAAGTTACAACAAGAAATACACAGCCCTCTTTATTCTGATTCCAAATCAGCAACTGGGACTAGTAAAGAGATAAGTTATTTAAACTCTATTCTTTTACCAAAATGTCTCCTGGTCCCCAAAGGGTCAGCCCTATTGCTAGATCAGTATCAGTTTAAATCTTACCCAAAATACCACACTGCCAGCCAATCCCTTAGTAACTAAAACTAAAGGTTTATTATAAAAGGAAAGAAACCAATAAGAAGAGAGATGTTAAATGGACAAAGCAATCAGATACATACAAATGACTTTAAAGCCCCTATACATCTGATTCCCAGAGAATTGTGGCTTTTGCAGGCTTGTACAATTCCTCTGGTGTACATCCGGTACCTGGAGGGTCTCAGTCCTTTGTTTCACAGCTTCAGTTGTAGATGAGTTGAGCCAGCAATAGGAAGCAGGAATGAAGACAAAATGGAGATGGTGCAGCCAGTGGTATACCAAGGGGGGGGGACCAATCCCCCAGGTGCTGGCCTGTGGGGGGGCGCTGAGCTGAGCGGGCGGGAGAGGGGGGCGCAGGAGTCTCTGAGGGGTGGCTGCTGGGCTGAAGCAGGAGAGGCGGGTGCTTTGTGGTGGGTAAGTGTGGGGGTGTCTGTGTATTTCATATTTTTTTCTTCCAGGAAGAAAGTGAGAAATGGACTTTCCTCTCATTCTCCATATAACATAGTTATCTCAAGCAGGGTACTCCAGGAATGGGTGTTCCCAAAATTAGTGGGCATTTTTAAAATATGTGATCCCTAACCTATATGTTTCTGGGGGTATGTCTACATTGCAACAAAAAACCTGCGGTACCCAGTCTAAGAGCCTGGGTCAGTTAGCTGACTGGGGCTTGGGCTGTGGAGTTAAAATTTCATTGTAGACATTCAGGCTCCACCTGGAGCCCGGGCTCTGAGACCTTCCCCCATCGTGGGGTCCTAGAGCCTGTCCTGAACAGCCACACTGCAATTTCATAGCCTCGCAGCTCAAGCCCCATGAGCCCGAATCAGCTGACCCAGGCAAGCTGTGGCCATGCCGTGGGTCTTGTATTGCAGTGTATACATAGCTTTAGGGCCCGCCCTACTCCCCTTGAGTTTTGCTATTGATTTGAATAGAAGCAGGACTGAACCTTTAGTTTCCCCCTCTGCAAATGAGCCTAGGTATGCTAGTCTGCCATGGTGGGGGGGAGGGGGAGGAGTATCAGCTGAGGATTAGTGAATAACATTTGTGCCATGTTTTGAAGAGGCAGAGTGCTAAGTAGTGTGACAGTGATTAGGGGCCTGTCTGGTCCAATGCCTGCTGAAGTCACTGCAGAATCTCACTGACTTCACTGGGAACATGATTAGGTGTCAAGAGCTCAACCCTTGTTTAGACTCAACCTTGGACATTAGAGCCTGCTTTATTGACAGAGGATACATTGACTTCTAGGTAGTTTGTTCACTAACCACCACCAGTCTGCTCCAGTGCAGGACTCTGTTGTTTTCCTCGTTTTTACTTTAGAGGGTGATTTTAGTCAATATTACTGATTTCAGTGATCTGTAGAGGGCTTCTTGCTATAGCAGCCAGGTATTTATTTAAGGAGTTAGTTACATTATCCACATATAACTAGGATAGGGGGAAAAAAATGAAAGAAAAGCCAAAGCAATTAATTATTGCTTGCATCATGCCCCAAAGTTCATTAGATTTATGCTCTGGTGAACTACTCACTGTTTTATCACAAATAAAATTACCGTTCTTTGCAGAAAACACCAAGTAATATTTAACTTCCAGCAGAATGGTCACCAGAATGGAGCAAATAGTGCTTTAGTTAATACCTTATTTGAAAGGCAATGCATCCAGCAGTGACGTTGCCCCTTCGTATTGCTCTCCTGTGTTAGTGCCTTTGTGGGAATTAAACCCAAATCCTATCGGTCGAGAAGTGAAAATGCTATCAGTTGAGCTGTACAGATAATAACCTAGGCTCAAAGCGATGCAGTTAGGTAAGATAGTAATGATCCACCAGGTGTCGTTGGAGGGTAACTTATGCGAGGAAGTTTATGGTAAAGTAGAATTCAGGACATATGCAATTAAGGGGATGGTATGTGGATAGGAAGCCCAGGGAAACCATAAATTCCCTACGCCTACTTACCACATGAAGCTCTTGGCTGGAACTTTCTCTGTGGAAGCTTCTAAAGTAGAAAAAAGCTGTGCTGTCAGCCTTCTGTCTTTTATTTCTTTCCTTAACTGGCTTGACTGGGGCATCTTTACCCAACTCAGGTCCTTACAATATTACGTTTGCCTGTAGGTTAAGCCAAGGTTAAATCAATGTCAAGTTATTTTTAATGTCCAGTTTAGAGTTGGCTTTCAGATAATTTATGGCTGTGTGTAGTTATTCCTAGAAGAAACTGTGTTAGCCATAGAGAAGCTGACCACAGAAACCTTAGAGGTAACTGATATGAAACTCTAGCTGCCCAGTAATAGTATTCTCACTGCCATATGAAAGATGCCAGCTTTGGTCCCTGGCACTAGACTAAGACTGGATTCCTGGCACTGGGTTTTATGGCTTAGATGAGCAGGAATGGGAGGGGATTGCTGCAGAGCTGGTGTGCTCCTCTAGAAAGGGGAAGGGAGCCCTACAAGTCTATTCCTATTGGCTAATACAAGGTTGCCAAATTCCTAGTCTTGTCCAGTTTCCCTTCCCCAGAGTGTGTGGTCACAATACCAGGTGATAAATTGTGGAAACCTTGTTTGGATCCACAGGACAGCCAGAGAGAAAATACAATACCAGCATTATTGGACTTCTCTTTGTGATGATGTCTAATTAGGTCCACTTAGCTCATGAATGTTACAGCTTCAGGACACTGCAGTTTTAGCCTGATCTACCTGTTGTGGCACTGATTCATCTTACAGAACTCCCCCTATTGTTTCAAAAAGGTGGTTTTGCTTTGGTACATGGGTCGAGGAGTTAATTTTTTTATGACTCTGGATATGATAATCATGTAGACAGAACATTCAAAAGTGGATTGCCCGAATGGATCCTTTTCACAAGATTCCACTGTACTATGAACATTTGAAATAGCTATTGAAATTGGTGAGGCCAGATTTTAAAAACCACTAGGCTCATTTAGGCTAGATAAAATAAGGGTCTAGGTATTCCAAAGAGCTCAGCACACCGGTTACTGAGTTCTTCAAAAATCTGCCCATAAATGTCACAGTCAGAGGTGCTGCGTGCTGAATACTTTTGAACAACTGCCCCCAGTTGTGGACGATGATCTCTTTTGAAAATCAGGCCTCATGATGTATGGTATAAATATAGCATTAAGATAGGCTGACATTCCTTGCTTTAAAGAAAATGTATTACCCAAATCTTAGCGGCAATTCTTGGTTGACTGTTAAAAAAAGATCCTACCTCGGCAAGCCTAGAAGTATTAATTTTATAAAGATGTTTCCATTCTATAATTAGATTTTGAAACTGTAATTTTGTTATAGGACAGAGCCAAAGTCATTCCAGAACTATATCAACAGGAGCTAGTTTAGCTAGCGCAGAAACAGCAGTGGTAAAAAGTCCTACCAGAGGATCCGTGCTAATGCAAGGCAGCTGCAACCTTTTCAGGACCCCTCATGTGGCTGAAGGTGCATGGATCAGGGCCATCCACACTGCAGAACTTAAAGCTGCCCTTCCCCAGCAAAAGTTGTCCTTGTCACTTTTTCCATTGCTGTCAATGAAGGCAGATGACATCTGACATGTGTCCAGTACAATGTTATTTGAACTGAGTCCAATTTTAGGGCTGATTCTGAGCTCCTTACACTCCCACTGAAGTTAAGGAGAGCTGTGTCTAAAGGTGTTGAGGATCAGCCCACGTGTGTAATTTGTTACCAGCCTACGATCAGAGCAGGTTTATATTTTAGCTCGGGAGTAGTAATATTAACCATAGTCACAGACGCTGCCAGCAGATCATCAGATAATGGAACTAAGCTAGCAAAGTACAGTGTTTTCTAAGAAAAAGAAAAGGGAGGGGGAGACGAAGCACTAGTCTCACAGCCAGGTTTACTCAGCTGTAGCAAACCCTATTGAGATGGCTTGTTATAAGCCCAGGTTAGTCACATAGGAAAGGACGCATGTTCTGTGGAAACTCTAATGGGAGTAATGTACATATATTTCCTGGGTATCGTTAGAGAGAAGTGTCCAGGTGCCATGGACTCCCATTCAAGGTAAAGTCCCCTGTCCTGTCAAAGGAAGGAATTATTCCGATTAGTGCATGTTACTGGCCCAGTTCATTCTCAGCCCTCTGCTCCCACCCGCCATGAAGTGCAGAGGGGAGCAGAGAGAAAGATATGAGGCGACACAGCTGCCAGGAGTGGAAAGAGGGGTGGTGGCTCCGCAACTTGCTCTGCCTTCCTAGAAGCCTTCCCTTTAAGGCTCCTCTGTGTGCTCAGTACTCAAAGGGTATGTCCACCCTGCACTGTGGGCCTAGGGTTCAAACCTAACCCTCCCTTCCACCTACACACAAATCATGCTCATCTAGAGCTTGGAGCCAGAGTCCCAAGTCTCCAGAGGGTGGAGGGTCTGAGTCTCAGTGAAGCTGGGATCCAGGGTTCAAGGCCTATTATTTTGCAGGGTAGACATAACCCCACTGGACTTGTGCTCTGGGAGTCCCCCAAAAGTATTCCACAATCTCATGGGCTGGCTTTCTTTGTCCTCCAGATAGTCACGTTTGGTGGACAGTCAAGTTTTCCCACGCTGCATCATGTACAAAGGGCCAGAGTGGCCACGTTTTGAGAAGGCACTAGGAAGTACGGGAGATGGGTGGTTGGACTCAGGCCTGCGTACTACAACGTAGATACTGGAGCCACAGGTTGGAACCCAGGGTTCAGCAATTCCTAACCTGGGGTTACAAATAAGTGTAGAAGCTCAAGCCTAATGCAGAGTCTGCTAACTTTAGTTCTACTAACCTTGGCTTACATTGCAGTGTATACAGCACAGGAGAGGCGTATTAGGATGGGAGGAGGAAGGGAAAAAACTGCTCTCTGTAGCATGCTCCCCTGTGGAAATAGGGGAAATACTTCTGGTGCTTTGTGCTGTCTTCCCAACAGTGGGGGAGCCAGCCTCAGGTTCAGTGGGGAGCCAATGGCAGCATGGCTCCTCAAGAAAAGGGTACACGTTGCACCATTGCGGAGTAGTACAGAGGTTGTGTCCCCAGAGCTGCAAACTTCTGCAAAGACTCTTCCCAATAGGAGGGATGGCGATTTGCTTCCAGCTCGCTGGTTCAGGGAAGATAATACTGTTTTCCTGGACTCCTGTCGCTCTCAGTGATACTGCTGTAATTCGGGACTAACTCCACTGACATTATTCTGTATTTACTCGTGTGTGAATGAGAACAGAATTTGGCCCATTATCTCTATTCTTTACCCAGTGGCTCGCCAGCTTTGTTGGTTCACATATGATCTTCTTACAAGTATATTGTGCAGTGAATGGATAGAGCCTCAAGCTCATGTATCGCCAGCGATACACATGCCAGGGTTTGGGAACCCTTGAGTCTACTTAATGGACACATTGTGGAAATGCTGATAATTCCCATGAATACTCAGCAGAAAAAAAAAATTGAGCACTGTGCAGATTTTAGACCCAAACATGCTGTGGAGTATGTCAGAAGAGGATCTGCATGAAATATATGGGATTTCAAATATCCCCACAGCTATGAAGTTCTCCTGGCAGCCCTGACAGAAAGTATTGTTGTTACTATATGGGCCATTGGAAAGTGTAGGCGGTTTATGTTACTGGGAGCATGGGGAATGTTGGTATGAATGAAATATATCCCACTGAGTGACTTGCCTTATGCTGTATGACCTGCCTGAACTTTTCAGCCGCCAGTACTGTGCTGCTTCTGAGAATGGTAGGCTGTAAAATGTCACGTATTATGATCACTAACTCCCTTCATCTTGGAAAACCTCCATTTCTGCCACCTCACCCTGGGGTAGAAGCAAGGCCACCAAAACTAAACTAATATTTACATGGTTTTTAGAAGTTTATATGTATGTACGTATATTAATATTAAAATTGATATACACGTTTGAAGTTTACATATTGAAATGTGTTTTACATATGCATGTTTTGGTTATATTTTATAATGCAACTGAGGAGGTAACAATTATAAAGCAAAGAGGCAGGAAGAAGTTAAGCAGTAATTTTATAAAATATAAAGTAATACAATTAGAGATATCTTTATCAGACTGCTATGATGAGTTTACTGGGTGAGGGCTTTACAGTAGAGGATGTGTGATGAACTTCATGGTCTGCAGAGAAAGTGACAAATAATTATCTGCTCTCAAACCCCACTCAACCTCAATCCAGATTTGATTTACTGCAAAGGCATTGGAGTCTTCTGAACTGGTTTCATACCAGACATGGAGTTTGTGCTACAGTGGAATTTCAGTGGCGTTTTAGAGACAGTCCACTATGTCGATGTAGGCAGCCACAAACCATGACACGTATTGTTGAGGACAGCAAAATGACTCAACTTCCTGGAGGTCTTCATGCCTTGAACATCGTTGATAAGAACTTGGCTTGGCTTGACCTGATTGCATAAGCCACATATAAATATGATGAGTTAAGAAAATTTTGATTTACTGCTGCATAAGTTGCATGTAAAAGACATGCAAAGGAGTCATCACCTGTAAGATCTAACTAGTTTTTCTCTTTTTTAGTTCTTAAAGATAAGAAAGAAATTATAGTTTTTCCTTTATGTAATTTAAACCTTCTGGAATGGAAGATGAGAAATATTATGCCTTCTGTAACTGGTACACACACTGGTTTGTTTTGAAAAAGTCAGGTTAAGTTTTTCAGCTGTATTTTTCAGTTATATTTTAATGAATTACAGTAAAAGAAGAGCTCTTTCTCTGATTTTCCTTTTTATATGCAGTGTCGTTATAACCATCTTAGTCCCAGGATATTGGAGAGACAAGATGGATGAGGTCATATCTTTTATTGGACCAGCTTCCTAAGAGCTGTGTGGTTTTTAAGCTTGTCTCTTTCACTGACAGAAGTTGGTCCAAAAAAAGATGTTACCTCACCCTTCTTTCCTTTTTTATAACTGATTAAGAACTGTGAAGTAAAGGAGTTTCTCTTAAGATCCATATAAAGCCTACATGGCATTATTTTCTATATGGCTTTTAAGCAAGGTTTTATATAACATAATACTTGGAAAAAATGGGAATCCCCTTCAATGGATTTTGAAATATTTAAATAAGATAATGTTTTTTAAGGATTGTGTTTTCTTAAGAGTCACAGGTAAAATATATGAAATTAACATATTTATTTCTAAATAGTGCAGAATAGAATAAATGCAATGATTATTATTAAAATATACGCTTAACACTTGAAATGTGAAGCTAAAAGGAAAATTGCTTAAACTACAATGTCAAGATTATGAGATATGTTGATTTTGTGCAAACTTGGACATCCCAAAGAAACAATTAAGGCTCTTTAGGAAATTGGAAACTAGATTTTAAAGATAATCAATTTAATTAATTGATTGATTGATTGATTGATTGATTGATTAAGCAAAATATGTTGCTGGTTTTTTTTTTAACTACCAATCCTGAAAATTCATCCTGGAATCTGAGAGTCGGGCAGGGCTCTTTCCACTTGCCCCACATCTCCAATAGTTCTGCAGGCCACGTGCTGTCCCTGGTGACCCATGTTCGAACCCACAGTGTACACAGGTGTAACTGGTCGGAATTTAGGAAACAATTACATTGGCTATGCATTAAAGGACTTGACCCCCTTCATAGCTGACTCTGCAGGCTAAGAGAAGTAGAAAGCTGTGCAACATGATGCAATATGGATAGAGAGAAGTTCTGTCGAGTAAATAAGTCCCATTTTCATAGTAAGCCATTTTTAAGTTGTTCAGAAAGAGAGTGTTCTCAATCTTCTTGAATATGAAAAGCCCCTTCCCCCAATTTGAAATTCTGAAATAAATCCATATAAAAACAAGACTAGCTGAGACAAGACACACAGATATCAGGTTCTTTACATCAGTAATACAGCTAAAATACTGGTCAGACAGGCTCATCTGTTGCTTAGCCTTCAGCAGTATGTCCCACAGAGCACATCAGGCATGTTACCATACCACATTACAACTGTAAATTATTACAGGCGTGCTTACCTGTTACGGTCCTGTAGGACGTATGTGATATAGATATTCTCATTAACCACCAGGGTATTCCTTTGATTTTTTTTATTTCTTTTGTTTCTCTGACAGGTGTATCTTTAAGGGAAGAATCCACTGACTCCAGAGGGAAAGACCATCCAAGGTGACAGTGAAGGACAGTTTGTGCTTATTCTTAGGGCTGCATCCACTGCGACTCTTGCAGTCAAGGATGATACCGATATGATAAGCATATGCAACCCTTTCATTGCAAGGATATAATTCTGAAGCATCTTTTAACTGGAATTGCAGCATCATTTCTGGCTTACTATCTAAAGCCATGGAGCCAATATATGCCCTCAGTGACACAGCTAGAACTTCAGTGCCATTGCTCAGTTACTGAGGATAGTTGGTTCTGTCCTCAAAAGGTGGATGGAATATGACAAAAAAATCCAGAGAGCCCAGGAAAAGGAGAGCTGCGTGCATGTGGGTCTGTATATGTTCGATATCAGTAACACAGACAGGTCTTCCTATCGCAGGTTTGACAACGAAAGACCTTACTCAAAGTTATAGAGTCAGACTGAAACACCATGAGACCAGATCTGCCTCAGATACGAAAATGTTACAAGGTAGGTCAGATTTTGCATGCTGCCTTATTGTAGTTATCACAGCCCCCTCCTGTTCCTGTAACAGATTGGAACAGATGCGCATTATGTTATGGTTCAAGGCAACCTGGAAGCTGTAACACTGATAGTAAGTGTGTAATAAACAACATTTCCAAACATCCTCCGCTCCTCAGGTTGCCCAGCACTGAATATACGTGGACTGAGATTGTGCCAATACACTCTGCTGCCATTTTTTCATCCAAATTATGCACAGGGAAATGCTTTTTTTACACATGGGTTGAGATTAAATGATAGAGTCCCAGCTTGGAACCACAGTTCAGCAAAGGTGAGCGCTACTGAGCAAGCAATGATCCTGCAAGCCCTACTCATCTATAAGTAGGGACTGCAGGGTGAGGCCCTAGTGGGCTATGGATAGAAGCCTGTTATTAAAATCTGTGGCTGTAATTAGGGAGGTTGCCTGCCCAGACTTGGGCTATTTAAGCAGAAAGAGGCAGCTAAGAGCAGAGAGGGAGGGTTAGTAGCTGTATAGGTGGCTGTGATCTTTCTTTTCAGAGTAGGGGACTAGCCCTATGAGCTCAGATGGCTTGTTTGCTGACTGTAAATTTAGGAGCTCTGAACTGGGGCCCTGAGTTAAGGGTCTAAAGAACCTTATTAAGGCTGCTCTGTCCCTGAGACCTTCTTAAAGGGGATATATTTGTTTTGGCTTCCCCTTGCTTGCATTTTTACAGACAGAATAGCCAAGTGCTTAGATCTGGTAGATTATTTCTTACAGCATGGCTGAGAGCTGGGTCTGCACTGGGTTCACATTCCGGTTACTGCTTGTGTAACTGCTCAGAAATGCCATTCTGAATAGTGAGTGCTATGAAAAGCACAGCATTTAGTAACAGCAGCAAGACTTATACTCATGACGTACTGGACAGGGAACCAGAAGATCTTCCCTTTGGCTAAAGCAAAGCAGGAAGATGATGCTCAGTTTTGCCTCTGTTACAACCCAAAGCTCAGTTCTGCGTGGCATAGTGATGTGCGATGCTATGGGGCACGTTAAGTGATGATAGAATATCCAAGGATTTTAGTACACAGCCTCCAGCAAGTTCCACTGAGCAAAATGTAGATGGGGGAAATGGCAATTTTTGACTGCTCATCATATGTCTAAATATCAACAGATGTTCATGGGGAAAGTAAAAGGCCTGACCCCAGGATTATCTTGCTGCTAAACTTCAAGTTCTTGTTGCAAACCATGAAGGTGCTGAAAATCTTTTAAGAAACCTCTCTATATAGGGGTGGCTACAATTGCCTATATTGTAGGATTGGGGGGCGGGTAATTAGAATACAACAAACTAAACAAACCAAAACTTCAAGATAAAACAGTACTGGTGTAGGGCCTGATCCTGCAAACACCTAAGCGCATGCGTGTTTTTCTGAGGTGAGTACTCTCCTGTGCGTGTGAGAACACTAACCAGATTTGAATGGGACTGGTTGTGAATAAAGTTATGTACGCATTTAAGTGTTTGTAGGAGCTGGCTCTGAGGGCCCTACCCTGTTCCTATGGAAGTCAATGGGAGTTTTGCCATTAGCTTCAATCAGAGCACAGTTGGGTGGTCGTGTGTACGAATTAACTGCAATTGATTTCCACGCTTGTCTTTTTAAAATTACTCGTTAGATGATTGTCTGAGTCCCAGAATCTGAAACTTGTTCCTGCAAACTGTTCAATAGGTCTTTGTGGATTAAACTGCTGAATTGTAAGTAAGGAGCCACACTTGTAGCTCACCAGTAGAAGAATCTGACCCAGAGTTTGGGGGTGGAAAGGGGGATTAACCTCTCAAGTCCTAATAATAGATATAGAGGTTGTCAGAAAAATAATAATTTATAATAGCTTCCACAGTAGACGTTTTTGAACCAGGGAAAAAAGGAACAGCTCTTGTCCTAAAGAATATACCGTCTCTAAGGCACCTGAAGGGAACACAACAGTAAATTGAATTGATTAACCCAAATTCTTGTCAAATTCAAAGGTTCTAGAGCTGTTACCTTCCATCTTGCCCATCTTCCGGTTATCTTTGTGATTAAAACTGGCTTTATGTACATTGGGACAGTCCTGCTTTTTGCTGTATTAGGGTTCTATCTTGCTCCCAGTGGAGTCCATGGCAAAACTGCCATTCTCCTTGCTGGTGTAGGATCAAGCCTTTATTGTGCAGAGGAACCTCTTCCAATCATACAAGTATACTTTTGTGCACAGAGGAAACATCTCTCTCTGTGCACAAGAGCAAATGAGGAGGGAATGGCCTTCTAGAGTACCATGAGCTTGATCCAATGCCCACTGAAGTCTACAGAAGAATTACCATTGACTTTAATGAGCACTGGATAAAGCCCCGTATTCTAATGAGGGTCTAGTTTGTTGGAAGAGGTATGAAGGAATGTAGGCAGTGATGTGCAAAGAAATACAAGACTGACTAGTTTGTGGGAGAGCATTAGGTTGAAGAGTGAGATTTTTTAAGTGACTTGGAAGCCAGTGAAGTGAAGGAAGATTGGGGAGATATGAATAGAGTGCATTTTAGAAGACCAGTGTAACTAGATAAGTATCAAAGCACAAGTGCATGGCCCAAGAAAGGCCCAGTTCTGTAATCTTTAATATTTCTTCGTATGAGTAGTCCCATTTAGGACAGTGGGATTACTTCTGCAGGTAAATGCTATTCTGTGCCAGTGTAGGGTTGCAAAGTTAAGACCTAAAAAGACATTTAGGAGGGAAAATAAAAAAGAATTTCTGTCTTGGCCATAATTAAATTAAGGTTAGTTTTCATCCAAGAGGAAGTGAAGACAAGACAGAATTGTGAGATATGGGCAAGAGAAAGCATCATCATATAGACTGTAAGCAGAAAGAATGTCAGCCATCAGGAAAGTATATAAAGAAAAGTGTACAGGATTAAAAGAAGCACCCACTGCAAGAAGTTGGCCAGGACCATCTTTCACTGACGACAAACACATCTAGTAATTAGGAGAAGAAATACTGGAGTGCTGAGTCAGAAAAACGACATATACCAAGTTGATAAAGAATGATCCAAAGTTTCAAAAGTAGCTGATAAGTCAGGAAAGGTATGAAAAGAAAAGAGACCTTTGGGTTTAACCACAAGCCAATCATTAATTCCTTTAAAAAGGGCTATCTGAGTAAAATGACCTGAGCAAAGACCAAACTGGAAAGTATGAAGAATCTAAAAACTGGAAAACATGCAGAATAAACTCAAATTCTAGAAATGAACTGGAGAAAAGAAATTGATTGGTAACTGGGACTAAGCAGGAACAAGAAAAGTATTTTTTGAAGCTAGTGGGAAGAATAGCTCTTTGGAAGCAGAAAAGATAGAGCCTGAGAAAAGGTGGTTAGCGATGAATCGTGATATAAAGTTAGATGAAATAACGCAGAATGCAGTTTAGCAGTTGATATAGGGCAGGACAAAATTTCAGCATCATGTCAGCTAAAAGTGACTAAACCCTGGTCCAAGAAGTATTTGATCTTAGCTGATGCAAAGCTGAATGTCACTTGCTCTCATGTACACTAATCACTAAAGCCCCAGTTCATTGGGAACTTAAAGGATGTGAAGGGAGCAGTTCCATTGGCCCTTTCCTCACTGGGAAAAAAGGTGTGATGTTGAAGTCCTACTACTGACAAGGCAAATTGTAGTTTTAACACATTATCTGGTGGAGGTAAACAATAGATTCCCCTCTAGGCAATATTTCACAATTCTGTCTTATCTTCACTTCCTCTTGGATGAAAACCAACCTTGATTAGCTAGCACATCTTGAAACTACAACTGACTTGTTTACACTAGGATTTTAACATGTTAGATGTATTTTAATGCATGTTAACTTTTTCCTAGTGTTGAGATGTCTATTGAGTTCAATGGGACTGCTCATGTGGTTAAGTGCTCTGCTGAATTGGGGCCTAAATCATTGAGTATCACATCAGCAAACTCATTTGTTCATAACCATGTCCAAACGTGGTAAAATGTTAGTGTAGTTGAAGTTTAAGAGAGACATGAGGACATAAGGTTGAGGGAACAAATATTAGGCCATACCTAGGTAAATAAGAGACACCATTAAGGGATTAAGAGTGAAAGAAGGATGGGAATTCATACTATTTTTGCAAAATAACTTGGATGAAAATGGTTTTTGCTTTATCTGGTCTTCTCTGCTGGAATGCAAAAACAAATTAGATTTAAAATTTAACTTGTCTTGTGTAAAGCTGAAGAGTTATGAACAGCAAAAGGATGTCATATCATATGGGGTGAGAATTACAGGTGAGGAGACTAAAAATAGAGCTGGAGGGAAAAACTTTGAGGGAAGTTTTTTTTCTCAGAGAATGCAGTTCTGTTGAAATAAAAAAACATGGGGAAATTGTGCTGATTTTTCCAAAACTTTGTTTTGGTGAGAAAAAGTTCTAACAGTGTCAAAACGTCCTGACACTTTTGGAATGAAACATTTCAATTTTTCCTTTTGAAACAATGTCTTGTTTTGAAATCTTTTGCTTTTTGTGTTATATTATAGCAAAGAGAAAATCAAAACAACATTTCAGTGTTGTCAAAATAAAACTATAGATCAGCGGTTCTCAACCTGTGGGTCGCGACCCCGGCGGGGGTCGAACGACCAAAACACAGGGGTCGCCTAAAGCCATCGGAAAATACATATTTCCGATGGCTTTAGCCGCTGAGAAGTCGCGCTACACCGTTATGGATGCGCGTTCCAAACTGAATGCCTGCGCGCATGCGCAGACGTGATTGCATCATCCGGGCGGGGGAAGCAGGGGGAACGCTCCACAGTCCATAGCAGCGCATTACATGTGTCCGGCACTTGCTGACGTCATCAGTGGGCGGACGCAGCAAGCGCCGGAGGACAGAAGCCTAGGAGGCGGAGAGCCAAGAGGCGGAGAGCCAAGAGAGCCTGCGAGACAGCCTGCTGGTGTAAAAAAGGTTAATAATGTAAAAACAGTACACACACCATACACACAATACTGTGTAAGTGTAAGGTGCTTTGTGTGTAATCATTATACAATGAGAATACATAATGCATATCAGGTATTTACATTCCGAATCATAACTGTAGCAAAATTACAGTTTTGAAGTAGCCACCAAAATTATTTTTTGGTTTGGGGTCACCGCAATATGAGGAACTGTATTGCGGGGTCACGGCATTAGAAAGGTTGAGAACCACTGCTATAGATAAACCCCCAAAACCCTGAATTTTCTTTTGCGGAGCATTTCGGCGTTTAGGAGTTTTGTTCCTAATTAGAACAAAACCAACTATTTGAAATCTCAGAATCCTCCCTCCTCTACAGCTCTAATTCATTTGATCAGCCAGAGAACAGAACGAGAGACTGCGGGAAGGTGTAGGAAATATCAAAGAGGAGTGTGAAAAAAGGCCAGACGTCCCTCCCCCACCACCAAAGGACCAGGCCACACCGGTTGAAGTGAAATAAAGCAATATATCGTCATCAAGCTGTGGGGACGCCACCCTTTAAGAGCAACATTGTGGATTGAAACGGGGCAGAAGAACTCTGATCACAGAGGCAGCCTTTCATCTTGGTACAGCGCCAAGCACCCTCCACCCTAGTGCCTACAGCCAGGGCGCCGCTCGTGTAGCGACGTGCCCTGGGGCTGACAGGAAAGGTCCGAACGGGGCGGCCTCTCCCCTAATGAATGTTGCCCCCCCCCGCAGCCCGGCTGCGCGAGGGGAAGGAGCCGGGGGGGCGCTCGGATCTGCGGCAGCGGCAGCCAATGGGGAAGAGGCGGGAGGCGGGGGGAGCCGCTATAAAGCCGGGGGAGCGGGCTGCGGCTGGCCGCTCGCTCTCCCTCGCCGGGTCGTTGCGGCGCCCCCCGGAGCGATGCTGCGAGTGCGGTGCCTGCGCGGCGGGAGCAGGGGGGCCGAGGCGGCGCATTACATCGGGTCCCGGGTGGGTACCGAGCCGAGCCGGCGGGGTCCCGGGGCGCGGCCGCTCGGTCCTGGCCGCTGCCTCGCTCTGCGGACGCCGCAGCCACGGGCCCGGGGCGGCGCAGGACGCTCGTGGGGCCCCGGCGGCAGAGGGGTGCGCGGGGGCTGCCCTGGGGGTGGGGTAACGGGGGGCAGTAGGAGGTTCTGGGGGTGCAGGCGGGGGCACGGGGGGCGGTCGTTGGAGGGGTGCAGCAGGAGAGACTGGGGTGTTATGGGGTGCAGTGGGGGTTATCGTGCGGCTGCGGGAAGAGGCTCTGGGCAGGTTGTGGCCAGACATCCCGGGATTAGAGGCTTTGTCTCATAGAGGCAACTATTCCCCCCCCTTTAAAAAAAGGGCCCTGGTTTTTCACACTTGCTGGCTGGCCCCCCGTAATCAGAGGATGCACAGGAGGAACCGAGAGTGCTTCCCTTGCCCCAGCCCAGCTCATGGTGGTGAGACCAGCTGCATCCCCTCCTCCCTGCCTGGCTCTGACAGCTTCTCCTCTGGCGGGGGGAGGCTGGGAGGAAGATGCCCCAAGTTTCTCCCCTTAGCAGCCCAGCTGAAGCCCCTCTGGTTACCCCTGGGGTCTCCCGGTCCTGGAGCAGACAGCAGAGCCCTGCTTCCATTTGCTCTTTCTGGTCTGGAGGTGCCTCTGTGCTGGGTTACTCATTTAGCAAGAGAAGACTGACACTGAATTAACCTGGCCTGGAGCAGCCTAGGGTAGCCATCAGCAAGGCAGTGAGTGACTCTGCCAAAGGGAGCCGGATTCCCACCCCGTGAGGTGCCTTGTGCTGGGGAAAGAGGAAGGAATTGGCTGACCCAGCAGATGCCATATCCCACAACCCGGCATGTGTGAACATTAACAGGTCCCTCCAGGCTCTGCCACTTTTGGTTTGTTTGCTATGGCAGGACTAGTCCTACTGGCTGGCTAGTGTTTCCCAGCAGCTGGTAAAGGGAACAGCTGGGGCTCTAGGAATCCATGGGGTTCCACTGTCAGGGCTTAGAAGGCTAGGGACTTGCTTAGAGCACTGAGAATGTAGGGGAGAGGCAGTGGGAATCTAGAAGGAGAGCATGGTATTCGTGCTAACTAAAATTTAGCATACAGGGTCCAGGCTAATGTGACCGAAATTTCTGTGTGCATCTTTGAGTGGGGAGCTAGTTTTTTCAGATAACTGATAAATGTTGCTTTCTGTTTTCTAATTACAATAGCTTACACTTTGATCTGGAACTAACATGATTAATGTAATGTGCTTAATTTGCTACATTTCACTTGCAGCTTTGAAAAGCTTTATTTGAATTATGCTCAAATCCCAGTACCTTATTTTGTATTTTACATTCCCAGTCGTCCCCAGTTCTGCAGCGCGCGTACAATCCGAATTAGTGAAACAGGTACAATAGCAGCTGTTGCAAAGGTAACTTTCCCCCATTCATCACTCCTATTTCTGCACCGATGAACCTAGAGGGGGCCAAATTAACTGTAACTGTTTAAGCTTGACCATCAAACAGTTAACCATTGTCTAACATAGGTGTTTTTTTCTTTAAAGGTGAAATGTCCTTTACGATTACAGTGGAGTAGCTATAATACAGAGCCTTACGATGTAACAATCCTTTTGACTAAAGCACATTGCACTGAAAATATTCTGTAAAATACACTGAGTACTTAATTCTTCTCTTATTTTTGTCTAGTTGAATGATAGAGCTGATTTTTTTTTCCACCTCCTCCCTCCCTTTAAGCTTGGCAGATCCTTTACAGGATGGGTGCAGCGAACTTTCCAGAGCACCCAGGCGGCTGCCGCCTCCCAGAATTCCTGTGCTGCTGATGACAATAAAGCCACTGCCCCTGTTCCTGAGGATTGCCCTGTCTGCTCATACAATGAATGGGACCCCCTTGAGGAAGTAATTGTGGGGAGAGCTGAAAATGCATGTGTCCCTCCTTTTTCTGTGGAGGTTAAGGTAAAATTCTTATTAAAAAAATTAAAATGCCTTTTCATGTATAACCTTTCTTTTAGTTTACAGGCACAAGAGTGCATATAGAGTTTACAAAAATAATTTTAAATGTAGAACTCAAAATACCTTATTACCAATGTTTAAGCAAAGTGCTACGACTAGAATGACTACATTTTTTAACGCAAATTCTAGAGTTGGTAAGAATGGTGACAATGATTAGCTGGATTATTCTGTGCATTATTCAGATCTCTTGTGCATAGTCTGGAAATGAACTAAGATCATAGAAAGTTCTAAAGCTACCTTTTTATTCTCTTCTAGTTGATAACCCTCATTTGCTCTTCGGCCCAGGGCATGTTGCTAAGAATCAACACCTGTATTGCCACTTGCTTGTTACTGTAACCTGTGTAATTAGGTTCTTCTTTACTTCCTGATTCTGGACTAGTGAGGGTATCCTATTGGAATATGTACAGTCTTCAACTTTTCAGCCATATGATAAGGATTCGGACAATATCCAGATTTGTGTACATAAAAATACGAGTATTTTTCAGTATTGTGGCTGTATGGGTTTAGGTTTTGATCTTTTGGCCATTCAGACATTCTCCCTAGTAGAATTAGTAAGGCAGGTTCTTCAGCATAATTTAGCCAAGACAAAAAGCGTTGAGGAGAAAGATTGCTCTGGGAATGTGCATCTGCCTTCTGTTCCTTCCGGATGAGTGCATAGTTTATAGTCCTAGCCTGCTTGCCCACTGACACTCTAGGCTTTGAGACAGTATAAAGTTATCGCTGCAAGTTAGGAGGATTCTTTTATTTCAATAAAAAGCTCTTCACAGGAAATCCCATGCAGTTGACACAACAAAGAAAGGAAATGTGTTTTCCAAGTGCATTTGGAATTAAGGTTGCAGAATAAACATGATCCGCCCCTTGGCTCTTAAATTCTGCTCTGTTTTAAGGTGCTTTATTTCAACTTATTTTTTGGTGTATATGTTTAAAATCTTCCTTTACTTACCAATGAACTGAAATGCTTTTAAAAGAGGAATTAAACTCCTGCAGGTGCCAAACGTCTAACAGGATTTCTGCTCACTTTCTAATTCTGGAAGTGGAATGGAAAGGTTTTTAATCTTCCAGAAATGGAGTTTAGAGGTTAGACCAGGAGGTTTCAGTTGAACTGAAAAGAATGCTCCCCCCACCTCCAAACATAAGATTCATTCTCTGCCCTGTCCCCTGTCATTTGGACACTTGGGATGAAATCCTGGCACCATGATGTTAATGGAAATGTTACCATTGGCTTGAATGGGGCCTAGATTTCATCCATGTAGAACTGCAGCTCTTCAGGTTCTAGCTTTGATATCCCGTTTCTGGCCCTCCAAAAGATTACCAGCCTTCCAGGAAAAGAAGGAAATCAAAATGCACTATTTCTGATGTAAAAGAAAAAGCAGATGACATATTTTAAAAACATCTGAGTTTTAATACCTATACATCACGAAGGAGCTATAAAACTATTGTATTTCCAAGGCTGGAAAATCTTAAAATATGTTCTGCTGCTGTTGCTATGTTTTAACCCCGTTCTATTGTTTGCTTGAGACTTTAGTTTTAGTTATTAATTTGCCCCGTGTAGCAGCTGCAATCTCTACAGCACAGTGAGGTATGTCAAGTATAGAATTTCATCTTTAGCTAAAAAATTTCGAGACTTTGGGCTTAAAATGCTACATTTTCTGGAGAAAATGCAGACATACATACATGCTACCAGTATTATTGTTGGAAGCATTTATTGGCCTGGTATTCTGAAAAGCACCATGGTTTCATGTATTTAAACAAGTCCTCATAGAAGAACATTAGCAACTTTTGTAATGCTGTTACCGTCAATAAATTAATGAGACTATTCTCCAAAGGGAAGACAGTGCTGCTTGGGAAAACTGCAAGAGTATTTGGAACGTATCTAGTGTGTGAATACAGATCTCCCAAGTAAGATGCACTTACACACACATATTACTTCTGTAGTTTTTTTTTCCTCATTGCAGTTCAGTTGATGATATCTGTTCTCTCAAACATTCCTACAAACTACTTATTTGAAGTAGTTGTGCAGTGAAGCATAGCTGCAGTCACTGTATTCTATAGCGATTTGTGAGAGTTGCTTTTGGCACGCACTTCAGTCTTTCGGCTGTAATCTGTAAAGGATGTGCATGGCATAAGAAAGAGGGAAGAATGAATAGAAGCATAGTACCCCTACGCCTCTGAGATGAATATAATTAGAGCTGACGCTTGAGAGTTACTGCATGAGCTTCTAGGTGGAGCAAAGCATGTGTAAGGATCTCTGTAAGCATCAGTGCCACGTTTGGGATAATGTTAGAGGTGCAATATGACAAGGTTTGCTAATTCACACTAATGACAAGGAGTTTGTGAACCAAAAAAATAAATAAAAATCCCACAGCCAGGATGTGTTCTCCTGTGGTGGCTCAGTTTTAAACTAATATTTGAATATACAAATGTTTTGTACTTCAAAATATGCTAGTAAATATTTTGTAGTATATTTTATTGAAAATAATGTATTCTTAGTAAAGAAGCTTTGTTACAGCTTTTTGATACTGCATCTTTACTAAGTAGTGGAGAAAGATTTCAGTTTGTGCTAATTATAAAATGTTGCATTAACAAGCTTCTGCAGTATTTTGACTTGAGTCTCTTTCTCTTTATGGACTGTCTCTTAACAATCTTCATTGCAAGTTTGAATGTATAACTGGAGAGCATTAACTTTACATCAAATAAGTAACTAGATATGAAACTTCTTAAATTGCATTTTTTTTACTCAATAGGAATATTTAAAATAGACTTTCCTCAGTAATGTACTTTCTCCTTCATTGCTTATCAGGCAAAAATAAGTACATATAAATTTCTTGGGCTGGAGTCAATTACTGATGACACAAACCCATATTTAGAAACCACAATTCACTGCAAAGAGAGTGATGTCAGATGTTGGCTCTGACATCAGTAAATTTGGTAGAAGCAAGATGTTTAGAAAGGATAGAGCTTCTCTTTAAACAGGGTCTGACAGTGTGAAGAAATATGGGGCAGTTTAACAGAGTTTGGGGTAGGCTACAATGTTAAAAATGTTCCTTATTGCAGCAGTGACTCTTTAAGGCTCTACTGAAGTATCACAGCTCATATGTAGGTAGCCAGGAGTCAGAAGGTGTAGCTGCTTTATCTGCATATCTGTCCCGTGTCTTGCAATATGGCTAGCATAACTATTATTCTCCCATTTCAAACTTGCTAGCAGGGAAGGGAAATTTAAACAGGCAGGGCTGCTGATGTAAGGCAGAATCTGAGTCCCATGTGCTTTAGATGGCCGCAGCCTCCCAGGAAGGATAAGGTTCAAAACTTCATGCGATGCTTTGTGCCCAATAGTGAACTCTTTCAGTACCAGGGTGAGCGTGAAAGGGGGGAGATACAGAAGAGGTGGGGAGGCAGAAGCTGTTCAAATACCTCTGATATCATTGTTGAGATTGTCCTGCCTATGAACCATATTTCATGCTTCTTGGGCTGTATCATGGGAAGCATAAAGAGCAGTGTAGCTCACAGGAAACAGTGTCTGACTGGACTTGAAGGCATAAGCAGCTCTAGCCTTGTTGCTGCCTAGAGCAGAAAACGTGATTGTAGGCCTTTGCCACTCAATGGCCGAGCCATCCCAATTCCCCCTCCTCCCCCACACCCAAAATAATCCCATACAGATGGCCAGTCAGTGGAGGAGAAAGAAGGAAGAGGGTGGGGGGAAGCTGGCCAATCAGAGCTTAGCAAAAACAGCTGGTCAACCAAAGCAGGGGGGGCAAGGTGGAGAAAGCCTGCCAGCACAGTGATGTGGTGGTACTCTGAAAGTTGGGGCCCAGGACGACTGCCCTGCTCACCCATCTCTAAAACTGTCCCTGCCTGATGGTATCAGAGGAGCAATTGCAGGATTCAGTGTTATGGCCAGCTTTGGGAGAAGGCAAAGGACTATGTAGAAGTGTGCAAGGTCCACCTAACCATTCTAAAACCACGTGGTCAGTTTCTCAGGCACAACCAGAATGCACAGAGCACAAGTCATGGGTGGTGTGCAAAGACTGTCTAAAGCTCTTTGCTCGTCTCTGATTCTTGCGTTGTCCTGCAGGCTCTTCTCCCAGTGCAGTCAGAGCAGCCCTTCGGCTACTCTAAGATTTATGGCCACAGGGGACTGAAATCTCAGCCCATAGTCAGTGTGGTATGGGACATTCCTACCATGCACCCTTTTTCCCAGCTATGCTGAGATGGTGTGTGTGTGTCACTATGGGATCATCTTTACATTAGGGTGATCCTCCCTAAAATGGTTAAGATGGTTTGGCAACCAGATGATGTTATCAGTGTGGTGATCCACAGTCCTAGGTCTGTTCTGTTATTTCGTGGTAAGGGACGGGGAGAGAGAGCGACAGAGTAAGGCAGAATATGTAGCCGAGGAAAAGGGAGAAGCACTTTTTAGTCTTCCTTGTGCCCAAATATGTTTTTGGTGGCTCTGGAAATAACTTGTATGTATCCTGTATGACAAATGTGTCTTGTTAACCGAACTGGATTCCTTTGGAATGCTGAGCACTTCACATGATCAGCACGTGTCTTCTGAACAGCTGGTCACGTCTGAGAGGTGATCAAATTACCCAGACCTTTCCTGGACAAGAAAACAGCTTTGTTCACAAAAGGAAGCAAGAGGAGCTGCTTGAACCAGAGGCTTAGTCTGCCCCCTTCCCTACCCTAGGACTGGGTGGTGTGTTTGGACACATGGAATTTTAAAATTTCCTTGTGATTGGCTGGATTTTTCCTTCATCGCCCTAGATCCATGGCAGGAGTAGGTAGGCAGGCAGAGGGTTGAGCAGCAGGGTTGGCTAAAATCAATCTGGCAGACCCCCATGGACACCATTGGTCATACCTGCGCAGTGTTGTCACAGCCCCATCTGAAGGTTGAGCCTAGCACACTGTGGCCCTGCTCCTCCTTGGGGAGGCAGTGGCGGGGACTCTGCGGGGCTGTGGAGAACAGCTCATCATCACTCCTGTTCAGGCAGGCTGAGGCTTCTGCATGCCCTGAACATCGTTCCCAGCGTGCAGGGGAGTTGGAGCTCCTCTCAGAGGAGGGAGGATCCAGCTTCCATCTAGTCTTCTCTGTGCGACCTCTCCTGACACCACTCCAGAAGAGTCATGATGGTTTGCAGCTGGTGGGCCCCATGCACACAATGCCTTATTGTGTTGGCAGGGCCCTCTCCGAGCAGCAGGCTTCAGGTTAACAGCCTTGTTAGAGGAATAGGGCAGTTCACACCCCTCATAGCTGTTGCTTCATGTTGTCTGCAGACCTTGGCAGACACCACTGTACCAGGGATACTCTGGTCATGTTTTTTAGCTTTTCTTCACAACCATGAGGTCTGGAAACACAGTCCTTTTAAAATGAAAGCTGAGACTTCAAAACCATCACAGGACAAGGGGCTCCAGGCGCATGGCCATAGTGTCTGTCTTAACCTGGTTCTGACAAGCGGAAGTGAATTAACCTTCTGCTCATTCCCCCTCCAGTACACGTTTCTTTCCCCAAAGTATGGGCCATAAACATCCTTCTGCCCCATGGAGAGTCACTGGGGGAGCTGACTGTCGGCCCTCAGGATGCTTTCAGACTCCCCAGCCTCAACAGAACTAGTAAATGATAGCACTGATGTGAGAGAGCATGAGAGAGAGTGGTTGAATGGAATAAAAGAAAATTAAAAGGAAAAATTTCGGGTGGGTGGACAGGTTAGAGCGCGATAGTAGGTCAGTGAAACAAGTAATGCAACCTGTCTTGTTGAGATTTCACCTCCAGGTCATTTTATGACTGTTTGGCCGTTGGGTCTTCTCAAACTGTAAACTCTTCAGCGTGGAGTTACATGTCCTGTGTGTTTGCACAATGTCTTGGATAATGAGGTCCCTGTCTTGACATGGGCAGCGCTGGAGTGTAAATGTTAAGTAATAATAAAAAGGTAATTTAGAAGGATGTCTTCTCTTAATAACTTCGTTTTGCATTGACCAGGTTCAAGTCTTTGTTCAGACACAAAATTGCCACTACAGCTTTTTTAATTCATTAGTTGGCTTTTCTGCATGTCAGGGTGCCTCCATCTGTAGCAGACCCAAGTGTTTGCGTATGTGAACCCCAATACTATGTTCTCTTTCATGGGAGTGAATATTTTTCAAAACTCTCCATCTTGGGGCTGTCTTAATGCTCCTACTCTGAGAGACTCTTAGATTTCAGACGTGTAGTTGCTCCTGGGATGGGTTGAGAGATGTTTGTGAGACGAAAAATGGTAACAGATGGTGTGAATGAAAGCATCATGTCAACTCAGATTGCCATAACACACAGATGGAGTTTTTTATTCTTTGGTATATGGCTTTAGTCAGGACAGCCAGCGAAGTCAGCTAGTGTGGTGTTAGCCCACTGGGAGCCCTAAGCAGGAATATTTATGGCACTTCCAATATTAAAACAAACAAGTTGTTATAATGAGAAGTGAATAAAGGGTGCCCTTTAGCTGCTTGGGGCCTTAAGCAATTGCTTAGTCAGCTTATGCCTAGTGCTGGCTCTGGGAGTCACTAAGAGGAACCCTTTCTGAGTAGAGGGAAGTATTTCTTTACTTAGATGGCTTGTCTCCTTTTATGGTGACAAGTAATAAGGTCACATGGAGTGGACACATCTGTATAAAAAGATGTAGGATGACTGGATGAAATAACTCGAAAATTCTCTCTGAAAAACAAACGCTGAACATGTGGGTTGTGAAGAAATGTATGTTCTTGTCACATTCCAGCCAACTTTTATTCTCAGATCTTTCTGCTATTTGTAGATTTCTTAATCTTGTCAGCCTACAGTGCAAACTGTAGCTGGTATTGGAGCTATTTATCTCCTGGAGGTCTGAACATGTACGACTGAAATTTAATTCCAGTCACAGATGTAGCTGTTGGCTGAGCCAGGCACCTCACTGACCATTCAGAGGCAGATTGCCAAAAAGTGGTCTTCACTGAAGTACATGTGCTTTCAAGGACTGACATGTGCAAATGGCAGGCCATAGAACGTAGACACACAAGCCACATCAATTGTACACATGAGTAGTATTTAAAATACATACACGTTAACTGCTGCCAACTCCTGCCCCCGTGGCATTATCTGCAGTCATGAGCCGCCTTTTATTCCGTTGTCTCCAGTCCCTAGATGCTAGGTGTTGGCAGCCTTTGGGAAGGGGTGTGCCAAATCTTCCCCTTGCCCCTCTCCCACATGCCGTGGGCCCAGCGCCCTGGCCAGTGACTTACCAGGTGTTTGGTGGTGGGGGGAGAGGTGTCTGCGGGCCCGTTTCTTGCTCTTCCCCTCCCCTCCTCCACTGTGGGGGTGGCAGAGAGCAGGAGTGAGAGGGGGGAAGGCTGCCTGGCCCCTGCGCGCCCGGGGTCCCTGGAAGCAGCCCTCCTTGGGGCCAGGAGAGGCACAGTGTGCCACACAAAATCATTGTGCATGCCACCTTCGGCACATGTCCCACAAGTTGCTGACCCTTGGCAGCTAGAAGGGCCTGCCAGCCATTGACAATTCTTTCTGTGCCTCCTCTGAAATATTGCAGGAACAGCTGCCAAGCATTCTGCAGCACAGATGAGGGACCTACTCAGAGATGATGAATGTGGAGACAATGGAGGAATAAGGCTGGGAAAGCTTTCACAAGACCAGTAATGTGTTAAATACTACAGTCAACTCCACTGTATGTAGTATAACCAAATATAGCAGAGTTGTTATGGCCACTTATCTGCCTTTTTATTTTCAGGCCAACACATACGAAAAGAACTGGGGATTCTATCAGAAGTTTGGAGGACAAAGCTTCCCCAGAGATCACTTAAAAAAAGCTATTGCTGAAATTGAAGAAATGTGCAATATTCTGAAAATGGAAGGAGTAATTGTCAAGAGGCCAGAGCCAATGGACTGGTCAGTCAAATATAAAACACCTGACTTTGAGTCTACAGGTAAATGGCATTCTCCAGGTGGGGTACTTGCAATGTATGTGTTTGGCATCTAGCTCCCATAGGTAGATCCTTTGCATTTTGCTGTGGAATGGGCTAGCAGGCCTTTGAGAGATCGCCTGTAGTTCGAGATTCCGTGACATCTAAACACTACTTACAACATGGATCAAAATGACAAATATGTGGAACTCTTGCACACTGACTGGGCTGTAGGATTTCTCATGATTTTAAATGTCAGATGTGGCCTTTGATTCCCCTTCCCCCATTTTAAACCAGTATTTCTCAGGAATCAGAGTGGCAATCGGAACTCTTAGCATCTTTAGACAGGAAAATGATTTTCCCTGTCAAAAGTTTTGTTCGTCTCCCTGCATTAGAGTAGAATGGTCTTCTTTACTGTTGCTTCTAGTTATGGTGCTTTAGTGGTCTCCTTTGGTAAATTATACCGACTTCCTAGTTGGGGGAAAAAAAATGTCTAGCATTTTTCATTTGGAGTTTGTGCTCATCATAATTAATTAATTCTTAAATATCTTTCACGTCTCCCATTTTCTATTTTTGTAAAAGGGGCAAACCCCTCTATCGCACTGAACTGTGTTAAATTAGGCCATTGGAGCAATTCATTAATAATTACCCTAGTTAATTTGTATTAACCAAGTGATACTCTGAAAATTTGTAGATTGTGGATAGCTTTGATTTGGTCATGAAACAGTCCAGGACTGAGGCTTTGGCCTACTTCATATTGCTAACTGCAGTGAGGTGTGTTAGCTGTTTTAAAGGGACACTGTCATTTTGAAATTTACCCAATGGGGAAAAATAGTTAAGGTTTGGGGACCACATCTAATCATGAGTTGCCCTTCCAATTTTTATGGTTTTAAGAAAAAAGTCTTTTGGGGCTGTTTGAAAGACCCACACAAATAGAGGCAACCGTAAAAATGACTGCACAGTGTCATCAAATGGAGAAAGTGAGCAAAGGGAAAGATTAGACAAATGTTTCTCTAATCTTTCAATTCTAGTCATTTTAGTTGTGGTCACAGGAGAATTTTATAAAACAAAACTTGTCGTCTTTTATTTCTTAAATGATCCTGTCTCTTTTAAAATAAGTGTTCTTGCTTTTAGCAGTATAGTTGTAGCTGTGATAGTCCCAGGGTATTAGAGAGACAAGATTGGTTCAGGTAATATCTTTTATCAAACCAACTTCTGTTGCTGAGAGACAAGCCATACAGAGCTCTTCTTCAGGCCTGGGAAAGGTCCTTTCAGGGTCACTGGTTAATGCGCTGTAGAACAGATTGTTCAGCATAAAGAGTTAGCACATATTCTAAGGGACCATTCAAGGTAGAATGGCCTATTAACACCATTGCAGTCATAGGACGAAAAGAGGAAGTTAGTGGGTTACCAATGATTATAAGCATAAGTACAGGGGCTCTGTTCGGACCATGGTTTTAGTGTCTAGCAGAGTTATGAATTTAAGCTCTGAGGCTCATCCTTTGAAACTGTTGTGCAGGCTTCCTTGGAGTAGAAGGACTGGGAGGTCAGACGTAGTGATCACTTGGTGAAAAGCATTCACATAGGTGATGGGGTGTTTTAGTCTTTTATCATTTTCCTGTGTGAATCCATTTGAGAATGTAGTGATTGTCTTGGTTGTCAGCATGCATACATGCCTACATGTCCAAACAGCCTAATCAGTTCTAATGTTTTTTTCCCCCTTGTAGGTATGTATGCTGCCATGCCAAGAGACATCTTGTTGGTAGTTGGAAATGAAATCATTGAAGCACCAATGGCTTGGCGTGCTCGTTTCTTTGAATACAGAGCGTACAGGCCAGTTATCAAAGACTACTTCCACAGGGGTGCCAAGTGGACAACTGCACCCAAACCCACAATGGCTGATGAACTCTATGACCAGGTATCACTCCCATCTTGTCGTCTTAACATCACTTCATAGAATTTGCCGTTGGCTAGTTTACAAAACTCATGACCATATTTCTTTTAATGTTGAAATAAAAAGAAATCAGTGTTGTGGGTTGGTTGATGTGGTTGTGTTTTGTTTTTTGGTGCAGAGATTAAAACAGGGCTTAAATGTTCTCATTCAGTGTTCCTAGCCCAAACTCTAACAAGAGCTGCCCTGAGAACAAGAAGTGAACTTGGTTAGAAGGTGGTTTAGCTAAAAATGAAACCAACTAGTCTATTTTCATTATCCAAAAGGAGAAATGTGAAAAAGCAGAGGTACCAGCTAGTGTAGAATTCAGCTGCTTACCTTCAAAGATCTGCAATGACTCTTTTTAGCTTATACCCCCACAAAAGCCAATTTCCAGTTAATTGTACTTACTAGTTCTCTCCCTGTTGGTAGCTATGTAAAACCCTGAATATTTTAGGGCTGAGTACAGGAGAGAAGTCTTTTACTTTATGCCTCATTGTAGTAGATAAAATGGATTGTGGGGTGGATGGTCTTGCTAACTATTCAGGAATAACATATAAACTCAGTGCTAGTGGCCTGTCAGAGCTGGGTTAGATGGTCCTCACAGCATATTTATTCAGCTTCTTTTCTTCCTTGTAATATATTCTGTCTTTCAGCAAAGGCATTAGCCCTTTGGTGGCCACTATGGGTAGTTTCACATCATTTGTTTTTAATTGTATGATGTTGCTTTGATGCTATAAGTGTTTTAAAATATCTGGGAGGTCTTACCTTCTAGGTTAAAGTACTGTGTGTTGGGGGTTGTCTTCTGACTCCATTCTAAAAATGTGACAAAAGCACAAAGTACAGCTTTCTTAGACATAACAGGGGTGGCCAAATTTACTAACCCACCTCAAGACTCCCCTCCCTGCTGGGCAGAATCTCTAGCCCCCACCATCCTGCCACAGGGCAGAAGCTCCAAGCTCCCCACCCCATTCTGGTAGGTGGAGAATGGGGGAAGCCTAGGGAGCTCCATGAGCTGCACTTTAACTATCAAAGAGCTGCATGCAGCTCATGAGCCATGGTTGGCCACCCCTGACATGTAGGCATGCAAGCTATTTCCTCCCACAGTTAGTGCAACGATTGGTTAGGCTGACAATTACACAACAGCTTTTTGTTAAACTTGGACATGGGACGTAGCTTGGTTGGTAACGAATACACTTTCAGTCCAGAGGTGAACATTTTCAAGGGCAGTCCATTTTTCGGCTATAACGGCTGACTGTCTTTCTTTATTTAAAGCACCAGCTGTTCCTGAACGTAATTGATAAGTGGCTGATTACTTCAGCCACTTGAATCTGTACACCAATGAGCTTCCCACATGCTTTCCTTATTTTCACCTGACAAACAAGAAAGCCACATTAACTTCAAGGAACATGCCAGATGCCCATATAAATACAGCTATTTTCTGAACTTCTATGTACCTATGGCATCAAAGATTTCTCACTACCAATTCAACCAGGCTACGTTTGTTATGCATGCTTTTGTCTTCTTTCCTACAACCAGGATTACCCCATCCGCTCTGTACAAGACCGACACAAACTGGCTGCTCAGGGAAAATTTGTGACAACTGAATTTGAGCCATGCTTTGATGCTGCTGACTTCATTAGAGCTGGAAGAGATATTTTTGTACAGAGAAGCCAGGTAGATGGTTTGCTTCCTACATTTCCTGATATTTTAGTCACTGAACTTCTCTAAAAGAAAAACAATATAGTTGACGGTGAAAATTATCCAACATAAAAAGGATGTCTGACGTGCAAGATGAGAACGCAGCATAGCTGATATGATAGTTAGTGGCAGCACAAAGTGTTGTTATAAAAACGATATCAAATAATTGTGTTTTTGAAAGTAAAAGTAAGCAGAACCAAATGTTCTGTATTTTGTGGCTTATAAAGCTAAAACCAGATCTATAATTGCTCACATTTCCAGGTTACCAACAATTTGGGCATTGAATGGATGCGTAGACATCTTGCACCAGAATATAGAGTACACACAATCTCCTTTAAAGATCCTAATCCTATGCACATTGATGCTACGCTTAACATCATTGGACCTGGACTTGTGCTGTCCAACCCAGATCGTCCATGCCACCAGGTAAGACAGTAACAAAAGTGTGGGTGAGGAAAAGAAACAAAACTATATTGCAGTCAGCTTGGCTGGAGTAAGTGGCTGCTGTACAATTACTGATTCATAGCTATGTGGTTATTTTTCAGTCATGTAAATTCTTGTGCTCTAGCTGCTAAAGGGCCTTAGTCAAGCAGAGTGCAGGGATTTGCATAGTGGTTGTGTGGCTGTGAAGTATGTATTTAAATCTGAATTCTGATGGGCTCTAGCTCAGAGTATAACAAAAACAATCCAGTTCACTCCCCCCACTGCTCCTTCCTCCCCCTATAGAAAGGACATGTGGGATACATGTAGCTTCACTCTTTTTTTATTATTTGGGTAGACTGAAAGCTGCTTCTTGTATATTAGACAGCATCTCATCTCAAAGAAATATATGAAATAGCTTTGCTATTGCTGTGGCATTTGCACGTTACTTATATCGTCCTCTTGGGCCCAGAGACAGGCTAAGTTCCCTAACTTCCCCTTCAGCTGAGTATTTTTTCTTTGTATTTATTCTAAAAGCTTTCTTCTCTGTCAACTGTTACTGAAGCTGTTAAAAACCCCTTCCCCATTTAGCTGTTAAATAACTCTGAGATTTACTTTGAAGGGAAGGAATAAGGAGCTTCTATAATAAATGTAGAAACCCAACACCTACTTTGTTATGGGATTGGGGTTTAATACTTCTAAACAGTGCAAGGTCAGAGGGAACGAAGGCACACTTCAGTTTAATGTGTATTATTGCCTGGGAACCGCAGTCAGGACTCCATTGTTCTAGGCACTGTCCGGGCACATAACAAAGAGAGGACTGCCCCACCCCAAAAATTTACAATCCAGAATGCTTCTGTAACAACCAGGATGTGTTGCCAGTATTTGAAGGCCCCCACCCTCCAAAAGTGCCCTGCCACCTTAGACTGCCAAGCCCATGTACTAGAGATGAACGTGCACATAGAGATTGGAAGGTGAAGGAGTAGGACTTTTTTACTTGTAATCCCGATGTAAGTGCACTTGCTGGGAATGTTTGTCCTTTGCTTCTGAAAAGAGTTCTGCTGAGTATCTTGATGGTATAACAGTCCCTGTAATACAGCAGCAGAGCTCCTCCTGGAGGTGGAATTTTAGCGCAGAGATCTTGCAAAAGCACCCTCCAAACACACACTGTTCTGTGTCCTGGACTAATAAATATCTCTCAATCTGAGTTTTTTATTCAGCCAATTTGTCCCATTTTGTTTTGGGAAGATACTGTATGTTGCCTGATTTTGGGCATTTAGTAATCAAGTAGGGTTATAGGCTCGCCAGTGGATCTGATTAGAAGATAATGAGGTTCTAGTCCTGGAATCAGGCTACACAGAGTTCTGCAAGGAAGCCCCGGGCGGCACGACAGGAACGCTCACATTAATAGCCAAATGTGTATAGTTTTACAGACTCTTATTGAGATAGCATAGAATGATAGACAAATGAATAATCAAATAGATAATGATTAAAATTACAGTCTTGTCCTAAAGACACTTGTAATGTGATACATGCTGTATGCTTTGAATTCATATACTCTCACCTTTCCTTAGTGACCTAGTAGAAAGATGTTCAGGCTTCTCAATTCTCAAGTGGAAGATGGAGAGCTAGACAGTGCTAGAGAGCTAAGAGCTATAAGGCTAAGTTTAATACTACGAATAGTACTAAGTATCCACTAAGAACAAAGGATCCTAACAAAGTCAAGGTATCTATCGTATTGGTAAATATTCTACTAGTCCTATTCTTAGAAGAAAAAGGCACAAGCCCCAATCACCGAAGAAGCACGTGGGGCACAACCACAAGTACCTTTTATACCTCGAACAATATGAGTCCTCCTTCTAAGTCCAAATTTGGCTTTTTCATCCACAAATTATTAGGGGACACTTACTTTATAGGTTGTGCGTATAAATGACATATCCATGTTCTTTCCAGATGGTTCGCTTATCTCACCTTTTGTTATTTCTGGCCATTTCTGTGGTTTTTGTGGTGTAGCTGTGAAGTTTACTTGGGGCATAAACTAAGGCAGCCCCCCCTTATCTAGGGTAAAGGTTATAACCATAGATGTCCCTTATCCTTTAACTCCACACTATTTATGTGGGCCAGAAGTCCTGGACGTCATATGTATGCTAACCGCCTTAGCCTTTCATACAGGATATGAATCCATGACCCTATTATAATAAAACACATACTTAGATTTATAAAGAAAAGCATATATGTGCAAGCAAGCAGGCTAGTGCCATAAGATACAGTATAGTTATAGTAAATATTATGTAGTAAAAATAAATTATTCCATGGGATGCCCATAGACTAGTGCTGTTTGTTAAGACAGCTATTCCTGCTATGTATTTTTTGTGGCACATGATTCATAGGAACAATAGCAATATATTCTGCTGCAAAATTCCATGTCCTTCCATGGAAGTCTCATTGATCTAACTAGCCCTCTGTGCAATAAAACACAAAAGAAACAATACTGCAAATGTGCAGTTAAGTACCTTCACTCTGTTCATAGATCCTTTTTCATCGGTGGGGCCTAAACTGTTTTTACATGAGATCTCTTCTCTTAAGCTGTCTGTCTTTAGTCTGCAAAACCCATTAATACTAATTCTGATACTTGAGTGATAGAACTTTAAAAGAGTTTGTAAATGTGATCACATGAAAAGTGGATTTGTAGAAGGGACTTGATTGAGGAGAGGGCTGTGGCTTGATAAACTGGAGTAGGGGAGGGTGTGCTATGAATAAGGAAGAGCATGGACCAAATGCTCTTTGGGGGGAGGCAGTGATAACATACAGAGTGATGAAATCTAATATCTTTCAGATCGAATTCTTCAAGAAAGCAGGCTGGACCGTGATTCATCCTCCATTGCCACTTATCCCAGACGGTATGTTGAGTTCACTGTGCTGCTGTTTCTTTTTAAAGACAGACTGGTTTTCAGTTTGTAAGGCAAAAATGATACAAAATGTAGAACTGCAGTATTAAGAGAACCATTTTAATGCATTTAGACCACCCCCTATGGATGTCTTCAAAATGGCTCTCCATGAATGTCTTAATGCTGGATGAAAAACGAGTGATGGTGGATGCCAATGAGACTCCAATTCAGAAGATGTTTGAAAATCTAGGTATGTCCAGCTTTTGTTTACGCACTAAGGCTGAAATGGATTATTTTATGCTTGTAGCTATGAATGAATGCTGCACTCTTAACAGGTAGGTTGGGTAGCACGGTACCTTTAAATGGAAGACCTCCGAACAGCTGAACTCATGAGTGAGAACTGATCATGACACTTTCTGTAGGCCTCAATAATCATTTCATGAATATGGGTTTATTTTTTTAACCCTTGACTGCCCTCATCTGCTGCATGGTTTAAGGCACTCCTCTGCAAGCCAAAGAATTCTCTTAAAACAAATTCTAGAGCTATTTTAATGTAAAAAGTTCAAAAGTTGGTAGATTAAAGACATTTTTGTAAACAACATGATTACACACAACTAACATTAATGCATTCAGACAGCCTTATTTATCCTTTGTGGCCAAACTCCATTAAAATTTTTTTAGAGTTTCAGTTTGAAAACTTTCTCTGTGCTTTGCATTCTTTTCAGACAAACTGAGAATACTTTACAAAGGTATTTCAGCTCCTTTAGTTCTCACAGGAGTGACAGTTTCTGAGAATAACTCTGTGGCAGGGCAAAGTTCATTCCTCCAAGTACTGGAGTGTGGCAGAGAGAACTCAAACTAATTACCTAAAATGAATTTTACTGCGTATTAGGAAGGGGATGAGGACTAGCCTGTGAAAATTTTCTGCCAGAGAAGAGATGGATTCAGTGAATCCGAGTACCTCAGGCGCATTAGAAAAAAGGTATGCAGAAATGTAAATCTTAGCAATACAGCACTAGAGGCACATTGTATCCTTGCAAGGAGATGACTGGCAACTAATAAGTAGTAGTCACAGTTTATTAACTGTGAAAAAAACTATTTTGACTTAAGCTGTCATCTTGTCTTTTCATCGCTCAGTGTTTTGTATTCCTGTTGAATTTCTGTTAGACTGGAAAGTAAGGGTAGGATTTGATCAGTGAATTGGATTTTGACCCCACTACAACTGGAGAGAGTCCAGAGGAGAGCAACAAACATGATAAACGATTTAGAAAACCTGACCTGTGAGGAAAAGTTTAAAAAAAAAAAAAAAAAAAAAGGGCATGTTTAGTCTTGGGAAAAGACAATTGAAGGGGGACCCTGATAAGTCTTCAAATAACACTTGAAGTGCTGTTATAAAGAGGACAGGGATCAATTGTTCTCCTCCATGTCTCCAGAGTCAATGTCAATACTTCGCCTCTTGCAAGCACAGAGACTAAGTGTAGAAAGGAGACTTTTTCAATAAAAAGGGGGAAAGTAACCTGGCATTAACTTGGGAAAACACTGCAAGCAGGATTCAAGCACATAAAACTATGGACAAAACATGCCCCCCCTAAGAGTGCATGGGGCAGTTTCCTTGTGCTTCAGGTTCTTAAGTCCAGCAACAAGAAGTTCCTTTAATATGCCCTCCCTTCACAGCACCCCACTCATAGGTGTTGTCTTTTAGTCGGGGATGACCCAGAGTCTAGCAGTGCGGCTGCAAAGTTCACCTCCCCCCTGGCTGGGGAAAGAAGGCACCTTGCTTACTTAAGTTCCAGCTGCTTGTCCCGCAGGCTGCCCTGCCAGCTGCTCCACCAGCTGATCCACCAGCCTCTCTGCTGCACATCATCCCCTTCTCCACTTGGACCTCTGTGGCTTGGTCTCTTGCAGTTCCACCCAGCTCTGACTCTCAGCTCCCTGTGATTGCAGCTCTTAGTGGGCGAACCTCAGTGCGGAAGCTGGGTAGGAGGGGCACGGTCCCATAGTAGATGAGTTCACTCTAGCGAGCACTTGCCAGACTGCTAATGGCATTTTAATTAGCTCTGCCTTGGACCCTGGGAGGGGGAGGTTAAGCCATGCCTGGGGCTCTTAGGCAGGAATACTGCTATTTGCGCCTGCTGGCAGAGCATGAGGCTGGGAGCCAGAAAATCCTGCAGTTCAATCCCGGCTCTACCAATGACTCTCTGTATGGCTCTTAGCAAGTATCTAAACTTCTCCCTCCCAAGCTGCAAAGTGGGGATGTACTTCTCTACTGAATGGAGGGGCCGAGGATTTATTATTTATATAGTGCTTTGAAAACATAAAGCTCTTTTTGATGCCAGTCAAGAATACATCCTTCAAACATGAGCTTGATGGAGTGAGTTGCTGGGCTCAGTGAGTTTGTGAACTGGAAATGATTTGTTCTGTCAGTCACTTTATAGTGGTGCAGTGAAAAAAACCCCAACCTAAACGGCTCTTCTGAGCAGCCTGTACTCCAGAGTGCTGCAAACTCCCGAGCTAATGAAGTCCCTAGAGTGAGAATGCACGTTAGAAGTTCTCTGTGCTCTGATCTCAGTCTGCCATTTGGTGTTTTGTGAGAGCAGAACCATAGCTCAAATCTGAGGGATGAAATGAAGCTCAACTGGTTCCCAGGAAACGAATTTAACTGCCTCTTTCTCTTGGACTGGACAGAGGAAATGTGTTGTAAGCTCTGAGCACTTTTTGGAATGTCAGATTTCTGTATCTACTAAACTCCAATTGCTCATGCTGAGAAAGGTGTATAAATCAGACCTAAATGTATCCTGGCTTTTCTGATTCTTCACCTTCCTACAACAAAGGCTGGTTCTCTTGTTTTTTGACCAGCATGTTATAACATATCACACGCTGTTTCAGCTCTAGGCACTGTATATTCCTGCAGGTGTGGCTGGAATAAACAAAATATGTTCCTAGTTTTCTGTGCTTTGGCTAGAAGTTGAGTCAGCGCTGAGCAGAGGAATTCTTAACAAATGGGTATGAAATATTTCATACAACATATGTGTAGCCATACGAGACCTCTGAGTGGTGTTTAAAATTATGACCAATGTGCAATATGTGAATTGTTCCTTCCTCCCCCCCCCCAATGTTTTCTAACTTGTATTTCACTTACAGGCATTTCTACAATTAAAGTGAATATTCGCCATGCCAATTCTTTGGGAGGTGGTTTTCATTGCTGGACGTGTGACGTTCGCCGCCGGGGTACTCTCCAGTCTTATATTTAGACTAGTCCTGAGCCAGACGAGCAGCCGTGGTTCAGCTTGTGTGAAATAAGCATAGGAAATTAACAAACTACTTCCACCTTTCTGCTAAAACAAATGCATGAACTGTAGTGTTTAAGCAAGGGTGCCCTTGACAGTGGTCTGAATAGTTTTACTCCACTCTCCACAGTAGGCAGAAGCATTTGAAACTACCCCCATCAGCAGTACAGGTTTTCTGGCTGGCTTTTTGAAAGATTTCCTCTATTCATGAATCCACTTCAGCATGGCTTCAAAAGTAAAAACTTGATAATACATCTAAGGCTCTCGCTAGCATTGGACATCTACCTCTTTTAATATTCTATCAAAAAGGCAGCTTGAAATGTTAGACCTGAGTTTAACATTCATTTTTCTTTCCAGTCAGTGTTTGTGTGTGTGTGTGTATGTATTGCATCTTAATACTATTAAAACAGACTTAACCACACAGATCTTACATGGAGCCAAGTAATTACATCACTATGTATAACACTTTCAGTTGAATTATACAAGCATTTAGGGAACTTCTGCAGAATTATTTTAATCCCCACCGTTATACTTTGAAAATATCTGGGTTTTTACTTATCTCCCTTGTTCCAAAAGTTTCTACTGTTTTTTTTCCTGTTCTAGAATATTTTATCCCAATGTATAATGCTTCACTGACTACTTTTATATTGCTGTAACTGGTTCTCTTATTTAACTTGTGTGCAAATGTGATACCTGAGATGGTATGTTTGCAAGTTTCATCTTGTGAATTTGTTTACATAAAATGTAAAGTTTCTTAATAAACTAAAGCTGATAAGCTAATACTGGATCTGTAATGAGAGAACCCATGATGCTGAGAAACAGTTTTAATGTTGGTTACTGGACACGTATTTTTTATGCTAATAAACTTTTTTGCATTCACAATTTAAGCTCTTGTTGCAAGTTTTACATAGAAATGAGAAATTGTGAGCCAAGACAGGATATGCTTTTGTATGTATAGTAAACTCACAGCTGATTTGAGTTATGACTCAAAGCCAATTTATTAAGAACAGTATGGCAATTTGTACCTACACAGACAAATGCATTTTCTGTGAGAAAATAATCCTCTCATTCACAGCTTTAGTCAGGTTTCTCTATCAGGGAATTTACTGAGTTAATACAGTAGTACCACCTAGCAAAGGACAAGGGGGGAGAAGAGTAGGCAAAGTTAAATGAGACTGTTTTTGGCAAACCAGTGCAGAGTAGAAATGTGGTCTAGTAACAGGGATCTCTGGATTCTCTTGCAGCCTACTCTTTTTGTAGCCGCTGACTGTTTTCCTCTTGACTTTAATGGAAGCAGGATTAGACTTCTAGGCAGTTGAGGTAGGTGGGTGGAGGGAAAGGGTGACAACAGCTCTTCTTTAAAATCACTTCATAGCCCAGTACTGAAATTACAGGTCTCTATTGTGCATTGTCTATAGAACTTCATGTGATCATCAGATATGTCTGAGGACCCCATAAGCTCCAGGTGAAAGGTGGGTCAGCTGTAAATGTGTATGCCATATGCCTGCAATATTGAGAATGATCTACTGTACATGTTCACATTACACTGTACTAGAGGCAAGAATATCACCTACTTCAACAGAGACTATCCTTGAGCACAGCACCCCCAATGGGCCAGCGATGCTTCTGTAATGCAAGCAATACACCCAATCCCTATTTGTCTCTATCCCATCCCATCTCACCTTCTTAATAGGGGTCTTGCTTCTGTCCTTTGATCTACAGATAGTTACAGATGTGCTTGAAACTGTGGCTTTGCTAAATAGATTGTAGGGATTCCATGTGTCCCCAGTTTTCCCTCTTTTGGCTTTCCGATTGTCCCCAAAATCAATAGATGTCTGCTCGTTGTTGCCTAGAACATCCCTTGAAAGTTTGGAATTGATCAAATGTGGCATTTTAAAAGTTATGCTTTGCAGACAAACAATAATGGTGTTGAGTTGAATGTAAAGCCTGCGCGCTCAGCCAATGAGGAGAGACCTAAAAAAATTAACCTTTGTGTTCATTTTGCCAATTTGTTTTATTTTATAATTATTTGAGGGAAAGCTCTAGAATGACTGTCATCTATATTTGTCTGGGCTGTAATAACGGTTTCCCTTATTTCTTTGCTTACAGGCTGTTTCGCTGTAGCGATGTGATATGTCTCTATGGAACCTCAGGCTCCTACTTGGACCTGCTAAATAAGCAACCTTAACTAAGTTTTGCTGCGTTTTTAAGACATAGCTGGGCACGTATTTCCCTGAAGATAAACGTGTGAGCTCTAATGCTGGAACAATTCTGTCTTTACAGCAGGCTTGTAAAAGCTCCTTATTGATTTTTCTGCTCAAATGAGGAAGCTGAAATTACTCTCACAGCAAAGTGAAAGTGCTATCTTGGATTTTTAGCTTCCGTTCTTTAATATGAAGATCTTTTCACCATGCTTTCACATTTAGACCTTGTCAAAAGCCTATTTCAAAAGTTCTGATGCAATGGTTTGGCCTTTGGCTTTGATTGCCTACTTCTAATATCTACTTTGAAGGGCAGCTTCAGGAATGAAAGCCAGGTTTTCTTTTCCTTTTTAATCAGGAATCTTGTAGCCTTCACTTAATGCCTTCCTCTTGTTCAAGGTAGATAATGTGCAGCTTGGCTTTTCATGCAGTTGAGATTTAGGCTTTTCTGGGTCCTTTTAGATAAATTGAACAGCGTATAAATATTTAGGTGTCAGTATCTGATCTAAAGGGGAACAGTTATTCTTCTCAATTTGTAGTTCCCTTGATTGTTTGCTGGAGTCCTTTTCATTTAGTAGGGTAAACATCCACACCCAATTAACATATTTTTCAGCACTAATGTTAGATTCCAAAATTCTAACTTTGCCAAATATTTCAGCCTCTCAGCTTTGAATCCTGTGTCCTTTGTACTCGTACATTATCTACAGCTGCCCATATGACAGCAGGCAGGCTTCCCTCTCTGAGCCATCAGTATATTTTTGTGGAGTTAGGAGGCTGTTCCCTGGCAGGAGCATTAAAAGGATCCTAATCCTGGGGGGTTATGGGGGGTTTTAGGGTAGCCTCACATATACTCCATGCAGTTAGGAGCAGATGGAAGAAAGTGGAGTTATACCTCCATGGCACTAAGAGCTTTCTTTCCCGTCCTAGCAGTGACACCAGGGTGAAGAATGGAGCTCCACACACACAGGGCTCCTTGCCATCATTTTAGAGAGAGAAAAAAACAGCAACATAAAGCAGGGCCTTGGCCACTTGTCAGTTCTCAGGCCTGACTCTGACTCCGGCTGCCGGCGTGGTCTTGAGCTAGTTGTTTCACAGGTCTGTTTCCTCGTGCAAAATGGGATTAACATTTACCTACCTCGTGGACTGGGGTGAAGATTAAATAAGGGAGGCCGTGCAGTGCTCTTGTCTAGAAGTGCCAAGTGTTGCATGGAATCCTGCACTAGAATTGAGGACTATGTGATGGGTCAGAGGAAGACAGGTGTGAGTGGGTGTCTGGATGGGCTACACTGAGATGGCCACACTCGGGCCAGACTGCAAGAAATAGAGCAGACAATCCCCCCACACTGGTGGTTTATTCTCTAATTAGGTTCTCTAAGCCAGAAACAAAAGAGTTTCTGTAGTACCCGACTGGTTAACAAGAAGTCAAACACAGTCTCCTTTAGGCATTCCAGCCCTTGGCTCCCATCTAGGCGAAAAGAACTAATATATTGACAAATTATTGTGAACCCAGGGTCTACTGCTCTCTAAGGATCAGATACATACCCTCAGATCAATCTACAATTCAGAGCTTACCTAAGTACCCCACTGTCAGCCAATCCTTGTTAAATTAACTAAAGATTTATTGATAAAAGAAGAAAGTTATAAATGGTTAAGGAATCATATGTACAAGTGATTGTCAGTGTTCATAGATCAGTATCATAAGCAGTGATGTTATAGCTGCTAGTTTGCAAAAGTCTCTTTGGAATTATCCCAACAGGTCAGATCCAAAGGCAGCTTGGATATAAAGTCTGTTAGACTCCTTCCATGCATTTTCCAGGGTATTCCAGATAACTATTTGGAAGATCTTAGTCCTACGGTGTAAACTTTCCCTGTTCAAAGTTCAGCAGACTAAAGATACAGAATCAGGCCCAATGTCTCTTTTGTATAGAGGACAATAACGTTATTACTTCTCAAGCTTTGTTTAAATATTAATATCCCTCTTGATCTAGAGACTATTGAGTATAGTAATATAGCATTACAAGACATGAAAACATCAACAACTAATTTGATTTCTTCTAACAGGACACAGGTAAAGCATAGACAACTACACTTAGCAACTATTCTTTGATCCTTATCAATACAAAGTGAATGAGTTGAGGATTGCTAACCTAATTAGCATTTCTTTGATACCCATACATAAGCGGATTGGCTTGACTACAATCACAGTACGTCATGCGAACTTGTTATGGGCCATACACAGGTTGGTCGGTCTGCCAGTGTCACAACAAGATTGAGAAGGCCTGCTCTACACAGTCTGTTTGGTAATTTATATTGCAATGTTTCCACAGCAAGTGACCTTGTTCCTACATCTGCTTAGAAATGTAAATGGTGTAAAAGGAGAGAGAGGAGGTAGGAGAGGTAATATCTTTTATTGGCTCAACTTCTGTTGGTGAGATAGACAAGCTTTTGAGCTGCACAGAGCTCTTCTTCAGGTCCGAGTGCTGTGTGGCTTGAAAGCATGTCTCTCTCATCAACAGAAGCTGGTCCAATAAAAGATATTGCCTTGCCCACCTTGTCTTTCTAGTAGCGTTGGACAACACAGCTACAACAACACTGTAATCATGGATTTAAATACACGTTTCTGCACCACACTGTTACTGGTGTAAAACCACATGTAGTTGCCCAACTCTTTCCTTCAGTAAATGCCTATACCATATACAGAGCCTTGCTTGTTAGAGCAAAGATTCTGGCTTCCTATATAGCACACATCTTTATAGAAAAGGTGTTTTAATGGAGCAAGGTGGAGGGAAAACCAGCAAGGACACATTTTAGAGCTCTGGCATCTATATTAGAATAACCAGTTCTGTGTTTCAAGTGTGCAGGATCTCTCCATGGAGGACTGGTAACACTTTTTAAGCTAAAAAGAATTAGCATTTCAGGTTACTCAAGAAAAGAAAAGAAAAAAGAAAGACCAGAGATTCCTTGGAGGCTGAAACAGTAATGCAGAGATTGAAAAAGATAGAGAAAACTGATTAAAGAGGCTAATGTACATTATTGTTATGGCAGATGCCACTATGTGACTCTGACACAAATAGTCTACCAAGTTCTTTTTCTTAGTGTGCAAGCAACCATTCATTCCTCAGAAGACAAATTGTGTTGCTTTAAGTTTTGATTGTACACGGGAGTTTGCTCCCAGTTTTGGTGTCTGTGTACAGTTATTTCTTAAGGCAGAGTTGTCCCTGAGAACTGGGCACTGGGATTGGATTGAGGTTGCTGAATGAAGGGATTGCTTGGATGCTGTTTGACCACCTCTGTTCCAGGACTGATAGATGTAGTGTAAATAGAACAAGTTGCATTTTGACTGTCCCCAGATCCCATGTCACTGATTTCTCTTCCACTGGGAAACTGACCTGCAAGGCCCTGGACATCTGTTCCTGCTCAACAGAGGGGCAACATGGCTGTCAAAACTGGACAGTGATGTCAGAAGAAAGAGCAACTGTACTAAGGAACATAGGATGGAAAGTTAATTAGATGGAATGGAAGGGATTCAGCATGGACCAGTTTTGCACTTTTTACTTCTTCTTTACTATTTTGCTTTTAAGTCATTGTGTGCTATACTCAACACACTTCCCCCCCCAAGTTAAACTATGGGAGGGGTGTTAAGGAAGAAATTAATCCACTTCCTGTGGTTAAAGGAAGGATCATAGTTACCTGCCCTGAGTACAGAGATTTGCAGCACAGCAGGGGTAGGCTGGCCTAGTTCTGCCTACCTCAGGTGTGGAGAATCAATTAATCCAGAGAGGCAGTGTTTTTCACTCAGTTTTACTCTGGAGCTTGCCTGAAGCAAGCTTCATTTTAGCCCTTTCTCTTGGATTTCAGCTGCGGGAAGCTTGTTGCATTTGTGCTGATGCTTAAAGAAATCAGATGTTCTTTATACTTGGATATTTCTGAGGGTATTCACCCCAAAGGTGTAAATACACTGTAATCTCTACCAAAGGGAGGACAAGGCGTGAAGGTAATCCCTTCAGGGCTGGGATTGTCTCTTCCTATATGTTTGGGACTTTTAGGTACTAATGTAATACCCACTTGTCATGTCTTTTATTATCTGTAACAGCTGAAAAGGTGGAATTGTCTGGACCTTGCTCAGTGCTGTGGTGGTGTAGAAGCAGAGGGAGCGTAACACATTCTGTCTTGCAGATAGTTGTGGGCTGAGCAGTAGTAGAGAAAGTTTGCCTTTTGGTTTATGTGCCCTCCTGGGTTGTGTGCTTGTTTTTTTTTCATTTGGTTTATGTTCTGTTCTTCAATTTTGTGTCTCCGGGCATCATTATTGTTGGGAATCCAAACTTGGATGTCCAAAGTGGGCTCTAAAAGTGCTATCTAGGTGCTTAAAATGGGTATTTGAGTAGTTAAGTGCCCAAATGTGAACCCAGCAATGCTAACCTAGGTGCCCAATTTAAAAACTGGGCCCGCTATGAAAACAAATTCCTCTCTTGCTTTACAGTGTGCTGGTAGCGAATGATACAGTGGGGGTCCACAAGATGTTTCTCTACACTGAGAGAGATCATCACTACATTGCATTGTCTGTCCTAGCCTCTCCTAGGCCAGTAGAATCTCTTCAAGTAGACTAGACTCTTTCAGTGTGTTTATACAAAGCACCTGGTATCACATGCTAAACTGGTTCTGGCAGAATGCCAATTCTCTTGCACTCATTACTTCTCCAAAGTATCATCTTTTGGGACAGTCTTTTCCTGCTTTGCCTCTGCCAGAGAATGTCCAGGACTGAATTTGATGGACAGGAAAAGTCTTTATGAAAACTAATGATGTGTATTTACTGGACACGTTCATTATTTTAAAGGGAAATCCTAAGGCTTATTGGTTAATGATGTTAGCAGTGTAGCTGATTGACATCCTTTTCAAGCAGACCTCTGACTGGTGTTTTCACTAACTCGTCAGCGTGACAACCCATGTAGCCACAGTTGAGCCATCTCTGTCTGGTGAGGTAAGTATTCACTGTATAACAGGCCACACTCTTTCCCTGCTGTCACAATATCGAGCAGCTCAAGGGAGATAGCGTTACCTCTTACTGGAGAGGAGAAGCAGCTGGAGAAACTGGCAGAAATCATGGCTGCTTTCTGTTGTGGGGATCTGCTTTTCTATTAGCTAAGTGGTTCACAATTTCAAGATCTTACTAGACCTTTTCCCCTCCTTCAGATTCCTGGATAGTAGCAGTGGCTAGAAAGGCATCTCTAGCTGGCCAGGTAGTTACTTTTCTTTTCAGATATGGTCCTTACTTTACTGTTAACCACCTTCCACCTACAAGATAAAGAATCAAAGGCTGGAGGATTGCATGCTCTGGAGTTAACTTTGTAGGCCATATGGGAGCTTCAGATAGCGCTGAATGCACTGTTCCCCTTTGGGTAAGCCCCTTACACCTGTGCCTGGACTGGTTGCCAGTCCACTTCCAGTTGCAAAATGAAACTCAAGGTACAAGTTAGTATCTCGGGTAGATTTAAGAGGTATTTCAGTGCCTAGTGGGATTTGTCAATGGGAGTTAGGCACATAAGTATCTTTGAAAATCCCACTGGTCACCTACCTGCATCTTTAGACGCCTGCCTGCCTTTTAAAATCTAGTCCTAATGCTCTAGTTGTTTCAGAATCCATAACGTCGCCTAAATCCACTGGGATTGCTTCAGATTGGGTGAGCATTTTGGACATTTTCGGGGGTGGTCACCCACCTCTGATATTTACTCTTGAGGAAAATATGCTGTGAGGGGCATGATCCAAGCAATCTGACCCTAGTTAGAGTTCCAGCTGAGTGACCCAATATTTCTGAGGAGAATCAGTAACAGAATAAGGTTCTCACGGTGTCGGGGTTAGTTGTATCAATTACGTCAGTCAAGTCAGAGATGAGTGACAGTTTGCTGTTAATTAACCTGAGAAAGTGAACAGATCCTATATAACAATTTAGCAGAGGGTTTGAGATCTGGGTTACGGCGCTGCCTGAAGAGAGGAAGAAAATGTGTTAGCTTCCAGTTAAGGCGCTTTGGAGGTAAAGCTTTGGGCAGTTATGGCTCCTGGTTTTGAATACAATTAGGGCATGTGACTCAAACAGGATCTAGAGATTCTGAAGGACTAAGGCAACAATGATAAACCTAGGAATCTAGAAGGGAATTGGAAACTGTGTAAGCAGCTGCCCTCCATCTTAAGAAAGGAGTGCTCTGAGAAAGCTAACCTACTCCATTGTACGCAGTCCCAGAGAGCCCTGGTTTTAGACTCCGGCCATTATTTCTTTGCTTTAAACAAAACAAAAAGACTTCCAAGGGTTTCTAGCTGCAGGTTGGGATGGTTGTATTTGGTAATTGGTAAAGTGCTGGGGTGCAACTTAGAAGTGTGCCATGCCTTATTTTGAATGTTGTAACGAACTATAACATGATGATAAACAATAGAAAGTAAGGTGATTGCGTAGTTCAGGCTTTGGGAGGGTGCAACGAACAGGCACTGCAGCAAAAGTTCAGGGTCAAGTTATAGGCCTTGATTCCCCGCGTCCTCCACCTTGCTGGATGCAAAATGCTACCAAATCAGATGGTACAAAGCAGTGGAGAATCAAGCCCATAATGTCTCTGCCTGAGCCTGTCACATAGCGAGCACAACTCTAAGCTGCGTCTCATTGTGTATATTCTTTCCTCCCATACGCATGCACAAAACCCATATTTTTCAGATGGCAAATAGAAGTGGTTTCTGGGTGCCAGAGGCTCCAAGACCACAGATGTGTGCAATGACTTGCTCTGTGATGTTCTGCCTCTGAACTGAAGCTCCGAACCAGGGCCATCCCTAGTTGTTTAGCACTGACTTTGCTTCTACCTGAACCTGACCGAACTTTATTGCCCCACAAAGGGGTCTAAACTACTGAGGTTTTTCTTTCCTCATCCCGGAGCTTTGCCCAGAGCTGCTTTGGTTTCTCATCCATTTCTCCTTTTTCCCACAAGATGGCTCCGATATTCTGTCCCCAGCAGGATGACAATTTTCATTGCAGCGTGTTTTCTCAGGCTCTGAATTCATCATCAAATAACCCTTTGCCCCATTCACCTGAGGATCTCTGGGGTTTACAAACATTACTTAGTTGAGCCTCACTCTTCCTTCCCCTGCGTGATAAGTAGGGGATATAAAAGGAGTCCTTTACCTACCATCAAAATGCAGTCACTTCTGCAATGAAAAGCAGCAGCACTAAACTACTACAACAACTCAAATTACTATTTGGAACAGGGAGTGACAAACACATTGTACAACTCACCCGGTAGGGAGGACATAGGTCCAGGCCTGTGAGGCTAACAACCCTACTGCAAGTCACTGTTAAGAGATTGAATGAAGACAAGTGGTCAATAGATGGGGTTTGATATCTTCCTTGAAAGGTTCCCCCTGCCCTCCACCCCCACCCCAAACAACACATTGCCTGCTGGGGCACTGGTTTAGTACTGGTGTAGAAGGAAGCTGAGTCACCAAACTATTTCCTGGAGCCGTGTGATGCCTCTTGCCGGGATTTCCCATTTGTTCCGCTGACCTAACCCAATCCTTGGCTTGTTATAGCTCATGGGATTATGGCGTACCATGGTCTGGATATTCACACATCGGTCGTACCCAGCCTCGAAAACTAATGTACAGCGACACCTTGGAAACAGTCAGGGCTCTTGACCTCTGAAGTGGATGAAGCTGGGCTATGGCAGCAAAATACATGGCTTTAGAATGGAAATACTGACAAATTCCCACCGACAGCAACGCTAGAGGGCGTTGTGGTGATACCATTAATTTTCCCCAAGACTATGTACCTTGTTTTTTGTTTTTGTCTTGCTCTTTTGACATTTTAATCTCATTAAATGAAAATGTCCAGTTATCACTTGGAACATCTGCCCCTATGGTGGTCACTACCCTTCAGGTGTCAAGACATCCTTGACTTCTAGAAAAGAGGTGGGAGCCTTTTTATGCCAGCACTAAAAAGCATATTTCTTCAAAGGGCACAGAAAATTACTGCTCTGGTGCTCTAAGTTGTAGTCAAGTACAGGTGTCCTGTAATTTAAGCTTCATCTGGTATGCTATAGTGACACATCCATATAGGGGCAAATTGAGCATTGACTTGTGCCTTGTGAAACCCCCCACTGCCTTGGTGGTTAAACAAACAAAGAATTTCCCCTAGGTCTTTAGCTTTATACACATGGCAAATAACCTGATTCAGAAGGCCACTACCTTCTTCTCTTTCAAAACCCTCCATAAGATTCATTTCCACCTTTGTGATTACAAGAAACTAACCACAGCTCTTGGCATACAATACAGACTGAGACTACAATGAGTGAAATGGCAGGGGCATGCACAAAGGGGGGCAAGCTGGGACATGGGCCTCCCCAATAATTGGTGGGGGCACAGAACTCCTATGGTGCCAGGAAAGGGGAAGCCACTAGCTCCTAAAGCCACAGGGCTGCAACAAGGGCACAGAATGTGCCCCTCCAAAAATGGTCACATTTTTATCCATGCCCTGGATTTACCTGAGCCATTTCCATCCCATCCTATTTCCAGGGAGTACATTTCAGTTAATGAAAATCCAATTCATGCTGTCAGAGCTCCAAAAGAGGCAACCGTGACCAAGAGTTTGGAGGAAATGTAGGATACATCCATACGTGTGTGTGTACGTGTATGTATGCAGAGAAAATACACAGAAGAAATTCAGGCAGAACCAGGGAAAATCCCCTCAGAGTTGAAATTTCCTATGATTCACAACTTATTTGTTCTGACAACTGAAAGCTCAGTTGGATGGAACATCATCGGGCACGGTTTTCAAAAGCAAATTTAGGCTCTATACAAGATCTCTCCTTTACGTGCTGGTCTGCATTATATCCCTGATTCAGCCAGGTGATTAAAAAACTAATCATCTCCGCTGGCCCCGTTACCACATGGCTATTATAAATGTATCAGGAACAGGGTTTGGTTCTGCCTGTGCTGCACTATTGAGCTATGTTAGAAAGAGCTGGGGTCTTGTAACCAGGTCTCCCAGCACAGCTGATTTCATAGTGAAAATGTGGGGGGCCTTTAGTTATTCTGTAATTTGTTCAACAAGCAGAAATCCCACTGACAAAGGTCTGTCAGTGCTGTGACAGTCAATGCTCGATGTTCTCTTAAGCTAACAATTAATAACAAATCCTTAGTATCACATTAAAAGTACCATCTTTTGTCACTTAAAATGTCAATATTTGCCTATTCTTATCATCAAGTAATATCTGATTTAGCATAGACTTTCCCTATCCTGTGAGCAAAAAATAACTGCAGGATTCAGATCCCACTGTGGCAACTGTTTGCAAATGTGGACTCCCCCCACTGCCCTTCTAAAAAGTTGTAATGTTTTGTAAAATAGAAACAAACCTAGAATAAAATAATTAATGCATACAAGGATAGTTGATAATGTTGGTTTGATGTGTTATAACAATGGATATGGTTGACTTTTCAATGGTGGCTGCATACCGTGCTATATGGGGGTGTATAGGCCTGCCTCAAAGACCAAATACTACATCCTCCCCAGCAGCACATACTCACTTGCATAACCTCTAATTGAACTCTGCAAGATAGCTTGCAGAATGTTCGGGGAGGAACTCTGACCTCTTTCTTTGTTCTCCAAAGCACACTTCTTGTCTCGTCTAAATGTTTTTCTTTTAATGGGTCAGACAGAAAAAGTTAATGACAAGAGAGCGCTGAAGTTCTGATTTAGATACGCACAAATGTCATCTAATGATGTTGCTTCTCTGTCTGAATTTTTTCTTAAGGTATTCTCTGATACCCTCAAAATGGAGGGAGGGAACGAGAGAGCGCAACCTCTCCTCAGGCCAAAGCATCAGGAAGAGAGAACCCATTGGCATTGCCATCTCAAATGTACAGAAAGCAATGAAGAGTTGGCCTTGCTTGCGCCCTCTCTGGCCATGTGACCTGAAACTCTTCTCCTGAGACCCAAAATACGGTGAGTTCAACAAGAGGAGGTAGACACCTTGCAGAATAAACAGCTTCTCATCTTCTTCCCTGCTCTCCTCCCAGACCCCCACTGCAAGAGTAGACCAGGGTGGAATTTCCAGGTGACTAATCTGAAAAGTCCATCTTAGATTCTCTGTGACAATTTAGTACATGGTGTTTGATACAGACACATTCTATTTTATTTTGGGAGCATCCATTTCCTTGTAACATGAACCTGTGTCTTCCCCATTGTCTTTTTACCTCCACCTGGGACTGAATTTCTAAGGGTTGTTAACATAGAGCTACCAGTGCTGATCAGCAAAGCACCATTGAAGGACTTTGCCCTGGCAGTACAATGGGTATGGTCAAGAGTGCCACCTAAACTGGGAGAAAACAGTTTTTCCTGTCAGGATCAAGGTGGGTGGTAACCAAGCAATAGGTCACCTGGGCAAGGCTTTGAGGCTAAGCAGAAGGGTCAGATGACAGAGGTGACTGGAAGATATAAAAGCATCAGACTTGCTCTTAATAGCTGGCTCTCCTACCAGAGCAATGAGGCCAGACAGAGTAGGAGGAAGGAAGGAAGAGAGGAGGCTCCTGGGACCCTGAAAGACACTGATCAAATCTCAAAGAGGAAAGTGAGGTGGCATTTTTTGCATGCCATTATTTATGCACGGATATGTAACTCGCTTGTGGTTTGTCTGTGGGTAAAATGTGTGTTGGTTTAGACCTCCCTAAACTGGGATACTGATACCATGTGGGAAGCTCTGTCCAACTATTGGGGAAACTTGGGGGGTGGAGGGAAAAGTTCAGTACTGATCCTGGGGCCCAGAGCCCCGTTCCCTAGAAGTGGTACCAGATAGAGAGTCTGCATCTCGGGAGTGGGCCTGAGAAGCCAGAAGCAGGGACAGAGCTTGGATGCTGCTCAGATTCACTGGGTTTAGAGAAGCGTGCGGGATCCAGGGTTTGGCTCTAAACCCAGCAGTCTAGTGGATGTCCAGCAGGAGGAGCTGAACTAGAACAGTGACTTTATTTTTTAAAAGGAGGTGGGAGAACACCCAGAGGCTCCTTTGAAAATCCCAGCTGTAGTTTGGAGGCTGGTGACTCTTTGCGTTTGGGGGGGTTTGCTCCACAAGGGCTGTTGTAACCATTGCAAGCTCTGTGGCGCAGCAGAGAGCCTACATGGTCCTAAGGTTCAGGAGGTTGCCTTGTATGAGTTCTCTTTCCTCAGCTGCTCTGTTCTGCAAAGGACTCTTCTTTGTCCTCCTGACAGGCTGGCCTTCCCCCAGATGACTGACTTATCAGGCATTGGGCACCTAACTGCCCAGGGTTTGGTTTACATGTTTCCTGGCCTACCGGGCATACCTTAAAAGGAGAGTCAAAGATGACTATTGTCCCTCCAATTTGAGCAAAGATGAGCATAGGGATCACAATTGCAAGACCTGGCATTTTTCTGCAGAGCAACAGCCTGTTAAAATGACTGACACGCACGCGCGCTACACACACTCCTGTTGAAAAGTGACTTTTCTGAAGGCCTAAAATGTCCCTAGCACTTCTAGTGCCTTCCTTCCAAACCTGTTTGTATAGCACAGCTCACCAGAGGCGCTTGAAGCACTTCAGAACAATAAGAAAATATTATCCTCATTTTACAAAAGGGGAAATTGAGGCACAAAAGGCTAAGGGCCAGATTTTTAAATCTATTTAGGTAAGTGACTCGCCCAGGTTCACCCAAGGAGGTCCGTGCCACAGCCAGGAAAAGAATCCAGATCGTTTGGCTCCCAGCTTTATGCCTTAACCACAAAACCATCCTTTCTCTCCTGAAAATGGACACTGACCATGAAGAGTCAGATAATCATTGTATTCCAGGCTGTCAATTTTCACAATTATATATAATATTTTCCTTGTAAACCTAAGTAGCTAACTGCACCGTGCTATTTACAAATACCAGCATATTCCAGTTACCCCTCTGTGCCTTTTTGACCAAAGACAAGTACAGTACAGCACAAAATCAGACTGTTTTTTTTAAATAAGAACGAATTTATTAAGGCCAAAGCCATCAAAATGCTTTAGAAATCAAGGCAGGCATAGCAAATACTTAAACCCAAACCCTACCGGTGCAGTGGTTTCTATTGTTGCTTATCCCTTGAGTTCAGCTTGCAACATTTTATAATCAACAAACCTTACATGCCAGGAGACAGTGTGTTCCTACTGAAGCTTATCTTGGGAGGGGAAAAAAAATCAAATCTTGGGTTAGTGTTGATTAATGGCATTAAAGTTACAGCTGGATGTAGACTAACCTGTTCTGATACATGTGTGTACTTATGGTAACAGCTTGCTCCCAAAAGGTGGGGGCCTCTTAGATACATCATGGGAAATCTCATTAAGACCTGGAATTAAAGGCCTATGTAGGCAGGGGTCCAAGCTTTCTGCATGTGTCTACCTAATGGCCTGGTCTTGTTTTCCCTTCCTCTACTATCTTGTGTTGCAGAACTTTTCTCCTTGGTCTGGAGTGCCATCAATGGCCCCGGCCAGCCAGTATTGCATGGCGTTGGGCAGCTTGAAGCAAATTCTTCCCCTCTCTTCCCTTGCCGCGCCCCCTTCTCCGGGCAGCCTAGAAGCTGAATGTTCTTTCTTTGCAATGATATTCTTCCCAGTGTTTGAGAGTCTAGGGGCTATGTCTGTAGTTTTATCAGAACTGAGATATTTCTGCCAAAAGCTTAGTGTTCTACCAATCAGCCTTTTCTGAACCCTCCCACCCCACCCAAAAAAAGGGTATTTGCAAAGCTCCCAACCAGCTCTAGTTCTCAGTTTCTGCTGGTGGATTTCTTCCTTATTGTAACTATGGATAGGTCCCTACCCCTAGGCTTTGCTGGGCCCTGTGCAATGTCAGTTGTATGGAGCGTCGGGGGGCATTCCAGAGCTCGTGCAGCACATCTGGGTGTGAGCAAGGTCGAAGGCGAGGGTTTGCGGCTGAGCAGGCTGGCTGCATGCGTCAGTTAAAAAGAATAAAGCGCAATTCAACCCCCTTGCATGGCTCATTGCAGCAGCCTCGTACACAGTAGCAGGATGTGAACAGAATCAGTCCCACTTGGTTTTAATTCTACTTTCTTCAATAACCAACCAGCCATTGGCCAGCTTGGTTCCCTTCCTTACCTGTCTCCTTGCATCACAGCCGTCTGGTGCTTAGTGATAGCATTAACAGTTTGGGAACCTGGGGATCTATTGCCGGTTCTGATTTGCTGCATGACATCGGGCAAGTCAGTTAACCTCCTTGCCTCTCTTTATAAAGCGCGGCTATTTATACTTCCCTCTCTCTTGGGAGTGTTGTGAGGATTGGTCTGTTAGCGCCGGGCAGTTGTTTTGAGACCTTTATAGGTAGGTGCTCCAGGGACTGATGATCCTCTTCGTAGGTAGATCCCAAAGCTCTTTGCAAAATTGCCCATCTGTATCCTGGGGAAGCGTGGCACAGACTGGGGAAGTGACTTTCCCTAGATCACACACAAAATCAATGTCACAGTAAGGGATCACTCTCAGATCTTTTAACCTAAAGGACCCACCCACTGGATTATGTTGCAAAAGCAGAGTTCTTCCAAAATTATCAGAGGGGAAAATCCAGTCCGTCTACCTACTAGTGCCTCATAAGCAGGCAGTTATTTGCTTTTCCCTACTATGTGATAAACCTGATATCATCCTCCTATGTGAAACAGGGAATTCACCTGCAGCTGCTTTTTGGCCTCTGCTATCCAGTGTTACAAGCCACGTACCTCACAATTAGACATTAGTAAGGCAACCAGGCCCAGCGCCATGATTGGGTGGGCTTAGTTCTTGAACAAACACTGATATGGTACAGGTTTCTGTACCTAATTATGCCTTTAAAATTACCAGGCATCTTTATGGCCAATGCACCCATTAATTATGTCGGCATTATAGTTGTCCCTTGGTTCACTGCACTCCGTGTAAAGGTGCTGTTCAAAAATCAAAACATTGCCATGAGCCAAATAATGCAGTTAAACCTAATTAATTTCTTGCACAGCAGAAAAGTTGAAACATTTGCAGACTGATTCATCAAGTGAGAATCTTTGCACTGAAAATGGCCTTTAAAGAGAAACCAAATAAACACAACAGAAATAAATCAGTTTGGAATTTCAGACTGGCTTGCTGCCTCCATTGGTTGTTTTAGAATGAATTAACACAGTAGGGAATTTGTGGTCAAGAGAGAAGACCCTCCCTACACCTCATAAACAGCTTGGTGTCTGTAAAGGAGTGGAAGGAAACAGTTCAATCCCGCATGAAAACATATTCCCTCTGTTATAGTAAACAGCCAGTACAAATGTCTGGGCAAGGACTAATTTATAAGGTGGTATTATCATTTGTAATATTTTTGTGGAGCGGTCCTCTTTATTCCCACCCAACCTCTCTTGCAGGCTCTCCATCAGGCTGATCTGACTGGTGAAGATAGGCTGAATTAACACAATCCTCTCTCAGCTAGAGCTGGGGGAATGCTGCAAATATGAATATGAGTATTCAGTTCACTCAGGCTTCAGCTGTGCATGCAGATTTCACAAGCATAAATGCTCCCAGAAAGTGACCGGATGCGCACATACTTGTGCAAGGTGAATTTAAAATCCACTTTTCTGTGGGGATCTGCAGCAGCAGTTTGACTGTAAGAGTTATAGCCTCGAGTCCAGGAATAGAATGTGGGCCCATCCCACCATAACTTCTTAAAATAACTGAGAATAATTAATTCATGTGTGTTCTAAACTGTTCTCTGGCTGGCTGATCCCAGAGGTGAAACTTGTCCATTACATATCATTTGCTCAACTCCTTCTGCTGGTACTATTGATGGGGGGGTGCTGATGATAGCATTACGTACTTCGCTCTCGTAGAATACCTTTCATCTCAGTGTTTTGTGTCGTTTTGTGTGCTGCAGCTTTGAAGATTAGGCTCTCTGTGACGAGATGCTGTGCTCCCTCACAACTTCATATTATTTTTCTTAAAATAGATACTTATATATTGTGTGTGATTTTTATTGTGGAGGTAAAACATTACAGTTAGGTAGGGAAGAAAGTGAGCATGTACTAGTACATCTTCAGAGTCTTGGCTCTTTAGTTCAAGCTGTAGCCGCTCATGCTTTTAGCTGTAGAGGTCCCCAATTTAATCTCTGGCGTGTTGGCCACGATGGCAGCCATCCCAGTCATTCACCCTGGGTTTTGTTGACACTCCTGCGTAGGTCAATAACGACGTGGCTGTAAAAGTTGACCTGATTTGGCTTCCACTCCCACATACTCTACCTGACCCTTAATATCAACTGAACCTATGCGAGAGGTCATGCTTTTCATATTCAGTGCCTGTGCTTTTCTTTCCTGTATAACCTGTGTGACTGGGCCACTTGCAAAAGAGAACAATGCCTCCCAAACTGTATATCCATGCCACTGCTTGCTGCCAACCTGAAATACAGTGATACGGTTGAATTAAACAAAGGGCCCTCTCTTTTCCTGAAAGATCAAGAGCAGCTGTGGGCTAACAAGAAGAAACTTGCAGCATGCGCTGTCAGTAGCGGAACAGAGGGTTTCAGAACTTGAGCTCGTCTAATTCCAGAATCGGACAATATCTCAGAAGAGGGACAGAGGGGCAGTGAGAGAAGTGACTAAGGTACTATCTGTGAGCTAGCTCTGTTTTTTGGCCACTGTAGCCTTGTCCTCAGTACAAAGTCAACGTGAGTTATAACTCAAGCGTTGCCCTGAATTTGAGTCTTTTCCACACACACACAGCCTTAACTCCAGGATGGTGGTGCTATTAACTTCAGTTGGCTGGCCTGGGAGGGTATAAAAGGTAAAACTCAAGTGTCTACAACTAGTCAGCTGTTAATACAACCACTCTGTAGCGTGGAGGCAGGCCAGAGTCACTTGAGTGCTGAAAGTCCTCCAGTGCCTTCCCACAATTCCCCTTAGCTGCCCAGAAAGGACCAACAAATTCTAACACAAATCACTGGGAAAGCATTCACCAAGTGACTCGGATTACTGCAGCAAAAACAACCATGGAAGGTACTCCCAGAAGTCTTTGAGCCACATGTGAATGAGTGCAGAGCCAATGTGTACATAGCTGCTCAAGTGTGGTTTTACAGTGTGACTGCTCTCGCTTGAGCTAGGCTAACACGAGAGGAGGAAAGCAAGTAAGACAACTCGAATTAACTCTACAGCCTGTGAAGGTTCATTCCTCCGAAAGATTTGGCTGCTAGTGACCAGCTGGCAAATGCAAAAATAAGAGCCACGTGCACGCTTGATATCTAAAACAATTTGAGTGCCAGTGGTAATCTATCTGCAATACACGCTACATCCCGGTTTGTCTACATCAGGTTGGGCTTGAAGGATGATCAGGTAGAAGAGACTTGTCAGTAGAGTTGACATGTTTTTCTCCTTCTTGCTTTCAGGAAAAGAGAAGTGAATTAAAAGGTCAGCAAGAGGCAAATCGGACTTAACTTAGGTCATTAAAATTATGAAGAGGATATTGGAAATTGGTCCGCCCTTCTTACGTTGTCCCATAGCATCAGCAAGCTATCAATGGCTGAAACTAATGACTGCTCTCAGATAGGCTGCCAGGAACAATGTAAAAACCTAGAAAGAGGAATTCAAGGACATTAATAAGGAACAACCCTTCAGACTGCATAGTTGGCCTTTGGCGTTCACTACTGTAGGAGGGTGTGTCAGATACTGTAGCTCCAGGGTAGTTAAATATTGATTGATTGATTTTATTGGGTCACGGTCCAAATTTCTTGGTATAGTCAAGGTCCCGACTCCAGAGAAGAAATAATAAATAAATCAATCCCCACAATAATAAGTACAAAAAGATTTTGGGGTCTGTTCAAAAGTGTCTGCTGGTCTGAATTTGGCCCGCAGTCTGCCTATTGAATGCCCCTGCTGTAGCTGGACTGAAAGGCTGGTTATTGCTGCCATATGCTGACGGTAACCCTGCTTTGGCTGCCTTTTGCCAGGCAAGGGATGCAAATGCCACTCTGATGACATCTGAGAGCCGAAGTGATGAAAGCATTAGGCAGTCAGGGGAATCCCAGTTGGCGCTAGGGTGGGGCACTGTTTGTGGGACGTTACAAGGCCTCGTCTCCCTTCACCTCCAAAACCTGGTGCAGTGCGGGGACTTTTTCAGTCCAGCTGCTGCCAGAGCCCACTCCTAGTCTCATTGCCAAATGTATCCCGGTATTTTGATTGGTTGGTTGCCTGACTTTGAGGTACAGTGGTACTCTGAAGTTTCAGGCACATAGCTGGCTGCAGGAGGCAGGACACCAGATCGGACGGACCATTCATCTCATCTGATTTTGTCAAATTTTGTGTTCCGTACGAAGTGAGACACAGCATGGAATCTTGGTTCCAACAAGTGGTGTGTGTATAACCATCTGAGATGGTGCACGCTCACCTTGGCTTTGTGTAGATCGATGGGCTGCGTAGCCTGCCTGCCTGTGGCCAGAGGCAGCAGATTTGTGAAGGCGCAATTTACATCCTCAAAGAGTTGTGCAGTTCACTAAGCCTTGCATCAGCCTTGTGAGATAACTGAGCACCACTAGCCCCATTGTATGGAGAAGTTACATTATCTACCCAAAGTCATATGCATTCAGAAGCAAAGACAGTGCTAGAGTTCCTGGCTTCTAGACTTGTATCCGAATCCTTAGATTTGCTAGCTCTATGGATTTTTTTTTTTTTTACTTTAGTAAACTTACAGTTCTGGTATTTCTTCTTGGGTTTCTTTAATTATTTGAAGCGTTTGGCTGCATTTCTTTGAAACAAATGCATAACCCATTGAACAGTTACATCCTGCTGTTTAATAGATACTATTTGAAGTGTTAAGACTGCTTCGTTAAAGTGATTTACACGAGTCTCTTTCATAATCCACTTTCAGCAACTGATCACCTTGTAAAGTTTAAATTTAAAACTCTAACGAATGGTTTAAAATGAAACTGAATGGCAAAGAAATTGAAATTGCTCATGAAAACAAACTTGGTTAATGAAAGTAAGAACATCTAATCTATCATGAGATCTCAGGCCAGGCACCTAAATTCTCTTGGCTTCAGAAAGTGTGCATGACTTAGGCAGGAATTAAACCTGGACCTCCTGTCTCTTATTCCTGTGCTTTAATAGGACATTGTGAATATTCTGAAATTGACTAATTTTTTAATACTCCATGTTTTGAGATCATTATATAAACACCATGTCCTAACAATTAACACTCCCCCCCCCAAACAAACAAACTATGGAAGGATTTTACTGCTCCCCTGTAGCTGTTAATAGGGATCTGTTCAGTGAGGGACAAAATGATAAAAAGTAATTTAACTATAGAGGGGAAACAGTGGGCTTCATTTTCAAACGTAACTAGTGAATGATCTTGAATGCCTTTTTGTTTTTGCCTGCCCAACCTGAGACACCCTAAAAGAGATCTGGTTTTCAGAAAGTGTAGACAAGACAGCCTCTGAAAATCAAGCCCCTTTTTAGGTGTCTCCTGTTGGGCACTCACAATTGCTAGTCACTTCTGAAATATTGGGGTCCTGACTATCTGCACATCTGCAATGTGCTGCCAGGTGCACAAAATAAACAGACTTTCTCCATTTAGTCATTTGCTAATTGCTTTCAGTTAGAGTTGTGGGCTATTACTTGTCACTACAGCAGGTACAACATTTTCTCACTGAAATCTGACTTTTCCAGTTGACAGAGAGTGTCCTTTGATAACAAGGCTTTCTTTCCTCCCTATAAAAAGAGAGCGTGCTCAAGAAAGCTCACTTACTCAACACTTTTTGACAGAGTCTAAATCTGTTAACCATCAGGCTACGATGCAAAGCCTCTAATTATCCAGGCTTTTGTGGGGGAGTAGGTTGAAGAGGAATTCTGTGAACACTTGCACATGTGGATAAATTTGTTCCAGTGCACAGTCCCATTAAGTTGAATAGGACTACTCGTCTGCGTAAAATTAAGCATGTGCATAACTCCTGCAGGATCAGGGCCTTGCTGTTTGTGGAGTCTGGACATCATCTTAATGCCATTTGGTGATTTCTAGATGTTTTTGCCTCAGAGTGTGAGCGCACTGTGCTGTTGGACAGGCTATATTTTTATAAATTGATCACAGATAAGAATAGAGGATCATTTCCCACCCACCTAAGTTGCTTTCACCTTTAAAAAAGTATTTACCAACCCAGGCAGTAAGTTGAATGTAAATTGACTTTATTACCTTTAGTGACGTGAAATGATCGGTTGCTGGGTGACCTTGCTTCTGGTTTTATGGTCTAGACTGGCTCTTAGAGCAGCTGGGTGTGGCTACACTATTGAATGAGCAGTGAGTTGTCAAGTTGCTCTTGAAGTGATCAGAGGTTCAGTGTCAGTGCTGGTATAGTATCAGAGGAGCAATAATCTGATAAAAGGCATTTGCCATTTTGTTATGAGAGAGCCTTGATCTGCAAGTAAGGTCTGAGGGAGATAAATACCTGACAACCAGAGCTGTCAAGTCGTAAAAGAAAAGGCCGTGCTCTGTGCCCCTTAGCAAACCTGTGAAAACCGGCAAGGAACCGTGATCTGAAATCTTGGATTAGCCCAAGTGAACATAAAAAGCTTGTGTGCTACTTACTGAAATGCTTTCACAGACTGGCATACCATAGTCTGGATGGTTTGGTTTGGATTTGTGCAGAGAGTTATTTGATGTGTTTTCAGTGGAAATCAAAGCTTTTCAACTAAGAAGACATGGAAGAAAATGAAGGAGTGGGTACTTTGGAAAGCAGCCCTGTCTCTAATGGTCCTTGGTATAAGGTGAGGAAAATAACTTTTTAAATTTTTTTAAATTAAAGAAAATATTCTATCATTGTGCTGTTTACAAGCAACTTCAGCAGACCACAACCTTTTAAAATTAGACTGCACACACAATCTCTGTACCAGCCATTGTAAACAACTGGAAAAAAAAATTCCTTGGAGCAAGACTTTCCTAAACTTTAGACATGCAAATTAAATGATGTTTGTTGTTACACTGAAAGCTTCAAATATCTGAGCAACTATGATTTTGTGCCACAGAAACAAATGAAACAGTTTTTCACAGGTGTCCGAATTCCAGAAAGCTCTCATAATTTTAGCAAAGCTGCTGTTTGACATTTGCAGGTCAAATATGTTAAGTAAAATCAGAGTCAACATAAGGTAACATGCATTAACTAATGCAAACAAGTTGCCTACTTAACTTCATATCTAGGGGCAAACTTCTAATAATATTCTACCAAAGCTCCCTAGATAGCATTTAACCGTACTGTGGAGAACAGCTGTGCTTCTTGTCAGATCTTATACAAAGACATTTTGAGATTGTGTGGTGTTTGGTTGTATTTGTAATTTGATAGCATGTAGCAACGTTGTCCTCAGTTCACATATAACCATAATGGTAATGCTGACATCCTGCTGCTTTTTTTTTCTTCTTTGGTTTAAGTCTTGTTCCCTGTATTTCAAATTTGACAGATATCCAATCTGGACAGATGACTGTTTATATTCATTTCATCCTGTTACATGAGATTAAAAGATGAAGGTTTCAGGAGTAAGGCATACGATCTTGAGTATGGTTTCCTGTAAAATATTGATTTTTTTTCCTTCTTTTTGTTGGTCCTTTATGATTCTTTAGGAGCCTAAATATTCTTCGTGTGACTCATGGTTGTTCAGGGGAAAATATTAGCGTGTGCACTGACTTGATAGGAAGTCCCAGCCCAACGCATGTCCTGGGTGTGAGATGGTGGGATGGATACTATAGTGTCACTATTGTTTGAGGAAAATATTAAACAGTGTAACACTGACTAAATATTGATCAAGCAAAATAAAATCTGATCTTCATGCTAAGACACACATAGCATGCATGCAAGTCAGAGCTTTGAATGCCTGCAATGAAATCCTGACTCAGTGAAGTGGATATTTTGCTATTGATTTCAGTGGGGCAAAAATGTCACCCCTGACATTCAAGCTTTGGAAAAGAAGCCCCTTCAGGATAAAACCAAGAATACGAATGTAGTCTGCTGTTCGCCTACTGAAACATTCAGATTCCTGCATTGTCCACATGTTTGACTCCAGTTCAAAATGGCATCAAGATACTTCCTTGATAGCACTATTAGAGATTTGAGAGAATGTATGTGGGAAGCTTAGACCCCAAACCACATTTTGGTATTTGATGCAGTCTTCAAAATGTTTTTATTGAAAGCATCCAGAGGGGTAGCTGTGTTAGTCTGTATACAGTAAAAATGAGAGTCCTGTAGCACCTTAAAGACTTAACAAATTTCTGCAGGCATAAGCTTTCATGGGCTGAAAGCAGAAGTTGACATTTTAAAAGGATGGGTCTCACTTCTAGATCTGGTCCCATACTGAAGAAACAGTATTCACAAACATTCATTCCCATTCTGAACAGCTGTTTGATTTGATCATGCTTGTGTGTGTCTCCCTCTATGCACTCTTCAGGTTTTCATTCTCATGAGTGTTTAAGGAATGATTGCTCTTCGGGAGAATCCTCATATTTGCATGTAAATAAGAGTATTAATTGTTGTTACCAGTTACTGCTCATTATTCATTACTTTCCTGTTTAAACAGCTTGATATCCAATCAGGGAGTAAAAACAAAACTATGTGACTTTGTGGTTTGTGATTGGTCTCCTAACAGAGAATAGGGACTAATCAACGTGAGCAATATTCAAACACACAAGCTGAAAATCATTCATCCGAACAATTTGGCAAGCAATTACAGATAACAAAATGTGTTCACAGAATTCGGGATTCATTTGCAAACAGGAAAAAAGTCTGTATTCCATGGATAATTTATTTACCTGCACTCCTGATATCTAAAGAGAATCTTAGGGTTATAAATTAATTAACTCTTTTGAAGACAACCTAATAAGTCATTCTGCACCTGTTCCCCTTTCTCAGTAAAATTTTTTTTTCCCCCCACATATACTCTTATGTGAATATTGGGAGTCTTTTAGGAGGGAAACTTTGAGTGCCTGGAAGCCTCAGCTAGATGCAAGATTGCAGTGGGAGTGAACAAATTGAATAATAATACAGTTCTTTACAGGTTTGCAAGTTTGGAAAGCAGGCAGAGTTTTACATATTCCTGTCTGTGACCTTTTAAATGTGAGAGCCTCCTCAAAAAGTTGTGGCTTTTTATGTTTCCATGAAAAATAAATGAGAAAAACCTAGGCATCTTTTTCAACTCTATTTAAAATATACTGTAGTCTTATTAATTTCACATCAATGTTACAGAACACTTTCTAACTAAACATTGCCCTTACTAGTTCTTTAAGATCAGATTTCACTTCAAGCTTTCACTTTTGTAGGAGCAGTTCTGCACTTACAATTAATTGTGTATGCACCTTGTTACTAGTTAGACATCTACTGGTTTGTATCCCCAAAATCAAGTAGTTGGAGATCTGTCTACTAAATTTGCATCCCCAATTCATTATGGATGCAAAAATGAATAGAAGTACTTATAGGTTCAGTTGTACACCCAGCCGAAAACATGCTCATGTATTTATCAGTGTGCTCATCACTGCACAAGACACTCCCAAAGACAATTCCCTGCCCCCAGGAGTTTACAGTCTAAAACTCCTGATCAGACAAGATGCACTGGGAGACCCTGGGAGGTGTTCCATATTCCCTTCTTCCCAGTTTGTATAATGTTAGGGCAAGGGGGCCCTTTTGATTCCTGTTTGTGGGCCCTGCACAGAAATGAGTCTTTAAAGGTAATTTGAATGAGAAAGCCCTGGCACTCTGGGACTGGGAAGTTTGTTTGCTGTGTGAGGGATGGCATGAAAGCAGATATGGAGGCTGGCATTACAAGCAGATGGAAGGAAAAGATCTGAGACGTAGGATGAGAAGTTGAAGTTGGGCCTGAAGTGATTCCAAAGAGGGGAGTGCTGTGGTCTGATTAGGCAAGGGAATTAGATCACACCCTTTAATATTGCCATTTGATACATTTTTATGGAGCTAGATATGGTCAGAGAGGTAAGCACCATGATGTTTTTATGCACTAGCCTTTTGGCTTTGGAGATGAGTTCAAATCCTGTTTTAACTCTCAAGTGAAAATCAGTGTGTTTGGTCTCAAACTTGTCCTCATTTGTTCTTATTACAAGACCATCAAATAATCAGGTAAACTGTCAGTCTCTGCTCCAGAGAGGGTTAGGGAAGGGTTTTTGCAAGCTTGAATTGCTGTGATTTGGAATGCACGCATGGAGAAGTACATAGTAGCTGGCTCAAGCCAGCATTAGTACCTCGATTTCATAAATACTAAATGTACTTGCAGATTTTTAAATAAAAAAAGAAGCTGGTCATTTATTAACTCACTGAAATATCTGATTTTTAGGGAGCAGCGGATTACAAAACAAACTGGATTTTCAGCCTACTCAAGGGTGAATAGCAAACTTGCTTTCGGACATAGATAACTTGCTTGCTACGTTGCACTGCAGTGTGTTTGGGTGGAAGGTCACTTAATTTTTTTTCGCCTTTAAATACTTGTTTCAAATGCACATTGATTAATACTTTAGGGGCAAATGTGCTAATAAATGTTAATTTGACACAAGTACACAATGGTCTTGCTAATGTAGCTGCAGGCTGGAAAGATTAGCTTGCTAAACACTTGGCACATGCTCTTGAGGAAACTCTTCAAACATGAGCTCTGATACTTAATACTTGCATTTTGCTGTTATGTCTCAGCTCAGATGGAAGCAATCACACCTGCTGTGTTAGCTGTTTCACAGAACATCTTCCATAGGAAACTGGTATAGCTGTGACAAATAGGAGTTAAATTGCTAGGAAAAGGATACTCAGTTGTTTGTTTAATGTACTTTGAATCAACATGTGCCAAGGCTACCGGTGGTCAAATAATTAGGGGAAAAAATTACTTTGTAGTGGAAATGACTGTTCTCCCTCCCTGTTGTTGATTAAGAATAAATGTGGGTAGTAAACTCATTACTGTAAGCTGCTAGACTAAAAAGGTAACTATGTAAGATGACTGTCCAGTGGGCAGCCCTACTAAAAAGATGTTTACCACACCACTGTACTTCCCTTTCTTAGGGCATCTATAGCGCTCCTGATACTTAGAAAGGGAAACCTATTCTGAAGATGATTTGCCAGATATTTTAACCCCCTGCATTATCTTTGGGGACTCTATAACCATGTTCTTCTCCATGGCAGGGTTGACACAGCTCCTCCAGGAACTAAAAACAGCAGGGGATTATTTAGGCTAGTTGCTGAAACTGTAAACAACTCCAGAGAGGTATCCCTTGCCCTGGGTGATTTGCATATAGTGATTCAAATTGGGTTTCCCAGAGACCAATAGACAAAGACAAGGCTTTTGGTATTTAAAAAACCCGGGGTTTAAACTGACTCAGAGCTTTCTTTCTAATCTAGCAAACAGGACCAAGGCATTTCCAATCCTGCTGAGGGGTTGGAAAGACTTTGGCTTAATAGGACCCCATACGATGGATGTGTCTTTCTATGTATGTTTTAGTGTGCATTTTAAATCTGCTTGTTTGGGGGAAGGTAATACGTTTTCTCTGTAATGCCTTTACCTTAAATAAAAGTACTGCAGAGAAACCCGTGGTAACTTGTAATGGCTGGCACACACTGTTCACAGCTCTTGTGGAGACAGCAACAAACGGGTGCTGCCCATGGGGCAGACTGGCTTTCTGGGGATATCACAGTGTGTGGTGGGGGCTGGTCAGAGTCGAACAAGGGTCCCTATCCAGAGAGAGGTGAGAGTTGGAAGCCTGAGACCCAACTGGATGGTCCGGGAGTGGACCACAGAGGGGGAATACAGGGGCAATCTACCCTGAAGGGATTTTCAGTAGTGCTCAGTGTTGGTCAGGATTGACTTTGATCAGTTCTTTGATTTCGGTGGGAGCAATAGCAACCCAGAGTGCTACAGAAAATCCCATCCTTGGCGCCTAATCTGTGAGGCACTGCTCTCCGACCGCTTCCTAGGTGCCCAATGCCTGGCAGGATCAAATCTGTACTTACTGCTGGCGTTCAATATCCCACATTTAATGGCTCTCTTTGTCTCAGTAGGAAAACACTCAATCCTGACGATAGCTCTGTTCCTTGTAGTTCTGAACTGAAATCACACCACCCAAGCTACCATTCTATGGGAATTCAGTTTGGACCTGTACTAATAGTGCTGGGTAAGGAAAGTGCAGAGGTTTCTGGGACCTGTGTAGTGGTGACATAAAACTCCCCATTCTAGTTAGGAGTTCTTGTTTGGCCAGCTCCATTGAGGTGGGGGGCGGCTGTCCTGTCATATAAAGGACTCTGGTCTTGCAATGAGGGCTTGTGCTCTGAGAGGAGCTGGCTTGTTCTCCAGAATCAAAGCGCTTTCTCTTTTATGTTTTAAATGAAAACCTCTAGCTGCTAAAAGTTGTTGAAAGAGCCTCAAAAAACATGCACTGAGTGCAACAGATGCCGTGACAACTGCCTATGTTTGTAAAACCTGAAGCGATAATTCTGAGAGGTCCGAACCGCCACATTCATCTAATGGCTGCTAACTCGGATTCCCAATGTTGATGTTCTGTGTATTAGCTATTTCATGTCTCAGGAGGATCATATTGTGAAGATCTACATGCCGTGCTACTCATGACCACTCATTTCAGCCCCAGGGGCGAGGGGGCTTAGGACACTACTGCCACTTTTCGACACAAACCCGTCGCCTCCCCAATCAAGGTGCCAAACCCAACAAGCCTATCAGAGTCCAGCCGTTCATCTGAGGTCCTCCTCCCCCCTTCCCCAGAAGAGCTCAATGGGACAAACAAGCCTCACTAAAAGCCAACTCGAGCCGAGCAGAGCCCAGGGGTGCATTTGGGCCTGGTGGAGGAGCTGAGCCCAAAGAGCTTGTGTGGTTATATTTTGAAATCTCCATGATCTGCTGAAGATAATTTCATAGGTGGGGCTAATTTTGTGGGTGGGGCTTGGAAAAGTACCACTCCTCTCTGCTCCCATCCCAATCTTTGCAACTCTATTACAACAAATATTTTTACACTGGAAGTTACAGTATCATTTGCAGCACAGCCACTTGCCTTTCCTCACTAGTCAGCAGCAGCGGTAGAGAAGTTCCTTCTTGAAGGTCCTTTCAGTAGTTACTGAGTTACTGCAGAGAATTCCTTTTTGGGTGCTGGCTGGTGAGTCTTGCCCACATGCTCGGGGTTTAGCTGATTTGGGGTCGGGAAGGAATTTTCCTCCGGGGCGGATTGGCAGAGGCCCCGGAGGTTTTTCGCCTTCCTCTGCAGCATGGGGCATGGGTCGCTTGCTGATCGATTCCCTGCAGCTTGAGGTCTTCAAATCTCACTTTTGAGGATTTCAATAACTCAGTCATGGGTTCGGGGTTGTTATAAATGTGTATGGGTAGGGTTTTGTGGCCTGCCTTGTGCAGGAGGTCAGACTAGATGATCATATTGGTCCCTTCTGACCTATGAGTCTATGAGTTGATGTAATAACTTTAATTTTAAAAGGAGAGCAACTGAAACCCCCTCCCCTCTGCAGAGAGGCCGCTCCTCCCTTCAAACTGTTGGTAGATAAATGTGACACTGAGACATTCAGGTTTATCCAAAACTACTGGAAGAAACCGTGAAGCCCTGTACCAGGCGTCTAACTTTACAGCTCAGGAAGGAGAACTCCATTGTGCTTTTATTCTGCTCAGCTTTTACCCTGAATCCTCTGTGGAGGGATGGGCAACTTCCAATGTACACGTGCCTTAGACCCACATAGCCATATGCAGACAAATTGGTGGAATCTGTCCAAGTGTCCACTCTAAAGGTATTATTCAGCTCCAGGCTTAGGGAAGCTAGTTCTTTAGACTGTGAGGGAACAGAGCAAAATATGTATTGCACACAGACATGCCTGCCTCCACACTGCATGGGTGCCTAGCTCGATGCACGTGAGTACTCCTATTTGAAATCAATGGGTGTGCTCGTGCTTAAGGGTTTTGACGGATTGGGGCCTGATTCTATCTGCCCATAAGCCATGCTGACTGAGGAAAGCCCTAATGTAATCTAATCAGTACTGAGGCCACTTTAAATTGGCTTACTAGGAGAGATGGACCTGAGCTGTAAAATTTGGATCCAAACTTGCCCAAAGCTTTGGTGGGTCTGGATCTTGAGCTTTGGGTCCAGCCCATCTCTACAGGCTATGCATCCCTTGATGCATTTACCTGCACTGCTGTATATGACATAAGATCTTCTAAACATGCTATTATCTGACAAACTCATAAGCCCAGGCTGTATCCAGAGGTCCATATTCAGGTAAAGCTCTCGGAGACAACCAAGTGATTTTTGCTTGAGCAAGGAATACAGGATCGGGCCCCCATCAAGAAAGCAGGATCACAGAACGAGACCTTTCTTTACCTGGGTAATATGTCTTATGACTTAGGAGCAGAAAATGCTGTCTATCTTCTCCCCTAAATTTCATCTCTGCAGTCCATGGGAGCTGGTATGCAGCACTGTGAAAATCAAGCACAAGTTGTCTCCAGTTGACACCCAAAATCAGTGGCCACTTGTCACTTCATCACCCCATGCCTCAGTTTTCCCATCTGTAAAATAAGTGTAATGAGACTTACCTGCTTTATAAAGCTCTTTGCTGAAAAGCGCTATATCAGAGTTGGGAATTCTTAGTATTAGATTTTAATTTCAACTTTTGTCTTCACTAGTCCTTCAGTGTCATGAGATCTTCTTTGCTCACGCATCAAAATATCTCTTTCCAGCAGCCTTTGGGGAAAAGGGCTTAGCAGTAAAATAGAAAACCTAAAAGAAGCATTCTTATAAATTCAAAATATGCAACTACATGACCTCATTTAATTAAAAATATTACAGCATAAACAGTGCACTTAAAGCCATATGATGTTACACACAGCCTTGGAGAGCTATTAATCTTGCAGGCGAGACTGGGCTGTCAAAATGTATGCTAGAACCTTGTGTAATAACTCTTCCTGCCTGTCAAGTCTTCCTTACAGTATCTGCATTTCTCTTATCCCTTGTCATTTCACCACATTCACTACAGGAGGGACTTCTGCACTGCTGACCGGAATCGTCCTGCTGGAAGAGTGACTCACATGAAAACCTTGCCTGATCAGCAACTAGCAAGTAGGCTAGTACAATACAAAAGTAGCTGTTTCGTTTCCTTTCTTGGTAGCAGCCACCAGTTTTTTCTCCTTTTACAAATGCTCGTTTCATAAAGCCAGCCGGGGATTCACAGCTGTATGTTTTAAATGTATTTTACTTGATTTGCCAGATTAAATTTTACTTTATGATGTGTGTTTACACAAAAGCATAAAAAGGAATGGAAGCTTCATGTATAACAAGGTTGGCTGTTTCTGAGCAGTATTTCTTTCATTACTTCAGGATCCCAGGGATGTGACATGAGACAAATAGTCATTACCAAACCAAATGCATGTAATCGCTTCAGACAAAACCCAGATTGCAATTAATCTCTTCCATATTTCAATGTCAGACTTCTGCCATTGGCTACTGTTTTCCCAAACTTGTATGTGCCAAAGTTAAGTAAAAATAGATCTAATCATTTGAAAATAATCCAAGAACGTGTTTAAACTGGACTTTGAAAAGATTAAAGTTCCCTGGAGTCACAATCTATTTTGCTGACTTCCAGTCTTGGCTGACTCAGTCAGTAATTGCTCCACAGACACCTGTTGAACAGGCCATCAATGTAATTTAAGATTTGACCGTGCTACCTGTCCTCACACCAGCCTCTTCCTTTTCTTTCTTTCTTACTTAAATTGTGCTTTCATCCTCTTCCTGTGCAGACTGGCACATTATCTGAAATGGCTTTGGAGGATCAGGGAATTTCTGTAGTGTCAATAGAGACCAGCAGAAGGGGGAAAAGACTAAAACTAAATAAAAGAAGACCCAGGGAAGAAATAAGAGGTAGAGGGTGGTGGGTGGTAGGGAGAAATACAGTGAGAATCCAGTTGAAAAGATATGATCAGATATTCTTTCTCTCTGCATTGAGTGTGTGAAGGGGATGAATTGCTTCCAGGCCCATCATAATTTTTTTTAACTAAAAATAAAAATCTTCAGTGCAGAGGGAGAATTAGGCATCTAAGGCAAGCTGGGCGCCACCTAAGCTAGCCAGGAATGAAATGCTAAGGAGAGGAAAGGGGGGTTAGATGCCTAAGCAGCAGACCTGGTGCATTTGGCTGATGGTTCACTTAGGGGGTTAGGCAGCAGCTAAAACGTCTAGCATCTAAATATCTTTAGTGGATTTGACCATAGTTCTGGGAAAGGGTAACCTAGCTCATGAAGTGGTGGGGATAGTACTAGTACTCGGGAATTTATATAACTTGGTGTGGAAATGAAGGCTCACAGCCACAACTGCTAGAAGAAGGAATTGAGATCATTCAGCCTAGTTACATATACAGACAATTACCCATCCACTTGCAAGTAGGAATGTTTATATTCATGCCTGGTTATATTTGTGCCAATGGTTTCTCAACTGGCTCTGGATTATCTGTGATTGTTTATGTACATTCAGATATTTCAAATGTTTGATCATAAATTAGGGGTTTTAAGATAATTTCTTTTAAATTATCCCCGTAGTAAAACTGTTCAATGGTGTTTAAGAATTAGGCACCCAGTCCTCACTGAAATTCAGTTCCAGTTGAGCACCTCTCTGGTCTGACCACCTCTGAAAACCACACCCCAAAATCCCATCTACTAACCTTCTGAGGCTGGAAATTGTGCTTCATGAAACGTGTTTGGTCTGTGTAACTCTGCAATAATCTGGGCCTCACGTTAAGATAAACAGATCACCCAGGCGGAACCGGACTGCTGCTGTGTTTGAGCTGTGGGATGTCACTGTCATCACGAAAGGGAAAAACATTTGAAAAATGCAAGGTGCCTGTTGACGCAAACCAGTAAATTGACACATTCTGAACTGCCCTGGCAAGATATGGGGAGTGTGTAAACATCCAGCTACCAGCCTGCCCGTTCCATTCCACTCTACAGTAGCACACAAGGCTTTCTGCTCGTAAAGGGGCACCAGGATTTCACAGCAGTTCCATTTTGTGGGGAATCCTGACTCTGCAGCAGCTGTGAATGTTACGGCGGTGTATTGCTGAAGATGTGTAAAGGAGTGCACTATACGCATTTAGAAGAAAATAGAACATAAGGCATCGTGAGGTCTTCAGCATTCAGTGGTCTCACAGTCAAAGCCAGTCACAGGATGTCCTGATTTAGCAGCTGCTATTGCACCAGTCTTGATTGCTTGAGTTCTGCTTGATTCCTAGTAACGGTCTGTGCATAAACCTAGTTGTCACGCGGGCTGCATTAGGAGGGGGGGGCATTTGTGTTATGTGACCTTAATATGTCAAAATCATAGTGATTCATGTAAGACATACCATGTCAGGTACTGTTAGAAAGGTTAGGATATGCTGAATAAGATGATAATATTTGGGTTCATGTGTAATATGTGTAAGGAAAGTTATGGAGATCTTTGATATCCCTGTATTTCAAACTGTGCTGTGGAAGACACACCCCAGACAGAGAGGCGGCAGGACAATAGCTTGCTTAATAGCCCATTCAAGGCCTTATCAGAAGCCAGAGGCCCGGGAAGAAACTAAAGGCATACCTGAAGAGTTACCAGGATTGGCCCATGTGACTATGGACTTCATTTTGGTTCCAGTAAAGTTCCACAAGCCACATGGCCAGAAACAGAGGGTATATAAGATCAAACCACAGAAACCATTTTGTCTTCGTCTTGGTCTTTGCCTTGTGTCCTTGTTCCTGCCCAGCTGCGGACACACCTCTGGATTAACACACTTTGCAACTGAACTGAAGGACTTAGACCCATCCAGGTACTGGATGTATACCAGAGGAACTATACAAGCCTGCAACTCCACAATTGTTCTAGAAACCTGATGTATATGGACTTTTAAATCACTTGTATGTATCTGATTGCTTTAAGCCTTTAACACTTCTCTTATTGTTTGTTTTTCTTTTACTAATAAACCTTTAGTTTTAGTTACTAAAGGATTGGCTGGCAGCGTGGTATTTTGGGTAAGATCCAAACTTATAGTGAACTGGTACTGTGGCTGGTCCCTTGGGATCAGAGGGAATCTTTTAGTAAAGAGCATAGAGTTAAAGCAACTGGTCTCTTTACTGGACCTAGTGTCGGTTTTGGGAGCCAGGGACTGAAATGCAGTAAAGGGGGCTGTGTGTATTTGCACAGTGGCTTCTTGATAACCAGTGTGGGGGAATCAGAAGCACTGTTTGTGGCTGGTTGGGAAGTCTGACTGTGGTGTCACCCACCAGTGTTGGGAGAATTTGCTCTCCTTTTGCAGCCTGCCCTGACCCTGGCATTATCAGTGGGCTACCCTGGGCACGGACGGGTTACACTAGTGATAGCCCTGAACTGGAACTCCAAATCTGGATCTGAATTTCACAATTAAGGGATGGCTCTACAATGGGAAAAATTGAAACCCAAATCTGAAAATCCATGAATTAGGGGGCAGAGGCTTTTCAGAATCGAGACTGGAATTCAGATCAAAATTTTGTGATTAGGCCCTAGATGCGAATGGGCCAAAGTGGAACTTTGAATTGAACACCCTGAGTTCTGGAACATGTGGGATTCATAATCTCATTGTGAACCTGGATCTCTGTCTTATGACATTAACTAGTATCTAGGTAAAACTATGTCTATGGCTGAAATCTTAACTGCTGAAAACTCAATAAATTGAGTTATGGTTTCCACAATACTCCTAACTTGGCACCATCTGTGTATCTGTTTGTGTATCTATATTTGTAAATATATTTATATAATATAACTTCTGTGTCTGCAGATGGCTTTAAGTTTAATACTCATACACAGTATGGGTAAGGAATGGTTGCTGTGGAAATCATAACTGAATTTTCTAACTCTTGCATAAAAATGCAACCTTAATTTTGCATGAATCATTTTTTCTTTCTTTGTTTTTATAGAATAAGTAAAACAATGTGGCACTAGCTTGCTCCTGTATTTTGGTGCATCTGCCTTTTGAATAGTCAATCCTCAAAAAGATTCAAGTTTTTTTAAAATGGTGTGCTGTACAGCACCTGGAATAGCAGTCTGAGACGTGGCCTGTCCGAGAGCCATGTGAGCCACTTGGCCTTACAATGGGATTTCTTGGAACTGAGCCTCCAACCTCTGTACAGTTCCCCTCGTCAATGCTCTTACTTGGACTTTGTTCATGGGGCCAGAACTGAATCCTCAGGAAGCAGCCTCATCTCTGAGTAGGTTGAAGCCCAGGCTGGCCTTATTCAAAACCAAACCCCGAACCGAACAGTATTCTAGCTATATCTAGCACTATCTAATTAACATTCTACCAATATCCCAGCTCCTGCAATGTCACAATGGCAATCTGTATTTTGGTCTATGACCTTAGGAGGGGAGGAGAACAGGATCCTAGGGCTGTGGAAGCAGACTGTCCCTGGATAGGGCAATCTATCCATTAGGAAGCCCGGCTACCATCACTGTCTGATTTTTTTGTAGCTGGGGATCTCAGGAGCCTTTTCCACCTCTCGGGCAATGGTGGTGTCTGCTGGCAAAGGCTATTGATTTATTTAGATGGTAAGGCCTTCAAGGTAGGGACTGCCTTTTTATTAAGTTCATGTGGTGCCCAGCACAATGGGACCCTCATTGGAGTCCCTGAGCATGACCACAGGAAAAACTACTAATACCAATGGTAACGGCAGACTGTCAAACTGGCTATTGGAGACTCCTGTTGAAATCTCAAAAGGAATCTGGTGCGTTCTTGGAGCTATTAGTGCTTAGCACTTACGTAATAAGACCTGCAAAAAGGGATCTATGGGCGTTTCCAGGCCCATACTATCTAGCCGTTCGCCCCAGGTCATAACAAGCCATGTGGCCCAGGTGTTTGACTTTCTTCCGAAACCCCAGTCTTCCAGAAAATGACATAAAATAATATTGAAATGGGAACCACAAGCTATAAAAACATAACTATGGCTGGGAAATCAAATGAATAAGTAGCTGTTAAATGCAAAGTGGAAAGGTATAAAAGGACAGTGGAACATTTTGCTTTTTAGTCTAAAGTGTTCTATAAATAAAATTAGGTTGCTGGATATTGACAAAATTGGTCACTCCTAATTTAAACCATGTCGTAGGTAAAGGAATAAGCAGCCCATAGACCTGACTGATGTGGGTGGAAATAGGGAGTAATTTGGAAACGTAATGATATAATGCAGTGTTTGTAACAGCAGAGCCTGCTAGCTGCACGCCAGTTAATACTGTCAGTTCAATAGCACTTTCCTCCAATAGCCGTATAGGGTGATTGAAGTTGATTATCTGACACTGTTTACTTTGAGGTCATGATAATTAAAGCTAGAGTGTCACCTCTATTGTAATTAACATGCTCCTCTGCCCCTAATTCATTTTTAGAGCATAGATTAATGATAGCAAACGGTCAACAAGGTATTATCATGAGATGATTTTCTGCATTGCAAGTGGCCTCGGACAATTACAGGAAGCGATTATTGAGTTTAGGCTATTGTCAGGGTGTAACTGTGCATGTTCACTCATAGCTTTGTTGGAGTGAAACTAATCTACAGGCTCAATAAAGACTTGGTTATTGCCCCAAAGGGTACGTCTACACTCCTCTGGGAGCGAGCCTCCCAGCCCAGGTCCACAGACTTGTGCAGCAGTGCTCAAGCTTGGATGCTAGACCTAGAAACAGCCGTGTAGACATTGCCTGATCCACACTAGTAAGAGGGAAGCAAACACGAGGCCCAAGTAGCAGTGGCCAGAGGCATTATTGCCTTGATTTCTTTCCTCAGGGCCAAAATTGCTAAGTGCTTACAGTACCTGTTGATATCAGTAGGAGTTGGGCCCTACTGATGGGAAATCAGGGCCATAGTAAGGCAAACCGTTCTCAAAAGGTCAGCTGTGCAATGAGACTTTCTTCATACACCATGGAAATGGTGTAACCAATACATACCCTGCACTCTTTGGGACCAGATAACAATGTTGGTGCAGTCTCTGACCTTATCGCTGCCTCCTACCTTTGTGTTCTGGGAGAGAAAGGTCTTCCTGAGTTCTCCTTTCTCCCAAGAGCCTCCGTATGGAAGCCACCATAATGTGATCTTAAGGGCACATCTGCACTGCAATAAAAGACCTGTGGCACGGCCGTGGCTGGCCCAGGTCAGCTGACTCAGGTTCAGGTTCTGGGGTATAAAATTGCAGTGTAGGCATTTGGGCTCAGGCTAGCGCTTGCAAGAGAGGGGAGGGTCTCAGAGACCAGGCTCCAGCCCAAGCCTGAACATCTACACTACTATTTTTGGCCCTGCAGCTGAGCCCTGCAAGCCCAAGTCAGCTGACTCTTGTTGCAAGAGTTGTTGTGGATCTAAATAATAACCTCAAATGAGATATACACACACAGACTGGTCTTTAAGCTTGATCCAGGCCTAAAAACCAGCCAATAACCAATATAACCAGTTCAAAGTGCTCCGGTGACACTGTAGCGCTGAGGACCGTCTGAGCTCAGAAGCAAGAAGGTATTTTTTCCAGAGTCTCCGACTCTCCATTACTGGCATGGATGATCTTTACTTTCAAGTGAAATGGGTACACGCTAGCTAGACGGTAACATGTCCTGCTGGCAATGACAAATCTTACAAAATGCAGTTACATTTTCCAAAGCAGATGACACTCAAATCTTTGATTAGTTCTTGCTAAATATAATTTCATCATCCCCTTACTAATAATAGCTTCCTTGTGTACATAAGTACTTAACCTGGCTTATTTAAATTGCATCATATGTTGCTGCAAGAATACTTGATTAATGGCAATGATGAAAATGTACAGTTCCTTTTTGGCCATCAGTAGGAATTAATATGCAGTAATAGAGTCCAAAAAAGTGTCATTAGAGTGGAAGTTTAATCTCTTTTTATTGAATTTTCGTGTGTGAGTACACAAGGATTCATATCATGACCCTGGTTTAATTCTCTGTTCTGCCTTAACAGAGTTGCTATGTGTGACTTTGAGAGAGCCATTTTCTTTCCCTCCTGTTTTCCCTGCTGGATGATGAGATTGCTGACCTACCTCACAGGGTTGTTGTGAATCTTAAATTCTTTGAGATCATAAGATAGAAACTACTCCAGTAAATGGTGGTGGTAGTAGTTTCAAGCAAATGTACACCTAACACATTTTTAATGCCAGCAGGGACTTGAACATGCTGAAGGGCTGGAGGACCTTTTTGCTGAAAAATTTACAGATTATATCCTGAGAGGCATGATGGAAGTCAGCCACGGAACTGGGACTGGCCATAAGTCCTGTTCTGGTTAAGATAGTAAATAAGGCAATATGGCACCTCAATTTGGGCTGATCACACAAGTGAGCAGAAATGTTTTCCCAATGCCTCTAATTGCAGCAGAGAACTACGTGGCAGCTTGGTTCTCACTGTAGCGTAGATGGGCCATAAGTAAACTAGCATTCTAGTCTCAAGGAGCTTTAGGCATTGAACTGGTTTCATTTACTTTTGGGACAACACATAGACCAATCATCACTCCCTTCAATGTGACAACAAATTGTTCCAGAACGATCTTATGAAAGATTTGTAGTTTGGGTACTGAGGAAACATTTTGCTAACCTCTGTTTCACCAGCAGATCTCCTCTGTTTGCCTGCTTGTCAGAATGTCCATGTGGAACAGGTGGGCAGCTTTTAACTGATTTAAATATTTCAGATTTCAAATGGGATGATGATCCCTCTATGGTGTTGTAACCCCCATCAAAGTCACTTGGAGGATATTACAGATAATACATGCCTAATTGATGTTCATCTGTGGAGTGCCAGGCAGTTGAACTAAAAAAGAGCCTGTGTTTTTGAGAGGTGTGTGCTGTATATTTTGCCAAAAAATGTGAAATATTTTCTAAATCTTTCTCACGATTTCTCAAATAAAATGAGTATGGTGGAAGGGAAGGAAAACACTTTCAACCCTTAGGAAAAGGAAAGGGGAGTGGATTTAAAAAAAAAAGTGACTGGGATTTTTTCCACCATAACAAAATGAGAAATTTTGAGTTTTTTGAAATTTTCTTTGAAAAACGATTTTTTGACAAACTAGAAAATTTCTTGCAAAAGTGTCTATTTGGTGGGGGAGGGGTTCATTAACCAAACTGCTGGATAAAAATATTTTGACCAGTTCTAGTGATTGAAGAGGTAAGGGCAGACTGAGGATCCGAGCTAGTGACTCTGGAGTCATTGCCTCTTACGGCTTTAAATACCTGAACTTGTAAACCTGCTTCCTAAATCTGCTTACCTTTTGGGGGGAATCTGGCGTGGAGGTAGAGCTTTAGCATGCGAGAAGTTTGGGCCGCTTGATAAGCAAAAGACTATTTCAGCGTCTCTTGGGGCTCCTGGAATCCTCTCCTCTAAAACGTACTTCTTCGGCGAAGTGAATCTTTGGGCAGCACTAGAACTTGCATCTCCATGATCCTAAGTGGTCTTCAAATGTGCTTTGTGAGTGTGTGTGATGACAAACCTATCTGCCTGTCCCCACCCTATTTATCGCAGTGGATACATCATACTGTTTCCAGATACTAGAGAGGTTAACCTGGAGAGGATCTTGGAATGCAATGGGCTGGAGGGACCCATGTCGTCTAAGTACACAGAAGTGTGGCTACATAAGTCAGGTTGTGCAGAACCTTTGTATGTGTCCTCGTTCTTCTCCTAGCCACTACTCCAGGTAGAAAAAGCATTATTTTTAGCCTTTGATCTTACCACTGGCAATGCCACAACAGACCAGAGGGAAGGGTTTGACTGGACAGGCCTCATGGCCACTAGTCTACCTCATGTAGCAAACTAGTGGTAGGACAGCATTATAAGGATGATGAACCACTCCGCTAACTTCCCCTCTATTCATGCACGCGGTGAGTAGCTCTGACCTGTAATTTGCCTGTGACTGTTGCGCATGAAAGTTTTTTGGAACAGTTTGAACAAGAATCTGAGAATCCCTGGTGTCTGCTTATACCTCTGGAAGGATGGATTTAGGAATGCTTTCTGCCAGTGTATTTCAGACTGGAGTTTCCTACCTATTCTAAATGGATTGTAGTTATTCCCTTGGCTATATGCTCTGCCAATGAGACGTACAGCAGATTGCTAGGCCAACACCAACCCAGGGAATGGGCCATTAATTGAAGATCTGTTTACAAGTGCATCAGAGAGAGTCATCTTTGCTCTGCTTCCTCCTCAGCAGCACGGAGCCATTAACTTCATCCTGGGTCTTGGCTGCTGATGAATCAGGCATGATGTATGCCACGTTACCTCTCCTTTGTACTCGGATCATAGCAATGATCATACAGGGTAATGAATAAATATCGGAGAACTGGCCATGAAGACGCAGTAAATGGAGGGAAAGGAAGAAATAGAAAACCCACTTTTTTGGCACCAAATCTGTTTAGGAGTGGGCATATCTTGAGCTATTCAGCACCTTTTTCCAACTTTTGAGAATCCGCTCCATGTGTTTTTGAGTTTTAAGCAGATTTGGATGGAGGGGAGGATGTGGCTGAGAAAGAGCTGCTCTCTGGGGTGTCATTCCCTTGTAAAAGGATTTTCTTGTCACACCGGTGTTCACCCTACAAGTTTTATTTGCATGAACTCATTTTCTGGCCCTTCAAACCTCCTAAAGGAGCTGTGCTGGCATGGGGATGGGATGGGCCAGCATCTTAGGCAATTCAGAGTCTGTGCAATGTTTCCCTTGTGGAGCAAAGAATGTCCACAGTTTGGGAGTCCCACATCCTCTTTCTGCTAGGGTGGCTTCACACATACTCCCTCACCTCCCCCACTGTAGATACTTTGAAAAGCACTGGAAATTTGAGGAATCTGGCTTTCCCCTTTTCATGGTCATTTCCCTCCCAAGAGGACCATTTCTGGCCCTATATCTGCATGTTTACTGTAGATTTCTTGCCTATGACCTGAAAAATTTTAGACACTCATGGAGGTGGTAATGCAATGTTTGTTATGGAAACTGGGAACATGCTGTCTGCTTGGCTTCCAGTTTGGTTCCCTAAATAACAGGACAGTTGTCTTATGTCTGCCAATAATTTGCTAAAGGGATGAGATAGTGACTCTGTCATTTACATACTAACTTTTTTGGCTGAGTAAAAAAAATCCTGATGTGAGATGTAGAGCAGCTAGCAACCAGCAAACATTAATTACTGGGATCTCTCTGGTTTCATGCTTGGATGTTCCTAGGGGTTTATGTCATGGATGTTTTAATTAAAAAGGCCGCACTGGTAAAGTAGAGTCAGTGGTGAGACAGACAAGCTCATCATTGTGCAGTATGTGGTTTGTTACTACAACACACTCTCACTAGAAGGCGGTTTGGATGTCCACGCTGCTTGTTACCAACATACTTTTTTTTTTAATGGTAACTGGCATTATTTGCACATCAATTCTTTGTAGTTACTAAATATGACATGGGCAATAAAATTGGTTTTGTTAAGTTTATGACCCTGAGGCTCCACAGACTGGCTCGAACAGTGGATTTTCTTCTAGCCACTTTGAATGCTCCAGATGTAAAAATCAAAATCTGCTCATGCACGCAGTGCAGCTGATGCTTGGTTGGAACAGCATAAAAACAAATCTCCCATTAAAAAATGCCTTATTTTTGAGATTCTCCATCAGTTTGTTTTTTCTTATAGGACAAATAGGGCATAACTTGGGGCCAGATCTGCAAGACAGCTCCACTGCTACCTAAGCACCTTTTCATAAATGCTCCAGCTACTTCATTTAGGTGCAGAAATGGAGCGGCTCTCTTTTGCAAACCTGACCTTAAATTATATCTGAGCACAGTGCATTTCGGTACCACCTGGTAGATCCAACACTCTCACATTATTGTGCTTCCTCTAGCTCTCACCTCAAAAATTAATTTCTTTTTAGTTAAACATCAGCTGTTTCCAGCTCCTTTTGGTTTTTGTCACTTGTTCTCTCTTCTCCTTCTCGTGCATGACTGTTTATCTTCTTTACCTCAGCTTGAAGCAATTTATTCTTCCATCCATCCATTTGCTCCTACCATGACATCTTTATTTCCCTGAGCGATTGCTTTATGAATGTCCTATATTGAAGAAACCCTGTCATCTGCAGTCTCCTGTGCTGTGAAGTATATTGTACCAAATCAGCACAAGACAATTTAGTATAGGAAAATTTGATGGGAACTGCCAATCTCCACATCCTTTAATCATGTTTATTGTCTATAGCTGCTAGTACTAACCATTCAGGATTTTTTGTTTAAATTCACTTAAGTGTAGGTTGCCGCATTAACTCATTTAAAGTGCAAATTGACTATGTAAAAATGGTACCTTCCTCTCCAGATCTGCTCCCTGGGTCTGTTCAGAATCCTAGCATTCTAGAGACAAAAAGTTTTACTGCTTTTTGCTCCAGTCACCTTTGCAAGATTGTATTTTGACATTATAGTTGGCTTGATTTGTATATCTTTATAGCATACACCCTACTGCTACATAATTGTGTTTTGTACATCTTTAGTTAGAAAAAAAATGATTCATCCTTTGCTCCCTTATGTAATAAGGAGCTCATCCTCAAGTGAACATGACACACGTATCAACTTCTCATTCTTTTACTCATACGAGAAGAGGTAAAGTTGGCATCTGTTTTTCATTCCCCTGTTGGGTCGGTGGGGGATGCAGAGCACTTTGTTTATATACATAGGGAAGTCCCTTGTATCCTCCTGAGAAATCTCAAAGAAACTTTCATTGAGATACACTGCAATTGTCTTTCAAAGGTCTCTATGGATGGCTGCTTTATTTCTTCCTTTCTTCAGTGAGTTTGGCTGGCACCATTGCAATAAAGAGGCTAGTGCCATGCAGATCGGTGAGGGTTCAGTACACCAGTAGCAGCTGTACTTTCTGTGCCTTCGTTATCCTCAGGAGTCCGATATTATGCAGGACACAACAGGCAGCTATAAACATGGGATATTTTTCTCACTGATCTCCAATCTAGCAAAAAAACACCACCAACATCCCTTCAATCTACCAAAAGCACATTCAGCTGTCATTCTGCATGAGCTGAGTGCTGAGCAAGAAGTCAACTTTTGTTGTTGTTGTTGGTGGCTATTGTATGGCTTCATGAACAGGGGGTGGACTAGGTCCCCCAGAATCACTACTGGCATTTTGTCATTGCCAGTGGTAATCCCCAGCCAGGAAAGAATGTCTCTGTTTGCTGCTTTCTGAACAGCCGTGTGTTCTTAAAGATGCAAGTGTGATCCATCTTCCCTGACCAGCCCATATTGATATTGGCGAAGTGTCTCCGGTGATCTCCCAACACTTGTCGAGCCATAGCAAAGTAGCCCGTTCTGTTGATGCACTCTGTGGCAAGGTCCCATGATAAGAATATGCATGTTGCCTGTTGCCCCACTGCAGTTTGGGAACGTGATCACTGAAAGTCCATCCACTATGTCCTGCACGTTGCTCAGAGTCACAGTCTTGCATAGCAGAAGACGATCAATAGCCCCACTGATTGCATGACAACAGCCTCCATCCGGGATTTTCACTGGATTCCTGCAGTGTGGTGGTTATCATGTTTGCCTAAAACGTGACAGATCCCTGGTTTTAAACTAGGCAGAAACACATGTTGTGGCTTTTGCCAAGATGGTCAAGGACATAACCTCATGTCCCTAAACCTCCAACTGCCAGAAGCTGGGAATGGATGACAGGAGATGGATCCCATAGAATTGCCCTGTGCTGTTCATTCCCTCTGAAGCATGTGGCACTGGCAGAAGACAGAATACTGGGCTAGAAGACAGAACATTGGTCTGACACAGCATTGCTGTTCATATGGATTCTTCCAACTCCAAAATGATTTCCCACTGACTGGTAGCCATCCAGCATATCAAATTTCCAGAGGGCGATTGCCACTTGCTTCTCCACTGACAATGCAGTTCTCATTCTGGTGTCCCTGCACTGGAGGGCTGTAGAGAGCTGGGCGCACGGATCCAGGAACGTGGCCTTTCAAATCTGAACGTTCTGTAGCCTCTGCTCATCACTCCAACCCTGCATGACGATGCGGTCCCACCAGTCAGTGCTCATTTCTTGGGCTCAGAGACAGCACTCCACCATCTGCAACTGCGACAATCTTAAATTTGTTTTTTTGCTATGTCCCTCAGCAATTGTCCTCTATGAAATTGTCCCCCATTGTTCTGGTACTTCCTGTGGGTCTTCAAATACTAGAGAATCTTACATCTGCAGTGTTCATGAGATTAGTGGAGAGTTCTGTGGGCTCCATGGCTTCTGTCAGAAATGGCAGACAACAGAAGGTGCCTTTCAGATTTGTGGGATTTAAAAAAAATAGGCATGCAAATTATGGTTTATGGATGGCCTTATGGCATGCTGGGAACTTGATCCCTAGTTTCCAGAGACCCCTGGATGAGTCACTTCAAGCACACGACACATCGTGAAAGTTTCCCATGAGGCATTGTGCTGGACAGCAGTGCCTGGCACATAGGAATACCAACCTGTGGTGCACCAGACTTTGTCCAAGCACTCCTGGTCTGTATGCGCAGCACCAATGCGAGCAGCCAAGTGTGCATGCACCCAAATTATATACAAACTTCAGTGGCTGTACGGCAACAGCACATCAACCAAAGTTTGTAGACAGGGCCTCATCACATGATACATAGGCTGCCTTTGCAATACAGAACAACTTTTTATAGGAATACTGAGATTGGTTTAATGTTGTCATCTCACATGTTTTTCCGCTTTCTTTCAAGGGCCAATATGTCTGAAAATAAAATACTTCTGACCCTGTAATTTATTTCTGGCAAGAAGCTTGAGTATTTTTACCCTAGCTAGTGAAATGCAGATGGTATTTCTTATTCAGAGCTCTAAAGCTTTTTTGGAAATCTTTCTGAAGTATTTGTGACTCAGTAATATTGCAGTGGGGGTTTCCATGGCTTAACTGAAAGAGCATTGCAATTGAAATGTTCTCTCTAGTTTAAAAGGGCTTCCTTTTTCACTTCTCTTGAGCATGGCTTTGTTCTCGTATTATGGCGTAGTGGGTAAATGGAGTACCCAGTAAGCTATTGAGAAATCAGCTTAATTGCTTTACATAGCTCTTATCCTCTTTTCTTTTACTCTTCCCCTTTCTGAACTAAACAGTCCTAGTCGTCTTTCATATGTGTGGAAGCCCCTATCTCATGCCTCATGTCCTATTGCTTGGCACCAGTATTTTGCTGGAAGGGTCAGGTCACAATGAGACCTTCACAGAGGGGCATGGATCTCCACGAGAGTGAGCCAGTCTGCATAGCACTATGTTGTGTTGGGGCAGTGTGTTGTAACGCTGTAGTGCTCCGACCCTGTTATAGCACAGTTTAGTCTTGCCTACATCGACAGCACCAAATCTTGTTAGAACTGTATTACTAAAGTCTTGAGGTTATAACAGATTTTGATCCCTGCTACGCAGGAAGTAACATGTTACATGAGGGTCAGACGCTGCTTTCCTGTTATAACATGATTCCTTGACTAGTGTATTTTCCCATATAAAAGGATTCCTATAAGGCCCTTAAACTCTGTTGTAAGTTGCCCAGTGCTTAATTTGTGCCAGGGTTGAGCTCTGGCACCTCTCGGCTTGGCAGTTCATAGCCCTAGCATCTCTGCGTCAGTTATGAAAGTAAAAAACTAGCTTGAGCCCTGGAACCTAATTGCTTGAGCCCCAACGCTCTTTCATTACAAATTAAACATTGTGTAAGTCCCCTCCATACTGGCTGGCTAAACCAGTTTTAAACTGATTTAGCCCAAAATGGTTTTAAAGCGTTCTCTTAAAGCCAGATCAGTTAACATAGGGTCTAAAGACAGCCTAAACATCTGCTTCAAGTGCAATACAAGGTTTTAAGCTGGATTTCTAGCTGTCCGTGACCTGAGCCAGATTGCTACTTATTGATCCTGAATTTGTAATGATTGGGAATCCTCTCTGAAAGGAACAAAACTGCATATATTAAAACTAGCTTCTGCAGCCATGCAGAGAGACTTTCTGGTCCACTTTGAATTGGGTAACATTGTGCGTGTGTTACCACAGAGGCATTCTGCTGCAGGAGGGGGGAGGGGAGCATTCTAATGTAATGGCCACCCCTTTTGTCTCTCCACAGGAGGCCCTTGAAGTTTAGAACAAAATAAATTCCCTCAACCCTAACAATTTTCTCTGGAGTAGATTAGCAGACTGCAGACCTATGTTCCCTGGCTTTCCTTTGGGCTTGTGCAAACATGTGGAGTTGCATAACATTTTGGATGCCTATATGCCGAAGTCATGACTCCTGTCATTTTGCTGTGCCCACAAAGTGAAATCTGAAAGATGTCACAGAGGGCCAGATTCATCCCTGATGGCTTCAGTGGAGTTGCATTTGATTCCAGGAGGGATGAGCAAATCCCACTGCAAGGTGCTCTTTATTCTCAGTTCCTGAGATGAGCCAGTTTCTCGTGTTGTTGAACTGGCTTTCCAAGTGAAAACTGGACACCCTGGCTGTTCGGCAGAGAAGCCTTCTCTTCTCAGCAACGGTAAGCAGGCTGGAAGAGAACCTGTGGTGGCTCAAGGGCCACCAGGGGCAGCCTGGGCAACACACCTCCTCTTACATCTCTGCAGTACCAGTGATCTAACCCAACACTGAGGGACAGGTGTCCATGTCTTTCACAGGCCTCAAAGGCCAGCCATGGGTGAACATACACATCTTCCAAAGTCCCTTTCACAAGAAAAGGGCTAGAAATGTACTTTTTCTCAAATAAAAGCCAAAAATTCTCCCTTACGTTTTGAGGTTCATCAAACTAGGGGAAACCTGTGGCCATAGGTTTCATGGGCTTCTGATGCTAGCTCCACGTTCAACACATCTCTCATGGAGACTCTGGATGTATATACCCCAACTATTTTTGTATCCACTCCTCCACCTCCCCGTAAATACAGCTGTTTCTCTCTCTTTCTTTGTTAGAAAAATAATCTAGCTTTTATCATGATCTCAAAAACAAAAATATAAAATCTTTATAAATTTTAAAAATCTTTAAAACCAGCACAGTTAAGAAAATAAAGAGAGAGGAAATTTTTCCTGGTACAGTGCTGGTCAGGTTCATGGTAGATTTGAAATTCCTCTGAACTGTTGGCTTATACAGGTATACCCTGTATAAAAGTCTGGCTACAGGCCTAGAGGGAATATAGCATAGCTGCACTGATAACTCTAAAACGGTAGGCCATTCCTTCATGGTAAAATATTACTTTGATATTTGAAGTGTTTTAGTGATGGATTAACCTCAAAAGAAGTGCAGTTTCAAATAAGTACCAGATGGTTCAGCTGTTTAGAGCCTATTGAATTACTATCACATTGATCAAGCAATTGGAAATATGTTGGTTACATCGTTTTTTATGCCAGCCATTTTGTGAAAGCTACTCAGGAATTCTTAGTATAGCTGAGCGGTAGCTGTACATCTGTAATGGATACATTATCCTGTGCTAAAAATACAAGAAAAAGCTCATAATGGGTAAGTACTTTGTTTCATAGACCATTTAAAACATTTGTTTGCTTAGATACATCTATAGATTACAAAGAATGATTTTGTGTTTAAAGGACTCAGGAGAAATGGATTCAATTCCCTACCATGCCAAAAACCTCCTGGCTGACTTAGTTTATATGGGCCTCATTTCCCTATTGTGAACTGTAAACTAATCAGTGTTTCTGATGTGTTCTGCTCTGATGGGAGGAGGGGGAGATATAGGTACCTAGACAGATAAATGAAATGGCACTTTAGTTCATTTTTATTTGCTACATGCTCTTCACAAGTAAGCCTTTACTATGACTAATAGAAAAGGAATATAGCAACAGCTTGATCTAGTTTTCTAGACGAAACCCAGGGTTTCTATTCATTTTGCAACTTTTCTATCAACTTGGCTAATAAGGCCTGGATGGTGTAGGCATATTGTACCTGTAGTGTGAATAATTTAGTAAAAGTAGTTAAAATTCTTTTAGTTATATGGCTGCGGCTCGTCTGTGTGTTGTACAGGTTCTCCTCCTCTCTCTCCCCATCCCCTCACCCCGCCTACACAACTCAGCTGCATAGTTGTTTCTTTTAGCTACAGTCACCTAAGGTCAAGCTGTGCCCTGCTAGGGAGATGAATTGCAAAAATGTCTGGCTAAACCACGCAACTTCAACTTGTCCCTGTTGTTGTTCCCAAACCCTGGGGGTGGAGTCTGGCAGTGCACATAACAGTAAACTTCCTCTCTCAGAAGTCCATGTTCTCCTCAACTGGAGGATGAGCGTTTGGTTAATCCCAGCCCTCTCTTAGGAGAATGCAACACAGAAGCTACATAAGATTTATTTGCACAGTGCAGGGGCCCATGGGGCCTTCAGTGGAAGACTGACTCTTTTCTGCAAACCATAATTTATGCTGATTGAATTCCAGTGCTTGCACTGAAAGATTTTTCATTTTACTCTTATTAATCGATGTTAGTATTGGTATTGGCCTGATCTTGCTCTCTTTAAGTCGATGGAAATTTAGCCAATGTATGTGCAAATTTTTCTTTGGTGGGCAACCGATCTGGTTCTTTCAGGAGCAGAGGGGGGAGGCAGGTGTTGTCTGAAATCTACCAACTAGCTGAAGAACGTTTATTCTTGTTTCAGCATCCACTTAGCTCTGCTTCTAGTTAATTTGTTTCCTCTCCCTCTCATGGTTTCACAACATTCAGCTCTACATCGGCCTGCTGTCTGTGATGTGCAGTGAATGGAAGCAGGTACAACAAATTCAGAAAACCCAGTTGGAGCCAAAAGGAATGTAGATTAAAAACAGACTCTGGACTCGGTTCTGCAATCTGATCCAGGCAGGCAGATCCTTTCACCTGTGTGAAACCCCACTGACTACAGACGGGCTCCATGTGGACATAGAGGTCTGCCATGCAACTTCCCACTGAAATCAATGAGGGCAGGAGTCTGCCTGTGTAGATCAGATGGCAGGATCGGATAGGGCCTCAAATGGAAAAATGCAATGATTCTATATTGATGCTACCTACTGACATTGTCACTTATTGCTTCATAATTGCATAGTATCACAATAATAAAGCTGGATACAGATAGTCAGGTACAGTGAAGGTGAGAAAACCAGCTCATCAGAAATTCTACTCTTGGTACTAAATCTTTCATTCCAGTGCTCTACAAACTCTTCTGAACAGGGGAAGGTTTAAATAGATGTAGTTACTGACAGTGCTATGTGCCTTCGCTATTGTTAAATCGCTATGAACTATTTCATACATAACAAAAGACACTTGGGTGGCAAATTACAGCTGTGAAACAAACCTACTTAAAAAAAACTAGCAAAACTTTTTAATTTATAGCAAATGTGAAACTGATTCCAAAAAAGGTCTGGAAATGCTTGATTTACAGTGGCAAATAAAAATGCTGAAAGGTGCCTGTTGTTTATTTCTGAGGGAGGGGAATAGGATGAGGTTTTTAAGAAGGATTTATTTTACTTTTTGCCTGAAAACAGGAAGCTCCAATTAATATTTCTGATTTAAATTTTTTCTTTACTGTACTGGTAGTTGTGTGTCAGAATGGATGTAACTCAATGTTAGGGAGCATGAATTGCTTAGCAGATCAAGAGTGTTAACCTCACATTTTGTTAGTGAGAAATGCAAAAATGACTGGTTCTATTGCCTAACGAGCCTGAATTGATTTTAAACCCCCTTAATATTACATTATTTGGATATTCTCTCTTTTGTTGCAATTTTTTTCTCATTAGAACATTTATAAATAGATTACTTGTGAAAAAGAAGGCAAATGGACACATTAATAAGATCAGTGTGGGTCCATAGCAGAGACATGTTTTAAAGTATCAATTTTCCCCTTTCACTACTGCAGATGTATAATTTCAAGTCTAGCTACCATTTATTTGTGTGTATATTTGGGAATACAAATCTCATCCTGGGTGGTATACATATACATATGTAACTTTTCCTGTGCTTGCTTTTGCAGAAAAGACATATTTTAAACCCGTTATTCATATTAAATGTAAACAAATGATAATGCAGAGTGAAACTGGCAGCAATAATCTCCAACCTCCCCACCCCCCCTTTCAAGAAATTCAGAAGTTATTGTTTGCATGGAAACATTAGCTTGGCTGCATTGCATAATTATGGTAAACATTTAATAACACAAATAGTAGAATATGAAGCCACACACAGAGAAAACCAGAAATAAATACCACAGAAGTACAGTGTGGACAAATTAATGTTTCCCTGGAAACCTTAACTCTTGCATTTTTTGTCCTTCAGTCATTTTACTGTACAACATTACTTTTACACTAACTCCTTCTGCATTTATCTTTTTTTAAAGACAAGAGAGAACCCACAGGCATGCACTTTGGGGGAGAGAACTGTTTCCTGTAAGTTTTATAATGATACCTCTATGAAGCACATGCTCCTTTAATGGCATAAATATGTGCACATCAACGTATGTCCTTAATAGACACTAGAGCAATAGTTACAAAAACCACTCCAGGCCTTCTAAGAAATCAGCCAGCAGGCAACTTGCGGACATAGGCCTTCGTCCAGCAAAGTGCGTAAGTATGTGCCTAATCTTAAGCATGTGAATAGTCTCACTGATTTCAATAAGACTGTTTAAGTGTTTAAAGTGAAGCACATTCTTAAGTGCTTTGCTGTATGAGGGATTTCGTCTCCATTAGGGAAACTGAGGCTGGGGTTGCCCTTGTAACTCCTCCCGCCATCCTGTACATGTAACATGGCGCAAGAAAGACCAAGAGCTACTTGCCAAACAGGGATCAGTTGGGGGCACCCACTCCCCAGTTAACTAGTTCCATTTTCCCGGGCCTGGACACCCCAGTGCATTCTGGGGCACAACGTCTGAGGCGATTGGATTTAATGTGTGAAACGATGATGGCAGATGTAAAGAATGCAAACAATGTAATAGGTGGTGGGGAGAATAAACGCAGTGGGTGGGGGCAGGAGGATCTGCCTGCTTGGGTTCAGAATGGTGCCCATTTATTGTTTCATTCACAAAGAGAGAAAATGAATTCAGTTTCAGCTGAACCAGTGGAACTTACTCAACTCAGTGCTCTGTTCATGTGGATGAGCTGTGTTCATCTTAATGCCCCAGCGATCCATTTCACCGGTGTCCTGTCGGTAACTGTCCCTCCCAGGGAACACTGGCCCTCTGACTCCAGTTCCATTGCTCGAGATACTAGTATTGCCTATGTATCAATCTAGCTGAAAGCAAAGCCTGGCTTACCATGTAAATCCCTGATCCTCTAAGGAGTCCTGTGTGAGTAGATCTTGCACTCTCATGGAGCCCTGCTGAAGTTGGTGGAGCGCTGCAGGGGCCCACCTGGACAGAGCTCTTTGAACAGGTGAACCCAGATTTTCTACTGCGCATCTTTGGTCCTGCATTTTTCAATCATTCATAACTTCAGGCCAGATCTCCTCCGCCCAGGGAATAAACCGGGCGGGGGGAGGAAAACTCTGTAGGGCTCCTTTTGGAGTTTCCTGTTAAGCATTCCCTGATGGAGGAGAGATCTGGGGAGAGCACCTGACTTTCCAGGAGCCAAAGCTTCCCAACCCCGGGGAATCCTGAGATCCATGCAGAAGAAACCACTTCCAAATCCACCGAGCAGATCCTGATTGCAGGGACAGCTCTGGTCTTTGAGCTGCTCTGCTGTTCATCTCCAGCACAGCCATTGGCTGAGCCCCGTGTGCCGGTCAGGTGCAGAGACAGACTTTTATAGCAAATGTAAAACTGATTCCAAAAGAAGCTTTAAAGCTTTTTACTCCCTCCCTCCTGGATTTCCTTGCAGAAATGTAGGAACTGGGCAGGGAATGGTATTGTGAAATATACCCAGCCCCTTGCTCTACCATCTGCTGCCCCAGCTCTGCCTCCTTCATATCAGCCCTCCTGCCCCATGGAGCGCCTTCCATATGGAAGCACAGTAGAGGCCCTTCCATGGTGGGTGGCAGTGGGGGATAACCGTCCCTTAGAAAAGCACAATTCCCTTTCGTATAGACAAGGAGAGATTGGCCACGAAAGGTCTCCTACTTGTGCATAGATTGTCACCTGTAGGTGATCACTAGCATACAGTACAAGTGGTTGCCCCAGGGGATCTTTCATATGGCTCTTTCCCTAGGAGCGATTGCTAATTTTACAAATAATTATTTTGTATTCTGTTAGCGTCAAGAGGACTCAGCCAAGTGGGTAGCTCCATTTTGCTAGACACTTTCCATGCACATGCTAAGAGACAAATCCCTGGCCCAAAGAGATTATAACCTAGACAAGAGGTGAAAAAAGCAGACAGATGTGAGATTTGCCCAATTGGAAACAAGTCAGCATCTGAGGTGGGAAGAGAACACACTTCCTCTCAGTCTTGACCCTTAGACCATGCTGCTTCCTACGAGGGGAAAAAAAAAACTAATTTGTGCCTAATTACAAGGAATGACTCAGCTTTTCAAATTGACTTTTATATTTTAACAGCACAAAAGCCATAATGTAAGTAAAGCTCAAGTCAGAACAGGCCCAAACTGAGAGTTATAGGCAAATCCTATTCTCCAAACAGCTTTCTAAAAAGGGAAAATTATTATAATAAAGTATTTGAATGTGAATTAGTAATGACCACAACCATATAGGAAAGACCAGTGGCTGTCCACCAGTGAGAGAAGGGTGAAGAAAGCACCTACTGTAGGCTAAAGATATTACAGTTATACACAATGGTACACAGCCCACGACGACTCAGTTGCTTAGAAATTCCCACACCACATTTCATCCGCAACAACAAATACATTGAAATCTAATTTTCAAAGCTGTCTTCGTACCAGACTTATTTTCCACCAGCACTTGCATTGCTCTCCTCCACTCTAATGAACAAGAATCATAAGAGTCATAGAAATCTCTGACATTTAAAAAAAAAAAAAATTTAAAAGACGCCCAAGCATGCTGTTCTTGGTATGCAAATGGAATATTGCATTCTTGTGCTAAAGCATGCGAACCCCAAAGTGAAGCTGATTAGAAACTAGTCAGTAAAGGAAAGTGAAACTGACTAGTCTAAATTGATTGTCCACACTCAGGAAAATGCAAAAACTCAATAAACAGTTGCAGAATAAAAAGTAAATTAGATTTTTAAAATAATTTCACTTTTAATAATTGTTTGTAACATGCATAAGGAAATCTTTAAAAAGAAACTGGGTGATAACCTGGCCCCTTTGAAGTCAGTGGCACGGCATATTGACATCAATAGGAGGCAGAATTTCATCCATTTTTATCTTGGCTATGGCACTGTAAGTGTCCCAGATGGATGCCTAGCCAGCCCTGCTTTGGATCCATCATCACTTTTGTCTACTTTGATTTCCTCCAGTAAACAAAGCTGAGTTTTTATCCCAAAAATATTGAGATGTGTTTACGTTTTCCATCTTTGTTTCATGATGCATTTATAAATGGGTACAACATCCCCAAGAAGATTGGGAAGTCAGACAAAATGGGTGGGACTATTTGGGGTTTGAGGCTTTAAACATCATAAAAAAATAGAGCTGACTAGGAATAAAATAATTTTTAATGGAAAATATATTTTTGTGAAGCAATGTCCCTTTGTTTAACCAGCTCTAAACATTTGCCAATTATGGAGGGTTTGATCCTGCAGATTGGTGGGAACTCCTGAGATAGGGTGAGCACCCTCCACTCTGTTAATGTTCATGGGAGTAAAGGATCTCAGCACCTTGCAGAAGCAAGACCTGAGGTCTCAATTCTGCATCAGGATCTGCTAGTGCAGACCTCTCCACCCATTTGGAGTCCCGCCTGGCATCATAGATCCCTATGGCCCAGCAGAGTTTCACTAACTAGTGAAGAAGATCCTGATGCAAGATTGGAACTAACCAGAGTGCAAGGTAACTTACGTCTCACAAAGTCAATTTGCAGAGATAATTTCTTCCTCCCACAACACTAGAAGATTTCAGGGGTAATCAATGCAGTGTGCCAGCATAGGAACAATGGGTTATAAAAAACTAATAGAAACGAGGACTATAGCCAGGGAGGGAGTGTGGTGGGGGGAGGGGGAAGATGTGTGTGAGAGACAGACAAAGAGATCTTTATCAGGGTATGTAATGTGGCATGTCAGTGGTTCTCAACCAGGAGTACCCCTGGGGATACGCAGAGGTCTTCTGGGGGCTACCTCGACTCAGCTAGGTATTTGGCTAGTTTTACCACTGGCTACATAACGAGCACTTGCGAAATCAGTACAAACTAACATTTCCTACAGACAATGACTTGTTTATACTGTTTTCTGTACTATACGGGGAAAGGTAAGTATAATATTTACATTATGATTGATTTATTTTAGAACAGTGATCAAAATGAGAGAGTCAGCAATTTTTCAGTACTAGGGCACTGTAACACACGTATTTTTATGTCTGATTTTGTAAGCAAGTCATTTTTAAGGGAGGTGAAATTTGGGGCACACAAGACAAATCAGACTCCTGAAAGGGGTACAGCAGTCTGGAAAGGTTGAGAACCACTGTGGCATGTAACTCTTACAGAGATGCTTATCTCTGAACTGCTGCTTTTTATTTCGTAGTACCTTTTTATTTCATTTATATTTGCAGAGCACATTTAGTACGTTTGAAAAAAAATGTACATCTCTCTCTCTCCCCAATTTTTTTTTTAAAAGTAGAGTCCTTGGTGGGCAAAGCTGGTATATTTCAACTACACACCAACCCCATGGTCTGTATATACACAGCTATAATAGATGTTTCCTAGTGCAGTGTTTCTAAATAGTTTTATATGCCTATTTGTATAGGTTGAGTCTAATACTAATAAAAACCTGAATACAAATACTGTGGAGGGGAGGTGGGGGGTTTGTTTTGTTGCTTTTGTTTGTTTAGGGGGTTTTGGTCCTCTGTAATATGAGAGAAATCTTTACCTCACAGTTCGGGTTCTAGATCCTATTCTATGACTCCAACTATTTGAAGTCTCTTCCCAGCTTATGGGTAGCCTCCTTTTGCGTTGTGGCTAAAGGCTGAGGAAATAAACAAAACAGTTTTTAAAAACAGACGTGGAAACCTTGCACAAGACTGGGACCTGATGCTGCATCCTTCCATTGAAGACTGGAAACTTAGGAAAATCCAGTTAGTTTCCTTGTTACACAGTTAAATGTGGCCTACAAGTCTTGCTCACTATATAGGGCTGGATTGTCCCTATTGTGCCAGGGCTTGATAAAGCAGATGGAAATGTTATATTCAAATGATAAAGGTCAAGTCTTGCTTAACCTGTCACTGACGTGGTGAAAATCCTTTCTAAGGAAAACCCTCCAGTGAAACCAAGAATTCCCCAATGCTCATCTCATAGAGCTTCCTGGAAGGTATTACTTAACGGAGAGAGGAGTGCCAGAGCAACATGTGAGCTGGTTACTGTGGTTTAGTTTGGACTTTTTCACTTCCGGGGGAGCCTTGTTTGGACTATTATTTTAAGTACTTCTATCATATTAACATTTGGGGCTCAGTCCAGCATTCCTGAGGAACTCCTACTGAAATCAACCCAGCATGGCTGCACATTGCAACACCCTCTGCTGGGAATTACACTGGGGGAGTGCTGGTCCTACCAACATTAGCTTCCAAGGCTTTTTGGTATGGAATTTTGTTGAGAGTCCCAGTGGCGTATGCCATGTAAGATAGGTGCTAACATATCCTCTCTTAACTTCGGAGTCCTACCCCTGCGGAAGGTCTGAGGCCCAGGGCAAGGAAAAGCATGGAAAAGCCCTATGTTCTGCGACTCCTGCAACCCCCACCCGATTTGCATCTGCTTTTGCCCAGTTTGCCAGTGCAAGTGAATGTGAGCCTCAGGCCTGGAAAGAGTTCTGCCACCCGAACTCCTGATGAATAATATCTTCCCCCACTGGGACTGCTCATGAAGTGAGTGAGTAAGGTTGGCAGAATCTGGCTCTACAGGAGATGGGTAATGTTTCAGCATTAAACGCAATCTAATATTCTGTAGCTCAATAGCTCTTTGTTACCGCGAGGGAACGAAAATCAGAGACTGACTCTAGGCTGCAGAGAGGCAGTGGCGCAGATTATTGCAGCGGGCCATAGCATGGTGCCCCACTGCCTTTAAATCTGGCTTTACTGGCACAAAGCTAGAGGTTATGTATATATCATGTAAGCACTACACAATGAGATTATTTTCTGTCACTGTGTGGCAGATCAAGCTCTGCAGGAGCTTCTTGTGTAAGTGTTTCATGGACAAGTTTGACCTGCACTGAGTAGGATTAATTTAGGCAGTTTATTTTTGCCAGCTTTTTTTCTTCAATACCAGTCCTTTGTCCCCAGCGAAAGCTGACTAACTCCTCTGGGATTTCCAGTCCCTCCAGAAAGCAAGGACTGGTGTGCTGGGAGAAGGCCTTGTTAAGGACATAATTCTGACCATTTTAATAAGGATGTTATGTGTTAGCACTTCTTAAAAATGTCCCTGAGTTTCTTCCAAGTAAATGTATAGAAATCCGTAGCAATTTATAACCACCACCACCATCCTTTTTTAATGTAATGGGTTAATCCCTTAGAGCCAGATTACAAGTGCTCAGCACCCATTGTCTCTCTTTTATGGCCAGATTCTTAGGTGCTCAGCACCCATTGCATTGAGCCCTTTGGAAAATCTGGTCACTTATTTTGGTGCCCAAATGGAAGCTGAGTTCTTTTGAAAATCTGCCCTTGACTAGACGGCCAGGGTTCCTGTACCACCAATACTCATGCGAAATTTCAAAATATAGAGGGCACCACTGCCATGATTATAGTCTTTATGTCTGATGATTAAAACCAACATTAACAAGTATGTTCCATTCTCCCTTTGTGCTCTTTAATGTGTCATAGTGAAAATAGATTGGTAGTTTCACTGATATTTATAGAGAGCTTTACTTTTTCTTCTTCCACTGACTTAGTACAGTGCCACACGCTGTTCTTTGAACGTTCAGTACATCAGAGGAATATTTAAATCTCTGTCCCTTGGCCTTCCTCCTCACATGCCACCAGAATCACCATCATGGTGTTTCTTTATACTGGGAAGAAGTGGGACCTACAAACTTTGTCGGGCCACATCAGCTGGTGCAGGGCTACTGATTTTCACTGTGCCCCCAGCAGTAGAGCTTGCATGTTTCTCTGAAGAGAAACACTGCCCTCCGAAGGTGCAGTGCCGGGTTCCTATGTCACCCTCCTCCTTTTTGCCAGTATAGGGGCCTGGCCAGGAAACACCTATGCAGAACCAGAATAATGTGTCTGGATGTGCATTTTAAACAAGGGCAGATAAATTTAATTTCCTTTTAAATGAAAAAGGAAAAGCACAACTTGCAATGTCTAATGTCGTGGATTTTAGTCATAATGCTATTGATATTTTGGAGGGACAGGAATTCACAAATACAGATTTAAAATGCTGTAACAACTATTAAGACCCCCCTAACCTTGAACCACTTATGTGAACCTTATTGTTGTTATTTATATATTACTTGGCACAGGCTGGCTAGCCACTGACTGCTTCAGCAGGGGCCCATGGGTGCATTTTCAGCCAGGAAAGTCAAGTCCAGATTAAGCAATGTGTACTCAGTGCACTCAAACAGGGTCATGACGGTGGGGCGGCTAGGCCAAATTTGAACGAGTGGTGTTGCAACCTGGCACATAGGGTTGCAAAGCCACTCAGATTTTCCACCTGCTCTTGATAGCATGAGGAACAACTGGTTCTCCCTAGCCAGGTCCAAAGCCTACTATTGCTGCTACTGGCATCTGGACTCAAGGCTACTTGCCAAGCCGAGAGCACAGAGGTCGGAGGAATCGGAGGTCATGTGTACAGCTCCCATTGGCAGTGGTGCCAGAGCTCCGGAGAGGCAAAACCAGGAGTGGCCCTCTGGCTGCATGTGGGGCAGAGCCCTCCAATCCTCACAGGTAGGATAGGGACCCCACATGTCTGGGCCCTCCTGGAGTCCTCTATCCCCACCCTTGCTTTCCATCACCACAAGGATGGCAGCAACCTCACAGTCTGGGCCCACTCTGACCTCCCTCCCTGGCTCCCTCCCCTCACCCTTTTGAATCAGAAGGCGACATCTGTCCCTGTGGCTAGCCCCCTTTAAGGGGAGTCGGAATCATCCTTGTCTATGACATCGTAGCAATCCCTCATCTGATCCTGATGCAGTGGTTTAATTACCATTAATGACTCCAGATGTGAAAGAGTTAGGGTAGCCTAACTAGTGCAGAACTCAGTCAGAGGTGAAGGTATGGAGTTCGCTGCTCCCTTGGAAGGGGCTGGTGAAGATAGGCTGTTGGCGTTAATCCCTGTGATAGGCTAAGAAAAGGGGCAGTGAGGCAGTCCTGTGGGTCAGTATTCAAGGGGAAGAGCAAACAGCTGGGAAGACCTGGGGAGAAGCCAGAGACCTAGGAACTAAAGAAGGGCTATATTAACCACAGGTTACTTGCAGACAGAACAAGGGACTTAATTTGGAGGTAGGAAGTGGCCCAAGGAAGCAGCAGCCCACATATATGGGAAAAGATTTAGTTTCTTAACACAGGGTTCCTGGGCCTGGACCCAGAGCCGAAGGTGAGTCTGCGTTCTCCTACCAGCCCAGGGTGGGGCTGAGGTCTGGTTGAGGAGTCCTCTTAGAGGGGTGACAGGGTCTTTTGTTGGGGTGTCTGGATTTTTGTTACCCTGAAAGGGACCTGGATGCGATGTGACTTAGCCAGAGGGCTGAGTTATGGACAGAACAGGCTGAAGAGGTGGTCAACAGGAGGTGTGAGAGGTGAAGTCACCTGCAATGTCACGATCTATACATAGGAAGTGCTACAGCAGTGAGTACAACTGCTTTCACTTGTATTATTGCAGCAGCTAAGAGCCTCAATCAGGGACTAGGATCTCATTGTGCTAGGTGCTGTATAAACATAGAACAAAAAGGCAGTCCTTTGCAGCAAAACTTATTAAAGGAAAACCTTAGGCACCTAAATGTTGTGTTGACTTAATTTTGCTTTCTCCTGGCAGCATATCCCTCTCTGTCAATAACCTCTTAAAATGAGAGAGTGTGTGTGAATTACGCAGATAACTGTGTGGTGAGGATGTTAAATGCAAAAATACTTTGTGATGGCACATCGTTTGAAATTTTTCATCCTCCAAAGTCAGGAAACTCCAGTTTGTTTCCCACAGTCAAGATAAATTGCTCCTTTGTGCATATGTATCACTTTCTATTTCTGTTCATGACAATCGCTTTTCTGTTTTAAAGGTAGCCTTGAAAGAGTTGGCAATGGTATTTAATTTAGTTGTGTAATCCTATCACTACAGGTTAACCCAGCATATACATTATTCTGAATTTACCTTTTTAAAACCATGTCATGCAATTAAAAAGCAAATTGCCACTTACCTGAACTTCTGTGGGAAGTGAGATAAAGCCCTGAAATCAGCAAGGAATATGATATACCTTAATGTGCATGCACAATATGTTAATTCCACTAGCTAAATTCCGTAGCATTTTTCATATGTGCCCCAACAGCAGTAAACGATAAATGATTCTGGGGTGCTGGTAGCTGTAGTCCCCTCATCTGCTTACAAGACTGTTAAAAGTGTAACTGGTCTAAGCCTTTGAACAATCCAGGTTTTAACCTGGTTCCCAGCATATGGATAGTGTCCTGTTTCTACTGTGACTTTCCCTGTGTTTATAACAGGAACTGCCGCCACAGTTGCAGCGCAAGAAATTCCTCATTGAGAACTAGGACTGCCAAGTCTGAATTATAAATAGGCTTGGAAGGTTCAGACTTTTATCAGTAAACGTCTATTTCTCTGCACACCCACAAACCTGTGAGAGAATATGTCCATTGATAATTGTCATTTGCAGATAGGCAAAGTAAGACAAAGGCTGGTTGAGAATTTTAGAGATTGATTGAAGGATATTTACTTTGCAAATTTGGATAATTTTGCGTTTTAACGGTTATGTCTTGAATCTTAATGTCATTTAAATAATCATTGGGTGGCATCCCTCCCCTAATTTCTCTCCACTGTGAAAATTTGGTGATAAAAATTGGAAAAAATACTTTAAAAACAAACATGGAAATTAGACATTGACATGATAAAGAAATAAAACGCTGATTCTGCCAAGCATCGCCATAAAGCAATATCAGATCACCAAGAGCTCCACTTTGTGAGGTGCCAGGCGCGCCACTCTCATTGAGGGCCCAGCACCTCACCCTGGGAGGAGGCTTGAGCCTAGAGGAAATCCCTGGTAGAAGGAGCTGATACACAGCTCAGCCCCTCTCACTTCTTGGCCATGCTGCAGCCAGTTTCTGCGGGCTCCTCTTTCTGCCTAAATCTCAATCCAGGCATCATTTGCTGCTTTCTGTACCCAGCCCAGTGAGGCATTGCTGTGGTTGGAGTTGCCCTAGCCTCAGTGGTTAAAGAATGCTGAAACAGGAGGGGGAGCTCTCACCACGCCAGCCAAACAGGAGAGGGATGTGTGCAGGAGTACTGCTGACCCCAGCCACGGAGAGAGGGAGCTCCTCTCTGCTCTGAGCAAAGGAGGGGGAGCTAAGCTCCCCCTGAACTTCTGTATAACCTCCTGGGGATGAAGGAGTGAATGTGCTTCCTCCATGACCCTTGAAGGAGATGGGAATTGCAAGCATGTGTAAATATTGGGATTAAACGGAGGAGCCTTCCTAGCCAACCTGCCTGGGCTTTTAAGAAAGACCAAAATTTATTTTTAAGTCTGTCCACACTAAGGCTGAAAACCACCTTTGAATTCTGTTCTTCCCAAACCACACTGATGTGAAATCCTTGATGATGATTTTGGCTAACATGGTTATATGTTACAAAGCCCTGTTAACCACTGGAGCATAAAACCATGCTAAGTACAACTATATTTAAATATACTTGCCACACACTGTTCTGTTTAATAGACAACCTTACTTGATAACCAGTTTTACGATATAGTGATAGCTAGCGTGGCTTGGAGGAATGGTGCCAGTGTGGACAGAGATGTGGTTACCTCCTTCACGTCATCTGTGATCAGAAGACTGACTTCACACACATTCTGAGATAGCTAAAAAATAGCTCCCCGTCACACTTTATGTAATCTTGCCCCCTCCACCTAATCTGAACATGTTCTCTCCTTATCCCTCGCCTAAGCTGTCCTCTTCTTTTACAGTTCTTGTGTGACTCTTCCTGCTGCTGTGCTCCATGTGTTGACAGCTGTGAAAGGAAATTAATAAGAATCATGATTTGTGAGCACTGTGCCATGGCACTGGAGAGGTCAGGATTCTTGTAAATTTCTCTTTATAGCTGTCAGCACATGAAGCAAAGTGCAGTCCAGTGGTAGAGAGAATAACTTCCCTGCCGGCAGCTAGAGTATCTGGAATAAAATGTGAATAATCATATCAATCACAAATAGATTTACCTAGGACAGGTCTACACTTACCTGGAAATTCAGCAGCAGTCGCTGGGAGTTACGCAAGCTACTCTGCGTAGCTTGCGTAACTCTCGTCGACTTTGTAACTCCTCTCTGACGCGGCATCTTCACTGCACTGCGCCTTTGGGAAATACGTTTCTGTTGACGCAGCACTAAGCCACTTGAAGGGGTGATTTCATTGTGCCGACTTCTGGATCAATTGAGCAGGCTTCACTGACCGCTCAGTGGATCCGGATAGATTGATCGGATGGTGGCGAATTTGCCGCCATCAGTGAAGACATACCCTTAGTAAAGTCTGACTCCACTGAAAGAAATACCTGCATTGAAACATTACGTGGAACTTTTTTAAAAATAAGGACAACATTTGCTCAACTGTCTCTGGATTATCTTGTCGATGGTAGGATACACCTCTCCTGGTACAAAACCCATATAACTAAATGGCCCAGCTTCTGATATTCAACATGAGTAAGGTTAGTGCCTTATTCCACAAGAAGTCCGAAAGTCAGTGGGACTATATGAGTAAGTAGTTACTAAGTGAGAGTAAGCATATAAGAATCTGGCCCAAAGTTAGGAAATTCACCTCAGAAAACAGTAACTGGTTAATATGTATTAAGTTACGGCCTAATCCTGCCACCATGTAGGGTGCACAGGTCCCATTGAAAGTAAATGGGAGTGGTGCTCCTATGATCATAGGAATTTGCTACTCAACAAGAGTAAGGTTGGAAGAATCTGGCCCTTCATGAGCAACTTCTGCAACTGGTGAGGGCCATCTGTCCTCCAGGCACCACCTCAGTCCTTAAAAATAGTTTTGGAAACCTTTTGAATTTCTAATGCTGACATGTTGCCAGCATTCATTTCTACTGGCGCCAGGCTGAGTGAGTCTCTGATTCCTTTCTGTCCCACTTTAATTTTGCATCTCCCCAAGGTGGCACAAGTGAACCTAAGAGTTACGTTTGTATAAAGTGACTTACAGTAATCGGGTAACCCAATGTAATGATGTATATATACAATTCCTTTTTATAAACATTAAAGGAACAGAAATAATGTGGCCATAAAAGGATAAATCCAAACCTGCTGAATAACATATAAAATGTAACCCTAGCTTTCTAGGCCAGAGGGTCTCAAATTGTGGTGTACGTAGCTCAGATGGTACTTGGACCACAATCAGAGTATCAAAGTTGATTAACCAGTGGAAAAAAAAAAGTCTTTCATAATTAGCTCCGTAAATCAAAACATGCCCAAAGGACAGGCACGGAAGCGGGCTCCACACTCTGAATTAAACATAGGTTGAGATAAAGTCAGTAGGAGGAGAAAAGGGGAAACTCACCAGCAGGAACAGAGAATTAAACCTCCATGGTCGTCATTGCCCATTGGACAGTTGCTTTTGAAACACAGTTGTAATGCTAGGAGTGGGGGTTGGGGGAGGCAACATTGTCTTTGGTCCTTTTACCTAGGGAGGTGGTGGCATCTCCATCTTTAGAGGTTTTTAAGCTGCGGTTTGACAAAACCCTCGCCGGGATGATTTAGCTGAGGATAGTCCTGCTTTGAGGAGGGGGTTGGACTAGATACCTCCTGAGGTCCCGTCCAACTCTAATATTCTATGATTCTATTCCCCTCCCCACAAACGTTTGGTTTGCTCAAGGAGCGATCTATGCAAAGAGAGCAGTCGGAGGCTGCTTTGGTCAGCCTCAGCCTCAAAACTCTCCTCCTTGGCGCTGCTGATCAGCTGTTGAGAGGAGAGGTTAGGTAGAGAGGAGGCAGCTGCAGTGCCCTTTCCTGCCTCTAAGGAAGCTCTGTCCCCCACCTGGGCAGGCAGGAGGTTGTACCTGGGTCTTCTGTCTGGAACTGGCAAGGAATAGGTATGTGGAGGTCCTGGTCTGGTTGCTACCTTCTGCCTATCCACCAGCAGCAATGGGGGTGGGGAAAGGAGGGGTTGGCAGAGACTCAGAATAAGAAGAGATCTGGGAGACAGAAGGAAGACAGTGGTGAGTGTGTAGTGGGGTCTCCTTTTTGCTGGGTTTTCCCAGAGCCTGACGTGCAGGAATTCACCCAGAATCAGGTTAGTGACAGCCTGAAATACTTTCAGAGAGGATCTCAGCAAAAACGTTGAGAACCTCTGGGCCGTACAGATAATTGTCCGAATTTTGCAGTAGCTATGAGTCACGCAGCAGGTCAGACTTTTAAATCAGGGTGCTTTCAATTTTTAGGGCCATAGAGGACTTATGGGATGCAGAGAACTACAGTTCCTTTTTGGGGGGCAGGAGGTTGTTTTGGAAGATTGGTCTCTGAGTGACAGGCAAAACCCAGCTTTTGCTGTTCATGACAGTTCCCACCACAGTTACAGGTCATCTCACAGTTCCTTATTCTAGAATATTTCTACCCTGAAGTATTCAGGAATGCAACCGGAGGAGGAGCAGAGGTAGATAAAAGGTCCGAGTTGGGTGGTATAAGATCATGGAATCTTTTGCAAAGATCAGGGAGGGCCATTCTAAAGTAGATTTTGAGATGGCTAGGAAGCTGACAGAAGATAGGCAACATAAATCAAGACTTGAAAGATGGGTGACAAAAAACCCCCGATTTGAATGTTTTGAAAGGTAATTGCACTTTTAAATTTTAAGCCTACATGTATATTCTGTAAATGATTTGGAACGTGTTACAGCTCCTACTCAGCCAGAGGTCAAGCTGTTCACTTAATCATTTCAAGTTATTCTAGTGCCCTCGCTTGTACCCTGCAGTCCATGATCACATCGTCCCTCATTAAATTCAACTTTGTTCTCCGTAAACAGCCTGCCTCGTTTGCCTTAAAATTAGTGAACCTCTGAGTTCTCTCAGCAGAACAATCACCCCTGACTCCTCATTTACTGAGTCTATACGCCCCTTATACTTTCCACTAGTCCATTTATCAATGTCTACAATTCTGTTTTCCTCTGCTTTTTTGTGCTCTTTCATTCTCTCTTAAAAATCAGGGCCTACAGTTTCCTGAACTGCATTGCAGCAAGTAAACAAAAATGAGCCCCTCCCCTTCCAAAACAAAACCAGTATGACACAAGGTGAAATAGCTGTTCTATAATAGTGCATATAATTCTGAAGATTTTACCTATATTTTTGCTAATTCTAGAGCCTGAATAGTTTTGTATTTTAAAATTCTTTTCAATTCACAACAGAAAAATCCTTAGTTTACATATAAACAGCTTTAACAACCCGGTTGTTGCTGGTCTAGTACAATATCGTAACACTCTGGAAACAGCTGGGAATACTATTTCTGATATATCAGCAGCAGTTCTTTAAATAAAAATGGGAAACATGACATGGCCACAGGTGACAAGTGCCTGAACACCAAGGCCCAGGTCAATGTTTTTTGTTTAAAAAAAACTATTTTCCCTTCTAATTGGATTTTCATTGGTGCAGCACTGCCTCAGAAGTTTTTTTCCACTCACTTTTAAAATACAAGGGGCTGAATCATGCACACCATGTGCACCCCAAACTTCTACTGAAATTAGAGTTCTTGTATGAAGGGCTTTTAGGATTGGGTGCTAATTTGGGAGATTTAAAAAGACCTGGATTATTTATTGTTAAAATATGTAGTGCCATAGTGGAAAAACTTGGAGAAAGTGGAAAGCTGTTGTGCTTGTGTGTGTGTCCATTTGCGTCTGCGTATGTAAAGGTTGATATTCTATTACTGGTGTCTGTATAAATGATTTCTCCCCCTCCATTTGTCTCTGATTTGGACAGGCTGATCTGTTAGCTCGGTAGCATTTTTCTGCTGGCAACTAAAAAAGGGACAGCAAAGGTCTATTTTTTTAATGTTAACAAAAATATAAGATTTTTCACTTGAAAATTTGGCTAGAGTCAGAAAAATGACATCATGGAATTCTGCACTTATTCTCTCTATAACTTGAACATCAAACCTGTTCAGTCTGTTAGGAAAAAAGTTTCACTCTAGGTGTCAGCACTGCAAACTGAACTTGGATCTCTGAAAATTCAGTTGTGCTCTTCGTCTGTATCACCACCAGTAATAAAGGTACAGCAGGAATTTAGCTCTCCCTCTGCCCTGACTAAGCTCCCTCTGCAGTGTTAGCAACAGTAACCACTTGTTAGTAGAGCCAGCAATTACACTATTGGCTACAACAATTCAGTGCATTTTAACTAGTGGGATTTAGTGTGTGATAAGTTGGAGGTGGAAGAACAACGAGGACAAGAGATTTCTGAAACTTATCATTAGTTTTTGAAACAAATACTTTCTGCCTAACTCAGTTACCACGATCTGGCTTTGTTCAAAGAGATTCTGAAGGTCTGAATGAGCATGGAGACAGTTATCATCTCGCCCTAAGAGGTCACAGATCAGTGGTGTAGGAGATGTTTCTGCCACCACTGCCAATGTTTGAACCTGATCTATAAGGAAAAAAGAGAGAACTTCATTCAGGATAGATGTAAGTCTCTGGCACCAATAAACAAACAGCTGTGTAACAATGCAAGTAATGTAGTTCTACTGGAAAGCCACAGCTCTTGGAAGTGTTAGCCATCACTTTTGGGCCTCGTAACCCACCTGTGTCATAACCACACACACGTCATCGTATGTTGCTATTTACCTAAATAGATTAAGAGCTTTGCTTGAATTAATATATTGCACATGCATTTTATTTTTCATTATAGCAGAGCTGCCATTCCACTATACTAGTTATAATGCCTATTATTTAAAAGATAGCTGTTCTAAGTGCTCTGAAATACACATGCTGATTTGGATTGTCTTGAAACTTTCTGTGCCCTCTGGGCAGTACAAGATAAGGTTAGTGGTCCAAATTTGGGGTCATCTGAGCAAAGGGCTCCTGAGCTACTTACCTCCCTATAAAGCCCCCACCCATTGACAAGCCACCTGGTTCTTTTTTTTGTGTGCAGACCTGAGGCTCTATGGTTCTGGTCTTCCCCAGACTAATGTTAACCGTGGAGATTTATCTTGACTAGTGCACCAGATGTCCCAATTTTATAGAGGCAGTCCTGATATTTGGTGCTTTGTCTTCCATAGCCATCTATTGTCCCCCACTCCTTGTCCCGATTTTTCACTCTTGAGATCTGGTCACCCTAACAGCAGCCACTGGCTCTTTTGGGGAACCAATGTTGAAAAAAATGAGCGTTGGCAAAAGCTAAACTGATATGCCTAGGAGAGAGAAATGTGCATGTGCAGCAACTCTGGGCTCTGTTAACAGTCTGCAGCTGCAGTCACTGTAACTGCCTGGCTGAAGGGAACACGTTGTGGTCATTGGACCTGAATTGCACCATGCACTGTGAGTCGAAGTCCTGCCCATGGCAGTTTTCAGAGAACGTGTGCTGTGCACATTAGTTGTTCTCTGCTTGCATTTGACAGGGATTTGTTTTACAATGAGACCAACTTTTCAGGTTTCAGAGCAGTATTTTAATGTGCTTCCCAAGCAGACTCTGATTTTACTTTAGAAATATTGTCAAGAAAATTAGCATTAACGGAGGAAAGATGAAAAACTGTAGTAAGCAGTTAGGGTCATGTAATTGTGACACATCCTTTTTGCTTGGTTCCCAATAGGTGGAATTGAGTATGGTCAAAGGAAAACAAATTAGTGGGTCACTTTTACAAGCAGTTCCTGATACCCAGCTCCCTAACATGAACTGCTTATAGCATTTTCAAATTCGTATAGTTTTGTGGAAAAAGTTTAGGGAGGAGGAAAACGGGTGTGTGTGTGCAAGGTAGGAGATCTTCTACTTTGTCCTTGCTGGCTGTGCTCTTATACCGCTACTAAGGAGCCAGCGCAAGCCTAGTAAATTATCCTTATTAGTATAAGGGACCATCCAAACACATACATTTTTGAAAAGCCAGTTATAAAGAACTAGGTTTCCAAAGTGCTGACAGAGTAGAAACATCGAGTGGTGGGGGTTGGGCACCTTCCCCTCCAATGAAATACCTGGAAAGGGAAGTGGAGCCAACACTGTCCTTCATGCCCCCCCATACCTTCATAGCCTGAAATTCCTCCCCATGTGTGTTCACCAGACGAAGAAAGCGGGCTCTAGTTCCCCTTCCCTCCACTGCTCCTCAGTGGAAAGAACCCAGAACTCCCCTTCTTCCCCATGCTGCCTCCAGCAGTGGAGAAGGGGGTCCAGACTCTCCCTTCCCCCTTGGCCACCAATGCCACTGCTTCTGGGGGGGGGGTGTCATGGCAATGCAGGAGAGTGGGAAGCAGCAGGTCAGAACTGTCCAGTAGGTGTGGAGGGGACCTGCAGCTCAGCCTCTCCACATCCACTCCCTCCACCTTTGTCCCCTGCCAGACTGCCCCCCTTTCGCCCCCCAGTGCTGGGGGAGGTGACTGGCATAAGCAGGTACTGAGATGGGGTGAGGAGCTGAGAAAGGAACTGGCATGCTTGGTGCACTGAAACTGCAGGGGGGGGGGTGAGAACACCCACAGTGATAAATGGAGCAGCTCCCACCTCTCCGAGCCCCACCACCTTCTCACCTGCCATGGCTCCTCCAAGGCTGCCAGGGGTGTGGAGTGGCAAGGGGGACTGTATTGCTGCTGCACGGGTCAGTAGCAGCGCAGGGGGGTCAGCTGGTCCCGGGGATTGCCAGGAGTCTAGTGGCACACATGACTGGCCTCACGATGAGGGCGAAGGGGTGGTGTAGCGG
>ML675644.1:6769029-6894237 GCA_007922155.1 Mesoclemmys tuberculata
TGTGGAGGCTTAGGACGGTGGTGAGATGAAGGTGGGTGGAGCAGTGGGTATGTGGAGGGAAGGGAATCTGGGCATTGTAAAGCTTATGGGGGGTTGAGCAGTGAGAGGGAGTGTGCGGGAGGCTTGGAGCAGTGTGAGGAAGCATGGGGTGGAAAGAGGGGGTCCAAGTTGTGCAGTAGATGTTGGAAGGCTGTTCAGCTCTGTCCTCCTACGCTGCCCCACATCAATACTCCACCCTTTTCACATTTGTGTCCCCACTTCAAAACAGGCCCTCACTGACTCCATTTCAATCCCAGCACAATTCCTGCATCCTCCTCCCAGCTCCTCAGCCTGTGGGCCTACATCAGTGCCTGTGGCTTTGTGAGAAGGAGGGCTGGGTTGTGCTAGACAGGCAGAGAGATGGGGGAAAAGAAGATGATGCAGGAGCAGTAAAGGGACTAACAGGAATCCAGTGCCTGCTGTGGCTGGTTTCATCACCATTAAGGAGCCAGAGGCAGTGGAGGGGGAGAGCTGGGCTGTGGTACATGGGGATGCTAAGAAGTTATTTCTAAAAAGAACAAGAAAATGAACTGCCCCCAACCTTGGTTAATACAGACTTGAGGGTGCCCAGTGGTGCTTTGTGCCCTTCTAGAACATGGAATTCAGCTACACTCAAGCCTCTGAGCACCAGAAAACAAAGAGTTAATGTAACACTAATGTAAATTTCTGGAAATCAGGAAATATAGAGTTTGGGAACATGCCACTCTTGCAATGCAACCTTAACTCTGCCCCTGGGAGCTGGCAATAGACACTGGGAATGGCTGCATAAAGGTGGTGCCGTGATAAGCAGACACAAAGAGTGATTAAGGGAATATGTCATTGTTTGTGCTGTCTTTTAGAGATTTGGCTATAAGCCAGATGGGCAGGGATTGCTGTTTGCCAGAAGCTGGGAATGGGCAACAGGATGGATCACTTGATTACCTGTTCTGTTCATTCCTTCTGAAGCAGCTGACATTGGCCACTGTCGGAAGACAGAATGCTGGGCTAGATGGACCATTGGTCTGACCTAGTATGGTCATTCTTACATTCTTATGATTTCCAGCATTTCTCTACATGCACTAGCTGCATTTATTGTGTTAAGGGTAGATGCACTGAAGGGTGGAGGGATAAGTTAGAGCAGCTTGGCAAAGCTGTCACTGTAATATGAGGAGAGGTGTGCATGTACCTTGAGGGCTCCTCTATGCTTCATTTCAGTGCTGAGTTCTGTCCACTGTCAGTAGTGGTGCACAATGGGTCGTCTTGCCATGGGGATTCTCAGCAGTCTGGTAGCATACATGACTGATTTTTAGTGCTGGGTGACGAGTAAGTAATGGCAATGTCTCAGAAGGTATCCTGAGGGCATGGATGAAGAGGTGTTAACTTTTTGCAATTCTTGGGTGACTTGTGAGGATCAGGCTGTGTTTGAGTGCAGGCCACGTGCAAGTTGCTCCAGTTCGCTGTACCTGACCTACACCCACATTTTGCCTTAGAATGTGGAAGTGTTAATTTTTGTCTGACAGCACTCATGTGCTTTGTTCACAGAGCATTCTGTAGTGTCTGTAAGGGCAGAATGCTAGTGTGTGTGTTAAGAGTGTGTTGGGGCAGTACTTGAACGGACAGAGTTAAGGTTGTGTTGTGGGGGTGATCCGTCCTTCAACTCCATATTTCCTGGTTTTCAGTTTGGTTGTATTACCCAAACTCTGTTTCTTGTTTTCAGAGGTTTGAGAGAAGATTGACTCAGTTACAGGGTTTTGGGGGGACTTGTATGTTCTGTTTTCCATGGCTGAAGTGTTCGTTATTGGTTACATAATTTAGGTACTGGTATTGGTTGTGCTGGCATTTTAGACTCTGCATAGGAGACAGTTGCTTTCAAGTGTCTGTAGTGTATTCTAAAACTGTCTAGCATTTGTACTGTCACAATTCACACATTGGTACCAGATTAGATGAACATCTGTGATCTTAAGAGAATTCTTAGAAGTCTGCATTACACTCAAGTAACACTTCCTTTTTGTATTTAGTTACATCTATTACTTGATAAAGAGCATTTAAGCAGTTGACATTGTCTATAACAGAGTAGTGCAAACATCTACAGTTACTGCAACATTTTTAATATACTTAAATGCATGATATTGGTGCTTTTGCATTCACCGCCTACTGGACACAGCCCTCCCACCAATAATGTTCACAGACAAAAAAATAGTATTAAGGTAAAGTTAAGGTTGATAGTATATTTTGTAAATATAGTATAGTTAAAGGTATAAAACATTACAGGGATGATGTAATTATCCTCAAACAAAGCATTACAAACCCAAGAAATTCAGAATTAAGGTTAAAAGAAATCCAAACACTTCAAGCATATGGAGTTAAGGCAACCAAACAAATTTAACTCTGCTCTATAGGGGCTGTGGTTCTAGATTAGATTAGTGTTCTTTAAAGACACTATTCCAGTGTTTCTCAATGACCGGGCCAGGGACTGGACCCGAACCCTGAGATCTCCCTGACGCAGTATAGAAAGCCGGTCCCTGGTATTAAAAATGTTGAGAAACACTGCATTATTCCTCTTTCCCATCCCCCCCCACTCATCATCACTACAGGTCAGGGAGGGAGGCAGGCACTGGAAGGGGCAGAGGGAAACACCTTTGGGGTGGTCCTCAGAGGGAGTCTTTGTGGAAGAGAGCTTTTAGGCAAAAAAGCACTACAGAAATGGAAGAATTGGCATAGAAAGCTAAGTCCCTGAATTAACACCTATGCTTTGAGGGCTCTTTGTGTGCTCCTGGCTCAGCTCCCATGGCTGTGTTGCTTTGGCATGCAATGGAGCATTTCAGATACTGCTGCCCAAGCAAGCTTGCGGCCACAAAACCTTTGAGGAGTGGCAATAGTCAGCTGGGGGATAAGTAATCTACCCGTGAGAACCCTTGACAGGAATCCACCCTCAGGCGCTGACTCCTAACCAATAGAATTGTAGTGTGCAAATTAGGTGTAGAAGAGAAGTGAAGTGAGTTATTTCTACTATCCCCTGGCTTCAGTTAGGTCAAGTTGATGACTTAACCTATTGGGCCTTTCCATGATCATAGTTACAACAGTCACTACTCATGTGAGCTTAATTTCAAGTGAATTTCTTCACCTGTACCCTGTGCATGAGATTTCAGTGAGTTAACTATCTGGAAAGTCTTAGTTCCTTACTGAGATCATTCAAGACATAAAAAGATGTGAGAGGGGGTTCCTGCAGCTTACCAGGACCCATTTTTTAAATTAACTCAGATGGATTTAGACGTTAATGATCAGATCATTCTGTACGCGGCAGAAGTGCTGCAATGAGGGGGCGAGGATGTGCCCTATGCTTCATTGGCAACGTGGAGGCGGAATCCCTGCTGGAAGTACAAAACCTCAGCTTGTCAGTACTCTGCAATGAAAGGAGCAGTCCGGCCCAGAAGGGCACGTGGATCGGGCAGGTTAGTTTAAAGAATCCCCCCTCCCGCCTGCTGCTGAAGGATTTTACTGGGTTGCAGGGAGACACCCGCAATCACCGGTCCCCCCACCTTCGCCCGGGGGCCGGGCCTGGGGCCCATCAGCGAGCACCTTGCCTGGGGCGGGGGGCGTGTCCACCCCAGAGGCCCTGCTGGGGATGTCCCTCGCGCGTGCCGCTTTCAAGCAGCCGGAGGGCCTTGCGGGGCCCGCCCCGCCCGTTTTGGGGGGAGGGGAGTCCCGTTCTTCCCCTCCCCACCCCCGTTTACAGAAGGAGAAACTGAGGCACGGCTGGGTGACGCCCAACCGGGGGGCGGACAGACGCGCAGCGCGGGGCGGAGCTGGGCAGGGGACCCCGGAGCCAGGCCTAGCCCCCAGCCACGGTGGGGGGGGACGGCGATAGCGGGGCCGGTTTGGCAGCGTCCCCGTTACCGGAGCCCGCAGCGGGGCCGGCGCGAAGGCCCCCGCCCCGCCCCGCCCCGCCCCGGGGCCCGGGTGTGCAGAGCCTGGGGCTGCCCTCCCGCGGCCGGGTCGCTAGCGGTGCCCAGGCGCGGGCCCGGCTCTGGCGGCGGCGGCGGCCTTTTGAAATTGGCTCCCTGGCGCGGGGCCGCCTGGCTCCGGCCGCGCCGCAGCGGATTGGCCCTCGCCGGCTCATTTGCATTGACGCCAGTAAAGGCCGGAGGTCACCGCTCGGCAGAGGGGGGTGGGGCAGAGGCTCGGCGCCGCCGCTGTCAAACGCCGGGGCAGAAGCGCCGGGGAAGCCTCGCGAGCGGGCTAGAGCGTTGGAGGGGCGGCGGGGGGAGGGGCGCCACCGCGGCTGAGGAGCCCCGGGAGGAAGAGCGGCCGCGCGGGCCCGGAGCAGGGGCAGGCAGTCCCCCGCCTGAGCAGCAGCGGCCGGGACTCGAGCCCCCGCCGGTGTCACGCGTTGCCCGGAGCGGGGGCGCTAGGACACGTTGTGGTGCCGGGGGGGGTTGGCCTGCCGCGTCGGTGGGCGGTTTTTCGGGTGCCTCGGAACATGGAGGAGGCCCTTTGATGCCTCCGCCAGCCGCGCCGGCTCCGCCTCTGGCTCTCGGCAGCCCCCCTCGGAGTTACGCGGCGGCTTGGCGGGGGTTGCTCTCAGTCGTGCCCCCTCCCGCCCCGACCCCCCCCTCCCGCTGCCGGCGCTGAGCCCCCCCCCCCGGTTGCACGGCGGCTGGTGCACGGGAGCCCGGAGCGCCCGCCGGCTCTGCCCGCCGCATGGAATGCTCGGCCGGGTAAAAACCCCCCTGGTCTCCGGAGCGGGGGCATCTGCCTTCCGGAGCCCTGCCGAGCGCGGGACAGCGGGTGAATGTCAATAGCCGGCCTCCGCCGCGGCGGCGGCGGCTGCTGCTGGGGAGGAGGAGGACGGCGGCGAGGAAGATGACTCGGACGGGAGCGTGAGGAAGGCGCTCCGGCTCTGGCAGGCAGGGGAGGGGGGGTGGATTTCCAGCCCCCCCCCCTCCAAAAAAAATATAAATAAAGGCAAGGAAACGGAGCGGCGGCGGCTCTTGGTGAGGGGGATAAGCGAGACGCAGCGCGTGGTGGGAGACAAGGTGTGTGGGGGGGGAATCCCACCCCCGAGGTTAATTGGTAACACTTTGCAAAGCCTGGTGGAAAATATTCGGTTCTCTGGGCTCGCGCTGGGTGAGAGGAAACGTTCCCGTGTTCCTGGTAGTGCAAGAAGGCAGCAGACGCTTGTGTGGCTCTTCTACACCCCCCTTCCCTCCTCCCTCCCTCCCCAGCCGAAAGAGAACTCGATGGAGGTTTTGAGAGGGCTTCGTTTTTAAAGCCAGAGCCCGTGAAAGCATGAAATCGACCCGTTTCTTGAAGCCTGCGCCCCGCTGCTGAAGGCTGAGCTCGAAGACCCCCGTTTCCTGGAGGAGGAGAGCACGCACGTTTCTGGTGGTGTGGCAAGGACAGATGACTGCTCCCGAGCGTAGCGGAGAAGCAGGAAGGAGAGTCAACCTGTTAACAAAAATTAATTAAACAAGTAAACATAAAATAAATCCAAGGGAAAAGGCCAACTGGAAGGAAATAAACAAATACATTTAGAAATAGTCCCCGGGCGGCCACAAAGCATGGGCTGTGCTCCAAGCATCCACATCTCTGACAGCAGGGTGGTTTATCACAGTAGCAAAGAGTCCGAGGAGTCCAATTCCCCTCACCAGACCAACACGACCATGTCTCAGCAACAGCAAGGCAACTCCGTCCCAGGATTATTCATTAAATCCTCCAACACATCCACTTATAAGGTGAGGACTAATTCCTCTAAGAAAGACAAGAGGGGGAACAGCCAGAGCATGGAGCCAGAGACCCAGAGCAGCAGATCCAGTGGAAAGGTAAAAAGGATTCTAAACATAAGCACTATTTCTCTCAGAACAGGAGTTGGCTGCAGTGATTTGACTCAAGGAGGCTGCCTGATTAGTAGATTGTAGGGAAGCTTTTAATAGCTTGAGCAATTACCTTAGTTTATAAACTGATCCATTTCATGAAACTACTTTGTCGATGTTCCCAAAGCATGTTTCTTCATTCCACAGGAAGAGCGTTTGGTGTAGTGGAAAAGGGGAGCTGTTTAAATGTCCTTGTCAATCATTAGAGCAAGGCAAGCAGATGTCTCTTTTTGCTGAATGCACAGGGCCTATCTATGGTGGGACATGAGGTGTGTGAGCCTACCCTGCAACTAACTTATGTATTTACATCTGTGTTTTTATTGACTGATGAAACATTGCTATTTGTGCTTGTGTTTTTGGATGCAAAATACCAATACCGTATACAACTGTGTGGTAGGTGGGCTGGTCATTTTAAATACTCTCTTTTTTTCCCCCATCAGAAAGCTGGCACAAGAGTGACAGGAATTTTCTGATAGCATTCTGATTTACATTAACCACTTGTTGATTTGTTTGCTTTTCTAGACAAGGTATTTTGTACAGCATTAGTGTCTATATGCGTAATACCAGTGAGCCTCACAGAAAGGCACATACTGAAAAAATAAAGAAAAGTAAAATAAGAGTTAGAAGAGCTGAAGAATTGCATTTACTTGCTGTCTGTCAGTGGCCTATATTTGTTAAGTTCCTACTATCATAGTTTTTGTGATTGTGTTTTCTCTGTGTTGTTTTTTTATGCATTCTGCATTTTGTAGAAATAAATAATTACAAATAGAAAAAAAAAGTTACGGATGCGCAGGAGCCATTATATAACATGGCTGATCCCTGGTTTACCATGATATAGGTTAAGAGATACATTTGCCGTAAATATAAGATATAGGTATGGTGTACAGAAAGGAACTAACAAAAGGTCAAAAGATTTTGCAACTTGCAATACCTGCATTAATTTGCAGTTTTCTTAACCTTTTAACATCTATATTAAGACTGTCTCTAAGTTATTGATTGTGAGCTACAGCAAATTGTTTCTGTGGTGTGGGTGATTCTCTTAAATTACCTTTCCCCAAATATAGCAGTCTTTTAATAGAGTTGAAAAAAAAATGTGGGACTTAAGAAGAAACTACCTAGGTAATAGGATCGATAGCTAAAGCAGTATATTATAGCAATTATATGCCAAATTAACGTTTTTATTTATGTTATAAATAAGACGCAGGAAATGGAGCTGTGAGGCTGCATACACACATCAAAGCATGCTGATGAAATCATGGTAACCACAATAAAGAAATACAGATTATGTATGTTGTCATCAGAATCCTGAGATTTGTTTGAGTAGGTTTTCCCCCTCCCCACCCGATTTTTTTTTAAGTTTATGTACTTGAAGGATCTCTCTGCATTTTAAACAAGAAAATTATATAATATTCGCACTAAAGATAACTTTGTCTTTCTATATGTTCATTCTGTTAAATAATACCTACTGTCAGAATAATGCAGGGAAAAGAGAATAAAACAGATTTATTTTTGGTTTTCAAGATGCATGTGAATATATTGTTAGTGGAACTGGGACATCAGAGGTTACTCAGCTAGGCGTGCAGTTGATCTTAGTTCACATTCATACTCTAATCTTACTGGTAGTTATCTAGGCTTTTTTCACAAAAAGTCATGTTGCATAGCTGTGATGGTATGTTTTCTCTGACAACACTGCTGCAAAATGATTATTTTTGGTAAACTGGAGTGGGTTTTTTGTTTTTTTTCAACATCAATTTAATATTAAATGTGATTTCACCTTCCCACCTCCGTGGCTTTCTTGTTTACAACCCTGTGCTCTCCTTCAGATATGTGAAACAACAGCATAGTACTTTGTTCTTTGCTGTTTATTATTAGCCGGAATATGTTGCCATTGAAATTGTACTGTGTATGAAACTGAGTGGTACAATTGCTGTATCCCCTACTCTCAGTGATACAGTAAAGTTGTTTTAAAAAGAAACCAAGCACAGGAAAATTGAGAATAAGGAGCCTAGTCCTGCTCTTGTTGAAGCCAGTGGGAGTTTGGGAGCAGAACTGGGTGCAATTCTTCAAAGCTAGTAGGACTCTGGCCTGAGGAGGAACTGTGGGAATGAACATGGTCCCACAAACTATTAAATATTTGCAAAGGGCTGAGGACCTTCTTTGAAGTGCTTGGACGCCTTTAGTGGCACTGTGCAGAAGATGGTCAGCACCTCTTGATGTTGGGCCAATGATTGTCATGTGATACTGTAGTTGGAGCTCCTCTGCTTTGTGTGTATAGCACAGTTACCTGCTTGAGTGACTTTTTTTACTCTGTCTCACTGCACTATTCACTCTTGGGCCAAACTCTCCTCTGTTATACATGTCATATGGAAGTCAGGAAAGTCACATTAGTTATACTTAAGAAATACATTTGGCCCACTGTGTGTGTATCATCTGTTTTCACTAGCATTTGTATTACATTTGTAAAAATGTATATGATAATACAGTTCCTTTATTTGGACTAGTATGTTAGTTGTTATACAAGAAACAACCAAATCTGAGCTTTAAAAGGGGACACTCTCTCTCCTGCTAGCTGATACTGAGACTTATTCTGTATCTATTATAGTGTGTAGTCAGATCTCCATTATAGTCAGATGGCAGGTATTCACTTTCTTGATGTATGATGTCATCCCACTATATTTTGTGACTCCTGTCATCCATGAAGTATGGCTAAAATATTAACTTTTCTTTCCTAATGAAGAAAAAAAATCAAACCTTGTCCAAAGTAAGTTTGCAGAACAGCCCATATAGTGTGTGTAGGCAGATCTGTACATAGCAATATCTACATCTGGCAGATATGGTTGTGGTGATATCCATGTGATAAACTAAGAAACTCTATAATAAATTGCATTTGGTGGCCTCAGCTCGATATTCCCATATGGTGGTCTACCACTGCCAGTCTTTGAACAGCTTCAAATAAGTGCCACGTCTAAAAAACGAACCTGCCACAAAATGTTTCCTTTTTTTGCTCCCCAAATACAGAATTTTCAGCCCCAAATTACATTGGTCTGTGAGCAGGCTCTGCAGTATGTAGCCCTGGAACAGTGACAAGTTTAAGTATAACATGACTCCTCCAAACCAGCAAATGGAGCTTTATACAATACTTGTGGACAGTATAGAATATACTTGCTCTTCGCCTCCAAAAGTTCCCAAGATTTAAGATTGTGATACTTATATGTACATTTTTAAATGTACCAGCATCATACGTTTAAAAAATACCTCTCTCAAACACTGCTAATGTATTTTCTTAGTTAAAAAATGTGGCATGAGTAGAGCAATTGTCTGGTGTAAATGTTTAATTGGCACTTGTGTAGAATGACTTGCATAACTTGCTCATGGCATTGCCATTTGTGAGAAATATGCTGTCCCGACATCATGTCAATGAACCCTTGTACTTCATTTTATTCTCATGAATTCACTTTGTATTTCATGCAGTAGTTAATTTACTTGTGTAATCTTTTTTCTTGTATGGCTCTTGACAAGGTGTATTATCAACCACGTACACACACTATGGCGTTTGCTTGGGGAGTGGGCAGTAAACCAAAGGTTCTGATATTTTAAGGTAGAAGAAGGTCACCTTGTAAAAAGCTGTTAATTTATCTGCTAGTTGGGGACCAGCAGACGAAATTCAAGGCATTAAAAACAATAAGTATTCTCAGTTTAAAACCTGTTGCACTGTCCTTAACTGGGTAGTTTAACAAATATGAAATAACATCTATAATGCTCCATTAATTAATGGCTCTGTAATGCTATGTATTGGTAGAATGTACGCTGACTTTCACATTTAATCAAATATAATCTGTCCGTATCTAATCACACATGATCGAGGCTACCACGTGCTCCTGCCTTGCTTGCACTGGTAATTCCCTCCCCTTGGAAGACATGGTGGGCTCTCCCTCCCTTTGCAACTCTCACATGTACTTCTCCCCCCTCTCTGTCCCACCCCCCTGGCCATCCAACTCTCTTCTAATTCTTCTCTGTTCCTTCCAAAGCCAGTTCCCAGTCATTCCCATGACAACCCTCCCCACCATCATTTCCCGCCCACTTCCATTGACATCAGCCCTCCTGTACAGAGATCTTCGCTCCCACTGAGACAATCCTTCCCATGCTGAGACCCTCTAACCTTTCTCACTCCCTGTGGCTGCCAGACTCCCAGACTGCCTTTTTGAGTCTTTTGTTGCAAAGAACAAACCCTGACTTTGCCAGTGAACTGTGGACTCCTTTTGAGTTGATAAGAAGCAAACAAAAAAAAAAAAAAGCCTTCGATGTGATGAGAGGAACGTTTTATTTCCGCATGTAAGGCTGAAGTAAAATGAAAGTACTTCTTTTTATCAATACGATTTGATTTTGGTTTGAATAGAAGGTGGAAGAGCACCAATCCAAAGAGCAGGCCTTAGGCTACTTGCAATGTAGAAGTTGCTCTTCTGGGAGCATATCATGAGTTCTTTGGTTTAAAAAAAAAAAAAAAAATTCAGCCTAGCCGATGGAACTAATAATCCTAATCCTCACATGGGCCTCAGTCCTGCTCTTGTTGAAGTCGATAGGAGTTTGACATAGATAGGAATAGGATCAAGGCCCTTGTCCTTTTCCCCCTTACTCATACAAGAAGTCTCGCTGAACATCAGTGCAGCTTCTTGTATGAATGAGGCAAGCAGGATTTGGCCTTGAACATTTGGAGTGGATAATGTTAATACCTCCATAATGATTCTCTTCAGTTTATACCTTACTGACAGACGTGAAACACTCTTTTTCTCTGTGCCTCCTGCAGCCATGTCCTTCATTCTCTGTGGCTGTAACTTCCTGTGTCTCAGTTACATGCTAGTTTCAGGCTTTGTGGCAGGTTTCTTACCTCTTTCTCTCCTGACACCTGAGTGTGTTGGTATGGAAAGTGTTGAAAATTAACAGTTATTTCCACTCTTTTTGCAGTATGTCATTTATCTTAATACACTGTGCCTATTGTGGATTTTTTAAAATAGTATTTAACAGAGGGTTGTGTAAACACACTTGGATAGATCCACAGTGAGAAACATCCTAGTGATACAATGTACTTGCTAACACGGTTTTTTAATCTCCTCCCATCACATCAGTGACTTAATTATATTGTATCTTCCACCCTGCCCCCAGTACTGTATGGCGTGAAATGATAGTTCAAGGCACTGGTCTCTCCTTAGTATTTAAGGTGTCAGCAATTCGGTAGTAAATAATAATCATGGCTGTGAAACAGTCCCACCAGATGTAGATACTTGCTCCTGGATCACGTTCAGTGACAACATTACTGCACACTCTAAATAAGAAAATGCATACAAACAGTATGACTATGAAGGGCATGTTGTTTCCAGCTTTTTATGTAACCAAATATTTTTTTTAAATGTTGCTCATAGCTCATTTCAAGCTATTCTATTTAGCAGCCATTTTACTTTCATATGTTGTTCCTTATGTTTTTAACAGCCATTCCTCTTGTTCAAGTAATTATCCATATCCAGAAAACAAAGTCAGAACCTTACAGCATTGCTGACTGCAATTTTTATGATTTTTCTAAACTGAGGAGTGTAGTAATAGTAATAATTTCAAAATATTGTATGGATGGGGCAAGAAGAGAAGGGGTTGATTCTTCAGTGCTAAGGACTGTTTACCTGAGTGAGGCCATAGATTTGGCCCCATTAACAACAGTAATTAAGTGCCTGGATCCTGCACCTCTTTTTGCACTCAAAACTGTCATTGACTTCAAAACTGGGCCATGGCTAGGAAATAACATAATGGTTAGAGAAACACAAAGCCCATGTTTGCATCCAAAGAATAATGGAAGAAACCTGAAGTAAATATGATAAATGAGCAGGTTGATTTCTAAACAGAATTATTTCAACAGAAATATTTCATAAGGCATCTGTTTGTCATCTGCCCTTCCCATCCCAACTCTCCCTTTTTTGAAGCTTATCTGGTGCTAAGTATGTTATACCTAATAGAGTCAAATTGTAAACAGATTTGCTAAATGTAGGTGGAGTTGGAATATTGTTTAGTAAAGTTTAGAGGAGTGTTCATTAATGTCTAAATTAGAATTTTCTGTATGAATTGCATCCAGTGCTTTATAGACCAAACTTCTCCATTAACTTTAACGGCCTTTCATCAGGGATTAATTTGCCTCTATGACACTTTCTATGTAAATATCCATCATGTAAAATAATTAGATATCATGGTTTAACCATAACTGAAACTGGTAAGGGTGACAAGATGAATACTGAACTATTTTAAATAGTCTGACCACTTGATGGGTAAGGAAGGGGCTGTTCTCCCAAAGGTACCCAAGGATGTTATACACCCAAATCCCCTTGACTTTCAGATTTGGACACTTAACTTCCTAGGATCCTTTTGAAAATGCCCACCTGAAAGCACAGTAAATGATGTTGATAAGGACATTACAGAATGCGACAAAATTGAATAGTGAAGTCTCTGCAGTCTTCCAGCTCATACCCTTCTGCTGTGGGCTGAACTGTTGGCCCTGAATCGAACTCTCAGGCCCTTTTCTCCTCTTCCTTGTAAAATCTGTAAATATGTCACTCAACATTATGTACGAATTTAATGTTTTGTAACCAGGAGTTGCAGCTTCCAGATGTATCAGAGTTCCTGGAGAAAGGAAAAGTGTTAGAAAGTGACTTTTTGAATCCATTGAAATTACATCATGCTCCTTACCATCCCATTTCAGTGTGGTTTACAAATTAATTTGAAATTCTTCCTTTTAAATAACATTTTTTAAAATTGTATATCCATCTGTTGGCACCTTTTTAACCTTTAAAGACTGACAAGATGATGAGCTGCCTTTAGGAAAGCAAAATAGCTTGCAACAAATTGTTATAGGATTATTTAAATTTAAAGGCAGTATTTGGAATAGAGTGGTGTTACCAATTTAAACAACAGCAACAACAAAAACCCTGATCTTCCATGTATGGACCCAAGGGATGCACTAGAGTGTCTCAATGTTGGATTGGGCTCTGTGGAAATATATTTAATTCGTTGTAGTTAATTACAATCCAGCCAATTTTTAGTCATTGATTGCTATATCTCAAAGACTTTTGTGAAGCTGTAGCTGATCAGCTGTAGCTTTGAGCCTGATTTTATTCCCACCAAAGCCAGTGAGAGTTCCATAACTGACATCAGGAGGATCAAGATAGAACCCGTTGATTTTAATAATTGTCATTTGGCTATTATACACTGAATTTGGACTTTGTTTGTGTACATGTGGGTACACCTTAAAGTTGAGTTGCAAAAGATTCTTGTCCCCTAAATTGGATTTGGGTCCTTTTTCATGTGTGGGAATTTGCTTGGTTTGTTCTTTAGAAATACCAGGAAGATGAAATTTGCTTTCTTTCCCCCTACTTTTGCTGAAGGAACTCCTGGCTGTCTTCGAGCATGTCGTACACCCTTTCATATTTTAGATGAAGAGTAGAAGGTCCTGGATCTCTAACATTTCTTTTCTTCAAAATGTCAGTGATTGAAATTAAATAAATTGAAATTAAATTAACAAAAATAAATGAAGGTTTGTTTTTTAACACTCTGAGGAACAATGTTTTCCCCAGTCAGTTACTCAGTTTTCATTTTCAACTGTTGAAGGCCTATTTTTGCTTTTGCACATCACCTGTATTGCTTCAGGACCCAATACTTGGAAGTGCTAAGCATCTCCTGTTAGCTGCATAGCATTCTCAACCCCTATGCACATAAAAGACAAAAGCAGTGTTAATATTAGCTCTTACATGACCAGCCTGACTATACCCACACCCACACTATACCCAGCAAATGGGGCAGAAAAAATCTGTTAGGGAGAGCATATGAGTTAATATGCCTCCTGGCCCCAGGCCTGTCCTCCATAGCTGGAGAAGTGTGAACTTCAGATTTTATGGAGGTGTGGGGATCATTTTCACATTCTCTCTGGGTGCTCCTCTTCCCATGGGTACATGTGTATGAGAGGCAGCCTAATTTGACCCCTAAAGATTAGGGAGACACATTTTTGCTGGCTTAAAAACAATCATCCAATTGTTCAGAAGTATATTTCATTCCTCTATGAATTTAAAATCGTACATTTCAAGTAAGTTGTTTGTTTGTATTTTGAGTTGTATATAAATTGATGATAACTTGAGCAGCTCTGTTAGGTTGTTTTATTGTCCGTTCCTTGGTTAATAAGGCAGTGAATTCATTTTTTTACTACAAACAAAATAAATAACACTTTCATTTTAAAGTTATCTGGAAAACCTTTTTGTATTTTATGTGCTTGGGAAGTTCAAACCTTTTGAAGTAACACATTTTTTCTTTAAACATTAAACATTTTATAAAGTGGCATGAACCGATTTCTGATAGAGGAAAAAAAGATAACCTTGAAATCACTTAATTGTTTGATTTCCCAGTATCCTAAGTAAATTCATACAAAGAAAACCCAGAATCACTGTGCAAATATAAAAGAATGACATCCTCTATTTCCCATTGTTTTTAACTTTGAGTTAGCAGTGACCTTTAACTCCCTACTGGGATGTAGTGGAAACTTTGAGGCCCTATTTTACTTGCCACTAGAAGACAATATATTTTTTTATGTTACATATTTGCCATAGCTTTCTATCTTTAACTTTGAGGCTGTTCCATGCTTAATAAAATTCCATCAGAGAAAGAGACTTAAAAAGGACATTGCAACATAAACCTAGTTTATAAGGATAAGCTATGCTTATGTTTTGTTTTTAAAAAATGAAACAAAAGAACTCCAATCTGCCTTGCCTATCATCTTTCCTGTATTAAGAAGCAGACGGGGGTGGGGGGTTGCATCATCACTGAGAACACAGTTTTTACTTGTACCAAATACCAGATACACTCCTTTTCTGATACTTGTTAGCTGTAGCATGATATTTCCAAAAGTATGGCCTTAGTTCCAAGTTTCTAAATGCACAGTAGAGCATGTGGTTGGTATATATGTAGCCCCTATCACAGCGGTTCTCAACCTGTGGGTCGCGACCCCGGCGGGCGTCGAACGACCAAAACACGGGTCGCCTAAAGCCATCGGAAAATACATATTTCCGATGGCTTTAGCCCCTGAGAAGTCGCGCTACCATCTGTAGCAGCGCTATTCAGCTGGAACGCACACCGTTATGGATGCGCGTTCCAAACTGAATGCCTGCTCGCATGCGCAGACGTGATTGCATCATCCGTCCGGGGCCTAAGGGGCGGGGGAAGCGGGGGGAACGCTCCACAGTCCATAGCAGCGCATTACGTGTGTCCGGCGCTTGCTGACATCATCAGTGGGCGGACGCAGCAAGCACTGGAGGACAGAAGCCTAGGAGGCGGAGAGCCAAGAGGCGGAGAGCCAAGAGAGCCTGCGAGACAGCCTGCTGGTGTAAAAAAGGTTAATAATGTAAAAACAGTACACACACCATACACACAATACTGTGTAAGTGTAAGGTGCTTTGTGTGTAATCATTATACAATGAGAATACATAATGCATATCAGGTATTTACATTCCGAATCATAACTGTAGCAAAATTACAGTTTTGAAGTAGCCACCAAAATTATTTTTTGGTTTGGGGTCACCGCAATATGAGGAACTGTATTGCGGGGTCACGGCATTAGAAAGGTTGAGAACCACTGCCCTATCAGGAACTTTGAGTTTGTATTCATGTGAGTCTTTCTTTCTAGACATTTGTCCCTCTAGGTTTGTGTATGCAGTTTCCTTTCAGTATTTGTTTTGGATTTTATTTCCCCCGCCCCCCCAAAAAAGTTCTTTTAGAAAGTGCACACATGGCTGAGGACCACGACACATGATATTTGGTAACATAAAGCAGAAATAACTTCCTTTTTACACTACTACAGTTTAACTGGCTGATAAAATTGTCCTTTTCCATAAACAAGAAGTTCATGGTAAATGAGCAGAGTACTTAGAATAAACACGAGAGCCCAATTCTGCACTCATTGAAGTCCATCAGAGTTCTACCACTTACTTACATGATAGCAGATTGAACCTGGGTTCTGAACAATGCCTGTGTATTTTCTGATTTTGCAAAACTAATACTTTTAAAATACTGAAGAGTTTTGCTATTGGGCCACATTCTCTCTGTAGTTACAATCCCACTGACTGTCTACAGTAGAACCCCATGGAAGTCAGTGGCCTGTCTGGGTGTAGCTGAGGGTAGAACTTGGTCAGTTGTGTTTCTGTTTTGATGTTATATGTTGTAGGAAATGGCTATGTACTGGATACATGATTTCAAAACTCAAATAGTAGCAATAATATTTGAAGTAAGGGCTGCATTCTGCTCTGTCATTCCAAAAGTACATCAAAGTAAATCCATCGGGCTGATGTCAAGGGCAAAATTCCTCCTGACTTCAGTAGGGCAAGGATTTCACTCCTCTTTAAATGGAGTTTTTCAGTATTCACCCCAGTATAACAGAGAGCTGAATTTGGACCTAACATTAGGACCTGCATGTTAGTAATTGTGCAAAATGCTACATTAGTGTCCTTAAAATTATAGATAAAGATGAATCTGAAGACGAAGTACTGTATTATCAGTCGTACAGGAGGAGTAGGATTAGGGGAAGTGTACTTTCTATTATATTCTAGCAAAGGTATTTCTCTGAGAAATAGGTATATTAAGAATGGATAAATTGTTGTGACTTCAGGCATAGGCTAACTCCAAGAATTTATTGCAAATCTAGAGAAAATTGCTTTTTAGAGGCAAAAGTAGAAGAATTTTCCCTCTGGATGTTCAGATAGTCATAATCCTCAAACTATACTTGTTTTTATTATTTGTCAAATTGTGTGTTACAGTGCCCAGTGTTTTGTAATCATATAATAAAAAACCATATTGTAATTGTGGGAAGGCAATGTAGTCTAGTTTACAGAATTCTGAACTAATGTCAGAACAGCTGGGTTGTGTTCCTGGTTGTGCTGCAGACCCGCTGCGCCTCCTTGGACGAGGCACTGCACTGCTCTACTCATTGCTTTCTGTTAATTGTGGGTGTAGAGGCAGAATGAGGGCATTAATCTGTTTATGAACCTGGGAAATGCCAGGACCCATCTAGTCCAGTATTGTGTCCCCACTGTGGCCAGTACCACATGCATCAGAGGAAGGTATAAGAAATCAGTTTAAATGCATAGGTTAAAAGTTTGCTGTACCTTAATTGCTTGTCTAATGGATTTAATGTAGGCATGTCAATTTAATTCTTTTTGATCACAGTTGGAGTTTAATGTAACTTTGTGTAACAATTTTGGCTTACAATACCATTTATTAATAAAGCTTGGTCTCTGTCATGATACATTGGGAGTGCTGAACAGGTATATACAATACAAGGATAAAACACAGAATGGAATTTTTTTAATGGAGGAATTATTTACAAATAGTTGATTTATTGCTTGGGCTAATATCTACTACTTGGGGAAGCATGGGGATGTGCATATGGTCCCAATTCTGCAAACATTGTGGCAGTGGCCAGGAATAACCTGTGATAGTTTTGAAAAGAAAATTAGTGGAACACATTTGTAACCCTAGGAATCAATTTACGGTTTGAAGAAGATCTTTATGACAAAAGGGCTAGATGCTTACTTTATCTGTGAGAAATATATACTATTTATAAAGAAGCTGAGGGTAATGTTGACACTCAAGGAATCAAAACAAAAAAATATTGGTGAATCTGTGAATGTAGGCTTTGCAAATGCAAAAAGGTGACCTGCTGCTGCTGTGTTTAAAATACTGCTGTTGATCTCCCATCTGTCTGTTTGTTTGGGTCCAAGACAAACTGAAAATGCATAAAATAGAGTAAGACAAGCAGCTCTCCTCTTGAAGTGTATGGACCTAATCTTGTTCCCATATGTCATTTGGAAAACTCCACCTTGGCTTTAGTGGCCCCACTGATGTCAATGGGAGTTTTGTAAGCGACTCTATGAATTTGGATCTTGCTCTATACTTCTTATGACTCTGTAACTTTTAATTTAATTAGTGCATCTCCCCCTCCTCACCTCCCATCCCCCTCATCACTGTTTTCATACAATCTCATTTTCCTTCTGGAAATGATATACTTTCTGCCAAGATGCAGATAACAGGCTGCCCTGCTTCTCTAGCTACCTTAGTTTTATCATACTTCACCAACCAGCTGTACTAGAAATGATGAGTCTATTCCTTGCCACTGTACTCTGTGAAACTGAAACCTGTAACTAAAAGAGTCAGGTCAAGTTCAGTGCTGCTCAGTGGTGCAAGGAGTGTGAATCACAACCCCCAAACCCATAGGATCAGTACTACATTCTCTCCCTTCCTTGTTCCCCACTTCCTGGAAGAATAAATAACATTTGGCCTTCATCAAAGAATGGAAAACTTTATTTTGAAGAGGCTATTTACTTTTTACATGCAATTTTAATTTCAATAAATAGCACGGTTTGTTACAGCTTTTTGAAATCTCTGTGTGTGTGTGTGTGTGTGTGCGCGCGCACGCGCTAATGAATGCTAGAGGGTTGGCTTGCTTGGAACTCAGCTTTCAGTTCATAAGCCAGAAAAGAGTGTGCTGCAGACTTTTCACGGTATTCTGCCAGTGGCCTTGGCATTGATCAGCAAAGACCAGCTCCTCAAGGGCTAAGAAGGGATTTAGCTGTTACGGCCCATGTTAATAATAATAAAAAAGAAAGAAGGAGAACTGTTAAAAACTGGCTGAGCATCAAGAGAACATCCCATTCTCCATGCAGAAGAAGTTTCAAGTGCACTTTTGGCACTAACTGAAACTCTCTCTTCTGTTTTGAAGTTGATCCATCTCTCTCTCACCTGGCTTGGGGGGAGAGGAAGGGCAGTCACAAGCAGCAACACATTTTCTAGCTAGCAAATGTAAAATAGGCTTTTACGTTTTAAAAGGCTCTTTGCATTTCTTTGGTGTTGGTTTATAAGGCTAACTGTTTATGTATTGGCTCAGGATTTTTGCTGAGCATCATAAATCTGCTGTTCATGTTTACAGGATTTGAAAGAAATGTTTTTTTTTTTTTTTTTATCTTTTGCTTTATAAAAGCACAAAACCTAGATGTTACAGACTGAGGGGAGCATAGTCTAATGGTTAGAGTGATGTATGAGACTGCATGGAAAGCTTGATTTCTAATCTTGGATTTACCACTCATTCACTGGGAGATCCTGGGGCAGTCACATGATGCCAAATTTTCAAAGGAGGTCAGGGCCTGACTTTGGACCACTCATGATTGAGGCAGGACTAGCAACACCCACTGAGACACCTACAGCTGGATTATCAAAAAAACTCAACACCTCACGTGCTGCGATCTGGCTCCCATATTTCAAAGACAGGAGTGCAGCACACGCTTTTCAAAATCTGGCCCTGATCTATGAGCCTGTGGAAAAGCTAGATTTGACACACGACTCAGGGTGTTGTGGAGCGTGGACAGCCAAATTACAGTTTAACCCTGGCTGGAGGTTAGAGGAGGCTGAAGGCTTGTCCTAACTTGGTCTTGGCTGCTGTGACTCCTAGGAGCTGTTGCAAGTTCTGTCCGTGCTCCGTTAGGGTCAAAGCACTGCCAGCCAGCCAGCTGCTATACCTCATGGGATTCTGGGACACTGTCCCCTCTGCTAAGGTGATGACATTCACTTCATAAACACGAAGCCTGCGGCAATAGGTAAAGATGCCATGAGTGTGGAAAGAAAATGAGCCGTTATCACCCTAAAGGGCCAAGACATGGGATTTCAGCGCAGCCCTCTCCCTCATTTACTACTATTTCAGCCTTTCAGCTGCTAATCCAGCCCATATGTTTTCAGTTACAACAGTGCTGGGGGTGGGGGGGTATATTCAGTCCTCTGCTCCCCTTGCATAGAATATTAGGACGAATGGGTCAGCACATAGGTGGATCTCTCCTCTGATCTACAGAACTGTTCCATCATTGCTTTCTAAGCCAACCTGTGTGGGTCAAACACTGGAGACGAGTGCAGGGCTCAAGTGATGTGGCAGGGAATGATTTTGCAGAATAGCCTTTATTGCTCTCATGCAAGGGAGACGGCAGGAAGATCTGTATAGCAGTGCACATTCAGGCTTAACCCTTTCCCAGGCCCACCCAGGCCCCAAGATCCTTTCAGGTTGTGATCCCTTAAAAATTCTTCCCCAGCTGACTTACGTGACAGCTGACAGATCTGAGAAGTTCCCTCTAAGCAGCTACCTTAAGATTTATTGTGCCGCTGACATCCCTATCAGTACAAATGCATTAAGAGGTTGTAGTCTGTTTATCTCAAGAAAGGGGGTCAGTGCCCTTCTGAAAGCAGAGCAGCCTCCTTGTCTGTAGAGGCTCAGCTGGACTGGCCAAAACCCAGACTTTTTTTATCACAAAAAACACACGTACATGTACGTGTACACACGTGAAATATTATCTGAGGATCTCTAAGTGTTTAACTATATTAATTTAGCCTTTCACAGACGGCCCAGTTCACCCTTGCTTTCTGGACTTTTTGCATTGGCTCTGCCAGCATAAAGGAGCCATAAATCAAGCAGATCCAGCCCTCAGAAAATCCCAAAAGTATGGGCCACCCTGAGTCCAGAGGTAGTATAAAGTCTCTAAGCCTGTGGTTCTCAACCGATTGGCCGCTTGTGGCCCAATCCGCATACAGCTATGGTCCTTGTGACATCCTCAAGGCCATATAAGTAGTGTTTATATTGTGTGGATGCGGCTCATATAACATGCACAGAGCTGCATATGCAGCCCACAATGGTAAATAGTTTGAGAACCACTGCATCGAAGCTATGCCACACAAGGGTCTCAAGCACAAGGGTGTTCAAGGGGGGTGTTCCCAGGTATAAAAAGATATCGCTGGAGCACCATGTCTGCTATTGCTGGCTGCTTCAACGAGTGCTAGGGACCGAAGCAGCCTATAGGGAAACATTTGCACTGAGATAAGCTCCAGCATAGGGATGAATTTGGCCCAGCGTTAAGGTTTGCTTTTCTAAACTCACTAATTGCTGCAACTCAATTTGACCGTTGCAAGTACTTGCGTCCCGGTACATATGTTTGTGGAATGTCCAATATAGCAAGTACAAATGTTTGCCAGTTAGCTTGAAATAATTAACAATTTAATTTTAGTTTAAAAAACCCATCTCTATACCCTAAGGCTTTGTCCAGGCTAAACTCTTAGGTGTGATGTTATCATGTGCTAACTACTAGGTACTAATGGGCATGTTTTAAAGTCTAGGCAAGGCAAACAGTCTTTAGCATGCTAAAATGGTGGAATTTAAAAAGGGGGGGGGAAAGGGAAGCTAAATAAATTTGCTCTGTCACACATGAGTACTTGGCAGTGGGTGTGGGACTGGTACAGTACATTTCTGTTCTATCTGGAGCAGCTTTAAGAAGCGTGGGTTCCCTACCTTGCTCGCTGGAGTGTTCTCCCTGCATCTGCTCTGCACGTCCATGATGTCTCAAAACACTTCTGCTTGGCTACTGTGTCTATGTCCCCATCCTCAGTATTGAGCAGAGGATTGACTATTTGGCCCATAGTTTGTAGGTTCAGAAGACAGTTCCCTAAGCAGGCTCCCCAATTTCTTTCCAGGTTAGTCTGATCATTCCAGAGGTCAAGATATTTCATGAAGCCCTTCACAAAGTTGGTTATTTCCCAATGCACCTGCTACTTAACCATTTAATAATGAAGAGGGAAGTATGAGGTCCCCAGACATATCAGAATAACCAACAAGATTTCATGAGACACTTGGTTAGCTAGTGCTATCTTTCATTTTATGTGCACTTAATTTCTGAGTTCATCGATATGGTACGCTCTGCTATGTGGGAGCTAACATATTTGTTCATGAAATAAATTTGTGCATGTCCTGAACTTACTTCTTCGCACACAATTGTCAAACGACTGTTAACTAACTGACTGAATTAAGCTGACAAGTTTCACAGCTGATTCGAAGAGTTCATTAACTGTGGGGTACAGCTTCTTTGCTGCCAAAGCCTCACAGTGCATCATATAATGAACCTACTGACAGGAAGGTGCAGCTTGCACCTTGTGCTTCCTGAAACCTGGATTTTTGCTATACATTACTGCTGTTCTGTTGCTACTGAAACCTAAATATTTCCTCCATATTAGTTCTCCTCTCTCTTCATCACAGATCTTGGTCTTTAACTCAGTGAGCGTTGCTTTGCCTTTGGAAAGTCAGTGGATTTTTCCAGCAGTGGAGAAATGTACACGACACGTTACAGATTAAGGATGTGGACATACTGCATATGCTGCTAAATCAATGGTGGTGGTAACGGCAAGCCCAAACTGTTGCTATTTGCTGCTATTGATATGGATTTCACTGTGTATGTGTGCGTGCCTTTTTTTATTTTGTTTTAATGATCCGACAAGTGCCCTTTCTAGATACTCAGGTTTTTTAGAAATACAAAATAGTTTAGTTCCTTTTATTCACCTTATATAGGAATTAATCCTTTTTTAGTCTTTCCCCCTTCTCCAGTTTATTCACTTGTTTCTGAAATTTATCCTTCTTTCCCCTCCCCGCCTTCTTATGTTCCTGTTGATTGTTCCATTCTTCCTCCCCATTTTTTATTCTCCATGCTGCAAATTCAGCCTTGGCAGCAGTTGGTACAAGTCAGTGGGAGCTATGTTCACTTACACCAGGGCTGCATTGGGCTCTATGGTTCAAAAGGAAAATAGCAAATACTTCCAAAGAACCATGAAATTTTTGTAGTGCTTGATTGGCTGTGCTGAACAATGGACCGGTCTTGAGAGGTCCCATGTGCTCAGTATCTCAACGAAGATACTCAGCACCTCATAGGATCAAGCGCCCAACTGTTGTTGTATATGCAAATCTCTGAATAATTAAGGCCTGGTCTACACTTTAAAGTTTTGCTAGTGTAGCTGTGTAAGTTAAGGGTGCGATTTCTCATGTTGGTAAAAGCCCTCGTGTAGATGCAGTCTTACTGGTATAACACTCTTTGTACTGGAATAGCTTACAGTGGCCTCGGGAACTGGCATAAACTATGCTGGTGTAAGCACTTTCATATGGCGATAACCACACTAGAAGGCTGTGCCAGTTTAGCTAGAAGGGTGTAACTAGACCTGCAAAACCCTCCTAGTATAGACAAGGCCGTACTAAATCAACTCCAGGACTGCACTAAGCACCTGTGCCGGGAAAGTAATGTCAGTTAGGAGTGTGGGTTTTTACAATTTTTTTCTTTTTAAAATATACCAACCAAAGCCCAGGTACAGATGCAGTTGTACTGGCAGAAGAGCACTTTACAGGTATAGCTTATTTTGTTCAGGAAACTGGCATAAAGTCTACTGGCCAAAGCACTCTTCTGCCAGTAAAAGCTGTGCTTCCCCCAGAAAGTTTTGCCAGTACAGTTATGCCGGGGTTCCTTTTCTAGAGTTGTAGGCCAGGCACAGCTGTGGTAGTTCTTGAGTTAGGAGAAACAAAAGGTTTTGTTCTCTATCCCCCTTGAAATGTTTTTGTGCATTTCGCTTTAGGAAATGTGGCTTTCCAGACTTTTTAGTGGTAACATGACTCATCACTGTGTGAAATAAATTGAAAACATTGGAGCAAAGTTGACCTTTCAGTTGAGCTGCATCATTTTTAATATCCAGTGTAAAATTCATAATTATCAAGTGAAACTTGTCTAAGTCCTTTATTGGAATGTGGAACAAATTGTCAGTTGTAAGAAAAACATTGATTAGGGCTCCGAGGGGCTACGTTAATGCAAATAATCATCACTCAGAAGTTTTGGGTTGTGACACTGTTCAGGTAACACACAGATGGAATACTTGGGGGTTAACCTTTTAAAAGAATACACTAGTTATGGTGGTGCTACTGCTCTTCTCTGTAACTAATGGCCTTTGGCTGGTGCTGGTTGCTTCTCCTTGACTTTCATACTTGGTTAGATTACATTGGCAGCTGTTCTGTTATGTAGTTCTGCTTTTTGCAGTTCCTTTCTGGATCCCCTCCTCTGTGATTTAGCCTTTAAACTTAAAATATCAGGCCATTGCTCTTTTCTGTCTGTGACACCTCCCTTGTCTTATTGTCAATACCTTTTACCCTTAACAACCATTTTTCTCCTCCTGTACATATTTTTCAGCATGGTAAATAGTTACTTCCTGCTCTTTCACTCAGCCTGTACTGATAACCTTCATCTCACCTTCCCTTAGCTAAAATTTTTTGTTTTTGTTTTAAATGAAGGGCTTCTCTTGGGCAAAGGGAACATCCTCAAACAGAACTCCATCAATTCTAGCTTCCTCTAAAGCAACTTGCTTAAAACAATATACTCATAACATGCCATGTTTTGTTTCTGAAGAGTCATAGCTGGTAAACATCTTACAATTTAATTCTTTATTTAGCGCATATAGTGCATTCTTAGCCACTGATGCCAAGGTCAGTAGCCTTCAAAATACTGTTGTTACAGATCAATTTAATACTAAAAAATAAATGGTTTTAGTAAAAAATATAAAGAAAATGAAACAAGCCAAAAGTGCATTTCACTCTGTCTGCTAAATATAGTAGGTCTATTTCTATGTTGTCATATTAGAAGAGGTTTTTTCATGGGTTTTCATAATTGTAGTGTGTTTTCCTAACTTCTGGGTGTTTTTTTTTAAGTTTTCCTTATTGACACTTAACATTGTAATTTGTTCTTATGTTGTGTTTTACCGAAATAAAATAAGAACATATATTTTGAGGAAAATCTTTTACACAAGATAAAACAAAAATACTCAGATGGTGTGTAAACCTTGTGTTTCTTAATTACCATTTGTGAATGTGACACTTACTTGATTTAAATATGAATGGAGACGGTCTTAAATTACATTAAACATGACTCTTTGTGTTGTATTAGACAATGCTGACAGATTTCATAAAGGAACCTTAGAGTATTAGTTTGTAACTTTCATTCTTTTTGTAACCATGTCGGTTATAGTGTGACATCTATTGCACTAGCTAGTATACTTGTGTATATATTTTTGATCAAACATCTTAATATTGATAGGAAATGGCAAATGCTCATTACATGCGTATGGCTTTGAATTCTTCATGGCAAAATGATAATGGCTCATACACTCTCCCATATGATCTTTGTTGTATAGAATTTAGAATTTCCTTTCTCTGCAGTATGTTATGGATCGTGTGGACACTACCTGAGCGAATGACACCAAAAGCCTCACATCTTGTGTATGGTGGATTTTTGGTAACTACCTCTATTACAGGGACCAACACATAAAATGGGATAAAATATATAAAGGTGGAGGATAGAATCTGAGATTAAAACGCCTCTCTCACCACCACTTCTTCCCAAACACACATACTTTTTTCAAATTCTTTTTTTTTAAAATAAGGGCCATGCTTATCAAAGCCCCATTTCATTGACTTAATTGGAATTCCCTATCTTTAAATTACCTCTCTGGTTTCCTCCTCTTTGATACACTTGTACAAAATTGTCAGCAATTAGATTATTGAAAAGTAGTTCCACTTATTCATGGGGCAGTGCCTAGAAGTTCCCTGTTCGATATGTTATTGTGTCATCAGCCATCTCCCTTTGGTTTTTGAGAAGAGTCAACATGGAGATCATTTTACTGGGCCCAATTCTCCTCTCAGGAATGTTAGAGTTAATCAGGGCTTTGGTGTCATAATGTGTATGTGCTGAAGTACAAAATGTTTACAACTGTAGTAGCTCTTGGCTTTGTGCAGATCAGCATGTAGTCATCCTAGAGCATGGTTTGGTAAAAGGTGCTAACTTGGAGAACTCTATACTAAAATAGCATGGAATAACATGTATCAATACATTAAAACAATAGCTTTGTCTCTAGGACTGGAAATCCTTTTATTTGGTCTCTTGTTTTGTGGATGAGACTTTCACTGAATCCATCTGTCGTTCTTTTTAAAAAATTTTTATTGCATATTCTGTTCTTTGCTTACATTTTGCTATGATTTTGAGATCTTCCAGTTCATCCCAAATAAAGTGAATCTAAATTATTCTCCATTTACTTTTTGTTCCCCTTGACACTTATATACCTTCCTTCAAGCCCCGCTTCGCCATCATTTATCTAGTTGCCTTATCTTCCTTGAGCATTACTTTGTTCAGTTCTCTCTTGACACCCATTCCAGTGTTGTTCCATAGATTAGCTGGCAGGGGGGATCTGTGAATCACAGGGCAAACTCTTTCCAACCAGAAACTGGATGCTCTCTGTCTCTGTGGTGCACTTAGTCCTCGTATGCCCTGGGAACAAGAATTCCTGGTCTGTTTTCATGCTACTCACATGATGTTGCCTTACACTCAGGGTACACCAGTTGCTCAGCACTTCCTTGTTTTTAAAAAATACTTCTAAGAAAAAACTACTGCTTGATTCTAGTTGCTCTTAGTAAAATCACGGTTTTGTTGAATAAGGCCATAGATAGTTATTTCTCAACTTTTCTCTTCCTCTGCTGGGGGAAACTAGCACACTAGCATTAGAAATGACACAAGAGAAGAAGGAAATTTGCATTACAACAGCAAACATTGCACAGATAAACCAGGAGACCTTCCTATTACATTAAACACAGAAAATGTCTTCAGCGCTCTTAGATATTCCTTTACAACCGCCAAATTTCTCTTAAAATAACTTAAGATTGATTGCGTTTTGCCTCTGTAGAAACATTACTGCTATAAAGTGGTGCTTTTGTTAGTGCTTTGCGGGTTCACATTGCTCAGGCATAAAGATAAGATGTAAAATACAACAATGTTAACTGCTGAGTGATGTATAATGGTTAGTCAAGGCCATCATATAGCTTGTCTGCTCAGTGAAAGATAAGAAGTTATAGTGCAAGGACTACTTCCATTTGTTAGTTTGCAAATTCAAGCCTAGCTTTGTCTAAATGTTTTTCTGTGACTAAACAGTTACTCAGTTTTCTTTTTTGATCTTTTATTCTGAGTACAAGGGATATTCACTCTTGTCTCACACAAGTATTACTCAAAAGTATAATTAATATAGTGTTTGATAGAAATGGCGAGTATGTACTAGGAAAAAGTCTGGAAACCATTTCACACTCCAGTAGCTTGAGGATTTCAGATGTCAGTAGAAATGTTCAAGAATGAACTAACTGTACATTTAGTACAAAATTTTGTTCTTATGAGCATATAAAGCAGTGTTGGAGGGGATGGAGGAAGCTGGCAACTGTTGGGTGGAGGATCCCAGAGCTGGGGTCAGACTGAGAAAAAAATTGACATGGTATCTTTTCAAGTGCTACCTATTTGTGATGCCACTTGCAGTAGCTTGTACAGATCTTTATAATATGATTTTCTTGCTTGATTGCTTGCTTGGATCAGAAGTGAACAGTTAATGGTGCTGAAATGTAAATCGATACTGTTTCACTTCAGTATTAGCAAGAAATCCCCACATCATTTTAGACTCTTACCTCACTGGGGCAGGGACTATATTTTCCTCTGTTTGTACTGTGTCTAGCACAAGTTAGGAACTACCAGAGTACAAATAGTGTAAAATAAAACAAAACAAAACACCTCCCAAATAACCCAGCCCCAATAATGTTGCCAGGAAATTAGTGTGCTGTTTCTTTTAAGTTATATTATAAAATCATTCTTATTTAGCCATAAGGAGAATGTAACAGTTGTATGTGTGATTAGAAGTCATTTAGGTCAGTGGAAGATGACTTACTCCTCTAATAGTAAAAAAGAATTTAAAATTAAAATCACCAGAATTAAAATGGAAAGGGAAAAAAGAAGAGAAGAGGTGATATCCTGGGCTGCTTTGCTCACTGATCACGCGTGTGTGTGTGTGTATTTGAATTTGTTTGGACTGATTAATTTTTAATTTCTGGGGCCTTAAAACGAGTCCAGATTATCAAGATACCCCAAATGTACTGAAGAGTATTGTATTCAGAGGCCCTGGTGCTCAAACCCAAGCGGTACTTTTTCTCTGTGAGCAGTCCCATCTGAAAGCAATGTGTATTATTTAATCAAAATAAGGCTGGCAGAATTGAGATCAAGGATACACAAACCACTCTGTTAATAGAGAACTGATAGCTCAAAGCTCTTCTAGGCAGATGTTTACCCCTTCATTACTGTAGAGTTGGGAGTTTGTGAAATTGTGGCATTAAACCACCGGGGGATGAAAAGTTCTATCAAAATAAAACATTCTAACATCTGAAACTAAAGCTGCATTTTTGTTTTTTGTTCTGTTCCTTTAGGAGACCCACACGTCTCCTGAGGCAGCATGAAAAGCCAAACAAGGGCTGGGTTGAAGAAGTTAACTAATCTTTCTGAAAAACCAAGACCAGGGGAACAAACCAGTGAAAGCAGTTTAGTTTGTTTAGGGTTAAAGATTGGGCTCTTTTGCCACATCTCCTGAGGCAGCTTTCCCCCCTAATCTGTTACAGCCCTTTGCAGGGCACAGCATAATCCTCCCCCTTCCTCAGTGCATCCTGCCAGCTCTCTTGGTAGTACATATGTAGCGAGTCATGGCTTTGCCCATTCTTTGTCCATTTGGGAGTATTGGGCATACAGCTCGTGCTTTCCTTGCCCTATGTCTGGAACCACAATCTGGACAGGTCTAATGCAGCTGTGGCGGTGTTAGTCCCCACTATGGCTGTGTTGGATCCAGCTGCAGTCTAGACCTTAATATTGAAGTTGTAGCAAAATTGCAACCTCTCCTTATTTATGTTTTCTACTTTTGATTTCTGCTCAAGCCGTCATAAGAGATTTCAGGATTATGCTTCCTCCTTTAGGGTGTGTAGTTCAGGAAATACTCTCACAATGGATGCCAGATTCACAGAAGGTAGCAAGGCCAGGCTGTACATCTAGGGAGAATGTTGTACCCCACAACATGGCAAAAGTATTTCTTGTTGCAGAGACACAAACCTTATGAATCGATTGCTGGATGTTTGTGTTTTGTGTATATGTGGTTTTGGGGTAGATGAAGCTCTTATTTCCCTAACTAAAAATCTGATTTACTAATCCTAATATTGTTTGACCACACTCTGGTCAATTTTGGGCTAACTGCTACGTCTAAATAACAAGCAAGATGGGCTGGTCTAAGAGATGCCTACATCTCAAAAATCCTGTAAGCCAGAAGGAATATAAATGAACACTTACAGATTTTTCTGGGGAGCAGGCTAAAATTAGGGGAATCTTAAAACTAAAGAGCAAGAGGAACTTGTTAGCAATGAATGAAACAAAAAAACGATGATACTACGCTATTTTTATTTTAAAAGGGAAGCAATACAGATGAAGCACAGGTAAGGCTAAGAGAACCCCTATCCCGGTAATTCTGATTGGAGCGAGAGATGGAAACATAGAGTTGAACTCCTATAATAGGAACTCTTAAACTTTTATAGAAATTGGAGTGCTTCTGAGGCAGTTTTAGTGGTCAGGAAATAAACCACCTTTTACACTTCCTGGAGTTTCCTAGGTAAGATTCTGGATCTAGAGTCTGATTTTAGAATCAGTAGTTAAGGGAGGAGATAAAGGGGAAGATAGTAGATCCTGATGGTATAGTAGCCAATTATATGACTGCAGCACTTACACTTCTCTTAAGAATCTGTCCCTTCCCAACTGAATGTACAAAGTCAGCATCTGTTCTAAAGCATGCCCAAGATGTTGGGCAATTTCCTTATTCAAAGCTGCCCTAATGTCCTGGTATGATAAAAACTTTTGCAATGATTGAGCCACAGGATTAAGTTGGATTTGGAAGGAGCTGTCATGAATTAAATGTTCTTTACTCAACCCAGTCAAGTGTTGCACATGAAACAAATTGTTGAACCAAAAGGCATTGTCACCAGGGAACCCGTTAGCTGCGGGAGAGATCTGTGCCTTGGATTTGGGCACACTGTCTCTCCTTTATAATAGAAGTTACATTTATAGTACCATCCTTCATGGATCTGAGGCCTGTGTAGTGGTCAGGAGGCAGAGACGGGTTAGTTGGGGGAAGGAATAGGCAAGCCAGTAGCAAAGCTGGGAAGGATGCACAATATTACCATTCCTGTCCCATGTATCTTAGGTAAAAAAGTGACCATGGTCATGAGTGTGGTATAAGTACCTGAACAAAATGGAGTGTCCTGGAGGCAGCTGGAGTTTAGGGCAATTGCCTGATAGGGCAGGTAGGTCACCAGAGGCTGGAGCTTGTGTGGGAGCACTGCCCTCCCATATAATCCCCTAAATACATATAGATCCATGGGAATCCTCTAGGTTTGGGGTGGGTGTGGTGCATGGGATCCCCTTGAGGAGGTTGGCCACATTTTGTGATGGAGTTTCAGTACATGGACAATTTTTGGTCTTGCAAAGCGGGTACAAAATGTACCATGAAAGGGCAGCAGCACACCCAGAGTAGAGGGAAATGCAGGACTTGTGCGCTCTAGGAAGCTGTATACCTTTTCATCTGTACTGAGCCCTGTATCTATCTTCTGATCTTTTTATTGTTCTTATATGATTCTGTCATATGTTATTTTAAGGCCTGGAGTTCTGTAGAGCTCTTTAGCTTAGGCTACCTCTCATAGTTTATGCATGCATCTGTTGCATATGGGCTGCCTGCTTCTGTAATGAAAACAAGTAATTATCCTGATGGTGGAGTTGTTTCCAAAAGTAACTCTGAAAATGAGAGCGTGGGGTTCCATGTTTGTGTTCTCTCAATTACTTTCAGATCAAACTTGCTTAGTTTACAAGTCAAAAGGTGATTTTTTGCTAACAGCCAGTACTGCAGACTCTCACATCAGGACCACAATCAAGCTGTTCTCTGCCTGCATCTTACTTCATTGCCAGCAATAAAAATTCCAGCTCATCTAGCCATGGTTGCATTGGGTTTGCAGTATAACTATAGTAAAAGCCTGTTTTTGTCACTAAAGTTGGCAGACAGGTCTCAAAGACACAACACAGAGAGCAGATGTATAGTAGAGTGTTCTTTTTATAGTCAGTCCCCCAGCTGATACCACACTGCTGAAACAAACAAGCACCTACTGTACCTTCTGTCATTTGTATTCCCTTCCCTGGTTAAAGGGTGTGGTCCATCCTTGGGAAGACTTGAGGCTTTATTCTAATCATTACCTTTGTGTCTGTTGGTGAATCTTCTATTATTATTATTATTACTAGAATAGATTTCCTCGTCTTCCTTAGCTTCAGGAGCATAATTTGAACCTTTCTGCAGTTAAATCAGTTTTGTATCAGCAAGGATTTTTCTGTCAGTTTTTATACAGAATTCACCATTGTAGTCAACAAAGTTTTGCTTATTGATGGCTTGATATAGCCCATTCTTCCTGTATATCCTTTTATCATCATTTCCCTACTATGAGGACTTCGTACGTTTTCTGTTGAAGTTTATTCATTAAACTAAAGACTTTCTTTTAAAGGAGGAAAAATGCATCTGTGTAATTCTATGTTTGTTACTTTGCAGTTTGTCATCAGAATTACCTTCTGTCTTCCCAAACTCCTACTGTTTATTTTCCTGCCCCTTTGGAGGTTGTATCAAATGCCCCTTGAACTGGGGAAATCGTTTTAACATCCTATGTGTAACCCTCCTGCTAACATGTTTTCTTTTATTTTGTCACTATTGACTTTCAAATGTGAGTATTAACAAGGCAAGTATTTTACTATAAAATACAGTCACTCATTACTATAAAATACCATCATAGAGTAGTTGAGACTGTCGTTATTTTGAAGATTCAGTTCAAAGATCCTCAGTGGTGTAAGGGGATGTAACTGCAGTAAGTTGACAGCGTTGCATTTGCTTCAGGGGTGAGTTTGGCTCTCTTTGATAGCAGTGTTGTGTGGGAGCGCTAGTGCAGACAGTCCCTTTGCTTTTTAACTAGTATGTTGTCTGATCCTGTGCATAGCAGGTCTAGAAAATATTGACCTACATGCCGACAGCTGCTGGAGCTTTATTTGAGCTACCACTCCCACCATTGCTGAGAGGCTAACCTGTAGGCAGACCAGGGCTACTCTCTCCACTGTCATGACTCACCACTCCAACGGAGCCTGCAGTGACTCCTCGCTCAGGCATGTGCCGGAACAGGGCCTGGGTCTGCTGACCCCAGACACAGGTATTTCACTGACGCTGCCAGAGCTGCATGTTGATCTATGCAAAAGCACTACTTGGCCAGGAACACCCCTGCTGCCTTGTGGTGTCACAGATTCCCCAGGCTTCCAGCCTGCCTGATCCAGTTCCTGTTTCTGCTTCAGTCTTGCCTGAGCCTTGTCCATTCCTTACCCTGCGTCTGCTCCTGCCCTGCGCCTGCCTCCTGTCGCCTACAACCTTGGACTGACTCCAGCCCAGCTTTGGCTTGCTTTTTGACTCTGATTCTCATTTGGCTTGTTCATGGGCACTGACCTCGGTTCTGATCCATGGCCTATCTGCAGGCCCCTGGTTTCAGTGTTGTCCTTTGTCCGGTCCCGACCCTAAGTTCAGCTTCAACCACCTCTCTAACCACCAGGCCTGACTGCCTAGAACCCAAAGCTTGATAGTTTGCATAGATTCCGCTGGACTGGAGCCCAGCCCCTAGATGGAGCACCTGGGCGCAGTGCCCTGGAAACTGCACCCCACACTCAAACACCTCCAGCACTGAATTGCTCAACTGCCGTTAGAGAACGCCACACTCCAAATGCAGGTCTAGACCACTCTGGGATCCTTGGACGAACCCTTGGCAGCAGCACTGGAGTGTGGTCCACAAATCCCCTTGCCAGAATGGGTCGATGCCGACCACCGCAAGTTTCAAGGGTTTATTAACTGGTGCTGCTTGCTGTTCCTGATGCAGCCATCCTTGTACCCAGATGACCAGATGAAGGTGGGGCTGGTTATCCGTCTGCTATCTGGAGAAGCCCTAGATTGGATATCACTGATCCCTGAATGGCTGACTCAGTGTGTGGCCACTTTGAGGCCTTCTTCCACTCCTCATTAACATTTGACCACCTCAACAATACTAGCACTGCCAAATCATCCCTACAGTTTCTCACTCAGCGTTCACAACCAGCCTCCACCTATGCAGCTCAATTCCAGCGCCTGGCTGCTAATACAGCCTGGAACAAGGTAGCCCAAATCTACCATTTTTTTCAGGGATTGAACAACACCATAAAGGAAAAAGCTGGCTCAGGTCAACTCCCCCTGCTGAATTGATAACCTGCACTGAGTTTTGCATAAGAACTGAGAACTGGCTGCTTGAATGTTGCCTGGAAAAGAAACAGGCTTTAACCCATTACCCAGGCTTTTCCTTGCCCAGTCCTGGACCTGAGTCTATGTGGATTGACAGCACCAGGAGAAGGGAGACTCGCACTGAAATGGCCTTTGCCTGTACCATGGAGAAGGCGATCACTTTGCCTCAGTGTGCCCTCGCAACCTCAGACCCATTATGCTGACACAGAACCACCCTGACCAGCTGCAGTAGAGGTATTGCAGCTGTTCATAACCCAGGGAGCAAAGTCTTCAAACAGAGGCCCTCTGCTGCCTATAGGTACCCCTGTACTGCCGGAGCTCTACCAACCACAGCTGCAGATCGCCCTTCAGCCCCATGTCCCAGTCACACCTGCAGTAAGCTATACCCTGCTCATATTGATTGACTCTGGGGCTTGTATGAACTTGGCCTTTGTCTAAGCCAACCACTTGCCCAGCCAGAGGAACTTTGGCCCAGAGCAAGTATGCTGAACTCTAGGCCAGTTTCCTATGAGACGGCACCTCTCCAGGTTGAGATTGGGGACCAACATGAAATTGTGCAGTTCAACCTGATGTTTTCACACACTTTCAGGTCATATTGGGCCTCCTCTGCTCTCCCTTCACACACAACCCAATCATTTCCCAGGGGCGCAGGAGGTGTGGTTTGACTTCGGGTTTTGCTGCCTGCAGTGTCAAGAAGATCCAGCATGGAGAAGGTGGAACTCCCACCCCGGGGAAAGCAACTTCCCTGATTTGGTACTACATCAGCTTCAGGACATACCTGTTCCTTAATTCTGGCCAAGTATAGCAATCTTGTGGACATGTCTGATAAAAAGAATGCTGACATCCTACCCCTTCACCAACCCAACGACTGCCTTACAGACCTCCAACCAGGAGTAAAGTGTCCCTTTGGATGCATTTACCCTTTATCAGAACCTGAGTTCAAGGGCCTACAGGATTACCCAGATGAAAATCTGACTGAAAAATGTTCCGCCCTCCAAATCCCCGGCTGTTTGTTAAAAAGAAGGCTGGGACACTGCACCTTGGTACTGATTATCAGGTCTTGAATAGTATTAATATCAAGAACAACTATTCTCTCTCGCTGATCAGTCCTAGAATGGTACAACAAAGGTCTTCACTAAGCTTGACCTGCACAGGGCGTAAAACTTGGTCGCATCCAGGTGGGTGATGAATTGAAGACAGCCATCTGCACCAGGTATGATATTTATGAGTATCTAATCATGCCCTTCGGCCTCTCCAGTGTTCCAGCCACATTCCAGCATTTCATGAATGATATCTTCAGAGATCTCCTTGGCCAGTATTTTGTGATCTACTTAGATGCCACCTTCATCTTCTCAGAAAACTAGATTCTGTATAACCAACACATCTGACAAATGCTGGAATGCCTCAGGAAATGCAGCCTATATGCCAAGCTGGAAAAATGTGAGTTTGCTAGCACAACCATCAATTTCCTGGGTTATGTCATGTCACCCAATGGGATCAGTGGCAAATTTCTGCCATTGTGGACTGGTCCCCGCCAAAGACCACCCAAGATATTCAGTGCTTTCTGGGATTTGCAAGTTGTTGTTGGAGGTTCATGAAGGAATTTTCCTGAGTAATGGCCCAAATTACCCAACTCCTCCATTAAAATTCCACCTTCATCTGGCTGTCAGAGGCACAATGGGCTTTTGAGCAACTAAAGAAGGCCTTCACCTCCATATCTATATTAAGGCACCCAGACCCATCCAATCCCTTGGTTGTCAAGGCAGATACTTCCAATTATGCCATTGGTGTGGTACTCTCATAGCCACAGGGGTCACTAAGCATTTTCCATCCATGCACATTCTACTCCAGAAAGCTAAGTCCCATGGAACAGAACTACAAAGTCTACAACAAGAGCTGTTAGCCATTAAGGCCGCCTTTGGGGAGTGGTGTCATCACTTGGAAGGCATGCATTTCCCCGTCCGGGTATTCACTGACCACAAAAACTTAGAACACCTGCTATCTGCAAAGGCCCTCAATTTGTGCCAGATCCAGTGGTCCCTGCTTTTTTTTTCTTGTTTTGAGTTAATGCTAAATTATTGGCCTGGAGGCAGTAATGGCAAGTATGACATGCCCACCCACAAGAGTGAGTACTTGGATAGCAAGGAAGGACTATCAGAACCTTCCACTATCCTGAAACCCTGTCTTTTGACTAAAGTGCTAGTAAACAACAGACCTGTGAGCCCTCATGAATTCTTCTCCACCAAGCAACCAATTTGCAATTAAACTGATGTTGCATAATGCCGAGCTTGATGGGGTATTTCTGTTAAAAGATTGTGTTTATGCCCCAAAGGCCTGGCCCAACTGTGCCATAATTCATCTCTGGCTGGCCATTCTGGACGTTTGAAGGCCATAAAACATCACGTGAGATTTCTGGTGCCCTGGGTTGCACACATCTGTGAGATCATGCATTGACTCATGGAGAGTATGTTGCTGTATGATGGTCTTCCATACCAAGCCCCTGGGTGCTGTGACCCCCATACCTACACCTTCTTGCCCACCACTCCAACCACCAGGCCTCTTTGCCTAGAACCCAGAGCCTGACACGTTGGTAGCAGCAATGGTAGTAAACTTAGGGGAGTGAGGCTAGTATATCCAAGGCCACTGTTTCATTTCTCAGTGACTCTGAATTGTGTATTTCTGGGCTTGCAATGTGGAAGTGTTGGAAGCAGGATTGCAGTAAATCTCCAAATTTTTACTAGGTCCTGTGTTCTGAAGTCAGTTTTTATTCAGTGTACTACTAGTTCTAGATCAACTGTTTTTTGGATCAGACAAAACCTCTAGACTGAAAACATGTAGATCTACCAACTATTCTTGGATCTCAATAAAAGTGTAATCTAGTGTTTCTGATTCGTCTCAAGGGTATGAGTCCTTGGGTGTAACAATAGCTTTCATTTTTAGAAGCAGTGTATCTGTATGTAATGGAAATTCTGTGTGCAAAGTTGAAATCTGTTGTAGCCACACTAGCAAAAAAAGATGTAAAATATATTGAATGAAGTTTTATGATTACTTTTTGTCCATGTCATGTGGCAGCAGTGTTTGGGCATAGTTTGGTGGTATTGCCTCTACCTTAAAGGCTTCTGCTATAGATGAAAGAAGGATCCCCATCTATCCAGGAAAGAGTCAATAAGGCTCTTCTTGTTAGGCCTGCTGGGAGGTATCATTTGTTGGTTACACTTCATAACTAATTCCTCCTCTGATGGCCCTGTCTTAAGGGCTGTTTTCTAACATCTGGTCGTGTGCCTCAGTAACTTCTGTCTGTATCAGAGTGCATGGGTTTTCACTAGCTAACTGAAATGAAGTGCGTGACGGAGGAGTGGATCGTTAATTTGGTGCAGGGATAGAAGTTCCAAGAACATTTGAGATTCCTGCCAGAGCCATTAGTACTTCCAGGCTATTGTTCTGTAGTCTCCTCCCTGAGTCTAAGAATGTTCTATATCTCTTCTTTGGTGAGGAATACAGTAACTTTATTTTCCATTACTGGCCTTTTGTTTGGCCCCCAAACAATCATCAACTCTCATGCCTGAGCTCTCTCTTGTACATCTTTACTGGAAAGTAGGCAACCAGTGTATTGTTTTGGAGGCAGTATATCAATTAATTAGAGAGATACGGTAACAGTCACTTGAGGGATAAGCAACTCCTGAAGGATTATTTCAAACCTTGTGGGTTTTTTCCTGTCTCTCCCCTTCACAGCCTATTTGTTCCACTAAGAGCCCATGTCTCCTCTTTATGAGGTTTATGTGTTATGTCTACTAACACTGCACATTCAGCTGATTATAATAACTATTGTGTCCAATTGCTTATATCAGGAAAGTAAATTGAAATAGATAGATACTTATCTGTGTGAGGAACTTGCTCTGAGCTGACTCTGAAACCACTTCCCAACTTCCCTCGCTTGATTCCAGCTGTCTCTTTTAATTTGGAAGAGGAAGCATCACCCTGAGATTATTTTGCTCATGAAGTCTCTATTGGAGAGGGTGTGTCAATCAGGAACCCTGTGCAGATCAATAGAGAATACCGAAGAATATACTAAAACCGAGTGAGACACTGGCAGTTTGTGTTTTTCTCCCTGGTGGTTCATAGGCTCAAGTGGTGAATCGAGTGGATTCTGTTGCCACAGTGATCTCCTAACCAATCAGAAGTGTGTAATATCTTAGACTCAGTCTGGCAATTTTTGCAAGTTTGGCAGAAACAATGATTTGCACTGATCTATCATCGCTGGTTTCCTGTCTTTAAGATATCAGTTGAAAAGTCTCCATTTTTAGAGTTCTGAGCGAGGTTTTTATTTCCCTTTGGATAAAATATGTGCAGGTGCCAGGTATGAGGTTTCTGGACAGATAGTGTAACTTTTCGTAAGAAGCCTACGCAAAGTAGATTCTGTCCTAAACAGTCTTCCTTTTGGAGACTGTTTGTTACACACAGTCCCTTTCAGTTTATATTTGTTCCATGCTTCACAGTAAAGACTGTTTACTCTTAGTCTTCTAATATGTTTGTTTATTCCCATATATTTCTGGCAAAGTTTAGTTAAAAGCTGGAGTTCAGTGAAACTCTCTGGCTCCAGCTGTCTTGTACTGTTGTGTGCGCAGTCACTCCATTACTTGCACTTGGATTGACTACCCCTCCACTGAAAGGAAGGGGACATTGTAAGACTTTTCGGTGTTAAAGAAAAAGCCACCTGTTGCCCCCTCCCTAAATCATTGCAAAATGCTTATGCTTGTAGAAGTTTCACATGCTCCCACATCTTATTAAATTGTTCAAAATCCTAATTTATAGGGTGCACCGTGATCTGGACCAGTCTACTCAAGGTCATTGGACTTGTATTAAACTAAACCTTCACTTCTAATGCTGATTCAAGAGATAAAATTGTCTCTGTAAAGCTGCAGCAAACTGCCTGTCTGGTGTTCCATACCAATTTATGTATATGCTTGTTTGGATGCTTTAGATCCGTCTTTCTAATGGTTACGGAGGTTGCCCTTAAAATGGTTTTAAGTACACTTTGTAAGGAAGTAACATTACATCAGTGTTTTCAGTGTTTTCCAAGTATTTCCTCTATTAAGTACAAGGAAGTTAAGAAACACTGTGAATTTGAGTAAAGCTGTCTAAACTTGTACAGGCAAAATTTGGAAAGATTTTACAGGGTGTTCACTGTTTATGTGGTGTACATACATTAGTAACGAGTCCAAGTAGACTTGAGTATACACAGAGTCTTATGATGATTTTGGGAGGCGTTCAGGCCCTCTACAACTGACTGATAGAAAGCAAACTGATAACTGCCATCTTCAGACTCTATAGTCGGGTTGACTTCAAAGTTGCTTACAATCTGAAGTATAGTGTAAGTTGCACTACAGAAGTTTTTCTGGGTCGAACAGCAATGGATACTAGGCATAAAAAGAAGCTATTTTTGTTAAAAAATCCAGCATGTTTCTAGTCAGAGACATACACATGGTTCCTGATCCATTAAAAAATGGTCAACATTCCGGACATGGAAAAACTGGTTTCTGACCTTTTTTTAAACTGGACAAACTTCTGGGGGGTTGTGTGTGCTTGTTTGGGCCAGGGGCTGATTAGCATGATCATTCTATCCATGATTGCCAGTCTGTGTCAATCACATGTGGATCTAATGAAATATGGCATTCTGCAGCCAAGTCCAGCTTCTGATGAGTCACTTGGCTGGGTGCGGAGCTAAGATTATGTACCCTTCAGCTATATGAAAACCACAACCCTTCTGTGGTGAGTAGGGCCCTTTTCCTTTATGTACAGTGAGTGGAACAATTTAAGAGGAGTCGTAAGAAAAGTGAATTTCTAGAAAAATGAATTTGCTCTTTTAAAATGGTCCCTGAAGAAAAATTATTCCACTATTAAAGAAACGTCACTAAGAAAAATAAAGGAAACTTTAGGTGAATCCAGTCTGGTTAATATTGGTATGCACAGGGGAGATGAGAAATGTCAGGACATAAGGTTTAGCGAGTATTTGATCAAAAACATTTAACTTATATGAAAACAGGCAAATTTCAAAAAGCCAAACTCAGCTGTTCCAAGATGAGAAACGTATTTCCTAGTCATATACTTAAACAATTTCAAATGTTAATTCAGTGTGGCCAAATTGATGGTGCATTCACAAGCAGTTAGGGGACTCATTTTATTTGTTGCAGCTAGATCTAAATAATACTGTAGGCGTTGAAATGACAAACTGCTGGACAAATCAGTAAGTCATCCTTAAAAATGACAATCTCCATCAATTTCAAAATTATAGTTCTAATAATAAGCAAAGTAAGAGGTCATAGTATGCCAATGCTGGGATTTGAAACAAAGGCATTCTTTAGTTTTTCTGAGTTTGGAATAGCACAAACACTAAAAAAATTATCAGCTTTTTTACAGCCCTTCAAGTTGTAAAATGGATGAACCAATCTAATTTTGATGAAATATTTTTTTCGCTCATAAAACAAGCATGGAAAGCTTCATGTGAGAGGAGCACCAGTACCTCTGATAAAAATAACTGGCTGAAAATGGAGTTTTGAACAATAATCCTTTCTTGGTCTTAACTATAGCGTTGCTAGAGCAATGCGATGCAGCAGTGCTAATATGTAGTAATTGACTCTCGGCCTTTCCTGCTCCCAGTGAAATCAGTGAGAATTTTGGGATTGATTTCAGAGAACAGGACTGGGCCCATTGGAATGGAGCTTGTACTCTGCAGAGAAGGCGCTCAATGCAGCAAGAGGTGCTTGTGAGCTGCTGAGTGCTCTTAACTAATTTGAAATCAGTGGGTGCTGAAAGTGGTCACTGCTTCCAAAGATTTCCTGTGCTGTTCATTCTCTCTGAAGCACCTAGCATTGGCGCTGTCGGAAGATAGGCTATTGGGCTAGATGGACCATTGGTCTGACCCAGTTCGGCCGTTCTTATGAGGTGATCTGCACCTTTCAGGACCAGGCTATAATTTAGCAAATATACAAAGATTTGTTTTTTCCTCCTGTTACATATTTTTTCTACTTTATACTCTTAAATGTTCCTGTACAAGCTCAGGCACCTTTTAACAAAAAGATCAGATAGGTTGAACTCTTTCATTTCTCAAGGCACTGGAATGTGGCACAAATAGATTCTTACTCATCTTCTGAACTGTCACCAAAGGAGATTTAAGGGCGTTCAATGAGGTTTAAGTGGCTGGATTTAACACTTTGTTTTAAAATTTAAATCCAGTTTTATTATCCTGTATTGTTCTGTAATAGTAGGCTTTTTGGTGCTTCATAACAACCCACAGACTCTCTTTTCCCTCCTTTTAATATTAAAACATTTTTGAGACTGCAGACATCAAAGGTTACTCAACATAGTGTGCTGTTTGACTTACAGGCACTGTATGATATTCTAACTCTGACCTAAGAATCTCATGGAAGCAGCAGAGCTATAATTGTTACATGTGAACTAAAAATATAATTATATTTTTTAAAATGCCCAGTTTGCAATATCACTAATGAAGAATCCTTTTTTCTCCCAATATTTTGAACCAGTCTCTGTATCTTAAAGACTTTAGAGCTATCTAATGTACTATTAAAATAATAATAATAAATGGCTTTGATAAGTGGATGAGGTTTTTACCAAGAAGTCTGGATTTTTCTAAGAAAAGATGTTACCTAATCTCTCCCTTACAGACATTCTGAAATTGAAAAATCATTTTAGAAATTATAGTTCCTCAAATGCAGAGAATAACAAAGTTGTGAATCCACAAAAGAATTAAAATAAAATTTCTGCACTTTGAAGGCTTTGTCAGAGAAGGAGTGAAGAGTGTTTATGTTGTTGCCCAAAACTTTGCTTTCTAAGACTCAAATAAGTTCAATAATAAAGTAATTGTATAATGAAACTAATAAATAAGTCAACTTTATTTCTTAGATTCATAGATTCTGAGGACAAAAGGGACCATTGTCATCTTACAATTTGCTCTTCTGTATAACACAGGCCATGCAGCTTCTCCAAAATAACCCTGCAGTATATCTGTTAGAAAGATATCCAGCCTTGATTTAAAAATTCTCTGTGATGACAATCCACAAAGACCCTTCCCTTGTAAATTGTTCCAATGGTTAATTACTTTCACTGTTAACAAATTATGCCTTATTTCCAGTCTGAATTAGTCTACTTTCAACTTCCAGTCATTGGATCAGGTTATACCTTTCCCTGCTAAACTGAAGAGCCCATTATTAAATATTTTCCCTCCCATGTAGGAACTTAAACTATAATCAAGATACCTCTTAACTTTCTCTTTGTTAAGCTAAATAGATAGTCAAGGAGCTCAGTCATTGTAATGCAGGTTTTCTAATTCTTTGATCGTTCTCAAGGCTCTTCTCTGAACCCTCTCCAGTTTAACAATATCCTTCTAAAATTTTGGACGCCAGAGGTGGACCCAGTATTCCAACAGCGGTCAAACCAGTGCCCAATAGAGGTAAAATAACCTTTCTGCTCCCTCTCAAGACTCCCCTGTTTATGCATCCAAATTGACAGATATTTTTACAGTTTAAAGAGGAATTTACATTGATGTAATTGTGATTTTAGTAATGCACTTGCCACTGAAACCAACAGCTTCTGGCAGAACGTGCACTATCATCCAGGCCTCTGCAGGCCTTGCTCTCTAACAGGTAGTGACGGGCATACACCCACCTGCTAATACTTGAAGTGTTCCTTGCAGTACTCAGCCCTTTGTCCACCGACAGAATTACCAGGCCTGCTATTCCCAAAGGAACAGTACACGTCAGCTTGTAAGATTCAACTCAGGACCAGCACTTTGCTTAACACCACAACACACAGCACAGATATATTTACAGTGAAAACAAGAATACATTTACTATCAAAGAATAGAGATTCGAGTAAGAATGCTGGATACAAAGGGTTACATGTAAAACAAAATCACAGCAGGCTTTCTAGAGACTAAACTTAACTAACAAGTTGCTCTTTTGTCTAAAGAAGCTTAACTCACTCGAAGTTCTCTTCAGTGTGTGTGTGTGTGTGTGTGTGTGTCCCCGATTCAAGCAAACCTTTAATATGCAACTCAAAATAAGGTTCTCTTTCCCCTCTGTGTTTCTCGTCCTGTTTGATCCTTTCTGATTATGTGATCATATAATTAAAGACTGTATCAAAATCCATATGCAGAAAGGGGCCAAATTAAAGCTGCACAGAAAACTTAAATTCTGGCATTTCCTAACTTTCAGGCACTTTGCAAACTTAATGTTCTTTTAACATAACTTATTGTATATGTGTAACACTGTCAGCGAAATCTATTTACTATCATGGATATGTTTTATGAAAATGGTACAAAAGAGTTAGGTACAAGTCAAGAAGGATTTGTTTTGCCTGCAAAATGCATACAAATTTTCTACTTTGCTGTGTTGTTTTTGATTGATTGTGTCCTTTTAAAACTCATATTGATGTAAGACCATGGTCAGAGTCCAATTCCATGTTATGTTAAGGAATAATTTTCTCTTGATTCAGAGTTCTCTTTATTAGTGCATAAAAAAATGACTGTCCTGTAAATCTTTCCACATCATTTCATGTTGACAAGTGTCTGGGGGTGGGGAAGCAATGTTAAGTACTAGTAGGAGAAATTCTAAATTAGATTATTTTGTTAAAGAGGAAGTTGCTACATACTGTACATTTCAGGAAATCCAAAACGGCATGTGGCTAGAGGGAAGAAAATGAAAAAGTAATGTAAAGAAACTAAGTTCATGTCAGTTTTCACTAGGTTCTGCAATGAGTATCCATCGTCTAATTACAAAAATGTAGTATTTTAAATGTCTAACCTAATTTCTGTGATTTTTCTCATCTTTGCATTGCAGTCAATAAAGAAATCTGTATCACTACATGTTGCATTATATAAATGTGCATATAGAGATATCTAGTGCTACAAGGAGTATATTTTCATTAGAAAATTGCATTTAAATAGAAAGTGATCTTTAAACATTACTAAATCCTGTGTTTTCATTGCTTAAAATTACCAAAAGGAAGTGGCTTTATATTCTGGACTAATGGCCTATACATTTTCCTGTCTGATGCTGATATTATTTTTTCATTGAACGAATTAAACATGCTGGTGTAGGATCTGATCCTTCAATCCTTGCTCGAAGAAAACCCTTAGAAAAATTTTTTTCACATGAGTTATACATATCTAAAACCCTGAGTTTGTAATAGAAAGGCTAATAGGCATTTTAAATATAGGCTGATAATTATACTTCATTATGTTGTCATGGCTCTGTGGAGCCCTTTTATCAAAAGTATGCCCATCTGATTAAGAAAATACCAGCTGGATTTATTAAAAATATTATGATTTATTCCAGGTATCAGATGACTTAAATTGGCTAAATATATTGTGGAAAACTGAGCCATGATTCAGCCAGATAATCCGTTATTCTTCACATATTCACTATTTTCAGGAATGTCTCTCTCCCACCCCTTCTGCCAAAAGCTACAATATGGGAAGCATTGAGCTATGGAGCAGTAACACAGCCTTGCAGCACAGGATAAATGAAATACCTTAAATCATGGTTCATTTATGTAGCGGGGATAAACTGACTAGTATCCTGCTTTTGGCTGGATCCGCTAATTGCCATGAACTTGTGAACCAACTACAGCATATTTCTTTAAAAAAAATTCAAATTCAGAATTGTTTGGGGCTCGTATGTCGAGAGAAAAGAGCTGTAACATTTTCAAGGCCTCTGTTAGGCTGAAAAGAATTTGGTCATTGACTTAAATAGGAACAGCATTTGGCCCTTATCACTTCTTGCCACATGTGGCAAGCCATGCTTCAAGATTCAGCTTGTGGCTCCTGACCCTGTAACATAGTTGGTTCACAGCAGTGGGGCTCAGAGTGAGTGCAGCAGTGTGTGCCAGTGGGGTGCATGTAGGATTGGGGCCACTGTGAACTCAAAACAGACTGAGTGGCAGAGTGAGGAAGGATGGTTCTTTCACATTTCCCTTCTCCTTGTTAATGCCTCCCTTCAGATCAATTGAACATGTTAGTGAAGACCTTATAGTCTGCTGAATAGACAGGACAGCAACTCCCTCTAAAAATGGAATAATAGTTGCTCTGTGGATTGGCCAGCATAGGAGCTGAAATCATTCTGCATCTGGAGCTTGGTTATTGGTTGCTTTTTCAGCATAAATATGTGGAATTTCATCTCCTTTCAATTACTCCTTGCCAGCGCCCGAGGCATGGGGAGGAGAGGGATAGTTACAGATAGTACATTTTTGTCTAGAAAATCTGAAGTGATACAATACAACTTAATGAAGAGAGAGAGAGAGGGATGGAAAGCGAGAGCATAATAATATGGCATTTTAACAGTTTTTAAATTCACCCTTACTTTTTAACAAACCAGTAGTTTGCCTCTTGCCTATGGACACAATATTTTTATTATCGGAGGTTTGGGAAAGAATTGAGGGTTAAAAAAGTCCACAAGAACATATAATTTAAAAAAAATGAATGTGGTGTTATTGAAAGATGCAAGTTAGATGGTAAAGGAGACTGAAATCCTCTTCTTAGCCATAGAATCAACACTACACTAGCAGCAACGTAATCTTTCCTCCTATGCCCATCAGTGTTTTTTTACTCTGTTCTGCAGTGACCATTCTAAAGGCCAGAAAATAGTTCCTTCTCCTTTCCCATTCCATACCTGATGTGTCTGAGAAGATGAAGAGCCAGGGTGCCAGTTGTGAGGCACAAGATAGGACTGTTGTATCTCTTTAAAGATGAATGCAAACATTTCTGGAAATGTTGACAATGGGAATGATATCTGATTAGTTAGTCAGAGAAACAAAAACATTATCTGAGGACTGAAATATCTCTTTATGCTGACTAACAATAGTTCTGAAAGCTAAAATATAATTAAAGATTTTAAACTTTATAAAATCACTCACATTATTGTGAAAGTTTTTGTCTGAGCAGGGTCCAGTGGTGGAATTATGACATCTGTATTTTTCAGTCTTTAGATTTAAAAAATGGATTGCTTTTTTTCTGATAGTTGCCATACTCGTACAGTTAAGTAATTGACAGGAACTGTGTCAGCATTTCAGACAAAATCAGTTTGATTTTTTGTAGCTGGGGATGGGATATTTTCACATAGTTTAGTCCCTAACACTTAAAAAAAAAAAAAACAAAAAACGGAAAGAAAAGAAAAAATCAATGGCCAGTCTATTTATTTATTTATTTATTTATTTTACTGTTGACCTTTACCTTCTTAATCTCTAGGGAGAGGGAGGTTGGAAAAGTAGAGCTTACTTTTGCAGCTGCGATAAACAGGCATTTATCAAGAGCAGTCTGCTCAGATGCTGGGTTGTGGAAGCCCACAGTGTCAAATTTCAGGTGAATAGAGCCCTTGCTGTGGGTTCTATCCACCAGAAAATATTTGAGGTCTTTTGGACTGTTGAAGCCCTGGAAGATTGCAGATCTTAGCGCCACAAGAGGCTGACTTATGCAAGGAAAACTGTCCAACAGCAGAAGCCCATAAGCCAATCCGTCAGACAGTCAACTCACTCACATTTGGATAGTGACAGCCTCCAAGTCATGCCATCAGCAACACGCTCTCCAAAATTCTCTTATCGCATGCATTTGGAAGGTTATTTCCCAAGGCTCCACCCTCTCCTCAAAGGACCAGATAAAGATTTGGGTAGAAGTGGAGGAAAGGGAGTCTGGGACAGATACAGGAAAGGAGAAGGGAAAGAAAAATGTTTGATATGAACAGGGCAAAAAATCAGAAAAGGCAAAATGCCTTGAAGGAAAGATAGAGAGTTTTCTAAAGAAAAGAAAAATGTAAACATTAGTGTCAAAGTGAGTAAGTCAGGACACTGAACAAGAATGATTTAAAAAAAATACAGATACTGCAGGAAAAATGAGGAATGGGAAGGGAGCAAGGAAGGCAGGGGTGTGTGTGTGTAAGTAAATGTTCTATACACACTAATATTTTATAGACTGTGACTTCTAAAACATACAAAACTAGGTGGGGATTTGGCTTTTTCTAGAAATAAATCTGAATGTTCCTGGCTCTTGGTCAGGGAGGAGACCTCAGAACCAGTTTCCTCTGAATGCTACAGATCACACTCATTCTCTTTGGAAATTTGCCGTGGTCAGCCCCTTTTCTCCATGTTGGCAGCTATGGAGGCACATTTTAAGATGGATTGAGACCTTAGGAATCATGCCTTTAAACATGGATGATATTTATTTTAGTTCTTCTAAATCTGTTTGAGTGGAATAATAGTAAACAGATTCCTTGATTCAGAGATAAATTGTTCTGTTCCACCAAGGCTGAAAGTTATTCTAAATTGAAGAATCGAATTATCCAATGAGAGCAGTTGGAAAAAGGTTCAAAGAAATATTCCTGGGTAGGAATCTGGGTGAGGGATCTATTTAAGAGGTGGATGGAATGAAACAGATTCAGTAATGTCAAATCAAGTACAGAAAAAAGTGCAATTGCATTACCAAGTTTTGATCACATCATAAACCTCCAAAAATGAAGCATCAGTGATGAATGCGAATAGTCTTTTGAGAAGAATTAAAAACAAGTGATGTATCAGCCTTCAAAAGTCTCATAAAAATTTATGGTCTGAGCAAAATTCTACATTCCTGCCTTTTACCATGATGATTGATAATGGGGGTAAGAAATCTAATGATGACTTACTTTCATCTAAAAATAGTAACTAGCTCAAGGCAGATGGGAAAGTAGGATTTTGCCAGGCTGCAGTATATCCCTAATATTGGGTGAGATTTTTTTTGTGTGGAAGTTACTGTATTTACCAGTGGCTGAGACAGCATTTAACTTCTTTTGTTTTTGTTTTTCTAAATCAGAATCCAGGAGCTCATGATTTCCATGGTAGCACTATCTTCCTAAGAGGAGATAAAAATAAGTGATGTGTTGCCAGGAATATTAAAACAAGTGTCTTGGGCTGAATATTTTGACTAAATAAAGATGAGATTGTAAACTCCTCAGGGCAAAGACTGTCTATTCCGTATTTGGGCAGTGCCTAGTACAATAGTCTGGGTTATGGTTGGAATCCATAGGCATTACCACAGTACTAATGACTAGTTAATAAAGTGATGATGTTGTGGGTTGGCTGCCTTGTAGATATCAACTCCTCTTTTATGGACCTCAGTGTTGGAATTTCCTTGACATAGGCTTCTAAATGAAATACATTTGTTTTCCTTGAGGGATTCCATTTCAGCTGCTTACAGTATCCAAGACCTTGATCCTACAAAAGCTAAGCACATGAATGGGTGTTCACAGGCTCTGTGCCTGTAAGTTAATATTAACATGGTGGTCATGAAACTAAATAAAAAGCCAGGGCTGACTGACATCAGGTTTAAAACTTTTTCCATACTGTTATGTGTGTGTGTTTATTATTTTTTTCTGTAAGATTATGCCTACATTTTATTACTGTAGTTTTGAACAATTATAATTAACAGATACTAACCCAAGCACTTGCTGCTTGGTAAAGATGACAAATAAAGATATACCTACCGGTAGTTTGCTCAGGTGTGGAAAATATTCCTCACACCAGATTTGTACAAGAGAGAGCAATTTTGCAGTCCTGTCGTTACAGATTAAAGCTCTGAGCCTGAGAACACTTCATAGATTCTTAACTTGTGTAGCACATGTGTAGTCGTTTGTGGTTAATTGTGTGCTTCAACTTAAGCACTTCCTTAGTGTTTGCAAGGTCAGGTGCTAACATATTTAACTGCAAAGCTCTCTGATTTTATATTTCCTTAATTTTCCTAACTCTCCTGTTACATGTTGTTATACAAAAAGGAGATTTTAGGAGTTCAGTGCAAATGTGGCTTTAATAGTCAGGTGAAAGTATCTTGACATAAACTCCATATTGTACATGGGAGCATAGGAGTTGCCATACTGGGTCAGACCCAAGGTCTATCTAGTCCAGTGTCCTGTCTCTGACAGTGGCCAGCACCAGATACTGCTCTAAGAACCATGCAATGAATTACTTGGTGTAATCTGCCCCCCACATTAGTTTAATCCTGATCTTTAGTAGTTAGAGATTGGATAATGCCTGAAGCATGAGGTTTAATATGCCTTCCATAAAATTCATCATTAATTAAGATACCTCTGGATATTCTTGATAGCCATTTGAATCCCTTTGTGGAGCAGATTGATTTTGGTTTCAACAGTTTCCTGTGGCACTGAGTTCCACAGTCTAGCCCTTCTAATTTCTTTCTTTATTGCCTGATTTAAAACCTGCTGAAGTAAATGAGAATATTTCCATTCACTTCAGTGGATTATAGATCTGGTCCTTAATTCTTAGGTTAATTGATATTGCTTCCTACGTTTCAGGATATTGCTCCAGTGGAGTTAAACCAGGGAGGAATTCTTTATCTCACATTTCTGAGACAATTTCAGAATAAATTGTACTGCTAGATGGATTTATTTTATATTTTTTACAAGCAAAATCTTCCCCCCTTCTCTTCCCAAACTAGGATTCTGATGTAAAAACAGAATGAAACTGATGCAGGTTGTGTGGGGGGTAACTTTAACTTTAACTTTTTTTAAGCATAAGCTTTTACACTAAGTGCCGCTTTTACCCTGTCTCAAAATTAAGAGAAGTTTGGATATTTTAAAAGTCAAAAGGCCTCCAAGTTGTTTGTTTTGGAATTATTGTGGAATTAGGTAAATGTGAGGGGAGCACTGACAGAATGGAATGCCAGGGAGTAGAGACTGAAAGGATGGTGGGGCCAAAAATTGGTAACGTGTTGGAAGCAATCCTGATGTGGTGTTCTGAGCTTCGGACACGTTCAGTTATATTTCTTAGAGCTCTTTCTAACTGCATTAATACAAGCCATTGGTGGTGTCTGAATTCTGTTGCAACTTTTTTCCCCTTCCAAAGCAGTCTGTGATCATTGAAATAATTAATCTCAAAGTTAGTATGTTATGCTATGCATCTCTAAATGTGGAATACATTTTGACAGAAATTGGCACTAAATTCATGCTGAATGTGAATTCCAAATTCCACTATAATTTGGACATCCTAGTCCCTCGCTGAGAATTAAACCAGATAATTAGAGTGTGCATTGTTCCTAATCAAAATATCCATTTGTGTTCTAGCCCAAGAAAATGAGAGATTTTCACAAGTACAGCACTTCTGACTCAATGAGGAGTTGTAAAATGTCAGTGCCTAATGATGCTCCGGGTCTCCTACTAGGAGCATTTGTCTGATCTGTAATCCGCATTTGAGGTTAAGGAAGGACAAGTGTTCGCTCTGGGTAGTTAGTCTGCTTGCGCCAGTGCAGAGTTCAAGAGACACATTCATGAGGCAGAAGAATTTATATATGATGACTTCATTTGGTCTGGACTTTCGGAAGAGAATCCTAAGGTCAAATCTATTTTGAGTCTGAGAAATCTTTTCTCTTTAAGTGCCGGATCTTGCATGGCTCTGAGTATCTCTTGCAGTATGCCAAGTAACCTCATCTCTAGCACCTCTCGGGGAGGTACTCAGCATCCTGATGGGTCATGCCTGAGTCTGTTTCAGGAACTTTGTTTCCTCTTTCTTTCCATAGTCTCTGATTCTTGTTTTGTTTTCTCCTGCCTGCTGTACTTGTAGGACCATAACGCCCTGATTGATATATTGATAGGAGCAAAAAAAAAAGTTACTTCCTACAAACTGATTTTCTGTGACCTCCACTTCGCACTTTTTCCTTTTTTGAATGAGGAGAAAACATGTAGAAGGTGCCATTCAATGTTTGAATCTTTTCTGCTTCTGAGATCTCCTTCAGAGAGGTTAAACCTGTAATGATGCTAGGATTGACGGCCTGACTTAATTTGTAAGTGAGAAAATGTCCTTTTGTTTATTTTGTGCCATAGTTTTGGACGATGGTCTGATGCACCAGATTACAGAAGGGACACTGTAGGTGGTGTTCCAGACACCAAGTCCTAACTGCTTTTTCTGGGGAGGAGTGGGGATAGGATGGGGGCGTGGGCAAAGAGGAAGGAAATGTTAATGTTAAAGCGTACAATATGACCCCATTGTAGGAGGGCAGTGTCTTACTGCCATTGTTCCCTACCCAAACACCAGCACTGATGTATCTTCTACATCCTGCAACAAAGTAAAGTCAGTACAGCTTATTTCAGGCTATGAACCTAGCCCTATAAGTGAGTGGGAGTTTTGCTTTTGATTTCAATGGGAACACGCTGGCCTTAAGGGAGAACTTGGAAGAACTATATTTTGATTAACGGTCTAAAACACTTGAATAGTTGTTTTATTTTAAGGCAATCAATCACAAGATCATAAATATGGATTCAAAAATAAAATAAAGTCTAGGCTCGCAACTTTTTTTTTTTAATTGTAGCTGCTGTTTTGCAGCATGTGGTGGTGGAAGCAGCTTTGTTTTAGGTCAGAAAATGTTGTCAGTTCTGTTGGAATTTTATTTACATTGTACTTGATAAATGTTCTGATTGTCAAAAAATGAGAGTGCTGAACACGTAGACAAGGTAATAAAAACTCCCTAAGAGCTGTAGACTAACAGAAAATACTAATAAACATATTTTAAATGCTCTTTAAACAAACCTAACCAACAAAAGCAAGTTGCTTCGCTACATAGTACAGTGTCTTGCTGATCTCTTCAGTGCAATGATATAATGATAAATTAGGGAGCATCTGTGCCCATTGGCCACTTCAAAGACACCCTATTCATGTTTAAAATGCTAGTGTATTGCAGTCTACGCTGCTCCTCATCACTTTAGTTTTGGCTAAATTGCAAAAAAACTGCCTGTAAACAGCCCTCACAAGACGTCACAGCAATCAGAACGTAGAGGGAAAGCAGTAAGAGAAGAGTATTTTGGATGGAACATACATGTGGGAAAATATATCTGATTACAGAGCACTCTTGGTTGCTGTACATTTTAAATGGCTACTACCACTATGAGATTTTTCCTACATTGTAAAAGCAGTTACTTAACTCATTCCATCAACTCTCTCTCTTCCCAGACCAACTAATGAAGGTAAGCTTCTTCCCCATATGCCAACCAAGGATAGTCTCACTGATTCTGCTCAGACTAATGATGGCCTGGCCTTCGTGTTTTGAAAACCTGAAAGCTTTGACATGGTGCACACCATGAAATGATGCCACGCTTTGACTAAACAATCTCATTAAAAAACATGAAGGTAACTGAAGCAAATCTTTTCTTTGAAGAAGCACAATCGGTTAAGTGCTCATTTCCTCTTTTAAGCCTGACATTAAAGGGGCAAAGACAGGTGGTCTGATAAGGGTGAGATAAGGCTTGTTGAGTCAGTTTACCAACTGATTTGGCAAAAAACCAGTGCCTTCATGCAATTTTAAGAGCTTCTATCACTTATATTTGTTGTGTGAGAGGTCAGGTTTATAATTATCTAATGTAATCATGCAGTGGTTTTGTATGCACATGGTAAATTGATATATTTACATATTTTCCGTGAATTGTAATGTCACTAAGATAAGATCTCACCTACACGCACTGTTTGTGCACTCTCGTTCTAATGCTGTCTCTATGTAAATGGACCTCTTCTAATGAAAATGAACCTATGAAAACGGCAGCTGGTTTTCCAGATGAGGCTAGGCTGAGGCAATAGTCTAAATGTTGATATTATTATTCATTATTTGTATTGCAGTACTGCCTAGGAGTCCCAGTCATAGACCAGAAACCCACTGTGCTAGAAGCTGTACAAATACATTATAAAAAGACTTGCTATATAATGTTATGCATATAATTTTTCAGTACTTTTGCTAACATACACATTTCTCATATTTTTTTTTTTTTTTAAGATAAGTGCTTGCGTTAGGACCACGTTCTTGGCTTGAAGCTCCTGCATGTAGTGTTATAAACTAATTAAATTGTCTCAGTACTACGTGGGGGCACACATATTTGCTGATGAGGTACGATTATCTGTGTCCCCTACTCTCTCCTCCCATTTGTTGGAAGAATCTGTATTTTGAACTGGTCTTTAAAATCTGCTGCCAAATATTCCACATGTATGTAGGGAGGACCTGCCTTCTTCACAGGTGGATGTATAGTTTTGTGTGGACATTCCACTGACATCAATGGAATGCTCATAGAGTGATGATGTCAGAGCAGATTAAGGAGTTAATAAGAATGGCATTGCTGTTAGTTTAGGGTATCATTTGTTGTTCAGGCCAAAGTGCAGAAAACTCTTGCAATGACCAGATTTAGTGGTTAATTGAATTCTCTGCATTTCTCACCCAGCTCATCTTGAGAGACATTAAATGCAATATTCTGGTTGAGAAAACAACCATACAACTATCAGGAAAACAAACACTTGAGTTCGAAAGCAGCATTATCTGGGTATGTTGTACATATTGGGCTAGATTCCAGCAGTTCTACCCATATGAAGATTGTGGTGGGATTGCATGAGTGTAACTGTAATTAATGATATAAAAAGATATATTGTGATGTATGGGTCTGATCCTAAACCTGGAAAGCCAGCCACTGATTTAATTTTAATGGGCTTTAGATAAGGCCCTAAATATATGAGACACTTTACAAAGCATAGAAAAACTATACCTAACTTTTCTGGCAAGGCATCCACCCCTCCAAAAAATCATCCTCAGTTTTAAGACTATTAGGACTCCAAAAAAAATAAAGGCAATTTGAGAGTCAGCTTCCCTAACTGAGCCTTTTATAACTGGTCAGCCACAGTACAGTACATTTAGGACTATTTACATTTGAAAGAAATATGAGATACCATCTTCACTTGGCAAAACCTGGAAGCATCTATTCCCACCCCTTCAAGCTTTCCAACCTAAAGTATAGACGTAACACTTCTTTATCCAAGAAGTCTGGAATCACCTCTTTGTGATAAACACCATTAAAATCCTGGGCAAAAATCCGAAGCAGCTTCAAAACTTTCCCTTACTATCCATGTTAGCGGACGCCCAATGTTTTCCATGGATCAGTATGACTCCAACTTCAGAAGATGGGAATAAGAAGGATCCCAACACATCCACAGTGTTTTTTTTCCCATTAAAAAGTAATAATGAGCTTTCAGCAATTTGGGGATGAGTTCAAGTTTCCATCTACAGGCTTGTGAATGTGTGTGCAAATGAGACAAGGTTTTGATGTCAGTTCAGGAAAAATCTCTTCCACAACTGGAAAAAACCTTTCCTAACTAGTTAGTCTTTTAATCACTGTCTACACTAGAGTACATTTCTAAAATGGTATCAGCAGTGCTATAATACCGTTTCTTCTCCATTGGTGTAGAAGGGGGATCCACGGTCACAGATGTTAACACTGTCCTGAGGCTCTGCTCAGAGCAGGAGTAAAAGCAAAATTCTGGCCCCTTTGAAATCCAGTAGGATTAACTTCAATGAAGTCAGGATTTCACCTTGAAGGTTGTAATTACAAACGTAGTTGCCTGTTCACTCTAAGGCTCCCAGTATTGCCAATAAAACTTCATACCAAAAAGTACTACATACTAATAGCCTTTGTTTTTTTTCAAATATTATGCTATTTATACTAACTGTTGCACAATTTCTATCTAATACATGCATCATTAAATTCAGTACTAAAGTATGATGGATGCAAATAAAAATGAGCAAAATCTGAAATGATTTTTCTCTTTTAACTGTCTTTGTAAGATTCATTAGCAAAATACGTGCAGCACCATCCGTTTCCTATAACTTTACATGCTTTCTGTAATGTAAAAAAATGAAATAGTAATTCGCTAGCATAAATACCGTTCAGATTATTTTTCTTTTTATCATAATCATCAGGACTTGAAGAAGTCATTCAGGACCTACTATACTGAGAACTAAGCTTAGTAGCCAAGTTCATTGTAACATTGTCAAACAATTTGTAACTTTGCACCTGTTTCTGTGCTACACTTTTTCATTTCACTCACTTTTCTTCCTTTCTTTCATTCCTTATAATAGATCAGGTGATATTCAAGTCCTCCTTTCCTCCCAAACCAACACCACCTTTTATTCTTGACAACTGCCTGGAAAAGAGAGGGTGTTTGGACTATCACCAAAGTGCTGACACTCAACCCTGCTGAGGGCTCTGTTTTTTTTTTTTTAGATTGACTGTTAGGTACCTGGTAAATTGGAAGCTTTTCTTGGCTGCTAAATGGGAGTGGAGCAATCTCCTGCCCTTATTTCCCACCTGTCTGCTATGAGGATGGTGGCATTAGGTTTCAATTACTCTAGCACTCCTGGCTTCTGTATTTGGGCCCTCCTCTCCAGTGAATAGATTTCAATACCTGCCTCTGCTGCAGCTACTCAGAACTTTTCCAAGCAGCAATGGAATTAAATTGGTGGTGGTGGTGGTTGTGAGTTTTACCTCTGTCACCAATGTTACTAGTTACTGGCCAAGAATCTGGTTAGTGTGCTTGTGTGGGAAAAAGCTCTGAGAAGCAGATTTAGGAAGCAAGTGCTGCATCCGACTATGCTCAGCTGACATGTGGAAGGTTATCTTTATAATTTAAGGGCTAGATCTTTAATTAATAGAGAGAGAGAGCGAGAGAGAGACCTTAGTTTCTGCAGTTGATGGCACCCTCCAGGAAAGCTCTTTCTTGTCCCCAGTCAGTGGGCAAGTGGATTTTCTTTGGCCTGAAATTCTCTGTTACACTTTTTGCATCACTTTCTGAATGTTCTTTCTGAACCCTAGTGGTCCTGTAATGAAAATGTTCCTTTAACACATGACTAGAGCTGCACATTTCTTTTCTCATTTGGAAAAGTTTCTAAATATTCACACAAGCTTCAATATCATTTATTTTCCTTTGTAGCTTAATACAATCTTGGGTTTCATTTCTAATGGCTTCCTGCAGGGATATACAGAAGACCAGTGGGGCTGAAACATAGGATTAAATTAAGCTACAAAGGAAAATATATAACTGTGTGAATACTTAGTTTGCTTGGAATGCAGTGGATGGACATGCAGCTCTAGTGCTGCTTTTTAAAATAAAACAGTAAATTGCTAATGTTATAAGGAGGAGGTTGATGTGGTAATGGATCTCCAATGTCTTGGTTACTAGGAAATGGAATGCATGCATGCAAGTTTCTTCCTCAAACCTTTCCACAGAAGCTGTGGACTGATAACTTCTCGTGAATTATGTGCAGGTTCTATCCCTCCTACAGACAGAGTGGTGGTGAGATGCCGCCGCAACCCTATAGGCACCCCCTTCCACTGTTCCAAAGCCACTGTGGAGTGTTTTCTGCTGGATTGGAATCCACATGATGGGGCTGATTCAAGCACATCATCCCCCCACCAGCTCTGCAGAGAGTCACTGGAAAGGTAATAAAAGCTGGGTTTGATTGACCATATCTGCAACCTCCCTCCTCAGTTGAGTCTACCCCTCCTCAAGAGAGGGGGTCTTTAGGGACCGCTATGTCCAGCAGAGGCATGGTAGTCTGTCAGGGTATGTGTGGAGAGGAAGAATCCAGAGCTGGTTCAGAAGCCCGGACCTCCTTTGGGGCACCCCTAGGGATTTTGAGGACTGGAACCTAGCACTGTTGTCTCACCTGTCAACAGAAGAGTGTTGGGGAAATTCCAGGAGGGGAACCTTGTGGATTTTCCCTTCTCCTTACCACTGGCCTGCAGGGTTTTATTGCAAGGAGGGATAATCCAGTCCTTTACAGCTACACCTCTTCTAGGCATTTACCTCAACCACATCCCTGTAACAGTTGAGCAGCTCCCAAATATTTAAAGATACTTTCTCCTTTCCCAACCTATAGGAAAAATAGTTTCGTGGCTGTGTGTCTGCATGAAGAGTGTATAGAGGGAAGAAATTAGTGTTTCATTTAGCTCTAATGGTGGAGAGCTCGGGTGATTGCTGTTTCTTGTGGGAGTGATTTCTGTAATCTAGGGCTCACTCCTCTTGTGACATTTCCTTCCCCTGGTATCACAAGCCTCCTCAGCTATGAGTTCTCACATTCAAGATTCTAATGGAATGTAACTGATGTAGTAGGTCATGGATGCAGAGTTTTTTTTTCGGGTACTTAGGGCAAATCTCTTGGAAGGTGTTGGGTATCAGGTCAGAGATCATGTTCTGAACTAAACAGACAGGTTGCATGAGCAGTGGAGGAGACATCTAAGGGACCCCAAGGTTGCAGACTGATTTAATCTGAGGATAGAAGCCTATTATAGTGAGGGGTGTTATAGAGGAGGCAAGTTCTCTAGAGTGTTTACAACTTCCAACCAGAATCACCACAGCCTCGCCTGGGTTCAGCTTTAGCTGGGTTCATCTAAGTGCTCATTTCAATGAGGCGTGTAGAGAGCTGGGAGTTGCTGCTGATTACATTTGATGTCAAGGAGATGTAGAGCTGCGTGTCACTTCCATAATCTTGGCTCATCAGCCTATTTTGACTCTGCGATTTCCCAACAGACTGACTGAGGACTTCAAGATTTGGCTAACAGTTAAACATTTCCAGGAAGAGTAGATACCTACAGAATATTTTAGTGTGGGATTCTCTTCTTTGTCAGTAATTCTGTGTACCCTAAAAGTGCCCTGACAGTGATGCTAGCAGACTACCAGTATGTTCATCCCTGTGTGTTTTAAATACACAATGGAAGTTTCTTGATCACAACTGTTGTAGATGGTCTTTAGTGAAATTTGCTATTTTGTACTTTCAAGTTTAGGTGAATGATGATGGAACGGATCTGGGTGAAATCTGAGGTTTAGATTCCTGTAGAGTCCTGAAGCTTATGGTTTATTTTGTCCTAAAATGAAACTTATTTAAAAACAAAATAATAGGAGGAGAAATATCTTGAGCTCTCCCTCCCCGCATTACCCAGGCTTTTCCCTATAAAAGGGAGGCAGGGGACTCTGGCTAAAAATACTCTGAACTGTGCAGGTATCTCAGCATATTCACACACTGGAGTCTTTGTCAATGAACCAGATCTTTTGCTCAATGCAAACTACTCTGTGAAAAGAGGTTGTGTCCTATGGAATGTTTGCTACATACTGTAAATCTATACAAACCAGTACTAGATACATTTAGGTGGATGGGAGATTTTTTTGTACACACCTAAGATTTCTTTGTGAAATAGGAGGAGACTTCATATCTTACAAACTTTATAAACTCCTAAAGTTATATTTAAATCACCCAAAACAAGTATTTTAGTTTTAGAGTCTGTACCTGCATAGTAAACAAGTTATTCCATAAAACTACTACTATGCCTGTATTGTCTTAAAACAAACAAAAACCACTTAAGAGTAGATACAGTAAAAAAAAATATTAGTGTAGTTAGTGGTGGTTTGCATTTTTAAATAGTTTAAATGAGGCCGTTCACCTCATTTGCCATCTTTATAGTATACTCACTCTAAAGGGCCATTCTATCATGTTTATCGAATAAGTTTTATAGTACTTACAATGCTGTATTCAGTAGGATAAAATATGAAGCTGTTTTGTGTATTTTCCCCTCAAGGTTAAAGCTTTGAATCATGGGATAATGTGTGATAGCTGTAAGGCTTATTGAAACAGTTCAAGAACACCACAAAAGACTGTGTGATATTTGCGTAGAATTTAACACAGTGTTCTTTTGGCTTAAGTGCAAAGATGAAGATATCAAGGAAACTTAAACTTCCCTGTGTTTCAGAACTGTAGTATAAATTATACCCCACCAAAAAGACTATTTTATAAGATGCTAAAGTTATTTTCACAGTTTTTCTCTGTACTGACTTTCTCTTACACATGCATATCACACAGTTTAAAGGAATTTGAGGGACATGCACTTCTAGTTAAGAACTTTCAATTCTTCAGCTAAAATTAATTCTTTAAGTAAAAAAAAATAGTTGAAGTGACTGATATTGTGGAAAGTTACAGTATTTTAAACTGGAAAATCTATTTCACATTTAAAAATAACTGGCTATTTAAACAGAAATCATTATTTCAATGTTTTTAATGAAAGCTATAGACTCTTACAGTCATTAATGTGTATTGATAAAATATAAGTTGCTTGTTTTTTCAGTTCATATGACCCATGATGAGCTATTAATGTGGGAAGTTCTACAATGAGAATTAAGCTTGTCCTCAAACTAATGACAGTTTCTTGTTTAATTGTTGGGTATAAGGTTATACAAACCTTCTCATACTTCCAGTAGCAAGCAAGTTAGATTTGTACTATTTAGTTTCACAGCAATATTTGATAATCTGCATTTATAACCTATTCATTTCAACTGCGCTCAGCGTAATGGTAATTTTCACAGTATTTCAATGTGAATGTGATCTTATGTATTAGATGTGACTGATGAGGAATATATAAGGAGAGGAAGGAGTTGTACTGGTAAGGTACAAGAATTTAATAAAAACAAAACTATATATCTCTCTTATAAATGTGGCTGTATCTGTTAATGTGACAAGTATTCACAAAAGGCCACTTGATTATTCTGCAGCAGCATTAAGTTGTTACAGGTCTTATATACAGCAGCTTATACATTTAAGCACATTTGTGCTCATTGGTGTTATTAACAGCCAAATTTCCCATAAAGCATACATTTGTAAGAACACTCCATTTTAAGTTCTAGGACTAGATACTTAGCTGGTAGAAATCACCATAGCTCCTTAAGTTTCTTAATTTTTATGATTCCTTAAATTTTCATTTTCCCTTGCTCGTAAGATGAATCTATTTATCTTGCCGTTATCACAGTTTTATTTATTGCCTTTTGATTATTTCTGCATCTGAAAAACGTGCTAGTTCTAGATATTTTAGATATTTATACAGCTCCCATTTCTATAGAACCTGAGCACCTCATAATCTTAAAGATATGTATCCTCACAAGACTCCTGTAATGTAGGGAAGTGCTATTATCCCCATTCTTCAGATGAGGAAGTGAGAGAGTAAGTGATTTGCCCAGTGACACTGTAAGTCTGGGGTAGAGCAGGACTTGATCCCTGGTTTCCAACTCCTAGGCTAGTACCGTAATTACTGGGTCGGTCAGCCTTCCTCTGATTACTGCTATGTATTAGATCAAATGAGTGTCAATAACTGCATGTTGTGTTATTGGGAAGGAATTTGTTTTATAAAAATGAATATTTAGGGTATAGTCTGACTGGATTTCCATAGCCCTGGAATATTTCTTCCTGACTTCCTTTTTGTTCTCTTAATTTTCTCTGTTAAAAATACACTATTAATAAAAGTGCTGTTCCTATTGGCATCCCTTCTTACCAGTTCAAAGGATATCACGGGACATTTTCTTAGTACTGGTGAGTTGTACTGGATTACACACTGAAGTCGTTTACCCATGTTACAGACCCAGCATGGGTGGCAGTATAGCAAACTTCTCCTCGTTGTCAGGACAATGTGTCTCAGCTCAGGCAAGAAGGAACCACATCCGTGTGTGAGGGGGTCCTTCAGCCTCAATGACTGTTCAGTCCTTGGCTCTCAGCTGAGATTGCCAACAAAGGTTCCAGTGATGTTGGTGGATTTCATAAGGGGCACATACATCTACTAAGAACTCAGCTATGACCATCAACTTAATTTGAAATGCCACTGTGAATAGTCAGCTTCAGTCCCTACCAGCTTGGGTTGAATAGGAGCAGGCTGCCATTACCAGTTACCTTTTCTACCGCTTCTGTTTCAAGAGGCTGTTTGAGGTGCAGTTTGGACTAAAAGATCTCTGAAATGTAAGACTCTGAACACGAGGCTGCAGAGAGAACCTAGCAATACTACACCTCAGCTGGTGTAGACTGTCATAGCGCCTTTGATTTCAGTCAAAGATTATTGCTTTGTTTTTACCAGTTACATGATACAATTTTATATACCCTTTTCTTACTTAAATTGCTTCAGTTAGAAAGGATCTTGTTTGGACCACTTCTAATCTCTTCCAGAAAGGCATCCAGGAATTGATCCTCACTCTAATTTGATCTTGACTTTTATAATGGGGGATGTGAAGAAGTGTGTTTGCATAGTATTCTGTATTGGTGATGGAATGTGTTCATACAGTAATGTCAGGTTTATTTATAAAATGCATTTACCACCACCCTGCACATTGTCTTGAAACCAAGGACTTACGATACGTTGAGAGAGACTGACAGGTAGATGGAGGTCTCCCTTCCAGCTTTGACACTAAAATATTTCACTTGGCCTCTCAACACTTGTAACATTGTTCCTCTATGGGCTTGAATTCTTTCCTTGGCAAAAACAATGCGATATTTCACAAATATGGAAAACAAAGGTAATTTTGAAAATTTGTGTTTCTAACATGTAATCATAGATGGCTGTTAATTCTTAGACTGAGTAAAAAACAAAGTGCTGTCTCTGATCTCCTGGATCCCTTCTTAAGATGCTGTCTGAGCATGTTTTCAGTGGATTTGATGTACATTTGCAAGTGACAGCATGGTGTTCCTACTGATTCAATAGTTTTGTTACAACCTTGTTGTTGTCTAAGCTATTTTTCAAATATTTTGAAAGGGTTTTTACAATCTTAAAATATTCCACTAGTTTCTGTATACATGGATTATCAAATGAAGCCTATTATGAATCATTCATTCTTCTAGGGTTTTTTTTAACATTAGCTTATTACAACCTCCCTATTTCTGAACTGCCAGTTGTTCAAAATGTTGCATCACTCTTATTATCTTAGTCATTTTACAACCTTGTGTGTAGAAAATCTTTGCTGGCTTTCTATTTGCCACTGGATTGATTGTATGGTTTTACTATTTGTTTTTTCTGGTTGCTCTCCCTCTTCAGTGATTTACTTTAACTTTTTAAAAGAGTGCAACTGAGCATTAAGCAACTCTGCTGATCCAGTGTGTTTTTGATGTCCGAGGATGCAGAGAAACCTCTAGAAATACTGCAGATTCTCAGCTGCAGTAAATTGTCACAGCTCCATTGTATTTAATATGACTCTTAAGAATTTACACCAGCTACAGATTTCCTCCTTCCAGAAGACAGAGCAGAATGCTCTTCTTCTACTAACCTTTGCAGCTTTAACGTTTGTCTAGTTCTTAGGAGGGAATAAGATTTTTCTAATAAGTCTTGTTAACAACAGAAATGCAGAAATGTCAGAGGGCAATTGGACAGAGGCAGAGATGGTAGAGTAGGGGGAGAGAAGAGATTAGGAAGTTCTGTGCTTAGAGGTGGTAACTGAAACCTGGGAGCAGTTGGGGTTGCCAAGAGGCAGAATACAGAAGAGAGGACTGAGGAGAGAATCCTGAGCGGTGTCAGCAGATTGGAGGATGAGGTACCATAAAAAGCAGAAATTAGAGAAGCAGTCAGCAAGGTAGTTGACCAACCTAGTTGCAACAGTGAAGTTAGCGGAAGTTTAGGTATTCACTCTGGTCCTGAGTGAGTGCAGAGTCACAGAAGCCAAGAAAAGAAACAGTTGAGGAGGGGAGAGTGCACGAGAGGGTCAATGGCAGAAAATGGGTAAAAAAAATAGAGAGAGAAAAGTCATTTTGATTTGTCTTGGAGGTTAGGGTGTTTTTTGATGGAGTAGAGTGGATGGAGGCCATCTCTGGTGTGGAAGTGATAGTGTGAACAAACAATACTACTTGGGATGCTGGAGGCAAATGGGAGGAGGGAAAAGGGACAAGAGTGAGAGACAAGCAGCATCTATGGAAGGGGGAAATGCATAACATGTTTGAAGGCTCGGGGAAATGAATTGGAGAAGAGGAGGCAATTAAAGAAACCAGAGATTATAGGAGGCCTGAAAGAATGGAGGAAAGGGGTAGTATGAGAAGTTAGTTATGTGCTGTCGAAAATTCACTTGCCTTAGCAAATCCCTGCAATAGCCTTCAATTCTTAATGGAATTATATCAGAAGTGAGAGGCTCCAGTTTTACAAAAACAAGCTAAAATATATATAAAATATATACGTATAATTTAGCACTGTGTTTAATAATAATCTGTTTTCACAGGGGTATAAAATTAAGTGGCTTACCTATGTGATAGTGTCAAAAGTGGATCAGTGTCTTTGAACTGATCATATCTTATATGTATATAACAGCAGTCTCATGATTCTAGGATGATCAAAGGTAAAGATGGAGGAAAGGAAAGGCATTATCTTTTAATTTGGGGCAATTTTTAGGAGTAACTGATTCATGTGCTAGAGTAGGGTAGCAACAATAGGTCATTAACACTAAATTTTATATGGTACATTTTGCTTTTATTCTTTGTAAAACAGAGATGGTAAACAGCCCAAAGGTTGTGCTCTCATCTTCTAGGCATAATAGAAAGCTTGTTTGGTTTTAGATTCAAAATTGTAAAATCTCACTTCTGAAGAAGCCCCTACATTCCCATCCTGACCAGTTTAAGCCTGGTTTGAGAGTTAAAATCAATATTTTTTAAAGAAACATTGATCTTTGCCTATCATAGTCTAGTGCGTTGCTGAATTAAATCCAGCTAGATTAAGCAAAAGACTTCAGTCCTGCATACAACTTTTCAGGAAATTTGTGCAAATGTTCAGAATTACAAGAAACGATTTGTAAGCTAAAGTCACATATGGTTTGGATTGATTGCCCTCCTGTTATGTAATTGTGTGCAAGTGACTAAGAGAAGCAACATTATAGGGCTAGATTCATCGATTCAAATGGCCGGCCCAGCAGCTAGGCAACAATGTTGTTTGTTGACTCCGTAAAGCTGAGTACAGGAACCAACTTAAGTTTCTCATCCTGTAGAAATGCTTGGGTTCGGACGGAGGAAAGGGTGCCAACTCCTAGAGAACGGGCATTATGAGATGGGAGCATAGAGAGAGTAAGAAATGGCAGCTTGTTGGAGTGGAGGCCCTCGTAATAGATATAGGTTAATTTTTCCTGGAGGCAAATGGCTCCAAATGCCAGTGGTTGTGCACACACCTCTACACCTCTAAATAAATACATTTAAATAAATAAATGTGTCAAGATCAGTTGTTTCAAAATATAGATGTTATGTTCAGTAATCCACCTGATCCAGCCAGACATTGCCTTCTGAGCTCTCCACCACCCATACACGCCTCCTCCTTCGGAGCTCCCTGGAAAACCAAAGTAAGCAGGGCAAACACAAAATTGCCATTGTTTGCCAAACGAGTAAGGCTCAAATTTTCAAAAGCGTCTGCCAGTTTTCCAACGTGAATCACCTTAGATGTGTTTTTCAGAGTTGCGGGGTATCCACTTTTGACATCCTTCGGAGGCAGAGGCGGAACCTCGCACTTCTGAAAATCACGCCCCAGACGTTCCAGAAATAAAGGCATCCCAAACGGGAACCCATGGTTTTTCCTATATCAGGTGTCAGGCCATTGATACGAGTTCCAGAGTTTCTTATTACTCAAATTAACTGGATGCAAGTTAAGCCAATGGATTGCTTAGCCCATTGCTTCTCACCCAAGACTGCTTATTAGATTCTAGTGTGTATCTGTAAATGTCCTTTCTGCAGTGACTACACGTACATTGAGCTAATTCCCTTTTCTTATGATACTTGTCTCTGCTAGAAAGTTTCTTGAGAATGTGTATGGTTTTTGGACTCCATTTAATAAACTGGGGAACTCTCTTAACTCGCAGATTTTGAGACTCCGATGTGATGCCATCATTGGAGTAAGGAGCACGGAACCTCAACAGCCCAAATGGCTGTTGTCTGAGAATACAAAACAAAGAAATACATTTAAAAAAAAAAAAGAAATCCGTCTTTCCTCACTGCCTCCGGTTTTCTAACCTAGATCTCAGGACAAAGAATTATGCTTGTAGAACATTAGTCAGGCCTGTGGCTTCTCCTCATTAACTTAATATTTTTCTGCTCTATCCTGAAGAGTCTTGACAGTTGCAATGAGTCAGCAGGAACTGGGCAGCATCACTGCAGGGTCCTAATATTAGCTACTGGGGCTGTTCAACAGAAGAACCCCACCACACTTTAGAGTATCTTTAAATAACCTAAGGTGTTATCCACATATATTTCTTTAGGGGCATTTTGTCCTGCTTTGTCAAGGGTGTAAAATAGAGTTCTGTACATGAGCTGACGGGGAGCACTCTCTTGTAGTTTTTAAAATAGAATTAGAAATATTTCAGAACTGTGCGCCATAAAATATGCCATAAAATATGTCTGTTCTTAGGAGAGGCAGAGAAATCTATTTCTAATACTGGGCCTGCATCTCCTCTCATTTGATTTATGTCAATAGAATTACTTCTTTGGGTTTTTTTAATGTGTATGTTTCAATTTGGATTTTCATCATCAGGAAAAAAAAAAGAAAAGGATTCCAGTCAATGGAAACACTGAGAAATGAAACATTATCCTGTCTCAAATTGCATTGTAATGCTTTGAGACCCTAACGGCGAGATATTTAGGTGTCTAAAATGTAGATAAGTACTTTTGAAATCCCTCCAATGCGATTTAGGTGCTCAGGCACTTTGGAAAATGTTCACGCTCAGGCCGCTGGCCTGCCTGAGCTGCGGTCCACGCTGCTATTTGTAGCACGCTACCCCGTGTCTGTCCACCAAGGCTGGGAGGCACGCTCCCAGCTGCAGTGAAGACATACCCTAAGCCATAGGTGTCAAACTCTTGGCCCGCGGGCCAAATCTGGCCTGCGGGCTTGTGTTATCTGGCCTGCCGGCACAGGCAGTGTTTTCTGAGCTAACACCAATATAAATGCTAAGTAAACAACAAAGACATTTCAGGCCTTGGTAAGACAAAACCAGTTTTTCCTCTCAAGTGTTGTTTCTCTGAATCATCGTCTGTATTGTCATGCGTGGTAATAGGAATTTCAACCATGAATTTTTCTTAGTTATTTAAAACAACACAACCTATTTCAGCAGTCCCTTATTGTCTCTTACACTCTCTCAAGTATATTAACCATGAAACAACTCCACTTCATCTGCAAAGGGAATGGTGGCGTTGTACACAATTGGTGCATGTACGGAATATATAGCAACAGTAACTGCAAAGCTGAGATTTAAAGAGGTACCAGTAGTTCAAAACGACTACAAGCTTCTAAAGAACAGTAAGAGAAGTCTTTTCACGTCTAGATACTAGTTAACAGCTAGTTAACTAACAGGGATTTGTTGTGGCCAAGTTAAAATCATTTTTCTCATTATAAAAGAGCCCCACTCTTGAGTTTTGCTCTGTCTGTAAAGCCTGTCATGGCTTTAGAATTATAAACTTACTGAAGCACCTCACTGGAACATAACAGGCTTTACTGCCTATTTTGTCATGTCCCTTTTCCACCCCAAATGGGGGGGGTTTTCAGTTCACCCAACCTGTGTGTCACTCAGAGTCCATATGCTGCTACGGGCTGGTTTTCTCAAGCTTTTCCTTTTTTTTTTTTTTTTTTTTAAACCATTTTTCCTTCAGAGGGGGTGTGTGTGTGTGTGTGTGAGAATGAGAGATGGTTTGACTATGAGCCCTGAGCAAGGGCGTGGCGGTATTGGAGCAGACCAGGAAGCAGATGGCAATGCAGAGTCACCAGTGTTTTGAATGGAGACACAGTCCATATGGCCCTCTGACATGCATCTGAATACAAAGTTCATAATAAACTGCACTCAGGCTGTGCTAGTGGCTGCTGCCTTCTCCATTTCCCCAAGAAAGGACTTCTGCCTGCACATCTTTCCCTCGTTCCTGCTGATACCTTGATTCTAATAGTACCTTATTGCCTGAGACGTATCTGACTCAACCTTGTCGGAGGTGGCAGTGGCTAAATCCAACACTGAAGGTCTCATTACTTTTGAATCACACAGGTCCAGGGCATCTTTAACGCCAGATCTTGGGAGTTTATTGTTGTTAGCATGGCTTCGGGGATAGCAGAGATTAGATTTGGTCAAATACTTCCATCCAAATGAACCTTCAATGAAAATAGGAAAAAGAATTATGAAAACTCTCCTGAAACCTTTTTCAAACTCACACTCAAGAGGTGATGGTGTTGGTGACATTTTACGGAGCACCGTATTAGTATGTAGTGCTCAGAGTCTTTCGAGTTGTTCAGGAAGGATATATAACTATGTAAATTTTAAAGGTTTGTCATCTGATATTAAAGGCCCAAGTAGCTCCTTTCCTTCCTTGTTCCAGACACAAACATCATAACTACCTTCTCCTATCTCTGTCTGCATTACTGACCTTATCCTTCAGAATTCATTTGGCTGCTAATTTATTTTGGCTTCTCATGAAGATGAAGGCAAACCGGCTTCTCTTCAACCCTGAAAATCAGGATAATGAAGAAGATACCTTGCCTGTGCATGGGAAGCCCCTAGTTTAATAGGATGTCAATGTAATATTAATTAAATCGATTAAACCTCTTGTTAAACTCAGATTTCTTCCATGGAAGATATTTCTGGGAATGAAGGCGCTCAAGACTCTAAGGTTAACTAGCCCTACGCTGAGAGTTTTTGAGGATGGGGTGGTCACCCTAGGTAAGGAAACCTCCTATTCCACACAAATATACTGCCTGAATTCCACCTTGTTTAATTAATCATCAATTTTTTACCCTTTGGCTTTTCGATGGAGCAGATAGAGGAGCTTAAGAATAGAGATGCAAAATTTTCATGCAAATAATTTTTTTTAATTGAAAAATGCAGATTCAGGTTGACTGAAACAGTTTGTGTGAGTTTGGGTTGATTTTTGAATTGTTTTGGTTGAGTAATTTTTAAAAATTGCTAATCTTGAAATTGATTGCATTCGCGTTTCTGAAATGAAACATTTAGATTTAATTGCAGAAAGAAGTGTTTAGAAATTTCCTTCAATGTTGTTTTAAAAAAAACAATTTAAAAAACCCTCAAATGAATTGTCAGTTCTTTCCCTGATAATGTTGGTTTGGCCACTAAACCAAAAAAATTGGTATTTTTGTACAGTTCTGCTTAGGAGGCGCGTCTAGCTTTGTTTCTTTTGACCCCTAGTACAGTAGATCAAGCTGTCTCCAAAGGTGCTATGTTTAAATGGCTAGCTGAATACCTTTCTTGGTGTTTCTCTATGACAGATTTGTAATTTCAAAGTTATGCTAATGTACACATTATCAGTGTATCATACAGTATGATACACTGGCATGCTGGCATCTGTAGTCAGCCTCAGCTGTGTTTTTATTCAGGAGATTAGGACGGTAATAACATAGGGTTCCACATCTTTACAAAGGACTGCTATTTGTAATACAGCCTTGAAGTTGAATCAAGGTGTGGCTAAATGGCGTTTCAAAACCTCTTTCCATGCTGAAGGTGCCCCAACTTCCCCTCAAACTAGATAATTTTTGTTAGGTTGACTTTATACTTGCTTCTGGGTTTGTGATATTTTTATTCCGCTCATAGATTTCAAAGAAAAAAAGTTGTTGCTTAGCTAACTCTTCCATGTGGGGATCTCTCACCATTTTCTACTCTGTAATCTGATTGTTACCTTTGTTGTTTTTACTCACTAGTCTTTTATACAGACACTGTTGGAATATTTCACTCTCCAGTGAGAATATGAATACTGTTTCTCAAAAAATATAGCAGGAAGGCAAGTCAGCAAGGGGCTGTGGAAAGTTCTAAATAGAAGCTCTACAGTGAAGCACAGAGCTGGATGGCCATAGGTTTAGGACCAATGGTGGTATTCTGATAAAATCCCTTGCTTAGTGGCTTCAGATTTGCTATTGTCCTGTGACATGGTGTCAAAACCAACTCCTTTTGAATCAGTATAAATAGGAGGAAAAACCAAATGCAAAACACCGATCATCTGCAAGATGTTTGGTAAGCATGAATGAAAAGAGCTTTAGCAGATTTTGAACAGCAGTGAAGCTTACTCCAGAGAGCAGCAAAGTGCAAAAGGTCGGTTTATTAATTCATGTGAGGCTGAAAATATTTATAAATGATTTGTCTTAATGGAAGAGAAGTCATTCTCCATATGCATGGTTCCTACCTTTATCTCTTTTGCACTGCACCCACAGCATAAAGGCAGAAGGAAAAGCTGCTTTGATGGGGAATTTCCTAACACAGGGAAATCCCTAGGTGGATAGCACGGTATAGCCCATTCTGTGCTATCCACTTCCAGCTCTGTCTTCATGTGGAAGGGATGTGCTGGAGGTGAGGAGAGATATGGCCAGAGTGTGATACATTGTGGTAATCTTGGGCCAATGGAACAATACTCAAGGCTGGTGCAAGTTAGAGCAGCCCTGTGGTTGCACTGGCCAAACGGGTTCCTCATTGCTTCTTGATCAGGAAGGTGGAAAGTTGGGGACTGTGCCTTCTCTCAGGCATCCCAAGCAGAAATGAGCCTATCTGAGACAATAACCTACAGTCTCTAATTTAACTGGTGTAACAAAATTCTCATCACTAGATGCAGCTAGTGGATTATGGCAAGTTCCACTCTGCCCTGCATGTATGATATTGACAACTTTTAGCCACAAGACCTTCTAGCATTGTTAGGGAAGTCAGTATAGCTTTCCCTAAATTGTGTTGCTTAAGGACACTTACTTTGTATTAGTAAAATGATCACAGCAGCTCACATTATCAGTCTGTTTTCCCTTGCCACTCAGAATGTGGCCTTCTTGAGCCCCACCCATTTTGCATGGAAAAATTTTGCCTCTTTTTTTTTTTTTTTTTTTTCATTCATAGTCAGAGGTGTTGGGGACCTCAGGTGATTGGTTTAATGGAAGATGCTGTTTTAAGATTGTTGCTTTAGGTCCAGCTGAGTTTAGGAGCTCGTTATTGCCTGGTTGGTGTAGCACATGTGAAATAAATCAGACCAGTTCCACCATCAACTTTAGCTCTGTTGAATTTCCACATAGAGGTCTGTGGTTGACTGTATATGGGGACTGAGTAACCCGTTCATCTGTAGAGGTGGCCCCTATGGGGTAGGGTCAAAGCACATTGCCAGAGCAGTGCTGGAAAGCATGCATTGCCAACACTCATGCTGTACTTGCTGCGTAGATAGACAGAAAATGTCAGTCTCTCTTCTGTCAAACTGGAAATGTAAATGAGTACTTAATTCATTTTAAATGTGTGGAATATAATTGTCTCCACATTAGATTCTGATGTATTATTTGTAGTGTACGTAATTTATATATGATCTATTCCCCACACCCCCCACCCCGACTCTTGCACATTTAAAAAAAGGGGGGGGGACTGAAAAGGCTACAGGAGTTATAACCCTCCCTGGGAAGAAAGAAATCTGAACGAATTCCAGGGACAAGAGCCCCCCCAACCCAAAAAGCAGATCCTCTTCTCCTCATCACCCCTGCAGCAGCAACGTCAACATTTCACCCCTCCCCCGTTTCAAACTAGATTTCAATGAATCAAAGCTATAGAGAAGAATTGAGCCAGAGCCAAGTCAAGGCTCTGGCTTGAATCCACTAGCTAAAAATGAGCAAAGCTTTTGAGTCTGACTGGAATCTCTCTTAAAAAAACAAACAAACAAAAATCCTTCCCAAAATCCTCTTTATTTTTTTTAACCATCCCTTTTCTTATTTCCAGTTTTTCTAGATTTCTTTTCTCTCCTTTCCACTGAGATACTTTTTTTCTCTTTCTTTTAGATGTTTTCAATCAGTTGTGGAAAGTATTCCTTTTTGTGGTGTTTTCCTTGAGACAATCAGGGGCAATGTTCTTGTGGCAGTGCCAGGTCTAATACCACAGGAAGAACTGTGTCCGCTGGAAATACCACGGAAAGTACAGAACCCGCAGGATTTTCTAAAAACACAAAATGGTTTTGAAAGCAAGTCGAATGCTGCAAGGTCAGCTCAAATCAATATTTTGCTTTGTCTTGTCTGTTTGTTTTTGTTTCTGATGGAAGCTGGGGAATCTGAGTTACAGTTTAACCAGGTATTGCTGCTTTACCCTTCTATTTACAAACACTTCTGTATATTAGTGGGGATATTATTAGTGCATCACCTCATACTCCTTTAGTGACACATAGTTAAACCAATAACGGACAGGAGTCAGTCAAGCTTGAGTTTTTGTTGACACCGTGACTTCTCATTTTTGCAATTTACGCGTTCCAATGACATCTTAAAATACCTATGTATGTCTCTGGTCCCGCAAACATTTATGCGTGTGAGTTAGTTGTATTGAAACAGACAGGGCTACTGTGAGGCTTTGCAGGATCATGGCTATTAAATATAATCAAGTATGCCAAGATCAAAATGGCTACGATACACTTGATGTTTTTCAGTGGGTAATGAAGATGTACAGTAAAAAAAAAAAGAGAGCACTTATTCCAAATCTGTGTATAGTGTGGTTGTTTTTTGAACTTTCTTGGCCACTGTGATCAGAGTTTGGGAAAGATTGACTTTATACTTTCACCAGTCCAGAGTATTTTGATTTTGTTGAGGCTATCAAAGAGCCATAAACAAGCATATTGAGAACTAGAAACAGATTTTACCTGGAAAAAAATCTAGATGCACAATATGTGAATTAAAAAGAAGAAATTAGAAGAGGTTGGAAGACAAGTGGTAGAGTAATCAGGCTTTGGAAACACTTTTATGTTTGAAGACCCTTTTTCTTTTTGTCTAATGATAATAGCCAGCTAAAGATATTATGAAGTAAATGATTTCCCAGTGACAATGAGTTAACAGTGGCTGTTACACGAAGGATAGCAGATGGCCCCTGGAGTGGATACACTCACGGGCCTTGGCTGACGTTGTAAGCCATCAGAGTGTGGCTCAAGTGGTTTGTGAACAGCATCAGAACTGCAGGCATGAGTTCTCTCCAGGGCCAGCACTTGTTGTTGGTGAGACAGGGTACACAACTTAACTCTCAAACATCGAGCTTTGAATGCTCAGCTTTAAAATTAACTTCAACCATTTCATTTTCACTGTAAGTTTTACCACCTTCGCTGATGGTAACAACATCTTATTACAGGATTATGTTGGGTAGAGGTTTGAATTCTACTCTTGTTAACTGGTCAGTCACACACTGTCCTATGCTCGGACGTGGCATTAGATCTGTTCTTTGTATTGCAGCCTGGGAGAAATCTTTAAAGAAACAGTACCTCACTTTACAATATGTATGACCCTGCCAGCCCCTCCCACTAAAACACATTCACGAAGGGGATATTTTTATAGTTTACTGCATGCTGCTTCTGAGGCGTAATTCCCTCAGGGGAGAGGTTTGTAGTCATGTGGAAAGGATAAGAAGCCAAAATAACAACTGCATAGATGTCCCAAGACTCAGGGAAATCTGGATCCATCCCTGTAGTTGGGACATCTGTGCAGAGAACTAACCCTTCTGCTACTTTCCTTAAATTTGGCAGGATGGTTTACTCAGGAGCTGTGCTGCCATTGGCTCTCTGGAATTTGCTGGCGGATCAGTCTCCAGCCCCAGGGACATCAGTTACGGACTGGGAGTCATTGCTGCTCTTACTGTCTTTGGCTTCTGATAGGAACTGCACCTGAAATAGGGCAGATTTCCCAGGGACTCATCAAATGGCCATTCCCTGGCTCTGACACAGGCCAGCCCATCAGTTCCTTCCAATCCCCAGAGGAACCCACCATGCTATGTTCACACAAAGGACCCTTCTGCACCCTCGGAGACTGGGCTCACTAACCGTATCTGGCCAGTATTTGTGCTCATTTGATCCTCGGTGGAAAGGATGATTTGTCTCTTCAATATTTTATTAAAACCCCATTTAGCTGTTGTGTATCTTCTCCACACTTTCTTTCCCATAAGCACTGATTAGCAAGACATGTGTACAAGCAGCTTCTTCCTTTCTAATTAGCTTATTCCTAATGCCAGTTGATTCACTGTCATAATCCAGTTTTACGTGACCTCACAGTCTGCTCGCTCTCTCCTGTCCAGCTGCTACAATTTGACCACTCCAGACAAAGCCCGCAAACAGTGCTCTTTGCAAAAATGCATTTATTATAGATTTCAGGTTGGCCCCATGTCAGCACTAAGTAACCCCCTCCTCTCCTCCATCCCAATGCACAGAAAATAAGACATTCTCCATTTCGCCCTGCCCAGTCCACCCCTCAGAGAGTCTTAGAAACAGGCCTTGCAATCTGCCTTGAAGGTCAACACACTGGCTCTGTTGGACAAATGAAACAGAATGTCCGACGTTTTCCAAGTCCGTATGTTATGGAGCAGAGATGGTCTGAATGTGTGAAAATAGGCCATGCATTTCTTATGCAGCTTTCTTTAGGCACAGATAATTCTTGGTCCTTATGATTTTCTAAATAAATCCATAAACAGTGAGGATTCAGCCAGACTGGAATTGCATGTTTCACCCAAGCAGATCAGGAACTCTATCTAGATCCATTTTCTATTGTTAGCCTCAAATCTTTAAAGATTTCAGTGTAGTCCACGGCATTCAAGATACAAGTAAGATGAAAATGTTGTTTGTTCTTCCGTAACAAATCCCGGTGTTCATGTCTTTTAAGGAAGGGGGAGGGGCCATCGCTTTGGTAGGTTGCAGAAAATATTTTGTATTGAAAATTCAGTTATAATCACGGTAATAATGTTTCAGTCACATGATCCTGTGTTCATTCTTGTTAAAAAGACTGAGGACTCAACTGAAGAGCTGTGAAACATTTCTGTGAGTTTAGAGCCTGTCAATAACCATGTGTAGGCCAGCAGTTCCCAAGCTGTGGGCCATGACCCCAAGTGGGGTCACTGCAGCAGATGGGGTCATGGCAATCCTGAGCAGGCAGAAGATGCCATTTTACAAAATGGCCTCCTCCACACAGCCTGACCTCACACGCACCGTAGGCACGAGGCCATGTCTCACGCAGGATGCTGTTTTGCTCTACAAAATGGCGCCCTGCATGCAGCATGACCTTGCATGCACTTGTGTGTGTGAGTTTATGCAGTCCAGAGGACGCTGTTTTGGCAAAATGGCATCCTCCTTGTGGCGTGAGCTTGCACGTACAGCGTGTGTGAGATCACAATGCAGGGAGGACACCATTTTTAAACTGCAGCTTCTATGCTGTGGGAAACAGAATATCTGAAAACGGGGTCATGCAGGGAAAATATTTGGGAACCGTTGGTGTAAGTTGTTACGAGCGATTTACAATCTGTTGAACGTTTTGAGGTAGAAACATAAGCTTCGCACCCAGGTGGAGTGTACACATGAAATGGTGTTGTGGGTTATTTCCAGAGGCTGAGGCTTTGTTTTGTTCTCAGGCAGAGGAGTTATAAACTGAGGGCCAGATCACACTGAAAGGACCAGAAAGGTGGCTGTAGTGTTGGTGGCACACTGCTGCAGAGCAGGCAGGGGGAATCCTCAGTGATCTCGGTCTGGCTTTGCACACAATCAGACCCTACCTGTGTACTTCTGGCCCTTGTCCTGTCCTGTGGCCCTTCTTTTGCCATACCTGACCTCCCCTGCGCGCAGGCATTCCCTCTGCAGTGTAAGGGTAGGGTGGTGGGAGGGAGGCATGGAGATGAGTTAGGGTGGCTCCTGGCTGTGGCAATGTAATGTACCATGCTAAATAACGAAAGCCTTAGAAGGGATAACTAAAATTCACTGTAAGTCATAACAGGCTTCGAAGGTGAAGTGACACTCTTCCTGATTCCTTCAGCTGACTACATCCTCCTCATTACATACTGGTGGGCTCCATAGCAGCAGCCAGTGGGGAGCAGGGGCAAAGTTTTGGGATAACTTAAAGGGCTACCCCCATGGATAGAGACTCTTGGCAGTGCTGTGAAAGGAAAGCCTGCAGGCTACTCAGCTGGACCACCACCAGCTACTGGCGCAGCCTGGACCTTCATCCATCCTTCTGCTTAGCTCCCCTCCCCCCCTGCTGAGTGCTGATTGCAGTAGGGCACGGGGGGGGGGAGCATGGGAGCAAAGTGCAAAAACGAAGGACTGTGAGGAATGAAGAAGTGGGTAAGAGAGGCAAAGGGGAGATAAGAAGGTGAGACCAAGGGAGGGAAGATGAAAGGAGGAGGAAAATTGAAGCATGAGGCAGGAAAAGGAGAAAAGGTCAAAAGCAGTGAGAAAAAGAGGAAACAAAAGTATAGACGAGTGAGAGGGAGGAGTGGTCGCTCCGTTCTCCTCCCTGACCCCCATCAGAACAGCTCCCAATGAACTGCCCTCCGTGGGGACTAGACATATGGCTTCTCACTTTGGCTGTTCCACTCCCTCTGCCTCAGTAAGTGCAGGGGTGTACCACTGGGGCAGTCAGCATTCTATGGCTGCAGACTGCTGTTTTCTTTCCAAAAGAGCCAACCTCTTACTTAGTGGCAATGCTTTATCTTTAAAATGATCAAATCCTTTGGAGTGAAAAGCGTGGCTTAAGTTCCTGAAAAAAAGATCCAGGGCGAAAGATCTGCGGTGTTAAATATATACTCAGTAGAGCGTCACACTCAGTAAACAAGCACATGCATGCAAAAGGCCAGGCTCATCCCTGCTGTGACCCCCTGGCGTGCACTCCGGTTAGGTGCGAATTGGATCCAAAGAACTTGCTTTTCAAATATTGTAACTGGTTTCCATGGCTTTAAACGATTTTGCAAGAGGTTTTAGAGTCCCTGGGCATTGGAAAGTTCCTGACTTCCCTTTGTGCTGATGTCAGGTTCTTTCCATTTGCTTCCTGGCCTTGGAAAAGGTTCTGGCTGCATGGACCTTGCTGAGGTTGTTATTGGCTCTTCTCCCTTACCATGTTAGGTCTAGAGGAAGATATTTTCCCCATATTCCCAACACTCACTGGGTCTCTCATTGTCAGTGGGGCCTGCAGGACCATGGGTCTTACTGACAACCTGTCGTCATGAACTTTTCAAAACTGGGCCCAACAACACATGCCGCTGTTTCCCATGGGCTTGTCTCAGAATACACAATTAGCCTTATTTCCGAGACCTTATTAGCTCTGCTGCTCCCAGACAAAAAACTGCATATGCATGTCTCTGAAAACGCAATCCTTCAAACACCAAACCTTCATGTTTGTTAGTTAGAGGTGTAACAGCTGCCATGCACAATGCCTTGATATTTGAGTGCCTTCTGCCGATTAAAACTACCACTGTGTTAACAAAAAAGTATTTCAAAATAAAATTCAGTAACAAACTGCCCCTTGCTTCTTGCTCATTAAAAATAATTTAATAGTCAATTTAAAGATTGACCAAACAATAACATAATACTCAATATAAAACTGCAATGTGGTGTTTAGTCCATGCTTTGCCAGAGACTATTAATTGGGTGTCTGTTCCTGACCAGTGAGGAAATAAGAGAGTCCTGTATGTCATTATCCGGGGATGCTAGGTCTGCTGTTTATATCACGGAATGAGGCTTTTAATAGATCCTATAGACTTCAGTGTGTAACGTATGATGCAGTAGAGGGAATGTCATCCTCCACTGTAAATTGGTTTCCATCATTAAACTGGGAACCACTTTCTTTCTGAAGGTACACAGTATTTGGATTGTATGCTGCTGACTTCGGGAACAGTTCCCTATTTTAAATAATAATAATAAATAATAATGCGATTATTTATAACTGAAGATAACTAGGTTTGAGTCAACTTGATTAAAGTAAGTAGAAATATGGCGTTATTAAGACCTGAAAAAGCATGAAAAAGCAGCACAAATTGTATCTAAGCTTCTGAGTTCTCTCTCCTCTACTGGCAGAGAATCCTTAACTCTTTAGAGGAATTAGCAGGAAAATCAGTTTTCAAGTAGGGACAAAATCAAGAGGAAGATAAGCCATTTGGAGCTGTTGAGGTGGGATTGGGTGATGGGGGGGAAGCATTTAAAGGGCTAAGAGAGTGGATTCCCCTGTGGTAGATTGGGTACTGAGTGAAGCTCCTTCAAAGATGGAGTGGGAGAAAAGAAGCAATGGGGGTGTAGAGAACCTCTTTTTTTTAAATGGCTTGGGGTCAAAGGGCTGCTAGGACTAGAGGAGTTTAAAGCAACAAAAACTTTACCACACATAAGAGCATGCAACGGCCTACATGAGAGTCCTTAGTATAGTTGAAGAATCAGAGGAGAGAATTTCAATTTTTGTCATAATTTGTATTCAGTAGCCCTTGGTGGCCCCAAGCAGCATCAGAGCCCCTTTGGACGCGGTGTTGCACATGTGCATAGTAAGAAACAGCTTCTCCCCTGGAGACCGTACAACCTATATATACAAGACAGATCAAAGGTATATGACATACAAGTAGAAGGTTGAGAAATATGTCACCAAGAGATTAACTACCTTGCTCAGGGTCACACAGGGAGTTTGAGATAGAGTCAGGAATTGAACCCAAGTGTACTGCATCCTAGTCCAAGATTTTCTTGATGTATAATTTCTGGGGAACCAATAATTAAGTGGAAATGATTCTTCTCCCTTCCTTCTAAGCCTGAGGTTCTAAGAGCTGGCTGTGGCATTAAGGGTGTCTATGAAATCTCATCTTCATTTAGTCATAATTCAAATGTGATATGCCATCCATAATGTGCACTTAGGTTTTTTCACCCTTCTCTGAAATGTCAGGTATTTTCTACCACTGGAGACAGGATACCAGACTAGATGGAGTTCTACTTAGCTGTGGTATGACCTGCACATATTTCAAACATGAGGGTGCATGACAAAAAATGCCCACAATCTTAATAGTCCATATTCTCAGCAAAGCACTGTTACCGGTAGTTCCACTACTTAAACTTCTTGCACTACAATGAAAAGCACCCTCTATATAATTTGATTATCAGTTAATATGAATGTTTGTTTATATCTGTGCTTAGTAAAAACCAAACGTTTCAGTGATTTTCTATGTTGTTAACGAATGCCTTTGATGTGGTAACACTGTGATAAGGTTAATGTGATTACATTTATACAGTTACAAAGAAAGAGTTGCATGGATGGGTATCCTTGCCAAATGGATTACATCATTTTCTTAGTCATTGTATAGTCTGGCTAATGAGCTATCTTAACAATGCTCAGAAAAACACAAGAAAATAACATTCAAGGTAAACAGTAATTTTTTTTGTAATTAAAGTAAATTAAATTTAATAGAAAACAACTTTGAAATCCCAAATCAGTAACTGAAGTGGGAACTGTATAGACTGAAGGTCACAACTATATTTGGATTTTGAAATATTTGAAAATCATTTCCTTTTCCACTTACCTGCCAAAAGTCCAAATTTTCTTGCACAAGATGAGATCATAACCTCCTGAATTAGAGCAGAGAGCTGCCCTGCTCTGTGTATCTGACATATCTGAAGAGGGTTTCTAGATAAGTAGTAGTGTTTTTTAAAAAAATGACCAAAATTTTCAAAACTGGATGTCCTCAGGAAAACTCCTAATTACATATTTAGGAGCACAGGGTAAACATTTTTAAAGCACTTAAATCAAGACTTTTCTTAGGACTTACGCTGCTGAGTGAATTACCGTAGGTGCTTTTGAAAATGGGACTAAGGCACTTTGGAAAACTGTATCCATAAATACTTTGATCTGATTTTCAGAGCTACTGAGGACACACATTCCCACTGAAGCCAATGGAAACCTGGGTACAGGATCACCTTTGAAGATCAGCTCACTCTTAGTTGTGTACCTAAATACGGATTTTGGAGCCTAACTTTAGGCATTTGGGTGTGAAATGCTGTACAATACTTACTTGCTAGTAATAAACAGGAAGAGTTCCTTGGTGAGTGAAGGGCCCATAGCCGCCATCTTCTGCAGAATCCAAACCCTGTGCTGCAGCAGAGTGAAAAGTGACCAGATTGTTGTCCATTTTCACTGCAGCTGTTGAGCACCCCTGAGCCGCAGTGAAATTTACACAAATCACTAACCATTTTAATTTGCAGTGTGGGTAAGCAGTAGACCGTGGGTGCACAACATGTTTGAAATTCAAGCTTTAGTGGGGCACCCAAAAACCAAAGGACCCAGAATTAAAGGTCACCTTCAAAAATGTGTCCCCTAATGCCTAACTGATAACTGTCGTAAGCTTCTAAGCACACCCTTCAGGATAGCCCTGAACTTTGCATTTATTAGGGAAAGAGTATTAGAAGAAGCAGAACTCAGCGCTGTAAAAACTGTAGGTGATGTGTCCTTTTACACTGTGCGCATACACCTCTGAGACCCTAGTGCCGGCTGACACTTGTCTCCTATTTTACTGAAAATCAAAAAATGCAAACGTGTGAGAGGAGAGAAAGTACAGTAGCATACTGTGCTTCAAGTTACTGTGCAACATAATGTGCACGTTTTCTGGGGAGAGCAGGCACTTTCTTCAAGGCCCAAAACTCACATGTAGACTTTTGAGATTGCCTTTCAGTCAGGGCATGGTTGTAATTATTTTTAACATATTAAAGGCCTAAAGAGCCAAAGTCAATAATTTTTATGACCTGTTTAATGCCAAACATAAAACCGGAAGGCTTGATTTCGTCAATCACGCTTGCATTTGTTTTGCTTCTGAGTTAGAAATGGTAGATTATGAAAGTTAAACTGCACATTAATTTTGATATCCTGACTTCTAGAATTTTTATGTAATACTTTTTTTTAATGTACTAATACTTTTTTTCATGAAGTCCACCAGGCTACCCCACTGGCTAATTATAGTAAAGGAACAAGCAAAAGACACATGTTCATGCAAAGGAAAAACAAAATGGGCTGCTTTTTATTGCTTCTTTATTATATATAAAGAAGATCTGAAGTTTTTGTCTCCTCTCTTGACACCATCTTCCTCTAGAAAAGAGTTATTTTTTTCAAATTAGAAATTCAATTCTTGATTGCAGTTGGGGACTCTATGCTAGGAGTACTTTTATCTACCCTAGGGAATTTTTTTTTCTGAAAATTTTGCCACTGATGCTATCATTGGTGCAGTTCCACTAGTAATAAGAATTCTAGACAAACTTGACAACGGTTAGGCAGCTGGTGTGCTGAGGACCACTGCCTATCAAGCTGACTAGTATCTTCCCATTATTTCCTTGTACTTCCCCATCTGTCTCCACCTATTGTCTCTTATCTTATATTTAGCTTATAAGCTTTTGTAGGCAGGAATAATCTTTTTATTTTGCATTTGTATGGTGCCTATCACAGTCTGGTCCTGGTCCATGACAGGGGCTATTAGGTGCCTCTGCAATACAAATAAATAATCATAATTAATAATAGCAGTGGTGTGTGAGCTGGTGCAGACAAAGCACTGATGCTCAGAGGAAGTCTACATGGTATGGTGATGATAAAGCCAGTGGCTGCTGGCTCTAGGAGAGCGTAGTGTTCCCATTGTTGATGCCAATGATGTGGTAGCATTAATGGGATATTTTCAGAGTAAAGCTGATTGCAGACAAGGCCTTAGATGACAGAAGAACTAGTGGAGTGATGACATCACAAGAGGGAAGTAACAAAGCTGGACAACTAAGGAATGGAGGGATTTTTAGGTAAATTGTTTAAAGCACTTTGGTTTTGGTATTTTTATTAACACACATCTAACTTCAGTGACCAGTTAACAGGTTGGAGAGCAAACATCTTTGTTAACATTTAAACTGCCCCATCCTTTCAATTAAGGTACAAGAGCTCCCTTAAACATGCTTTGAAATGTCCAGTGAAATGAGGGAAGACAAGGCTTGACATTTCTGATATTTGGGGTGGAGGGGGAACAAACGACCAGGTCTTCATTACACACTAGAAACGGGAGGAAAAGTGGACATTAACAATTTTGGAAAATCCTTTGCTGATCATCTTTAAGACGGAATCTTCTTCTGTATCTCCCAAGTTAACTGTCTCCTTAGGGCTTGATCTTGTGATCCTTACTTGTAGTTTCAGTGAGGCTACTTACGTGAGTAAGGCTTGTAGGTCTGTAGACTGCAGAATCGTGGCAGGGGCTATATTTTCTGTAATTTATACACAGCATCAGCACTTAATGAATATGTTAGAAGAGTAATGAATAATAATAGTCACCTTATTCAGGCCATCCTTCCTATATGTGTTTTACGGTTGTGCCAGGCCAGACAATTTTCTCATCAGTTATTAGCTAACTAGTAATTATTTAAAATGTCCAATGGTAATGCAATTACATGTTTGCCTCCCACCCTTCTCCTTTCCACCCAAAGCTTTGTTTAGTAGAGTACTTTTTCAGGTCTACCGACTTAATTGATTTATTTCATGCAAGCTCCTTTTTTAACTGTCTGCATTGTTACTATGGCAACAAAAATATAAACAGTATAAATGAGTAATAGTGATAAGGAATTGTTAGCGGGCAATTCAGAGAACACCTTTTGACTCTCTGTAAGTTTGTTGCTGTTTAACGACAAGAACAAAAGAAAGGGAGAGATTCCCTCTTTCACAGGACAAGGTCCAGGAAGAGAATATGCTGCACTAGCAAGGGAATGGATCACCTCTGTGGCAACCTTTTGTCACCTGTATAAAAGCATTGGTGCCTTGCAAAGGGCTATGCAAAACTTTGGAATAAAGACCCAGATGTAATGATATTAGCCTATTTTGTGGTCTGAGCTTCTTTGGTCAATATGCAGTCTCACTAGGAATTGTTTGTCATCTGTGAAAATTTTGCTGGAATTTCAACTCCCCAGTTCTGTTTACCTGATTCCTCTCCCTACACTGCTCCACTGCCCTGACTGGTTCAATGCCCCAGTAGCTTTCTCAAGCTCTCATCCTGAGGTTGTTACACACCTCCAACCAAGAACAGAAACAATACCACGAGATTAATCACAATCAAACAATACAGCTCAAATACTGCTGATGAACTCCTGGCTCTCAAATACCCACAAATTCACATTCAACCCATAGAGTAAGCACTTTGGTACAGGGCACTTCCATTCTGTATATTTTTGTATAGTGCCTCAGATAATGGGTCCTCAGCCTTCACGATATAAATGTTTAATAATAAGAAGAATTTAAAAAAGAAAATCTTATGGAGTGAAAATAACAACATGCCCACGGACATCTTCCGTGAACAGAAGAGGATGCTAAATATATAAGGGCAGCACCTCTGCTGGTATAAATCAATGCTGCTTGATTGACTTTCGTGCCTCTACACTGAGAACCAGATCCCTAGAATAAGTTGTTCACCTCATCCCAACACACATTCTCAGTAGTTTGTGGGAAATACTGGGGAAATCTATTGGGATATCCTTAATTGCGATAGTAGTAGTACAATGGCTTCCAATTTAATGGAAGTTCAATGTAAATTGGTGGTGGGATTTGGGCTTGGCCTCTTGTCTACTGTCGGTGTTTATGTTGTTTTTATGTACTATGGTTTTAATTCCTTCTACAAGGGCCTTGAACTATTGGATAGGCATATCTTTGGTTCTATAATACACCTACAGAGCTGTGAGCAATGGAATTTATTCAAACGAGCACTGCTAGGAAAATTGTAACTCTCTAAGATACAGACCATAAAGGGCCAAATTTTCAGCTTGTGTAAACTGATTTAGTTCCACTGATATCAGTGGAGCTATGCTGATTTTGACCATCTGAGGATCTGGCCCATAATATGATACTGGCTCCGGATACTAGCCATTTGGATTAGGGTAATAACAGTAAATTGTTTGGTGATCGTATTGGCTGTTCAAACTGAAATAAACAGTTTGTTTGAATAACAATCAAGAAAATATTTTTATCTGTAAGAGATGAAACTGAGATGAAATTATCTGGAAATTCAAGATGACGAGACTCAAAAGCCACTTAAATTGGTGTTCTTGGGAAACAAATATACACTCTTAAGAGCTTGGACATAACCCACTACCTTCCATCTTTAACAACTGGTTCTGTGATATGTGGCATATGGGAAAAAATTAGCATATTCTTTCAAAATAAACTCAGTCAGTTTTAACAGTATAGACTATAGTGCATCTCTCATTGAAGTTATGGGAGTGGTGCCTGTTGATGCCAGAACTGAATGTGGCTCTTTGTTTTTGGGTTATCCATTTGAACACCTGAAGAATCTGCCAAGAGAAACCATTTATTTATCAAAACTCCTGAGTGAGGTTGAGTCTAATAAGCCCCTTTCTCCATAAACTTTGATATTCCATATATTCATGCACATGTACGTGCAGAAACTTCAGTTGATTTTAAGAGTCTTATCATGGTATCTTCCCCACCCTCCTCCAACCAATACACTTTTGTTGTTAGGGCAGAATGTTAAGATTCCTTTATAGGAGAGGAAGCTGCTGGCAAAACATTCTCCAGGAGGGTCCATCAACTTTAGATTTCACTCTTGGTAGGAAATAGCCCACATTTGCTGATCTACTGGGGGTACTACAAGGCCCATGTATTTCAGCGGCTGAGGAGGGTGGGGTTGAGGTATGTGGAGATGGGAAGCTTTTATTTATTTATTTTAAAATTCGGTTTGGGGTCTTGTTGGGGTTTGGCACTTTTGTGGTATCTGAGATTGGGCGGTTTTGGTTATATGACCGGACATTAGTTGTTTTGGTGGTGGCGGTGGGTTTGGGTTTGGCTACTGTGCTGCTATTGCTGTTGGTTTTATAGGCTGTGGTTCCAGTCCTGTCTGCTAGGGCATCTTGAGCCATTAGATAAGCTTTTTTGTTTGGTGGTCTTATTGTGTGTTCATATTGAAATAAAGTTTGTTGAAACAATTAAGAAAATACATTTTTTCTGTATGGAATTTCACAGATTGTGAATTTTAAAAACAATTAAGTGGGGATTATACTAAACAGGATCGTGGCAATTTCCTTACTAATGCAACAGGTTTGCTGTTGCATGGAAAGCGAGAGAGAAAGGAGATGGCATATGAGTTTGCTGGTATCAGAGCTGCTTTTGCTCTGTTAGTTTCCTGCTCCCATTAGGACACTTACTCTGATTCCCTCGACTTACTTGCAAGTAAACAAGACTTAATACACAGTTAATTACTTTTGTGCTACAATGTTAAGCCCACAGCTTTCCACCAAATAAAGCTAATTCTGTTTTCAGCATCGTTAAAGGCTTAGCTGATACTGTACAGTATGTGCCCAAAGCTTTTAAAATGTTGTTTAGTTGACTATGGGCCTCATTTGCTATTTAAGCTGTGTCATACTATGACCCATTCCCATTTAACAAGCCAAGATAAAAGGAGAAGCAGTTTTCCATTCTAAGCAATCATGTAGGCGTTACACAACAATTTCCTTTATGTTTTTTGGTCTGCCACAGCTTCATTCAAGTTAAATAAGATAAGCGTAGCCAGTTTGTTGTTTTCTTTTCAATTTCGAAGTAAGCTTTTTTCTTTTCTTTTTTCTTTGCAAACTTCTTTAACAAACTTTTATTCTCTAGAGAGATCACTAAGGATTGGTTTAGACTTGCATTTCATGCTCTCCTATTCCTATGGAATATAATTATACAGAAACCCTCTACTCTAAAGATCTCTAGTGTCTCTAATACACTACTTAGTAAATATGAGGTAAACATACATTGCAATTCTCTTTTTAAAGACTGCCTGTCAAAGCCAGTCCTACTGCTGTCTTAAAGGCAAGATGTAACTCATAGAAACCTGAGTTGATTTTACTAAAAATGAATGTGTAGTATCTTCCTGATGGCACATAAGCCCTGACCGAGGAAAGCATTTAAGCACATGCTTAACTTTAAATTGTGTTGACTTCATTGCAACTCAAGCATGTGCTTAAGTGCTGTCCGGAATAGGATGCAACCCGGGATCAAGACAAGATGTAATGCTAATTAAGGGTCTGATTTTTCAAAGTGGCAGCCCACAGCCATGTGCGATTGAGTGCCTAATCTGTATGTACATTTATTGCAAATGTGCCTACAACTTATGTCTACATGGCCATTTGTGTGTTCATATGCATGCACATACAGTCACGATAAATGGCTACACAAATTTGGCAATCGATTGCACGCAGCTCAGGCCTCTTGAAAACCAAGCACTACATTGCTAAACCATAAAACATGAAAAATGCATAAATTCTTTAATTGATTTTAAAACAATTGGCTGAAAAGGAAAATGAAGAGTCCTTTATAACCCACCATCTGAAAACTGCCCCAGTGAAAATATCAGCTCTCTTCATCGATCCTTCAACACCAAAATTAATCTGTCTTCTCCTTCTGACTGCATCCACATCCCTGTCTTGATTTTGTTCTTCCTTAACTGCTCCAATGGTATCTCCCATACTAGGTTGTTCTGCAGATCCTGGTCTTAGTTGGCTTCTTTGGCCATTGTTTGTTATGCATGTTAGATATTGGTGCTGCTGTTCTACTGAATGACAATCCACCATTCTGATCGCCTCATCTCTGGCCAACTTGGTGATTCAATGTTTTCTTTGGAAACGCTAGCTCAGATTTTCAAATATAGGTGCTGAAAGTGAGGTGCCTCAGTATGGATTCAGGGGCTTGACTTGAGTCACCAAAATATGAACATTTTGATCCCTAGCTTTTTACCCTGTCTCTGTTAGTGCTTAAAACATCTCTTATTTAGATTTAAAGTCCTAAAACGTTTTGGATCCTGTTCTGCTAAGCGGGTGCAGTATTGCCAACTTCAGTTGTTTTAAAAATCATGAGGAAGGCCCCCCAGAAATGATGAATAGGCTTGAGGCTAATGAGTTGTTTAAAAATCCCCAAATTTTGGATTCTTTCTGTTTGCCTTTCTGAGTTTTGAGCCTTTTATTATTCATGTTTTCAAGCTTTTTTCTTCCTGCAACCACGAGGTCTAGAAAGTTTCTTCTTTTTTTTAAAAAAATGAAAGCTGATAGTCTCATGTAAACCTATGATTCCACAAGCGGGGGCTTTAAGAAGAAAAAATCTTACACCATGAGACTCATTAGAAAATCTCTAAAATTGGTAATACTGCTGGGGACTGAGGAAAGAAAAAAAATCTGTGGGAAGAAAGTGGAATCAAGTTATTAAAAGAAAAAACTGAATTTCCTCTAAACTCTATCTATTTAGAAGGCCCTATTTCAGCATCTTATCACATAGTACTTCCATGTTCTGAAATAGGGTAATGAATTTGCTCATGGTAGGGTTTAATATATTTGGGAGTTAAGTCTATATAACAGTCCAGTTTTCAGAGACATCCTAAATCCAGAAAGCCTAGTAATATGTTACTTCTTATAAAATATTCTGCAATATTATTTTTAATGATATCTCATTCAGAAATATTCATTGTTAATCCATCATGAGAACTCCCAGACACTGTCATGTTCTGGCAATAATTCCCTTGGGAATTCCTCTCCAACCATAGCTAAGGGGAGCAACTTAGGTTCCTTCATTCTGCTGTGCCCTTAGGTCTTGTCTCTCTCTTAGAATTAATTCTAACACAGCATTTTATACATGTTTCTGAATTTCCAAAGTCAAAATAGCTATATTTAGTCAATGGTGACTTCAATAAATTCATCTCTTAATTCATCGTAAAAAACATTGTGCAGTGTGGCATAACAGCCTTTATGATGAAAATAATAAATTTAAGAAGCTAAGGACAACATAATATTCTTAACGATCCATTTGAAAAATAAACTTAGTTTTTAATTTATAGTTGTCAATTTTACTTGCTATCTTCACACTGTCATTCTATTAATGTTTGAGTAATGAATATTTGTATAGAAAATAAGTTCTCCTTCTAAAGTGGTTTTAGTGCTGTTCAAGGATATGAGACTGAGAGCACTGGAAACTGAAGTCTTCTATTTATCGATAGAACAGGAACTGCATAGGTCTCAACCAGGGAAGCTTTCAACCCACTTCCCTGTCAACAAACTTTGCACTGTTTTGGGAGGAATGACGTCTAAGGATGAGTGTAGTTTAGTCCACAAAACCATTTAATCTTATGCATCATGGTGTTGATTGCCAAGTGTGCCAGTTTCTCATCTGTTAGAAATGTAGTTCAACAGCTGAGGATCTAGCCTTAAATATATCCATGAGGAAACTGTACTGAGACCACAAAGTCACTTAGACCTTTGAATGACTGGTAGGCCTGTCACACTTGACATGAGGCAATCTGAGTTAGTCTCCTTGGGTATGTCTGCATTGCAGTAAAACATCTGTAGCTGGCCCTTGTCAGCTGACTTGAGCTAGCGGTGTTCAGGTACAAGTCTTTTAAAATTGCAGTGTAGATTTTCAGGCTGCAACCCAAGTCTCACGAGCCTGAGTCAGTTGACACAGGCCAGCTGTGGGTATTTAATTGCAGTGTAGACATACCTGTAGAGATCAGTCTTGATATCTCAATGACAATCCTTTGAGCTAGTTGTTTTCTCCTTAAACAAACAATTATTTGATGATCAACAATGAGTACCTACCTCTGCTATTCATATAATTTATTTGTTTTCAAAGTGCATCAGTTATTTTCTTCTGAAACAAATACACCCAACTGCATTTTACTTGGTTTAATGAATAGCTTAATAACCTCAATGGCAACAAACGCAAACTCATTTAACTATTTTATTAATAAATACATCTTTTTTAAAATTTTACATTTTTTATAGATCTTGGTATTCATTGGGAGCTTATATCATGCACGTGTTGTATTCTCTGGATACCTCTCAAGTAGTTTATAAACATACTCTGCTGCATAACTGGATTATATGTGCTCACATGGCTGTGTATGCAAAAATTCCAATTTGGCCACACACATTGGGATATATGTGTGTGCTTACATTTGGCACACGTTTGAAGATTTGGCCTATACATTTTGAAGGATTGAAATCACTCTCCAGCCCTTTCTTTGGATTCATAAACAATAATGTAATAAGCAAAAGCTTAAATCCATGAATTGCATATAAAACGTCTCAGGAAATGGGAATGCATTTTCATACACACACATATGCAGTTGTCTTTCCTCATGGGAAAGGGAGACAGCTGCAGACTTGTCATAGCACTCCTCACAAGACAGACCTCCCAACGTTTCAGAAGTTCTGCTTCTTTTTATGGGATGTCTTTGCATTTAATATTTTGCTTTTTGAAATTTTGATACTTAGACAGCATTTTTACACTCGAAAGAACAAAGTAGTCACTCTCAAGAATAAGTTTAGACCAGTGGTTTTCAACCTTTTTCATTTGCAGATCCCTAAAAAAATGTTGGGTGGAGGTGCGGATCCCTTTGGAAATCTTAATCATAGTCTGTGGATCTCCAAGAATCTGTGGACCACAAGCCGAAAACCACTGGTTTAGACAAAGAAGAATCTTATCCAGAATTGCATCAGATCTGTCCCTAATGTTCCATAAGGATAAGTGTATATTGTTTTGTGTGATTACATTAGCACTGTTACACGGTTCATAAACAGTGAAGAATCATGAAATGTAAGCTTCATTGTTTCATTAAAGATTTTCCATTCCCTCCTTTCCTCCTTCGGTTCTCTGCATTCTGGGGTATCACTCCCTATTTAGCTAGATGTCTCCATCTCCACCTTCAGATAACCTACAATAATCTTCTAATGGGCAATTCTATGTATCCATCTAGTAGAAATATACTGAATTGTTTTCAACATTTCCAAGCACTTCTGAAATGAAGTATTTCAAAGTATACATTCTTATTTTATGACCTCTTTGGCTATACGGTGATTATTAATCATTACAGAAGCAACAAAGAGGAAATGACATCAGTTGGTAAAATGAACTATGCAATAGGAGAAGCTTTATTCACATTGAATACACTATTCATTTACACAAAAAGATCATTTCTCAATTCAAAAAGGAATATTCTAATTTAAGGTCTAACTTCAGCCATATGTCTCAATCTCTATGGAAACAAAGCTTACCACTGTGTAGTGATCCCATAAGAAACACATTCCCCTTTGTAGATGGGCTAGTAGTAGGTGCATCAAATCTTTGGAGCTTTAGGGTTTTTTTTCCCCCCAGACAAGCACTTTTTTTTAATATCAGGAAACATTCCTTTCAGTTTTAATTTGTTTTTACACTAATAAAGATGAGATTTTTCTTTTTGGCCAGTTTGCTAATCTGATGTAAAGTGATCTAAAAATGTGTAATTTAAAGCAAAAAAAAAATTGACACACACATTCATTTTCCTCCAGATTGCTAAATGGCTTTATGAAACTTAATCTTAGATTCCCTTTGATTATTTAAATCTATTACATGGACAAGCATATGAAACCTGTAAAGAGTTCAGAATAATCAAGGAAATAAAGTATTTATATGTAAAATTTTCAAAATAATCACGGTGAGAATGGCAAACATCTATATATGATAAATTAGAAAAGAGGATTCCATAACGTAATTGGAAATGTGATGTGGGAAGATATAGCAATCTTGTTTACAAAGTGTATCTCAGTGCTTTGATATTGTATAGAAAATTGGAAAATGTTTGACTATGTGCCTTAGAAACATTAAATAAGCCTCACAACACTGCTGTGAGGTAGGTACGTGTTCCAACTGTTTTACAGATATTAGTCTGAGACTCAAAATGGTTGAGTGACACACTCAAGGTCACAAAACAAATAACTGTCAGAGCCAGGAATAGAGCCTTGGCACAGTTCCCTCTACTCCAACTACTGGATCACAACATCTGCAATGCCAGCATATCAGAAAGGATTGCTTTTTTTTTTTTGCCTTTTTTTTTTTTTTAAGAGGAAGGGAAAATTTGAAAGACGCTTTCTCCTCAGGTTATAGCTATCTTCATTCCTTCACCTGAGATGCTTCTGTAATGGTTCAGTCAGAAGTTTAAAAGGGGGTGAGGTTCCTCATAATTCTGACAAGAAATATTAAAAATAAAAGCAAGAGTAAATTCTTATCAGTAGGTTGGGCAACACATCCACCCACCCTTCCTTTGCTATGTAGGCCTTTGTGCTTTCGGACAATAGGATTCAACAACTTCCCTCATATTTAAGGCGACATACTGCCCGCCCTTAGTCACCATGTGCAACTGCCATTGAAATAAATTAGGGTTTAGTGATTACTCAGTGACAGTTGAAGGCCCTAAATAAATACACACACATAAATAGTAGAGATGTATGGTCATCTAACATCCACTGGTTTTATAATGCAATCAGATCAGAGCACACCCTCTTTTCTATCCATATTTTAACATCAAGGCTTAAAGGCCTGAAAATAAAAGGACAATGCTAGCAAAGAATGGTGGTAAGCTGGCAGATATAAAAGTTTTGCAGAAAGTCCGACTTCTGATCAAACAGGTTAACTTCTTGGACTGCCTGACACACTCACATGAATATTATTCTCTGGTAAATATCTTGGAGTTCTTCAGGATTAATCTGTTTATTCTTGGAAGATGAGCTAGCAATACTTTTTGGAGTGTTGAGGGAACTCAACACGTCCTGAGAGCTTGCCCTTAATTTAGAGAGCTCTTTCTTTGTTACACTCAAAAAGATAAATGAGGACCAAATCCATAATTGATGTAAGTTGGTAGAACTCAATAGACCTTAGTGGAGCTATGTTAATTCATACCATCGGAGGATCTGGCCTTGAGAATATTAAGGGTATACATAAAAATGTCCAGATCATACTTAGCATTTAGCTCTGCCAGTGGAACTAATCTGAGTTTTTTTGTTACATAGCCCACATGGAAGTTATTATCCCCCCTCAAATATGGAAGAATTCTTGCATTAAAAAAAAAAAATTGGAAAAAACAAACACAATAACAACATGCCTGACATTCCCAGTTTTATATATTAGACCTGTGCTAAGTTCAGGGTTTTTTTAAAATCAGTGCTGCTGTTATTACTGTTTAAAAACTAACACCTGGGTATGACAGACACAAAATATGAAAACAGAGAGCCTGAATCGTCTCTCCCTTACACTTTTAGGTCCCCTTTTCTGGTGTGACCCAGCTCAATATGAATCAAAACTTTTTTTCTGTTCTATTCACTGCTCTATATAAAATGAGATGGGGGTTCTTGTTCTGGTTCATAGTAAAATGATTGCCCAGCACAGTTAAACCTCCATCTTCCTATTTCATGCAAAGCTTGTTAGCAGACTCAGCAAAGAGGCTAAGACTTGAATGAGTACAGAAGTTAAACTACCTTTAGAGCAGTTTGGATGGTGAGAGGAAGCTTACACATCTACCGTCTGGCTGTCAGAGGTCTTCTAACTTGGTCCCTAAGAAAGGACATGTCCAAATACCTCTGTGAAACATCCCTAATGCCCCCACTGCCTTATTGTTGGAAGCTTCCCCCAAGGGCAGCTACAGAGTGAAACTAGCAGGAGCGAATTGTGCTTGAACTATTATATTAACTCCAGATCTGAATGCCAATCAGGTATCCAGATGGTCTGTAGGAGAGCATTCTTCCACAGCTTTTCCTACATTCTGTCCCAGCCTCCAAATTCAGATGGAGCCATGAACTCATAGTGTATGCTCCTATCCCAGTGTATTTGGATTGTAAAAATTGGGGCGGAGCATAATCTTCCCTCTTTCTTAATCTGGCAGTTTCTATTTTTCAGTGCTGTAACTCCATTGAAACCACAAAGTAATGGTAATCAGGAAGATTCCAAGTGGGGAGATAAGGTCTGAGTGGCAATTTCTATTTATTTATTGATTTTTGAAAAGGCAGGTGTATCTTGGTCTTTGCATGTTCTTATTGTCTAGCTATTTGTTGTCCTATGGCTACTAATCAGCATTAAGAAGAACAAAGTCTATTGAAGTTACTAGAGGTACATCAAGGATGACTTGGGCCCAATGTGTTTTGCCTTGTCACTTGAATATGTTGTTGTCATGGCTATCTTTCTCTGTAGGATTACCTGTTATATTACATTTTCCCTATCTCAGCAGAGGAAGAATTTGGCCAGGAGATCTGAGGAGCATCTGGCTGTTTCCTGTTGTTCCCCTTTCTGTTATTAAAAATAAGACCTTGTGGACTGTTCCAAATTTAGCTGCTGATTTTCATCCTAATTAAGAGTTTGTTCTCCTTAGACTATGGCTACAAACAGGCCTGTTGAGAGAAATTTAGGGCCCTGGTACATCATGTTCGCTGCCGCTACAGCTCCCCCCCCAGTTACAAATGTTTTGTGGGTCCCTGTCTTCCCCTTCCTCCTCAGCTCTGGTTAAGAGGAATACCTCGAAGACAGGAGAGCCCTGAAATTTTACTCATTAGATGTTTAGCCTTTTGGGAAGGGTCCCTAGGTGTTTGCTCTGAGATTCTCAAAGAATTCACAGCTTCCACATCTGTATCAGTTTGACAGATTAAATCTTATAACAAATTGTCAATTACTACTTCTGTCTGTTTAAACGGATCTAATTCCCTATATTTATTGAGCAGAAATAGCTCAGTGGTAGCTAAGAAGGCAAGAAAAAGGACTAGATTCAACAAGCTCTTTACCACCATTAGCATGTTTCGTTGGGGAGAGGAAGAGACGGGAGGATGCTGCCTTTGTTCAGAGGCGGGCACCTTTTATTGAAACAAGCTGCATGGGAAGCGGGACTAAAGATCTGTCCTTGGGCTCAATTTTTACAGTTTACAGTTACAGGTTGTCTAAGATATTTTGACAAGTGCAGCCTGGCGTTCCATTGGAGCAAAAATTCTGTCCTATGTATTGCCTGTGTCTGCCTACCACATCCTGGATTTGAGACATCCCAACGTCTAGTTAACAGGTTATTTTTTCATTTGCCTACAGCTGAAAGAGATTAAAGCAGATTTTACAAAACAAACACTGGAAGTCTAAGAAGAGTTGTTCTTACCTGCTGCATTATCAAAGTGCTGATCTAGTTTAATAAAATATTTTAAGATCATATTATATATTTTAAGACTTTGACACAAGGTCAGAGGATGATGTGATCCTATTGAAATGACACCTACATTTCTGGCATTGCTATATGTGCACTGATTGGGATTTACAATTTAAGCACTTTCTATTCAAATGAGATATATTTGTTTAAATTTAAATATTTGGGGATGGATCCTCTGGTGGTGTAAATCAGCATCACTTCACTTATTTCAGTAGAGCTGGTCCAGTTTATACCAGCTGAGGATCCAGCCCTATATCACCGGGACACAAATTTTCATGCAAAACATACCAGACATCCCAGGATTCCGGTAGTTCCGGTCCATTTGTCTGCTGCTGCTAGGAAGTTGTTTACTCTTTGTATCACTCTCTGCTGACGTCTGCTCACTGAACAATGTCATCAAATTTCCTGTTTTTTGGCCTGTGGAAAGTAGCTCCCCCACCTTATGCAAAGGCTTTGCTGCATGGGGATCTAGGGAGCCGGATGCACCCAGCAGACAGGATGTAAGGTTAAATGCAGCATAGCTAAATAAATAAAGTAGGTGTTCAGATGTGAACTATAGTTGTCTGCTTACCACCAGGATAAAACTGACAGCTTTAAAGATTGAACTGGGTCATAAAAACCCACATTTGGTTCATTGATTTAAAAAGAATCAGAAATATAAACTCTTTCTCTGTGTGTTTCTTTTATGAATGAAGTTTCTCTCTAAATCATATCAGTAGATTTCTTCCTAGTGTAATTTGAAATAGATTATAATGTGGTTTTATATAATACCACCTATCAAGGCATTGCAAAAAGCATTACAAAAATACTGGTAGTGCCATAATTTTGTAAATAATGGGAGTCTGTACACCGTGGAACAGCCATATTGCAGTAATCAATATCTCGTGTCCTGACTTGAACAACAGAGCTGTCATACTGAGAGTGGGAACACTGACACATTGGTTGGGCTCTGATCCCCCCTTTTTTTTTTTTTTTTTTGGCCAATGCCATGCAATTATTAACTTATTTTTGGACAGCAGCCAACAATGAGTAGAACAGACTTTAGTTCAATATCTTCTCCAATAAAGATTGTGGCAGCAACCCTACATCAGTAATATTAACGATATTGTATTAGCCCTCAGCAATCCATGGTGAAAGAAAGTGCCTTATGGGAAAAAAATCCCTCTGCAGAAATAAAGCACCCAACAGGCCCTACTGTATTTCAGTTTGAAACTTTCCTGTCCCTCGCTCAAACCAGCTCTTCCCCTACCCTCCTCACCGTTACTCTGCTCTCCCATATCCTATTTTCCCCTTCCTCCAAATCAGCTCTGTATTCTGCTCGGAGCAGCCCATCACTTCATAAAAGCAGTTTTTGAGGGAAGTATTTTAAAGCCCTTTCTGCAAAAAAAAAAAGTTTGTGAAATACATGGAGTTGCGCTGAGTTGCAGTCAGAAAGTAAATGGAGTAAGTAATCCAGATCAGGATTAGGACAACGCTAATTTAAGTGGCATATGGGAGTTGAACTGTCCTCAGCATTTTAGAGACAGTCAAGTTGTTTTTTTTCTTGTTGTGCTTTAAGGAATAGAAAGAGCAGCTCATGTAAAACTAACATGTTGGGTTTCTTCTCCTTCCCTCTGCCTCCGTCAGCTAGAATTACAACTATGTTGCATTGACTCAGTGGTTTTAGTGGGTGGGAATATTCAGCCTCAATGAATTACAGACTGAACCTGAAACAAGTTCTAAAATCCTCTGAGCACCTTTCCTGGAGCCAAAGAACAGTTCTGTGTAAGCTGAACAGCTTGTCTCTTTCACCAAGAGAAGATGGTCCAATAAAAGACATTACCTCACCCACCTTGTCTCTCTAAAATCTTGTGATGTTCACCTCACTTCAATGACAGACTAACCCTGTCATTTGGATTAGGCAGAGACAAAAAATGATGATTCCCTTTAACTAGCCCCCTCCCATGGGCAGAAAGTAAAATAACTCCCCCATCTGCTATAGGCTTCCTGGACTACTTGCACCCAATTTGGCAAGCAGACAAGAATGTATTGGGCACAGTATCCAAATGATCACAGGACATCTATAGACCACAGAGAAACACATGGCCAAGTCGAATCAGAACAAAAATGAGAAAACTTGGTTGCTCCACATTTTCTGTTGCCTTTGCTCTTTGTCTGTGCAGTCCTCATGTAAATATGGTATTGTTTCGTAACATTCATTCAGTAGGCTCTGTTCATTAAGGGCCTCATACAAAGCCATTGGCGTCAAGGACTCTCTGCTGATTTCAGTGGGCTTTGGATCAGCCCCTAAATGGAATGTTCTCTGATATAGGCTGCCTGGCTAAAGCTTGTTCTTCAGAGAAGTTCAGCTCACAGGGTAATTAATTAGAACCATACTAGGATACTTCTCATAGGTCACAAGTGAAAATACACTGGATGATCTAACCCTAGTGGATATTTGACAGTACCACAGAACCAACACCTTCTGCGTCACATTTTGGAGAGAATGCTGTCTTTTTTTCCTTCTACATATTTTCTTTCTTCCTGGTGTCTCCTCCTGTAAGATAACTGGGGGGGAGGGATTCTTTTTTCCTACTCTGGACAGCTCTCCCCTAATTCTCTGCTGTGATTCCCTATTTCTGTTCTTGTTCCACCTCTTCTGCTGTAGCTTGAGTATTTGAATATTGTGGTTTTGTATTAAAAAAAAATGTATGACTAGATTTTCCCCCTTTGTGTAAACATAGAGGGTAAAGTTCCCTCCTCATCTCGCTCACCTGCATGCCCTGCAAGGCAAGGGACCTGGGGGTCAAGAGCTGTGTGTTCATTGTCTCCCCATGAGAGAGGAAATGAGAAGTAGGCTGAGCCAGGTCTCTTTTTCCCCACCCCATACTGGTCAGCAGAGCTGGCTGTACACGATGCTGAGCCCCATAACAGCGGACACAGAATACTGTCCTCCTTCATTGGAAAAGGGGAGCTCTGGACAAATTGTGACTCAAGGATGTCCCTGAGGTACAGTTTCTCTCAGGGCCTTGTTGCCTAAATGCTCAATTTAGCCCTTAAAATTAAGTTTATTCATAACCTGTCCTCATGGAAGAGATTTATATATACCAGGGCATACTAAAACTGTTAAAAAGAGGTGGTTTATTTTATTTCTGACAAATACATTCCAGATGTTGGCCTCTATATACTGGAACTGACAAATAAAGCTTGAGGCTCCAGTTGTTCAGTCTGGTGCTGGATGACAGAACAGACGGTGAAATGAAGAATACCACCACCACCGGTGAGCAGCACGCGAAGGAACACCGTTGACAGAGTAGGCCTGTTTTTTGCCCAACCTGGTAAAATATAGACTGGGGGAGTCATACGTCAAGCAAATAGTCCATTCATATTACAGTGTGAGGGGACAGGGAGAACTAAGTTAGAAAGAGTAAAAATACACTCACATCTCATGTGTGTTAGAAATGGATTGTGTCATAATGAAAAATGTAGAATAATGTTCTTTTAAAAGAACGGGTCTGTACTTTTTAGAGTTTGGTTTTCGTATACACTATTCCAAAAGCAGCCCCTGAGTTGGAGTACTTTATTCTGAATAGGGTTAATTATCTAAAAAGCTAGATGAAAACTTAGCTGTCAAATTCTGAGCAACAAATCACATTTTTCCATTAGTTTCAGACACAAACACTATAAAACAAAGACTAAATCTGTCATTTTTACTATGCTAATTCTACTTTAATTCTTAATTTGAAAACCTGTGAAGCCATGAACCCTATACTCACTAATCCAATATGCTATAAGAAGGATGGGCTGAAAATACAGAACAGAATCAGTGATCAAATTATTACTTGATCATAAAATGAGAAATTTGAATATCATACACTGTACATAGAGTGGAAATATAAAAACATTGGTATGTTTTACTTTGTTTAAATGTTAAATTAACTTTTTTGGTTATGGTATATGAATAGAGATCCTGTTAGTCTATATTTATGGTATCAGAAAAATATCACTCAAAAATAGGATGAGTTTTTTTATATAAAAATCAATCTTAATTGGTGTAAATTATATTAATTTAGGGTCCATCTCTTGTCCCCTCACACTGAGTAATACCTTAGTCCATGGAGTTAGAACTGCGTTCTTAAGTAATGAGGAGGGATTGAAATACCTAATCCATCTGGTATCCAAAATACAATTCATGTTTTAGTATGTCAAACAATTACCTGAAAAAAATTACCCACTTATGGCTTGTTAATTCAGTAGTTGAAACCAATGGTATAGAATGGAGAGGATAACCTTGGAGTGGTGATGGAGGGAAATGTGGGACCAAATTCGCTTAGTCTTTTTCAACATTTTTTAAAAAATTTATTTTAACTAAGCTAAGGAGGAGGATGAACATATGGAGCCAGAGACGTGTACTTGATGATCTCTCTGGTCCATGGCTGCTAAGTAGCCTTCCATAGTAAATCACACTTGTTGAGCCCCGCATAGATACAAAATTTGTATCCACATCCGATCCGCAAAAATGATCTGTGAATATCTGTGGATTTGCAGGGCTTTAAATATAAAATTTGGATCTGTATCCATCTGTGATCCACAAAAATGATCTGTCAATATTCACATCTGATAGGATATAAAGCAGATATCTTCAGATTTCCAGGGCTCTACATACTTGCTTCATCTAGAAAGTATTTCTGGGTACACCTTTGTTATATATGATCTGCATATTTTATTGATTTTGTTTTGTTGAGAACATCCTGTGAATGATTTATGTGTAAGGGGGTGGTTGTTTGGTGCCACCCCTAATATTTTCTTGCAATCTTACATGAGATTTTGTTTAAATACACTTTCATTGTTTTTTTAAACAAATTTGTTACAGAATATAACTGGATACATTATGCATCTCATAATTCATTCTGACGTCACCCAGAGTTTGGCACACTGGCTCTAATTAAACAGGAAAAATGAAAAAGTAGTAAAAGTGCAGAGAACATCCAATTCCCAAACTGTCAGTCCCTTTGCGCTCCGTGCAAACGTCTGTGGTTTCTAAAGTTTCAGGGCAGCTGGGTAGGCCACACACATTACTATTCTAATAGTCAAAATATATAACTGATGCAATGTAACACTAAAGAATGGAAAGTAAAACAGTTCAGCAGTCCACCATCTGTTTTGTCTTCGGGGGAGAAGGACAGAGATCAAGAGAAAACTGCCAATAACACCAGTATGAATGGGGTCAGGACAGTTCTCCTGGTTCAAAGAAACATACAAATGCATAGAACATATCAAAAGAAATTTCCTATGATTGATTAAAATCTTTCATAACCAAACATGGCATCTGACGAAGTGGGTTACAGCTCACGAAAGCTTATGCCTGCAAAAATTAAAGTTCTTAGTCTTTAAAGTGCTACAGGACTCTCGTCGTTATAACCGAAACACTTATTCTCCTCTGTCCAAGGTAACTATTACAGCCTTATATTTAAAGCTAATAGCAGAAAAAGAAATGAGCGGATCCAATTAAGTAGTACAACTTTAGAAGAGTCTCATCTAACTCACTCATCAACAGGTCTGCAGATACACTTTTTTTTTTTAATTCTCCAAAATGGCCCAGGAGTTGGGCAGCCTCAACCCTTATTGGAGCAGGTGATAAACTCCGTTTCTCTTTTCCTTGAATTGTGACATTGGATTTCATTCCAGAAAGAAAACTCTTTATTTATTCTTGATATTTGGGTAGTACTTTCACTTTATAATTGCTGTTTCCCGCAGGCTTCCTTTCCCTTTAAACTGGCTTATAGAAATACAGTAGCATTTTTACTAATGCTAATGTACGCTAATGGGCCTCTTTTTTGCATCCAGCTGAAGAAATATCACAATAGGTTTGCAATACATGAAATCAGGTCTAATTCTTCATTACTCAATGGAATTGCAATGGCTTGGATATTTTGGGAACAGAATTGCTCGACTAGCTCTACACATTGCTCTAAAATATACCATTGCTTTAAAAAATAGAAATCAGTACAGCTGTTATCTTACTCAGCCTTGCTAGAGATATCTGAAAGTTTCTTCTTTGCATGTTGCAGGCAGATCTGAGCCGCTTTGATTCTCCTGTGTTCAGTTGTGCAGATATTACTTCTGTCTTGCCCAAGGGAGGACACTGAGGCTTACAATTTAACATTTCCTGCTAAGATTTCTGGTAAAAGCTCCCTGCCAGAGCTATCAGTAGTCTGGATCACCGTCTGGGAAGAAACACTTGGTGTAGGGAGGAAGAAGGAAATGGTGCCTGAGAGTTACTTGTTAATGGTGTAACCAGACGGATCTTTAAAGTCTATTTGCTCTAGTTCATTCTCACACTTTGGTGTCATTCTTTCCCACTTGCAGGAGAATGCTTAGACCCACTGCATCCCAACTTTGAAAAATCAGCAAAGTGAGAAAGTAATGATTAGTGTGGAAAAATATTTTGGATTGTCTCAAAACAGATTCAGAGTGCTTCCATCTTGTAGGAATCTGGAGATGGTTGCAGGGCAGTCGGCAACTGTCCCTGAAGCTAGACATGGTCCTTGCTTACTTGTGTTATGTTGGCATCTTGTTATGATACTCTGACTGTGTGCTGAAGCCTCTCTCTCATGGCTTCTCCTCATTTACCATTGTTTTTGCTAATTAGAACTTTATTGTTAGGCTACGTGGCAGTATGGAGCTCTGTGGGACATGATAGAATTGCATAGACTTTTCCTAGCCTATCGTTAAACTCTGCAATGTGAACTCTGCAGTGTGTGAGTTCTTTGCATTCCTTAGCTGTTGCATGTACACAGGAGCGATCTTCCAGCTAATATCTCCTGTTATGTAAAATCAGCGTAAGACCCTACTACAAATTAATAAAAACCAAAAACAAATTCCCAAACCTTGGATGCTTTCACAGAGCAGAACACTTGTTTCATTGATAGTCCTACAAATTAGTCGTTTTCAGGCAAGCTATTTTATGGACAAGATGTTGACAAAATTGTACTGAAGGTAGTAGGTAGTAATAATTTTTAAAAGGTGCCTTAGCTCACAGTTTAGTCTAGGCAATGACATGTTTAAAGAACAAATATCACGGTCTTCCCACAGGGACATAAAAGAAAAAGCCTATTTTATAAAAATGAATAGAGTGTAGGATTCAACCAAGGCAGTTTGTTTTGCAAAGAATCTCTGGATTATTCAGGTAGATTCACAGCTTGGATAAGCTGATAACGTACCTGAAGGAACCATTTCAAAAAGGGGAGGCACCATTTCAAATGTAGCTCTGTACATTACACACAAATCCTGCATTTACCTGACCATATACGTGTACATATTAACCAATGTTAACACTGCACACAAACACATGCTAGTTACTTTGCACGCGTATGTGCCCATGTAGTTTACATGGATGCAAATGAAAATCTCTAAATTCAGTAATTCAAGCAATCAGTTCATCCCAGTGAAGAAGCACTGCACATGAAAATATGTAGGGCCTATGGCAGGTTTCTGCATGCTAATTAAATTTTTTTTTTTAATTTCCTTTAACATTTTCTAATATGATCTTCCCCTAACAGATTTGTAACTGTGCCAAGAGTTTGTGAAGGTTCTGGTCTCAAACTAGGGACAGTCCTAAAGGTATAATGAGTGATTATATGAGCATCTTTTTATTAGAGATACCTCCAGTTCATTCAGGTTGGAAAACTAAGACATCGCTTTCCTTCCAGTCTCAGTGTGATATTATATAATGGTGTAGCTGATAAACAGGGATCCTATTTTTCTGTGATTTAAAAAACCCCCTCAAAATTCTGATTTAAAAAAAAAATCCACATTTTTCTGTGATTAAAATGAAACGCTGAACTTTAGTTTCCCTAGCCACATTATGTATAAGTATCTGTTGAACACAGTGTTTTATTGATATACAGTAGAACCCTGTTTAACCGAGCCTCCGTTATCCAGCTCTCCATATTAACTCAACCACCAGCCACCTGGGGCTGACAGCGATGAGGCTTGGGTGGTCCAACTGTTAGCACCATGCGGGGCTGACTGCCTGCCCCATCTGAAGATAAGGGATAGAAAGGTATTTGCCAATTCTGATTATTCCAACTTTTGATTATCTGAACCGGCCCTGGTCCCAGTTAGATGGGATAAATGGGGTTCCACTGTAAATTTAAAGTACATTCAGAAATCAACCACAGGAGGGGAAAGTGGCATGCATTGAGTAAGTGGCAGTGGCACTTTCAGTAAAATTTAGTTAATAGTTAATGTTATTTTTTCCCAAAATGTAAAAACTAAAGATTCTCTGTAAAAACACAAATTCTGTATTTTTTCAGGGAAACCAGATTACTGGGAACCCTGCTGCTAGGTTATAGCAATGATATTCAGCATTGATATATTCGTATTTATACACTTATCACGCATATTTACCCTGGAAAACACAGCAATAACACCGATAGGGGAAATCCTGGTCCTAGTGCAGTCAATGGAAGCTTTGCTATTAACATCAGTGGTGCCAGGATTTCACCGACAAACTTTACTGATTTTTTAGTGTTATTACTCAATCTTCGTAGTTTAATTTGTTTCTCAAAGTGCCAGGACCAAGTGTTTTAAATGTTTCCTTGTTGTTGGTTTGTTTAGTAGAAGGAGAGGTCTAGAGGGAAACTAAGTCTGCTGGGAGCTGAGTTGCTATAGATACAAGTCCTTCTGTGAAGCTTCACCAGGAGGATGACAACATATTGGCCAAGTAGGCATTTCTATTTATTAGAAAGAAATACGTGCTGCATAATGCATCATTTTGTGTGAATAGCCATTTCTGCAGATCCTGCATTTTCATTGTACCAGAAGCATCTCTTGTGTACAGTATGTACAGAAAATAGCTACCAGTCAAAAGCTCCATAGCTAAAGCATATCTTCCACACACAGTTTTAGATTAAAAATAGTGGAGCATGTCTACAACACACTCAAAAAGAATAAAATTCTGTTTCTAAAACCAGTAGAAGGAAAATCCCCAGTTGCTTTAATGTATTGAACTGTCCTGACTGCAGTTCTAATTACAGTGAACCCTCACTTATTGTGGTGGAGGATTGACATAACCGACAAAGGGTGTTGCTGTCCTTTACTGAAGCTTTTGATCCCATCTCTTAAGAGTGTAATATTTAACCAGCCCTGTGGGCTGGCAGAAGTGTGTCACTGTACCAGTGTCCTGTTTCAAACTCCCCGGTATGGCCACAGAGATGGACAAGCACATGGATTAGATGAAGCTAGTAACTCAGACCCAGATTTGTAAAGGTATTTAGACAATTAGTCAACATAGTAATGCTGAGCGTAGCAATGCCTAAAATACCTTTACATATTTGGGCCTCACTCCCCTGGCTAGAGAATGAGCTTCTAGTCATCAAAGGGGAGAAGAGATTCCTGTCTATATTCTTTCTCATAACAGTGCCTTAAATGCCTCTCTGGGATCTGCCTCTGGTAGATGGTGAGGGGAGAAGAATAACTCTGCTGCGAATAGGAAAGGTCTGCCTATTTTTGAGTGAAAGGAGAACTCAGAAGTACACCTGCAGCTAGTCCAGTACTAATCCCAGATCATCACAACTTTTTTTCATCAGATACTTCTTTAAAAAGAAGTAGTGCTGGTAATAGTAGTTCTAGAGGTAATAAGTCTACTCTAAAATGTTCTTTATTTTCTAGAGTAAATGAGGCAATTGCATTTTGTGCTCAGGACAGGAAATGCAGGGTTTCATTAAACAAAGATACTGAACATAAGTGTTTATTATTGCTGTTTGACATTTGTATTGTGATAGAACCTGGAGACCGGGGAGATCTGGGCTCTGTTTTGCTAGGTGCTGTACACACACATGCACAGTTGTCAATCCCTGCCCTAGGGAGTGTACAGTTTAAAAGACAAGATATAGGTGGATGAGGCGAAAAAGCGGGCCAGGGTGGGAGGGAACCATCATAGGTTGTGTGCTGTTCACACACAGGACCAGTGCCCACCTGCCTGGCTATTAGCAGATTACAGTTTGCAGCATGCCTTTTCCCATTGGTCAGAAAATGAATTCTCTTCCCACCACTGAGGCCTTATGATGCCATAAACCAGGGGTCCCCAACCACCGATCCGCGGACTGGTACCGGGCCATAGGGGGTTCTTTGCCGGTCTGCGGCGCCGCGGCTATGCGGCTGTTCATCTAGCCGCTAGGCAGTCTGTTTCGCAGCGTCTTACCACTTTAAGAGCAAACCGGCTCTTAAAATGGTAAATTTCAGCGCTGTGGGCCCCACCCTCCAGCTCTGCCGCCAAAATTGACACGGGCGAGTCAATTTCACGGCGGAGAGTGGTGTAAAGTGCTGACTGCTGGGGTACCTGCCCGACCCCACCCCGCCATGCCGGTCCCTGGAAAAATAGTTTTGCTTTAAGCCGGTCCCTGGTGCAAAAAAGGTTGGGGACCACTGCCATAAACCATCAAATGGAAAGAATTCAGGTATATGTGTTGGCCCGGATTGTGCTCTCCCGCTGTCAAAGCTTCAAGAGGTGAAGTTTTATGAAGAAATTTTCACAAAGATTTCCTCAAAGTGATTCCCCCATGAAGTACCCTCAGAGGCATTCAGATCCCCAGCCAGCTAATGCCATATGCTCAGAGGCCCTCAATCACCACAACAACTCTGACCTCTAGTAGTTCCGAAGCTGGGGGGATTTGTAGTGCACATGCTTTTCCTGTATATGAACATAGCTATAGTATTTCTTAATGTATTGTCTTTCAGAGATGCTGAGTATTCACTTACTTCAGTGGGTATTCAGCACGTTGGGAAATAGTTTATCCCCTCAACAAGAAAAACGTCCTCGCTTCGGACAAACTAAAAAACAACAACAAAAGAGCCTGGCTGACTCACAGTCAGCTTTTGCCCACGGTGTGCTCTTCCTGTGCAGGAGCTGCCACTTTCTTTCTGTCTTCTGGTCTATTTGTGGTCATTGCACTATTGATGGGTTAAGGTATGAAAAGTGTACCTGGCATAACTGACGATTTCCCTCATAGATTTGAATATGTCTGTGTCGTCAGTGAAGCCCATTCAAGTACAAGTACTATGGCAAAGAATGCCACAGAAATGCATATAAAGAAATAAATAAACTCCTTAAAACTCATCAGGATGGTAGCAGATGCCTCTCGTATCCTGGCATCTCTGTGATCATCCTCAAAACAGGATTAGCAAGTTGTCGCCAGTAAAAAGAAATATGATAGGTGCGTGTGCAACAAATTGGAGCTCCTTGTTGTACTCCAAGATCTTTAGGCTTCTGCAGAATTACAACAGGGTAAACAGTTTTAGTAGTAGTAAACAATAGAACTACTGTGACGTATTTAAATCTCCCAGAGTGCAGTGCAGTGCTGCTGTTAAAATGCAAGCAGCAAGAATTTCCCTCTGGGCCAAAAGAATGCACTATTGTCCACTGTAGACTGAGAGTCTACAAAAGAAAGAAGGAAAAGGTAGTTCTCAACCTACATGTAATATTAATACACCTGAAGCAGTGGAAGGTGAATGAAAAGTACTGTTTCAGTTAGACAAAAGTTGAGAAAGCTATCACTTGGTTTATTCTCCACTGTTCAGAATGCCCTGGTCCCAAACATCTTAAATAGACTATTTTAAAGGTTTCTTGATTGATCACCAGCCAAACTCTTCAGTCTTCTGTTGCTGTCCAGATAATTGGGTATAGGTCCTCCTTGCCAGCAGATGGAGACAGAAGGACAATAGTTTGAAATCTTAGTAATGTCATTCTCAGTACATAAGGGGTTTGCTAGCTCCCAGAGCTTAGTTATGTGTCTCCACCTAATGGGGGAGTCTTGAGCAGCCGTAATCTTATCAGATGAGGCAGAAAAAAGAGAAGGAAGTAGACCTCAGAGGGCTATGGGAATTTCTAGCCCCACACAATTATGAAACACAGACAGATGGAAAGCTCTTTGTCCAGCATGCAAAGGAGAAAACAGAGTAGGGCTCTGTGTCCCAGAAGAATGAGACTCTCAGTTCTCAGAGACCTAGGAAGGTTTTCCAGCCACACACGGGTATACAGCTCCCAAAAGATAACCTCTTGGTAAATGTCAGCACAACTATGATTCACTCCTGGAAGCAGCCCATATCCACTAAAGATACCTAGACACTATGAAAATGAATGCAATATAAAATAGAACAGATCTAGCGCATTCCTAGCTGGCATACTGGCACTTTTTCAATATGACCTAAATAAGATGCTGGCAGTCCTTGCCATAAGTGTCCTCTTGTCTCATTTACAATCATTACGTTTCTGTGTATTCTGTATTTTTGGTTCATGTTGTCATTACATCTTTCTAGATTCTTCAAAGGTATTTCTTCAGACGTTACACCCTGAAGAAGTAGGCTTGACTTTGCACAACTCTGAAGAGCTGAAAGTGTCCGTAAGGCTGTTTTTGCATTGATAATGGCAGATATTTTTACAGCCTATGTATAGAAAACCATTATTATAGGGTTTTAAAGTTTCTTCTAAAACACAAGTCAGATCATTGAGCTGCTGTTTATTTTTTCTCTTTAGCGCAGAATATAACTCCAAATGCTTAACAGCATGGCCTGACCACATAGCAATATTTAGCCATTATATACTAAGAATTCCAGGGATCGAAAATGTACTAAGCTCCCAGATAGAGAAGCGGGGAGAGGGGAGGTGAAAGAGATACCAACCTGTAAGTAAATGTTTTGGCCCAAGGTTTCCCCCCTTCTCAGAGAGGATCCTGAAATAATACCCCAGACTGGAACACCCTCAAACTTTTGGGTTGTTCAGATTCAGATCTGAATGTTGCATGTCTGGCCTATTTCTAAAAAACATTAACTAGCCTGAGGGAGCAACAGAAGAGTTGAAAAAGAGCATGGTGCGCACATACGTTTTCCCCTAGAAACATTTTAGAGATCTGATCATCTTTTGAAATGTCATCTAGCTTTGGTTTCACATTTCTCTTGCTTTAAATTCTAAGTGCAAATGTTTAGTGGCGTGTAGTTTACAGATCAGTAAAGGACTGCCAAGTTGGGCAAACACTGAAGCAAATCCAACGTTTCATGTGAACGCTACTTTTTGTGAGCGTGCTATTTGCTGCTTGACATCCTTGCTGTTATATATAGAGAAAAACAACGTTCCTTAAAGCTAGCTTGTGGCTTTGGCTAAATGCCCACCTACAGTAAGGGAGAGTCAGAATTCCCACTGTCCCTGTGGGGGCTATCTGGCCGAATCACCTGAAGCACAAGAGTAAGAATGTGCTGTGTGCCTACTTAACCCCCACTGGAGCAGAAATGTGGGAAGGGAGCAGGTCCGTGGCTGCACCCCCTCAAGTAACCAGACTGCAGAGCTGAGCCAATGCAGGGAGTGCATAATTTGTGTTACAGCTCATCATCAGCACATTAGCATCTCCATTCCACGCAAGGGGGAAAGCAGGGAGGGAACAGTGCCTCCCCAGGGCCATTTATGCACCGTCTCTTGGGCAAGGCTGTACCTAAATACACAGTCTAGTCCTAAGAATTTGGAAGCACAGCCAGCTTCTTCCTGTGGAGTCTGAGAACATGGCTAAGGTGAATAGCAGCTTGAGGATGGGGTTTCCATTTGAATAGCCTTGCAAAGGGAAGTCTTGCATTCAGAAGGATAGTGCATTTGATCAGACAAGTGCCTGTCAGATTTTCTCCCTTTAGATTTATGAGCGGAACATTTTTTCTGGCTTGTCTTTTGTTTTATACAGTCTTCCAGTGTTTTGTACATTATGAATGAGCGTTCCCTCTGTGTAGCACATTAGCATGAAGGAGGCATAGCCACCTTGCTACAGAAAAAAATACATAGCTGCAGTAGGAAACTTGTGATGATGCTGTGTATAGACTCAAATATCATCTGAGGAGGCAAGGAAGCATTTTAGATTGAGCTTCAGAAAAGGGGTTGATTTGCTGCAGATTTCAGGCACTTTATCTCCCAGCGTCTCTGTTCCTCTGTGTGGAAAATGGAAGTAGTTGGGATTTGCCACCCCTGTAATGCATTTTGAGGTCTCTGGATAAAGAGTGCTATAGAGGTGCCAAATGTTCTATTGTTCATTTTATTTTATGAACTATTCTGCTTCACAACTTTATAAGAAATTGGCTTTTTAAAAACCTTCTAGCCTGCTTTGTTAAACAGTGCTTACCTTTAAATAATAAACTTTGACTGTCTTTAGGTCGTGTGTCTGGCCGATATAATAACCTAGCATAATGGGCCATTGATCCATGACTGGGGTCCAAAGTGCTACTGCATTACAAATAATAAGTCAGTTTATAGCATAATTAACCTTTCCTGACAAAAATGGAATGATTCATTTTTATTAGCTCCAAGCTTACAACGCTATCGAGAAAGTTCCTGAATCCACAGCGAGGAAATTTATATAAGGAACAAATTGAATGTTCTCCGTTTCCCCAAAGGGTACAAAAAGCAAGGCCCTGACTGACCACTGCATGACTCCATCTTTGGGCTAGTATAACACCGTTGATCTCATTGGAGTGACGTCGGTGATAAACTGGAGTTAAACAGCCATGAATCAGGCACAGAATATTTAGGAAGAAGCAAAAAAAAATCCTTATAATAAATTAGAATGCTTTACAATTGGAAGATGATGTACAAGTATTGACTCATTAAAGACATTACATTGGACCGTCCACAATTTATTAATTAATATGTGTTAAGTAGGCTTCTCAAATCATTTAGGGCCAAATGCTTGCCTCAATGCTATGCATATGACTCCCCCTGAGTATTCCCTCTCGGCATGTTCAATAAAGCTCTGTTTCTGATCAATCTTCCCGTTAGCTATCTCACTTATTGTTAATCAAATACTAGTATGACTATCTGAGGCCAGAATTTGTCCCTCTGGGTAGATACAAAACTAAAATTGGGTGTAACATTTTAAAAATGGATTAAATAAACAGTGGTGAAAATTAAATCAGGGCTTGTCTACACATGGAAATTAGTCTGGACTAGGTTTGTGTTAATTTAAAGTGGATTGACTGTTCCTGATTAAATCAATATGTGGACACACTTATTCCAGAATAAGGGTGCCTCATTCCAAATGAGCTTAATCCACACAGAGCATCCACATACGTAAGTCATCAGGAATAGTGGTTCAGGAATAACTCCCCTGTATAGGCCCTTAATCTTCATTTGGCTCATTCATCACCCTGCCTGTGTTGTCTTTCATGTTACTAAACAGTAGTATCAGAATATGATAAGAATCTATCTATCAAATGTATGTATGTTAAAGGGAAAAGACATTGAGCCAGATATTCAGCTGATCCAAATTGTCATTGTTTTTTTTTTTATGGAGCAACTCCAACATAGACCAGATGGGGGAACTGGCCAAGTAAATATAAATTCTAGATTTTATGAAAGCAAATTGGATTGGGTCAAAAATCTACAATGTGAATATTTTTGAGATTCTTTATCATTTGGCTGATTCTTTTGTGAAAGATACATGTAAGAAAGATAAGAAATTTAAATGCTGAAATTAACAAATTTGATCTAAATTGAATAGAAGTTTTCTGTAAATTAGTTGCCTCTCAGGGCTTTGTCTTTGGAATTCTATTAGGAATAACTGATAACATTGATCTTAACTCCTCCAAGTATAGTTCTTATCTTTGTCCTTTAATCTGTTGAGCAAAAGTAAAACAACCTGGGACTTTTTATTCCCTCTCATTCTCTCTCTTGTGAATGCTGCTGCTTAAAAATAACAGAGAATATGCACATGGGGTCAGATTCTGACCTCATTTACAATGGTGTAAATCCAGAGTAATTTAATTTTAGTCATTGGAGTTACTCTGGATTTATACTGCTGCAAATGAGGTCAGAATCCAGCCAGTGCATTGTTAGGCTTCTTTTATGCTAATAAGCACTAATGGTTGTGTTTGAGAACATCTATTGGGGCGTGTAACTTTGACAGATATTTTGTATTGTTATAACAAAAAGATACCCTCAACGCACATTAGAATACTGATGTAAATACTTATCAAAATGAGAACAAAAAAATACGACAAATCTTAGTCTTTTTACACATTCCTTATTGAGCCAAACTCCAGTTGAACAAGGAATGCGTAAATGTGCAAAGAATTCAGGATGTGGCTGGTATGCATAGGTTTCAAAAGGTGAGAAAGCAATGTTATACAGGAAGAAAAATGGATTAAAATCCTGTTGTCAAAAGCTACAGCTGACCATGCGGAACTGATGCCTGGGAGTGTTAGCCACAAGGAATATAATGCCTTTTTCACTTCCAGGTACACTCCATTTGCTGGTATGCCCTGTAAAGTATGGCTCTTAGCTGTCTCGGGAGCTCCCTAATATATATACTGTCTTGGCAGTTGAGACTCATGCTAACAGACCCATGATGCTGAACTGTTGGCTGAGCTTTTTCAGGGAGAGCTCTAGACTCTGGAATTCATTTCACCCTCTTGATTTGATAGATCCTGAATCAGTTGATTGTGATCCGAAATCTGTCTGTTCACTTGTGCTTTTGTCTGATGGGATGGGTATATCTAGGCTTACTAGAACGGGTTTTTTAAAAAGCGTAAAAAAAAACCTTCATGTAAAATAAGTCCAGTTTTTTAATTGAAAAGTCAAAATTTGGAACTTTTGAACAAGCCTTAATGTGTACATCTTAATTTTGGGATTGAGTCTATTTAAATGTAGCTGAAATTAGTCAATTCTTATATGCTGATTAATAATGTACATATACCCAGAGGCCATATTCAAGAGTATATTTCAAAATTAATTGAGAAAGGCATTTATACAAGATGTTAAAATATTGCTTTGTTTTAAAATATTAGAAAAAGGATTAATATTGCTGGCAATAGACTATTAAGATTATAAAGAAGAAATGTTAAACACGATGAATAAGTTTTAATATTGTAAGTCCACTGACTTAATGTACAGGAAGTGATGGAGTGAGTTGTGGATTGTGGAGGATCCATGTGGATGAGCACTCTTTCTCCCCTCCACTTCACAACTCTCTCTGCAGTAGAGCAGCCTTTCTGCTGAATAGGTTGTTTGCAGCAGAGGCCGTAGCCAAGGCCCCGGATACACTGGGCTAGCTGGGGACCTGGATTAAAGCATCACATAAAACTTCAGAAAATATTTAGAAAATCAGCCTGCAGGAATTATGTGTTTGCATCTCTTTAACATGAATACTGTATGGTAGTTACTAGCCAAAGGCTTTTTTTTTCCAGCTGACTCTGCCTCTTCTGAGGGTTAGCTCTGCTCTTCAATTAGTAATGGCAACAGAGGCATTTGAGACTAAGCCAAGATCTGAGAAGTCTGGTAAATAGGAAACCTATGGCATGTTGGCACTTTTGATGTGTCCTGCATCCTAACCAAGTAGCATATCAGCATAACTAGCTCATAGATCGAGCCTGCTGTTTCTGCTCTTTGTTCTTTACTATAAGTATTCCATGAGCAAGCTCATATAAGGTTTCTCTCTCCATAGGAATTTTTAAAAAAACCACGCGTAGGTCTTTCCTATAGATTCTGCTCTGGCTGAGCTGTGAAGGATGACTCATAGTAAGAAGAAACTTGAAATATTTAAGTAGGTTATGTAAAGTCACCATCGAGTTGGTGGTACTTTAGTCAGAGCAGTCACCTTTGTTTGGGCCTGTCTGTTTTAAGCTTATTTACCAAATGTTCACTTATCTCTGAATTATTTTACCAGCAATTTCAGTGACAGAGCAATTTAGGGTCTAGAACATGCAAACCCTTGGTAGCAAGCATAGTGCTTAGTGAGGCACAGAGCCCCCAGTTCCACTAAAGTCAATTGAAAGACTCCCACTGGTTTAATGGGAGTCAGATCATGCACTTATTTCCATTGACTTCAGTTGTGACTCTTCTTGTGCCCAGCATGTTTGGCTATGCAGTGGGGACAGTCTAATCTATCTAAACGTTGACATAGCCCCCATTACCATAGAATGTGAACACGTAGTGCCATCAGCCTCACAGATTGGGGTGGGTAAAATGTAGGGCTCGGTGGAGAGGAAAACCTGCTGCACCTTTGGAAGGATGATGCATAGTCAAAACTCTGCAATACTGGCCCCTCCTCATCCTCCATCCAGGTTGGGCCCTGGCTCAAAGCGTCTGGCGCCTGTGTACATTAAATGCTTAAATTCATAACCAGTTGACCTTGGGTATTCCAAGCTCAGCTCGTCACATCCATAGACACTTCGCCTGCTCATGAGATTAACATGTGGGTCCTCAGCAATGTGTGGACAGCTCCAAGGACTGCCAGTAGCCTTATATCTTTGTTCTCCTTAGATGATCTCATAAAATATGTTTGTCCTTGCCTTGACCCGGCTGTTAGGTGCGTTAGTCATAATTATCAGGATAAAAATGTTCTGAGTGTTCTTTTTAAAGCAGGATGAATGTAAAGGAGGAAGTGGCAAAACATACAGCTGGGTAAAGGTGCATTTGTGCAATTGTTATACATGTAGGGTTGGGAGAAGGGGGGCTTACAGCTTTAGGTGTATTTAAAAAGTTTATTTAATCCATCCAGAAGTCAGAGTTTCTGCTTTAGTGCTGCGTTAAATCCTTGGAGCCGTTACAGTGTCATGTGACACAGTAGTTACCCAAAACTTTGATTCTTGAGACTGCCAGCTGTATAAATAGAGCTGAAATGATTAATCAAGTTATTTGAACAGATTTCAATGGATTAAGAATTAACCAGACTGCACCAAAATTGTCTAGCTGAGATGCAGAAGAGGATTTTTCTTCCATCTGGGACAGAAAGTTAACATGTAACAAGATAGTTTATCACATTCAGGCCGTGTGTGTATAACTGGAGCTTAGACCTCATGTTGGCAAAAAAAAAAAAGTGTTTTGTAGACTCAGCTAACTCTCTAGTGGGCAACTCCTGCTTCTCTGATTCAAGTGACTAGGCAGGAAGTCTCAGGAGACTACCTGTGTGAGTAGAGTGAACAGGAGTTGGTTCCATGCACGCCCATTTCAAAACTGCTGTGAAACAGGGCACAACTGGTCATGGGTGATGGTGTCTACTTAAGGGAAGCTCTGGTCAGAAATAGCCAGAGCTGTATGCGGAAAACTGCACAGCACCTTCTAACACAATGCTGGTTGTGCCTGCTCCAATCATTGCTGTTAGGACCCTGATCCCGCTAAGTGCTAAGCATCTCCTGCATGAGGCTAGGTTTTTTTAAACACAACACCCCCCCCACACACACAGAAGTCACTGTAAGTTGAGGGTGCTTCTTGGTTCCATGTAGGATCAGACGGTTGGTCTTTTAATGCTTCCATGAGCATTAAATTGACTCTCAAACTTATAGAAGGCGGGAGTAAATGAACAAATGAAAGCAATAGCTGACAGCAGTAATTGTATCTTACTGTTTAATATTAGACTTGCCACAGGTTCTAAATATCCATAATCTTTGGGGAGGTTCAGCTCTGGGTCTGATCCTTACAGCTCAGGGCCATTGTAAGTTGAAATTGAAAACACTTTCTGCCTTGCGCTGGCAGCCTGTGTGTACAAAAACAAATATTTGAAAATGTAACATGAAGTGTGGTTATGTCAGAAGAGTGACTGTAAAAATGGCATCTTGTACTCTATAGATATTCTCGCTTTATGTCCTCCAGGCATGGCTGTTGACTTTACTCATTCAAACCAAGTTGTTAGTGTTAACACCACAAAGCCAATAAAGCTATGGCAGAGAAAGCTGAATTTGCATCTTCTTCATGCATCTCAACTAAATTACCAGCTAATTTCTTAGTGCAAAATCTTTGACTGGTAATGAGATGAGAGGCAGAACAAAGCAAGCTTGATTTTTCACATCTCATGAATAGAGTCCTGCAAAACCGCAGATATCTGCTTTATAGCTGCGGACCATTTTTTTGCAGATGATGGATCAGATGCGGATCTCAAAGGCAGGGAAGCAACTGTCGGCAGCTCATAGTCTTTGAGATCTGGAAGTGGGGCCAGCCGCCCATCAGCTGTTCAGTGTAGACCCATCAGTGCAGACCGCAGATCAGCTGTTGGCCCTTCCTCTCCCTCCCCCCCATCACCAATCAGCTGTTCAGCAGCTGTTTGGTGGGGCTGGCCCCCGAACAGCTGATTGGGGGGCCCAGAACTGTGGGTAGGGATGCCACAGAAGACAGAAACTGCTGGTGGTGAGTCAGATGTAAGTTGATTCTCGCGGATGGGGATCCACGTTTTTGTATCCGTGTAGGGCTCTACCCATGAAGAATTTTCAGTGTTGACAATGAGAAGGATCACCTTTGGGGAGTGCTTAAACTGAATAAATCTGATCTGGAAGTTATTGAGAAAGTAAATCTGAAACCCTTTTCATGTTGATGTTACAGTCACTGTTAGAGCCCTACTTTAATAACAAAGGCCTAAACTGTTCCTGTTTTGTTTTCTCAGGTGTTACACTGGCATTTTCCTCGCCTCATATTTCTCTCTCATTTAAAGTTATATTGGTGCTTTCCAAATTGATAAATAAATAAAAGCTCACATGAAGAGCCTTAAGGGCTGTGCAATGGAGCAGTAAGGTCATAGAAAGAAAAGAGCGTGTAATTTGAAAAGGTTTTTATGGGGTATATGGGATGTAATGATGGTTCTTTAAAATTACTTATTCTCGAATTCTAGACTGCAAAGGATTAAATCTGATCTTAAAGTGTGGTTTGACTCTGAAAAAACGACAATGTAAAAATGCCACCTTTTTACTCAGCAGATCTGTTCCTTGCATGCATGTGCTCTGGAGCCCTCTTTGTTTTCTACATTGCCAAAAATAAGTTTCTTCTGCTTTTTTACTTCAGTTAGCCTTGCAGCGCCTGCACGGCTAAGAAAGAACCAGCTGGATTCTAGTTCTCCTTTCACATCAAGAGAATTCTTTACTACTGTAATTGTTATGTTGTTTCTCTCAGGGTCCATCTATACAGCCAGAAAAACCCACTGCCACAGTGAGTCTCAGGGACTGGTTTAACTGTCTCGGGCTTGTACTGCAGAGCTAAAAATAGCAGTGTGGACGTTTGGGCTCGGGCTGAAGCATGAGCTCTGCAACCTGGCCGGGCGAGGGCAGGGTCTTGCAGACCAGGCTCCAGCCTGAGCCAGAACGTCTACACTGCTGTTTTTAGTCCCCGGCTGAGATCCTGAGTCACTTCACCCAGGTTCTGAGACTTGCTGCCGCTCTTCTTTGGTTTTGCTGCGTAGATACACCCTCAGAGACCAAAAATACAAAAGGTTAGATTTGTAAAGGTCTTTGGGCCCCTAAAGATGCAGATAGGTGCCTCGTGGGATTTTCAGACGTGCCTACCCTGTTTAGGCACCTAGCTGCATCTATAGGCACCTAGATACCTTTGAAAATCTAGCCCAGACCACTTAAGAACCATTCCATTTACTCCCATTCAGGACTTCAGGCAAATCAATGCCTAATAGTCAATGTCATCAAGGATGGTTAGTTGGTAGAGCTAGTAATAGCAACATACTTACCCGATCATCATTGTTACTTGTAATGATGCAAGAGAAGGAAAGATCCCAGCTTGACTCTCAGATCCCAAGCTAAGTTGGCACTTAGAAAAATACTCTTTTCATGTGCAATCCAAGCACATTGGAGTGGAAATCAGTGACACACAGTAAACCTGGCACACCACAATGGCAGTTTACAATCACTTTTCAGAGTAGAAGCGCATTTTAAATATACATTCCTTTAAAGGCACACATTGGAATTCTATAATCTTCAGTTTCTGAGGGCTCTCATGGTCTGCACTAGCATGGCCTTGTGGAATAATGCATGAGAGCATGCTTTGGGAAGTGAAGTGTGCGTGTTTATTTGTACAGCTTTCAAACACTCATCGTTATGTAGTGAAATTCATTACTGATAAGGTTGCTAAAGCAGAGTGATGGGGCACCGAACCTACTGCTAGTCTGGGCATCTCCTCCTGGCTGCTCTGGGGATTAGCTTGTCAGGTTGACGCCCATTCCCACAGACACATGCAGTCACACCGTCTGTCAGGTCTGCAGCTCCTTCGTCCCAGGAACCGCAGCATCCTCTTCGTGACTCAGCCCTCCAGCTAGGTCACTCAACGTTTTCCACCTTTCCGGGGTATATTAAAGTCTTTCCTTAGCAGCCCTAAGCATTCTTCCCATTCACTGTCTCAGGTGCCACTCCTTCAATGGCTGATGGGGGAACCTGGGCCCACCCTCTACTCCGGGTTCCGGTCCAGAGACCCTCCACCCAGCAGTTCTGGTCTTTACTCTCCCACCCTTTACTGCTGCTTCCCCGGACTGCTTGCAACTACTCCTAGTACCCCCTGGAGGGGACACCAGCTCCAAACCCTCCTCCTTTTTCCTAGTGGGAGACTGCTCTTCCTCAGCAGCCCTTGTCTGTTGTCAGTTTCCTGGTTTTATAGGTCCTGCCTATTCCTGCCCAGATGAGCCTGCTTTCAATCAATTCCCTGCTCTCTGGCTCCCCTGCCCGGTGCAGCCTGTTGAGTTAATTGGCTTTCCTGACCATCTTAACCCCTTCCAGTCCTGTATGGGGTGGACACCCCATCACACAGATTTACATACCTTTCTTCTGTGAAGTACATTTTTGTTTACATTTTAAAAGAACACTATTTCTAAACATTTGCTTGTATTGTGGAACCACTAACATGATACTGAGAGTACAGAAAAATAATGAGCAAACTAGCGTACTCACATGACTAATACATTGCTTCATGTCTGAAGTAACAATAAGAAAGTGACTGTGCTTTTTGATTTGTAACCTTGTTATTGTACTGAATAGAAATTTCTAAAAGCAACACAAACCCCTTATAGACAGAGAAGCTTATAATGATAGCAATATATTTGTGACCAGTGGTATATAAGAGGTATCTCCTTTAAGAGAGCTGATTTTCCTTCTTCCATGAACAGGTATATATTTTATAAAATTCTCTTCTTGTTTGTAGGCAGCAGTGACAGATGTGCAGTTTGGCCCTATGAGACTCCACCAAGATCAACTTCAGGTAACACTTTAGGAAATACTGCAATTAAGGTGAAGTTTCATGGTTATCACATGGTATTTGTCCTGCAATTTAAAGTAAGCACATTTATTTTCAAATAAATATGTCACAGCTCAAACTAAAGGCCAAATTTTCAGTAGGGCAATGTTTGTGATTGGATCCATTTTGTGCACACAACCCTCCCCAGAACATTTTGGCATGCCAGGCGACAAGCATGTTATGTAACAGATACAGCACTCTGTAAGTTTCCCTATCCTAAAATAAATCTCACCTTATTTCAAGCTTCTCTCCTTTCTCACCTGCATCTCCTCAACTCATTGAATGTTCCATCTACAACTATTTCTCCTAGTTCATGTGCTCTACTTCCATTTGTATTCCAGTTCAATCTGATTCCCACCCACTATACTTCACTCTACTCAAACTGCTCTGAACAAAGTTGCTCTCTAATGATCCAAATGGACAACCTCAGACGTTCTACTCCATACTCATCTTTGTTCAGCTGCCACAGACTCTTCCTGAAGTCTCATCCTCTCTCAGCTCATGCAACTCCAGCCTCTCTTGGTTCTCCCCTTACATCTCTGATTGTTCCACCATCACCTTTCTTGGAGCATCCACCTCTTCACCCTCTCACCTTTTCCATGGGTATCCCATAGGGGTCCATTGATGTTCTACTCATCTTCTCCCTCTATACCATATCTCTAAGTGATATTATCCATTCACATGGTATCTAATGCTGTCTTTCTGTCAGATTCATATGACTACAGTAGAACCTCAATGTTAAGAGCACCTCAAGAATGGAGATTGTTCGTAACTCTGAAATGTTTGTAGCTCTGAGCAGAATGTTATGGTTGTTCTTTCAAAAGCTTAAAACAGAACATTGACTTAATACGGTTTCGAAACCTTGCAGAAAAACGATGCTGCTTTTAACCATCTTAATTTAAATGAAACAAATACAGAAAGTTTCCTTACATTGTCTTATCTTTTTTTAACTTTCTCTTTATATTTTTAGTAGTTTATGTTTACCACAGTACCATACTGTATTTTCTTTTTTCTTTTTTTTTTGGTCTCTGCTGCTGCCTGATTGTGTACTTTCAGTTCCAAATGTGGTGTGTGGTTGACCTGTCAATTCGTAACTCGTGTTCGTAACTCTGAGGTTCTATTGTACCTCTTCAATCCTGATTTCCCTCTCTCCTGTCTTTCTGACATCTCCTTCTGGATGTCTTGCTGTCAGCTGAGACATAATATGGCCAAGACTGAACTCCTTGTCTTCTCAAATCCTCCCACTGCCTACTTTCTCTGTCACCACTGACAGCACCACAATTCTCCTTGTAACTCAGGCCTATAACCTGGTGTCATCCGCAACTTCACCACCTCTCTTTTACTGCACAGGTTCATTCATAGATTCATTCATGGATTGTAAGGCCAAAAGGGACTACTGTGATCATCTAGTCTGACCTCTTGCATAACACAGGCCTCTTATAGGACTTCCCTGTATTAATTCCTCTTTGAAATAGATCATCTCTTTTAGGGAAAAAAAATCCAATCTCGATTTAAAAAATTTCCAGTGATGGACAACCCACCACAGCCCTTGGTTAATTATCCTTACTTTAAAAATTTACACCTTATTTCAAAGGTGAATTTGTTGTCTAGGTTCAATTTACAGCCATTGGATCCTGTTATATTTTTATCTTCTAGACCAGGGGTCAGCAACCTACCGTGGCTGAAGAGCCGCATGCGGCTCCGGAGCCGCGGGTTGCCGACCCCTGTTCTAGACAAAGAGCCCTCCATTTTCAAATTTCTGTTCCCTATGTAAGTATTTATACGCTGTGATCAAGTCGCCCCTTAACTGTATCTTGGATAAGCTAAATGGATTGAGTTCCTTGAGCCTTTCACTGTAAGTCATGTCCCATCCTTTAATCATTGCCATGTCTCTTCTCTTAAACTTCCCAGTACTTCTTGGAACTATGACACCAGAACTGGACACATTATTTCAGTAGAGGTCGTACCAGTGCCAAATATAACTTCTCGATATTCCCCTGTTTTTGTACATCCAAGGGATCACAATAGCCCTTTTGACCATGGTGTTGCAATGGGAGCTGACATTCAACTTATTATCTATCATGACCCCGCCCAGTCTTTTTCAGATTTACAATTTCCCAGGTTAGAATCCCCCATCCTGTAAGTATTGCGTGCAGTCTTAGTTCCTAGATGTATACATTTACATTTAACTGTATTAAAACATATATTGTTTGCTTGTGTCCCACTTACCAAGTGATCGGATCCAGTTTGCTTGGTATCAGTGATCTGTCCTCTTCATTATTCTCTACCCCTGCAATCTTTGTGTTATCTGCAAACTTTATTGTTAATGATGTTATAGTTTCTTCCAGGGTCATTGTTAAAAATGTTAAATAGTGTTGAGCCAAGAACTGCTTCTTTCTCTCTAGAAATACACACACTTGATAGATTCCCCATTTACAATTACATTTTGAAATCTATCAGTTAGTTAGTTTTTAATTCATTTAATGTGTCATGTTGATTTTGTATCCTCCTACTTTCTTAATTAAAATGTCGTGTGGTACGAAGTCAAATGCCTTACAGAAGTCCAAGTACATTACATCAACACAATTACCTTTATCAATCCAATTTATAATCTCACCCAAAAAAAAAAAAAAGATATTAAGTTAGTTTGACATGATCTGTTTTCCATAAGCCCATGCTAATTGGCAATAATTATATTACCCTCCTTTAATTCTTTATTAATCAAGTCCTTTATCAGCTGTTCTATTATTTTGCTCAGGATCAATGTCTGGCTGACAGGCCCACTACCCAGGTAGTCCCATTTACCTCTTTTAAATATTGGCACTATATCAGCTTTCTTTCAGTCCCCTGGAACTTCCCCACTGTTCCAAGCCTTATTGAAAATCTGTATTAATGGTCCATAGAGCTCTTCAGCCATCTCTTTTAGAACACTTGGATGCAGATTTTAAAATATCTAATGTTCAGTAACTGCTGTTTAACATCCTACCCAGTTACTGTTGGACTGGAGAGTTTTCATCATTATGTGACATGAATACACATCCTGCTTTTTCCCCCAATAAGGACAAAAATATTTCTGGTACATGTCTGCTTTTGCTGCATTATTATTGACAATTTGACCATTTCCATTTAGTAATGGTTTAATAAACCAAGCCTAATAATACCTATGGGGGGTAGTTAAGTAGTATTATCCCCATTTTACAGATGGTGATGCTGCAGTGCAGAGAGTTTAAACAACTTCAAATCTGTGGCAGAGCCAGGAATACAACCCAACTCTGCTGACTGCTATTCTGTGCTTTTGCTACAAAATGATCCTTCCTCTCTTAAGATTGTTATAAATTAACGTCACTAAATATAGCCCAAACTATGACATGTTTTTATGAAAAGTTTAGCATAAACTACTATTCGTTGCTATAAAAGGAATCTGAGCTAAATGAACACAAAGTCCTTTACTCTTACAAAAATATGCACTACATGTAAATGTTAAGATTTATTGGTAGACATTCCACCAACCTTGTCCAAAGTGTAGCCACCACTGGAATTCTTAAAATGTCCCAGAAGTATAAAGTTCAGCAGGATGTGGTATGAGTTACAGACGCTATACATTATGATTTGACCAGAGTATACATCTTACTTGAGTTTGATTAAATTACTGGAAGTTTGGTGTTGTGTGACAATTGCCAAATTCTGAAAGTAACTTTATTGCCCGCCTTTCAAAAATGGGCACACACAGTTTTATCAGCAAAAGCAGCGTAATATAGGCCTATATTCTGTCTGCAAACAAGCCAAAGAAAGCCTCTTTTGCATTCCCTACACAGTGTCATCTTGAGCCAAAGCCTGCTAGTGAATGGGAATTTTTCTATAGACTTTAATGACCTTTGGATCCAGCCATTTTCAATGTCTATAGCACCTTCCTTTATGGTTCTGTGAACACCATACAAACATGAAGGAATTAATCCCCTCCTCCCTCCCATGAAGTGGGTAAGCATTATTGTCCCTATTTAAAAGGAAAAGAAACTGAAGCACAGAGACACTAAACTTGCCAAAAGTTACAGCGTGAGTTTGTGACCAAGCCAGATCCCAGAATTCCTGACTCTCCAATTTTTATTTCAACCGCAGCACCCTCCCTCTGGAATAAATTGTATGACAGGCTCTGTATAGGAGTCATAACTGGGGCAAGCTGCGTACAAAGGAATACTGCCCATGACCTCATAACCTCCCTGAGCTCACCTGGATGTGCTTGCCCATAGCTCCCAGAGTTCTTGCAGAGTAAGCTATTGACAGTATTTCAGGGGAGTCAGGAAGATGAGATGGAAGGGAAGGCACAGCACATTTTCCATGATGCCACTGCAATCTCTGTGCAGATTTTCACACAGATTATTTACTATGTGATTCCAGCGGTATGAGCAAGTGGACATCCTGTACCGAGGTCCAGTCCAGCAAAGCCCTTAAGCATGTGCCTGGGCTGCTCACATGCTTACAGTTGACACCTGTTTTAAGTGCTTTGCTGGAACAGGGTCAAAGCAAGCAGAATAAATGGAAGTTACTTGTATATCTGTAAAAGTGGGTATTACAGACTATTTCTATGACAAACCATACTCGTTTTGTTATCACACACATTGTATTCTTGTTTTAATAGAGTTTCTGTTAAAAATATTCCTTGGCTATATAAAAAACAGTCTTATTAAATACTGTATGTAAATCTTGTAAGTGGACTTCACTAAAGTTTTCATAAAGTGGCTTAGGTCTTGTAGAAATATCAACATATACAGTATATTTAAAGATCTTTTAAGCATTATTGACTCTGTTTCTTTGACCCAGGTACTTTTAGTGTTTGCCAAAGAAGATAACCAGAGTAATGGGTTCTGCTGGGCCTGTGAGAAGGCTGGGTTTCGGTGTAATATTGCCAGGACGCCCGAATCTGCGCTAGAATGTTTTCTGGATAAACAGCATGAAATTATCATTATTGACCATAGACATTCCAGGTACTTTGATGCAGAAGCTCTATGCAGGTAAGTTCCCTAACAAAGGAATTTTAAAAAATAGTATTTTTATTATAAAAGAATAGATGGAAAAGCTCAGAATGTGATTATAACCGGGAACAATGTCTGGTTCTTATAGTGAATGTGTCACCACTAATTTGTTGTTTATGTATTAGCTTTTTGTTACAATCCAGAAAGGTGTGAAAAGCAATGAGACCTGAGGCATAATTGCAGTCGCTTTGTGGTTTGCAAAGCACTAAACAACTGCTGAGATTTTATTGCCAAAGTGAGGCTAACGTGGTCATGTTTCAAATGCTTAGGCCCACAATCGCATGCCTAATTTGCACGCAGAAATCTGGGAATTCCATACATAAATGCATTTAATTAGCCATTTGTGTGCTCAGTTGCTTGAAATGTCCCATGCAGTCACAGAAACCACATGTGCAAATGAGGCAACATTTTGTGTGCACAACAGCGTTTGTAAATCTGCTCCGAAATACGTAAACTTTCTCAAAAGCCTGGTATTAGAAGTTTACTCCAAAATAATTCCTACAAACTACCATAGTGCATGAGTAAGGGGGAAAATATTCTTTCATCTCTCTATGAGGACTTACAATGTAGCAGTGTCTTGTTTCACTGACTTGCTAGTGAACTACTCCCTGGGAGCGTGACTAGACTAAATAACTGATATGTGTGGGGGTGCTGAGGTCAGAGTACTGGCTGTGAGCGAGTGTGATGGGGTCAGGGCACTGGGAGAAAGGCTTTACTCCTTGTTAAAATAAAAGAACGTGTTTAAGATCAGTCAGGAGACCATTGGGGTTCCCCTTGTAAAATCTTTACCACTCAATCCCGGAGCAGAGTCAAATGCTCATTAGCCGATGGAGGACGAGTCTAAAAAGTGCATAACTGCTTAAGAGAATGGGTTGTTTTGGAAAGAAGCATGGTGACTGTAGCATCAATATGGACTTCATGTCATTTGTTGAGGGGAAGATGTTTGCTATTCTCTCACCGGGATTAGCTAAAAGCTGGACTAATCTACAATTGACATGTTGTTTTTTCCACTGACACTCATAAACAGCTAAAGCGAGGCTCCCTTCCTAATTACCAAACACGGTTGGGACTCCGTTTTGATTTGGGTTTGGTTTTTTAGAAATAAGCATTTAAGAAAGGCATTTTATAAGGTCAGGGTAGGATTGACTAAAAGTGAACAACAGAAATGTTAAGTGATCTTGTTTTCTTTATTTTAAGGTCTATCAGAACAACTAAGCCCTCAGAAAATACAGTCATAATTGGTGTAGTACGAAGGTAAATTGCAAATATCTTTATTTTTCAATGTAAACAATCGAATGTGAATCTAATCATTGCAAAGGCAAATACTAGAATAATAGCTCTAGATCAGAACACTTTATTGTGTTGGTGACATTATACTTTTACTGTATGCTGTGTTCACCATCCTCTGCTGTAGGAGAGGTGTAGGCTTGCCTTTTGATTTCTGCATTGCACTATATATTATTTCCCCCATCACTGAAGCTTTTAAGAACATGATTTGACCAAAAACATAGTACTGTGTACCAAGATGTGAAACCTCTTCAAGGCTGAATGTTTTAGCACCCATGGAAGCCCCTCCTTGAAGCTGTCAGGGTTCCTGGAGGCAGAACTGCACAGTGGGCCTGTCACCTCTCATCCCTTCTCCACCCCTCTTTGAGTGGATCCTTTGTTTACTGCTCTCGAGGGAGACCATTTGTCCCAGTTTACCAAGATTGTCCCTATGAGGTACTATCCCACTAGTCTTGCTTGTTCTTCTGAAACTAGTTTTGTTGTTTCAGTGAAATCATCTGGAAAGGTTGTCCAGCCAGCTTTACCCACCCCCTGTTCTGGTCTCTCCAACTCCTCTCTCCACTATGGATCCAGCTCTGTTAATATTCCTTACCTTTCTGGTCATCAGAAACCTTCAAATCAGACCCAATGGCTGCGTCTGTCCTGGCCTAGTGAGTCACCTCCTACTCAGCCAGTCTTGATCTTGGCTAGTTCCTCCTCCTTTTTCTCTTGTTCGATTCAGCTGCACAGAGTTTGAAGTACAATCTTGGCAGAAACAAGCAGTGGCCAAAAGAAAAATAAGCTGGCAGGTGGCATTTTAGGCCCAGGCAAAGGGAGCTGCTGGAAAGTTTTATGGCTGTGACAACTAGGTCACATCCACAGCCATGGCAACCCTTAAAGATGGATTGTCTTTTATGAGAGTAATTTAAAGGGTGGAAAAAAGGGAGGGAAAGAGAGGAAACAGTGGCTCAAGAGCTTTTTGTCCTTCACCAAAGAAAGAAAAATATGGCACTCTCATGGTACTGTAGGCCAGCTGTTCATTTATTTTTTTTTAAAGGTAGGACCATTTTGAACCTGGCTTGCTAAATCACAGCCACATTAAGAAGTTACTCAAGAGGTTTTTCTTCCATTATTTTTTTCTTTTCTTCTTAAAAATGTTCACACTGTGAATGCTGTGATAAGGATAAATGCTCTTCAGGAGGAGGAGATCTCATTAACTTGCGCTCTCCAGCCTTTTAGACCATTCAGTGTCCCAACCTGGTGTAAAGCTAAGAAATACATTTGCATTGCACTGGGGGCATGTCTACAGTTCAGTAGGAGTGTGACTGCAGCTCACGTGGGCATACCCATATTAGCTTTAGTCTAGGGAGCGCAGCTAAAAAGAGAAGGAATGATGTGGCAGCATGGAACCTGGCACATGGGCTAGTAATGTAAGTACATACCCAGGGTGGGTATGCCTGGCAGGGGTATGCCTACCCAAACTGCTGCACACCTCCCATTGCAGCATAGACGTACCATGGGACTGATTTTCTGCTGAATAGTTCGTTGCTTGGCTGTGTCTTCACTGACCAAAAATAAAGGTGTGTTTTTCTACCATGGGATCACTACCACACACTAGCTATTCCACTGTAAGAACATAGTGGAGACACAAGGCACTGTAGTTTTCTCACAAGGTAAAATAAAAAGTGAGCCAACCCCAGACAGGAGGTATAGTGTTGACCTTGCCTAGCAACCTCATGGTAAACACAAGTGTCTTGTGTCCGTTTATCATTTTGCAGTGAGATAACAATCATGTGTCAATTATCTTACTGTAGAAAAAGCACTTTGATGTCAGTGAAGACAAAGCCCAAGTTAGCGAACACTTCGCAGGGGTTCTTCCGTTGTGCATAGGATCACTTCTCTCAAAGCACATTCCAACAGTTCATTTAGTTTTCTTGTCCGTACCTTACTCTTACTTCTTTGCACTCCTGGGAGGCAGCATTATTGAGTTGTTAGAACAGGAAACTCGGAGATTCTAAGGCTAAAAGGACCCTTGTGATCATCTAGTCTGACCTCCTGTATAGCATAGACCATAGAGCTTCCCCAAAATTGTTCTTAGACCAGATCTTTTAGAAAAACATCCAATCCTGATTTTAAAATCATCAGTGATGGAGACTCTACCATGATCCTTGGTAAATTGTTCCAGTTGTGATTTACTCTCACCATTAAAAATGTGTGCCTTATTTCCAGTCTGAATTTGTCTAGCTTCAATTTCCAGCTATTGGATCATGTTATACGTTTTGCTGCTAGATTGAAGAGCCCTTTATCAAATATTTGTTCCCATTGTAGATATCAATGGACTGTAATCAAGTCACCCCTTAACCTTCTCTTCGTTAAACTAAATAGATTAAGCTCCACGAGTCTATCACTATAAGGCCTGTTGTCTAATCTTTCAATTATTCGTGTGGCTCTTCTCTGAACCTTCTCCAACTCGTCAACATCCTTCTTGAATTGTGAGCAATAGAACTAGACACAGTATTCCAGCAGTGGTCTCGCTGGGGGCTAAGATACCTAGATTCTGTTCTTAACTCTGCCACTGACTCTCTGTCTGACCTTGAAAAGGTCCCTTAATTTAGCTGTGCCTCAGCTTTCCCATATATAAAATAAAGATAATCATATCCACTTTTATGTGGAGGGCCCTGCAGTTTTCAGATTAGAGGAACTATTTAAATGCAAGCTATTACATCATCAGCTTCACCAGCTTCCATTACCACTGATATACTTTTTAACCAAACCTAAAACGCTTGCCAGTCCTCCAACTTCCCCACCCCAAAACATACACATATATTTTTTTAAAATCTTGAAAGACTATATGGCCAAGATTTTCGAAAGTGGTGAACGATTTTGGTGCCTTGTTTTATGGGTGTCCATCTTGTCACATCTTACAGAGTCCTGATATTCAGAAAGTGCTGAGCACCCAATTTTGGAAAACCAGGCCCTACTGAGGTTAGACATCCAAGATTTAAGGCATCCAAAATCACTAATCACTTCATATCTTGGCTACATCGACTTTCAAGTTCACCATATTTTCCATTAACCAAGGGGAGCAACAACAACGAAGAGTCCAGTATAAAAAAACGGGGAACAGAATAGTCAAGCAATTTCTTAATTGTCTGTTTGCTTTAAGCCAGGGGTCTCAAACTTGCGGCCCGCGGGCCAACTGCGGCCCGCGGGCTTGTGTCATGCGGCCCGCAGTCCGAATCCGGCTGCAGGCTTGTGCTGGCATTTTTTTTTGAGCGGAGCTCCGGGAAGCTGTGGCCGTCTTAAAAAGGAAATGGGCGCCGAATGTGGGCCCCACAGGGAGATTTGACGGCGGACAGTGGAGCCTGCAAGTCCCTGTGAGAGCCTCTCTCTCCAACTGTGCCGCCGAATTGTACCCTGCGTGGAGATTTTTTCGGCGGAGAGTAGAGCATGAAAGGTACAGTAGAGTAGTGTGTGTCATGTGCGGCCCCCCTGAACTCCATTCAATGTAAATGCGGCCCGCCACAGCAATTGAGTTTGAGATCCCTGCTTTAAGCATTGATTTTGTGTTGCAAAAAAGTTAGGGAAGGTACTTGAAAATGGAAAAGATAATTTTGATGAAACGTTTACTGAAAATTCAACTTAATATTCAAGACATTTATCAAAGCAGAAGTGTACATGATTTACAATAATGAAATTGTAATGTTTGGCTAGGTAGTATATGTTTTAGGCCCCAGTCCTGCTAAGGATTCCTTTGTGGGATTAGGTCTGAATCAGCAATAGAGGCGTTTCTGACTTTGTCATTCTTTTCGAAAAGACATGGTGATCGTGAGGAGTCATCAATATTGCCACTGATTTCGGCTGGCTTCACAAGGGTACGTACGTATTCTCATCCCCTGGATTGTTCTGTAGTGTGCGAACTAAGACGTAGTATGAGAAGCTATGTTGGGAGTTGGTTTTCAGTTGTCCGGTTTGTCAGTAGTCCAGTCTGTAAATCCTCACCTTCTGAAGTCCATTGTTATGTATTTTCTCCTTTTCAGCTAGCATACCCCAATGGGAACAAAAACACGATGATTGCAGAGATCATTTTAATTATCCCAGGCTCTATGTATACTTATTTTACAAGAAATTTAAAAGCATTAAACTTCATTTTGAAAGTGTACGTGTGGGCAAGATTGACCCGTTAGTCGCCAGACTGTAGCAGAGCAGCGAAGTAGCTTGTAGTGAACAATAGAATGTCCTGTAGGAAATTTATGCTATCAGATACAAATTCTCACCTGTAAACAGGATTCAGACATTGTCAGGCGTTGTTATTTATTGTTTAGAGTCATCCGAAATGCATTACTCTGAATTTGTTCCCTGACAACTATCCCAATTAAGGAGGCATGGGGTTTATTAGTGCATCGTTTAAGGGGATTCTTCAGTACATTTAGCAAACAATGGAACAAAAAGCACATGAATTACAGTGAGATGCCTGGGGAATATTCACCAGTTTGCGTACTACCCCATCATAGCACATTTGCACTTCCCCTGCTTATCTGTAGTAAGACCC
>ML675644.1:6894247-7159916 GCA_007922155.1 Mesoclemmys tuberculata
TGTGCCCACCCACGGAGTTATTCGGGAACAGTTAATCAGGAACAGCTCCATGTGTAGACAAACCCTTTGGCCAGACACATAGAGGGTCAGAATCAAAGCCCACCAAAGTCAATGGGAGTCTTTCTGTGGACTTCATTAGGTTTTGTATCAGGCCCAAAATGAATACCACGCTTGACAAGTGGTAATATTTTTTCACGTGACAGTCAAAAAAGCATTGTTTGTTTCTATCCATGAAAATTATGACCTAGAAAGCTGAAAACCATGTAAAATTAGTGTTAAAATTTCACTTCTTTGATTAACAATATGACTTTTAATTGCTGATTAAACTAAACAGCATGAAGATTAATAATTTTAACGGAAATTATTTTGATCTTATTTATTAACTTTATTTGACACAGCATGCTGGTTCTATCTTGTGGTCACACTTTATTTTCTATTGCTTTTTTCAAAATGCAACATCTGGAGGAAATGCACCAGACTGCTGAAGCTTCTAGAGCGCTTTACATGGGAATATGTTTGTTTTATGCATCTGTGCTTTAATTCGTAATTTCTTTTTTCTTTAAAACAGCGTATCTTTATTAACAGAAAGTCAACTACTAAAATATTTCTAACTTTTCATTTACAGAGATATGTAGAAAATTCCAATATCATGGCTTGTTATAATGAGCTTATTCAGCTGGAATTTGGAGAAGTGCGGGCACAATTTAAACTAAGGTAATTTTACCAAATTCAGGAAAACATCAATAACAAAAAAGGGCCAAATTTATCCTCATCCAAAAAAAGAATACTTCTTCTTTCCGTAAGGATGCTGATTATAGAAAGTTAGTTAGCCAAAGAGATGTGTCCCTATTAATCCTTAATGCAAAAACTCCTGCCAGACTTCATGGTTTATTTCTGTTGTGTGATATTTTATGTTTATATCCTTTGAGACATGTAAAATAAATTTAATCTATTGGTTTGTTTTCTGTCTACAAGGGCTTGTAATTCAATATTTACAGCACTTGAGAAAAGTCAAGAAGCCATTGAGATCACAAGTGAAGACCATGTAATACAGGTTTGTTCTAGTTATTTATATAAGCATAAAATATTGTTCTGTGGGCTGACTACATTTTATTTCATCCACAGTTATATTTACTCTTTCTTTAAAAAAATTTTGAGCATCTGACCTAAAAATTCTGAACAGATGAGACAAATTCAGCTCTCGTGTAGAATTTCCTCAATTTAAAATATCCTATATAAACCAAGTACATTTTAAAAAATAAGTAATCTTTGGAGCTATGCTGTAGATCTGGCCCTCAGTCTTTTTGTGATAACTGCTGGTGAACACAGCCACTGTTTTTTATACTTTCTTTTCCTAAAATTTTGCAAATTAATTTAATTTTTCTTTAAAACCTAGCTGCAAACAAAGCTGATTCCAAGGTCAGACAAGGCCCATGAGTGTAAATTTTAGTACATGTTTTAGCAAATGTCCACAAGTGACTAGAATAAAATCCCAAATCTCATTTCCTTGAAGCTTATTGTCCTTGAAGACTTGAATCCATTCCTCTGTACACACTGGTGTGCAAACCAGTTTAAGGAATAGGATTTAAATCAAATTGGAACATAGATCCAGCTAAACTGGTTTCTCTGATGATATGGCCCCGCTGGTGTGGATGGAGCCAAATCATATTGGAACTCTGTCTAAGCAAGACTAGATCATACTTTTAAAATATGGTTCTGATGTCGTTTGCTTCATCTATACTCACTTGCCAAACTGATTTAGGAACTGATTTAGTTAGAACCATGTTTTTGCATATGGTTCCCTGTCTTAAAATGGTTTCCAAACTAAGATCAGCACATAGCTGATCTCCACTCCTGTAATGCACTTTTAGGGATGAGGAGAGACCAGTAGATCTCTAGGCCACAGGGGTGCTGTCAGGAACAATATCTGGAGGCATTCAAGGACTTTTATAATGGGTGTCATATAAGTACCTAAGATAGGTAGATTAGAGTAAGCAAGCAGTCACAGGTCTAAACCACCATGTGAGGGGCATGTAGGAGCCCCATAGAATTCCTGTCTCTCAGCACTCTTAGATTTCCTTTCACTCAGTCCATTTTCTTGAGCTGTCTGGGGGTCCAGAGGCCCCCCAGTCCTTGACTGTTTCATCTAAATTAAAAACAGAATTTAGCAACATTGTCAGTTGATACTCTTCAGCCTTTCAAAATCTCTCCATATGTTTGTGACTTTCACAACACTGGCTTTGGTTTGAAGACTAAAAGGACTCATTTTCCTAGAGTTTTTGTTGTCTATAATAACTTCTTTGAAATTCAAAACTGTATTGTATTTCTATAACAAAATATATTTCCTTCTCTCTGCTCATGTGCGCACACCGGCTTGTTTTGCAAGAGTGCTAGGCTCCTACAATGGATTTTTGTTTTGTTGTGCTATAAAAATATTGAAGCATTTTATGAATAATACTTTTAAAGACTTTTATCTCAGCTTAGTAAACATACTGGTAGGTTTCACATGGTAGGTCAAAATGCAGGTCTGTCTTGACTTTCTTCCTTTAAGTATTGTGTTTAATGAGCTTTGGTTTTATTTCACAGTATGTAAATCCTGCGTTTGAAACAGCGATGGGCTATCAGATAGGTGAATTAATAGGAAAGGAATTAACTGAAGTGCCTATAAATGAAAAAAAAGCTGATTTCCTAGATACTATTAATTCCTGCATAAAGATAGGAAAGGTAAGTAGCGATATAATATCATTTATCATTCCATGATATTATTACACACTACCTGTATGAGTGATAATTGTCCATGCATAAAACAGAACATAAACTTCACAAGCATGTAACATGCAGGGCTTTCTTACTCACACAAGTAATCCCACTGAAGTCAATGAGACTAGGCGTGACAAGCAGGATTTGGCACATAACATATTAATGTGGGGCCCAATCCTGTTCCCACTGAAGTCAGTCACATTCATCTTACTGATTTCAGTGGGAGAAGGTTTAGTCTAGTCCTCTAGTTATGGGCCCAATCCTGTGAGATACAGAAGACAGCCACGTGCTCTTTCACTCCCATTGGTTCTTTACAGCACTGGGTCTTGTAGCGATGACCCTCACAGTTTTTCCTCGCTCAATTTGACCTGCATTGAAAACCGGGCTTGTGCTGTCTCACTCTCATTGCTGTAACTTACTGACTCCAAAGACTTTAACTTGTGTGTCTGAGGATGTGGACAATCTTATTGATGCTAAAGAAATTAATCCTACATGATTCAAATATTCTCATCCAATTTGTCCACGTGTGTGTTTGCACGTGTGCACGTGCGCCCCTTCATTGTGGCTCACATCTGGTATTCTTATTAATGATGAAAAACAGTCTAAAAAAATCAGGAACTCAGAAAAATAAATGGTGAGAAAATCATCGGTGGTAAAAAAAAAAATTGACATCAGAACATAAGGATGGTTAATTATATTTTAAGAAAGTGATTAAGACAGAGTAATAAATGTCTAGTATGGGAACAGAGGTGAACTTAAAGAGCTTTGGGTCTCATCAAGAATGACATTCTCTCTTTTCTAAGGGTCACTTTCAGTTAAGTTGCATGGAAAAGTAAGAGCATAAAACACTCTCCTGTGTTGTTTCTATGTCGCATGTGTTACATGAATGTGTATTACTCACTTTACATATATAAGGCATATGCGGCATGCACCAAAAGGTATGCAAATCTAAAAGAGAGGTGAAGAATAGTGAAAATAAGGTAGATTGATATGAAAGAACAAGTTGTCCTTAGAACAGAATCACACTCCAGGGTTTCAGCATGATACACTGTAACTGATTAGGAAGCTCAGAATTTAGAAACCTTGGGAGAGATGCATGTAATGTCACTTTTGGGTGATATCAATGTCAGCTTCCAACTGTCAAGCCCTTTTTTCCACAAGAGAAGTAGTTCTGTAATGACTAAGGAACTCTCTAATGGATTTCCGTTAGAAATATTTGTTGCATCAAGGAAGTGCAGGAGAGTCAGCTGGCTTGAAAGTGTAGATACGGAGATCAGTAACAGATTTTGCAGACTGCATCATAGCACTAGCATATGCACATAGCATAGCAGTGTTCCTTTGACCGTGGTGTTCTTGTGGCACTATGTAAGTGTGCATCATAGTATGTCTCGGAGCTGACACTAGCATCTTGACAGCAAAGTGTAAATGCCTTCTAAGGCCAGTAAAAAGATATGTCATGGTACCCTATATAAGGAGACACTGATCATGGTGGTAACACAAGGAAGTTTCTGAATCTGCTGCATTTGCAGAGATGTGCCATGGCATATACACAAGGCTGAGTAGCTAATTGGGTCACACTGGCTGTCTGCTGGGAAGCATCACGTTATTGACAGCGTGGTGAGATGCTAAAATTAATCACTAGTGTTGTGTGTATCTAGGCATTGATGCATCGAGGCACCAGAGCAAAGATGTGATTAGTCACACTGTGTACATCAAGGTAGTAACATTAGTATTCATCTGGAAAGGCAACGATGTGTCTCTGCAGAGGAAATGTGCATCTGAACATGAACGTGACAAGTATCTGGGTGTTGACAGGGGTGCTGGAACAGATCTAAGAGACATCCAAGGGCTAAAATGATGGTGCTTCACAGTTCTGTTACCTGTGTGAAGGTGCATCCAAATAAAGAGCCATGGTACGGGTCTGATGCCTTTAAGTGGTGTTCATTAAGTTAAGAATGTAGATCAGTTAATTCTGTTGGGCCTCATGACTACAGCTTCCAGTATTCAAGATAGCCAATTATCACATTTTCAATTATTTTTAATGTAATGACAAAAATGTCTCTAGTAACAGAAAAGTATCTTAGGCCTGGTCTATACTGCCACACTGGGTCGATGTGAGATATGCTAGTTGCACAACATTATTAGAGTATCTCACATCGATGTACTTACGTCTACATAGCATGGTGTCTTCATGATGCTATGTTGACAGGAGAACGTCTCCCATCGACGTTGCCTTCCTGCCTTTTTGGGAGGCGGAATAAATGAGTCAACCGAAGAGTGCTCTCCCATCAACTGAATGGGTCTACACAGACCTGCTCAATTGATGCTGCTGCATCAATGCCTTCTTAGACATGCTCTAAGACTACTCATACTGAGTAATATTTTTCCTCAGAGAATGGAGCTGTCAAGATTTTCATGTTTTAGTATTCTGACTTCAGGATACCAGTCTCTGACTATTAGTGAGATACTAAATTTTAAAACCTACATTTCTGAAAGGTCTTAAACTCTCCTCAATTAAAATATCTTCTGTGCTTGTTCCATATGTCTTCTTATTTGCCTTTGGGACACTTAACAATTTTTAATTTATATAGATTGAAAAAAGGCAAATTTTACCTATTGATCCAAAAGGAGTTCTTCCAGGAAACATGCAAATGCAGTTTTACTGTGTGGTTCAGTGTTTGAAAGCTCATGGTCCTTTGAAATTATTTTATACTGAAATGTTGCAAGATCATTTGAAACTAACTTGCCTCTGGAAGGAATGACATTCTCCAAAAAGTTTTGGTTGTGTCAGGGTATTTCTGATTTGATTTGTCTATCTTTCTTTGTATATATGAAGAAAGACTGCTTTCCATTAATAACCTAATATGTGGATACTGTCCATTGGTTACACTAGGTTACAATATACCAAACAATTTTTCTAGCCCAGACAAAAAACTGCTGTGTTGTTTTCTGATCATCCAGCACATAGTAGGAGCTCTTATCTCATGAGACTAACCTTTCCCAGTTTGAGACTACATAGTATCATAACAAACATCGTAACAAACAAGAATTTCTTATAGGCCTGTTCCAGGGGAAAAAAATTAGCTAGTTGTACAGCGGGATCCTGTTCAGTGGGATCAGGTTAACCATCTTTAAACAGCATATCATTGGCATTTTACATAGTAAAGAAAGGGACTGTTTTAGCAGATGGACTTGGACAATCCATGTAGTATATAACAATCAGGAAAGATATTGTGGTCCCAAACAAAAAGATGTCTGTGGTTAATGTATGCTGGCTGTACTCCCAAGAAACCAGCATTATCACAAGTCATTTTCTCTCTGTTTGAATTTAAGAAATTAAGAAGCAACACTTGCATATTCTTAATCATTTGTTGAATGAATCAAATTAGATCCATTGAGGTGAATGTGACATAACTGATCCCATCTGACTAGGAATTTTGCAGCATCTGATCCCTAGGATCGGGAACAAAAATGTCTATTTGAGCTGGTTTCACTTTTCATAAAGTGATATACCTATTGATAATTCAGACTAGGCACCCGATTTCTCTCACTGCTCGGGAGTTACTTGGCAGAGGGCTATATATATACTGCAGACTACAGGTGAAGTTGGTTAGTGACCTGAGGCAAGTGAGTAGTTTGTAAGGATGCTCACTGTGTGCCATTTTATATGAAAAATCTGGACTCAGATGACATTGTGAAAGATTTTGCATTTGACATTGATTTTTACAAATAGCTGACTGCGCTTTGGTGTCTTACCATATATATGGATCCGTGGGATGATGGGTAATGAAGCACTGCCTTCCAAAGGTAGCATTAGATTATTATAGCAAGGATGTTAACGATTCGTTCCTTTCTACTTAGACCAGTCGTTCTGAGTTTTTATTTTAGCACCAGAACATTAGGCCACGCTGAGGTGACTGTGGCACCATATTTCTAGGACTGTAACTCACTCAGAGGGATGAGCTCAGTCGAAGGCATGTGTTGAGAGTACATATTCTCTATTTAGCCGGCTGACAGAGATTCTGGGGGAGAGCATATGGAGTTCTTAAAATATGTTTATGTAATACTCTGGTAGGAACTTTACATAATGGCTGGCGTTCAGCCTTTCAAGGTTTTCTTGGGTTTTTTTCAGACATTGTAACTGTGAATTTTTGCCTGTTGAATGTGAAACAAAATCCATTAGTGACTACTTCTATCCTGACATGAACAGGAGGCACTTGCAATTCTAGAATTTATTCAATCCATGCATTATGACTTCATCCCTTTATGCATATTCTGACTTTATTATCTGGGTTTAGAGATTGATTACTCATCTCTCCCTTATTCTGGTTGTCAGGGAACTATTGCTATGTATCGTTTTAATTCCAAGAGCATTGAACTGTGTAATGTTTGCTTAGTCCTCATTTATATTCCTCATTCAACATTCGGGAGAAGATATTATGCTTGATTCCCAATTTGTTGTGCACGCTTCTATTCTCAGACATATAAGGAAAAAACCTTTCAGGTTTGGGTTTTTTTTTTTAAATCCCTCCCCCTCCATTGCTTGTCACTGTGTAATCCTTATGCATGCTGGATTCTTTACGTGCTGGTTCTCCTTCCCTAGTGCAAATTAAATTAAAATATAGGCCAAATTCTATCCTCAGTTACGCCTGTGCAGTCTTGGCCCATCTGTCTATAGATTTCACTACAGTATAAGTGTGGGTTTGTATATATTATGTACTATGTTCATGTAAACATGTATACACATACGCATAGAAAACCAGATCCAAAGTCAATTGAAAGACACCCAGTGACTTCATTCAGCTTTGGATGAAGCCCATATACAGTAAGCAGTTAATCTGTTGTTCATCATTTGATGCTCTTGGTTCCAGATTTTCCAGACTTTTTTTTCCTTTAAATTTATGCTAGGATGGACAAACTTGAAGGCATGACTTTGAATCCACTTAAACATCATGGGTCCAAAGACTGACTCATACTGTGTGTTATTCTATGCAAAAAGGAACCAAAAGAGGAGAGAGGGAGAAAAGTCAGGTGAACAGTGGAACAGAAAGCAGGCAGCATAGGGACAGGATTGTGGGAGAAAACTGAAGAAAGCTACAGAGAAAGAAAAAGAATTCTACTGAAAAAATATGGGATGTACAATGTCTCTTTATGCTAGCCCCACTTGTGTAGTTTCTCCTATTCCTCAGTACATTGCACAGCCTCTGCTTTAAGTAGAAGTTGTTAGGTTAGATGTATGAAAATAATAATAGGAGCAACTGGGTGAAATCTGCAGCTTGTTTTACAGGAGATCAGATAATGGTCCTTCTGCCTTTAGAATCTATTAATAATTTTTTTTAACAGGCTGTCCTTTAAAATATAGGTTTAAATAACAGGAGGGTAAACAATTAGTTTCTGAAGATCATAGCCAGGGCTGCCCAAAAACTCTACATCTAAGCTATTTCTGGACAGAAAATTGGGGTTTTGAATAACTGCAACTTTCACTAGCAGTTTCTGCTTTCCATAGAAAATTTTGACTATTTAATTAAAAAACCAAAACCTGAAAACCAAAAGTTGAAATTTTTGGCAGAAAAAAATCCGTGCATTTTCTGACAAGCTTCACTCACATATTAGCCAAGAGTGTAGATCTGTTATAACTACAGTTCTAACTTCAGAGACCAAGAAGTAGACACATTCCAACCCCTTCAGAATTGGGTCCTTTAGGTGAGAAGCAGTAGCAGAGAGGCAGTAAAATTCAGTAAATTCTCCACTGGACTCTGCTTTGTTTCCATGTAGCAGCAACTAACGCTTCTCAGGGTGCATTCATGAATCAGAAATCTCAGGTCAGGAAAGTTTCCTCCCTTCCAATATGAACCAAAAATCTCCCAGGTGAGGATGGCTCCACCATGCTCTGGAGCTTCAGAAATAAACAGTGCATTCAAGTTCCAGCTCAGAAATATTGACCCATCAACCATTGCTCCCTGACTGGCTGGTCAGTGCGCTATTACAGAGAGAGAATTTCTCACGTTTTCTGTCTCTGGCATCCGGGTTCAAAAGTGTGTGAAATTATTTTGAAGTTTAAATTCTGCAATGTATTTTTACAAATAACATACTGGGGCAAAAGGAGAGGCTGTCTGAGTTTTCCTGCAGATGTGGATAGTTTCTTCAATGAGCTAAAAGAATGAGACACTTGTAAGTGGAGTGTGAACCTTCTGCCCCAGTTGCATCTTCCACGGCTCTTCTGTCATATTTCTGCTTTCCGGGTCCACGTTTCTGCAACCCCTATGAATGAACATCTAGGTCTGGGATTGCAAAGCAGGTTTAAATGAAAATATATCAAATCTAATTTTGGGGTTTTTTTTTAATTCTGACTTTTTTGACAGTAACAAATAAAGACAAATTTGTAGAAAATAGCATTAGGTTTGTTAACTGTTTAATTGAACTTAATTACCCTTGGACCACTCTTGCAGGAATGGCAAGGAATGTATTATGCCAAAAAGAAAAATGGAGATAGCATACAACAAAATGTGAAGATAATACCTGTCATCGGACAGGGAGGGTAAGTGCAAAAATTTAGTGCCTTGTCAATAATATTTTAAGTCTGATACAGTGTTCAGTGAAGTTAGAGATTCCCATTGGTTTCAGTGAGCTTTGGATCAGACCTCTCTATTGCTTTCTAAGTGAAATTCATCCCTGCACAGCTGGGAGCCTGCAGTGGGATCTATCCACCACTTAAGTCCTCAGGGTAAAATCCACTTTACTCACATAATGCTCTGCTAATTGCACTGTATGCAAGGGAAGTGAAATCCGATCCCCAGTGCAGACCCAGGGTTTGGGCCACACTCCTCTGTGGCTACTATTCCAGCCTTTGGGCTGAAGTGTTGAGTGCGCTCCACTCTGTCTTGTGTTGAGGCCACAGGAGAATCTATGTCACCTTTCATTATCCGCCCCATCGACTCCATCCATCCATCCATTGACTAGCATCCCTTGCTAGTAGTAACTGGTACTCTGCATTCTCTGTCTGTGAAACAAAAACATCTGGCAGCTTGTGATACATATCAAATGAAATGGACCCATACTCTCATGTGTTACCTGAGTACAAAGCAAATGGGCTTGGCACAGGGTGTGTCATAGCAATCAGGAGGCACTAAGGACCGTACTAGCCTAAGTGACTGCTCCGCCCCTAAAACACCTTGGAGTAGTCTGTCTGTTGGATCTATAACATTAGGTGTGGCTGATGCATCTGCAAATTTCCCCCAGCAGCAGCAGAGAAGGAGCCTACACAGAACATAACTGTGCGACATGCACGTCCCACCCTATCTGTCTGCTATCCTCCAGGGCAGTTGAACTCCATGTCCTCACAGAGCAGGATTTGTCCTGTATGGATTTATTGCTAATATGGCTCTTGTAAACTTCAAACTCTGCTAGATGTGAACCAGAGCTGGGAATCGGAGAGACAGTAACGCGTTGTTTTTTTTTCCCTACAGAAAGATTAGACACTATGTGTCAATTAGTAGAGTGTGCAATGACAACAATAAGGTAAGAAAAAAGGTGATTCATTTTAATTTAAGCAGAAAATCTTTCAGCATGATCAGGAAATGGACTAACCCGGATTTTGAATATTGATTTGCAGGCAGAAAGAATATGTGAACGTGTTCAGGCTGAATCTCAGACAGGTACGTTACTGCATTTTTGTCACAAGAGCCATGGGACGTATGCAGGAAAAGAACGGATAGGTCACTAATGATCAGAGTCAAACACTGGTTGCACAGTGCAGTGGAAACAATAATATTTAGATAGCAATAGAAAGGTATTCCAGGAGGAGACAAAACAAATGAAAGATATCTGTGCCTGGCAAATTTGTTTCAGAAGTGACATAAATCAAGCCAACCTTGAAAATTTAATCTGTATGTGTTAGAACCACATTTGGCTCTATTTCACATTGCAGTCATAGGTAGTGTAGTTGGCGCAATCTCTGACTAGATTAGAAATGTCAAGGACACCATCTACTTGGAATTCCTTCATGGCTAATGTAATTCGTGACATGCACCTTTTTCTTCTGTTTTAAAGACCCATTTCTTTCACTAGCTGAGAATATTTGCATGTGGATGGATACGATGATGAATGCACATCATTTAGGCCTTGGTCCTGCTCCCATTGAAGTTCATGGCAAAACTCTCCTTCCCCTTGCAAGGTCAGGGCCTTAGAGTTCCAGCGTTTGAAGAGTGGTTTCGGCCCCAAGACAATCTGTTTCTATTATGAACAGTTATGATTAGGGAACTTGTTTTTTTTAAATGTAATTTAAATTAAAACCCAGATAACTGCCCTTTTAAAAAAAATTACAGTATTCTATCGGCTTTTGCCCTAAACATTACTGCTTCCAGTAGTGCTACTTCAGGATTTGGGGCCAGTGCTGTAGGAGACTACAGTACTTTTTAATAAGGGTTCCCATACACCAAGTGCACCTCTGTGCTCCTTCCCACCTGAAGCAGGAGGTGTGTGGGACCAAGTTATGCTGTTTCGCCTTCTGTTACAAACAGAAAAGCAGGGGGATCAGACCTGTGCGCCATTTCTTCATGTGTCTCTGGTGGAGGCCACCCTCTATTGGAGGCTGTGAGGGAACAATGAGGTAGATTATGGACTGAATCAGAAGAAAACAAAATCCTGGCACTACAGGGGAGGTCTGTACAAGCAGTCACCCTTCATTTTGCTATCTAACTCTACTCTCTCCTGCCTGGCAATCTTCAGATACCCCATCTGTGCTAGGATTTGCCCCTTCAGTGTTGGGGCTTTAGAGGACTCAGAATAAATCCTTTGTTCCTCCTTTCCACCAAGCCCTTGGGCTCCGCTCATAAATCAGCTTCTGATCCCTTCCCTTTTGATCTTCCCACCCTAAACTAGTTCCTTTGAAGGGATGAAGGAGTATGTCTACCCACACTATCTTAGGCTGTGACTGTCGGCTCCCTGTTGTTGTTATGGTGACTTCTGTAGTCAGCACTGATGCCCCCATCCCCTGCCTTCGGCATTGTCAGCTCACTGGCAAACACTTGACTGGCGTGACTGAGTCAATTAAAACTAAAAAACAAGCAATGGGCCAAACCCTGTCCTCAGTTATCCTTGCGTAACCACTTTCTATGCTTATTAGCACCCAAGCAATGGGACTGTGTGGGCCTAAGTGAGTTTAGAAATTGCCCTATTGGCTTGAGCCACTGTACCTGCCTTTCAGTACCCCCATCTGTAAAACAGGGAGAATGGATCCTCTCCCACAAGCTGTTATGAGGATTAAATAGTCAATGTCTATAGTGTATGTCAAGGCTGGCTTACTAAGTATTATTAGTAATTGTACAGGCCAACATCTTTGCACGAAGGCCCTTCTTGGTGATTTTCGAAGATGTGAACTATTCAGACAACAGAGAATTCTTGGTTCCCGAACATTCTGTCTTGCCTTAGAGCCAACTGCTGTCTGCCTCCGGCCCTAAACACAGCTAGTGCTCTGTGGTGTGCAGGGGATAGCCTCAAAGACGCCACAAATGCCATACTGAGTCTTGAGTTTGAGGGGTTGGTAAGGGTGGGATAGGGAAGTGATCATTAGCTCAAGACCTGTAAGACATGAAGAAGAGCTCTGTGTAGCTTGAAAGCTTGTCTCTTGCCAACAGAAGTTGGTCCATACAACATATTACCTCACTCACCTTGTCTCTCTATATCCATAAGAGATATCAAGGGCCCTTTTTATTCTACAGCTCTCGTACCAGCAGAGCCATGGCTGAACTGCCACTTTGCACCAACCCAGTGGGCTGAGAGAGGACTCTAAATTCTCTTAGATCCCCTACACAAATGCCGTTTACTCCAGCGTCTTTGCTTGAGGCAGGAGCAGCATTCAGGGAGTCTGATGTGGAGGCATCCATGGCAATGCCAAGGTGCATACAGTTCTAAGAAGCTGTTTGCCAACCAACTGCAGCATAACGCATGTTGCTTTGCTGTTCTCGGGCTTCCCCGATGTTTAGTTTCCTATAGCATAATCTGGGAAGAGCCTTTGTTGCAGACATTGTATAACACTGATATCTCCACAGATATTCAGACTTGCAGACACAAAGATAGGAGGAAAGGATCGCTGGATGTCAGATCCACAACCTCACGAGGAAGTGATGGTATGTTAGATAAGTAGATGTTTATATATTTTTCACATGGCTTTTTAAAAACCCTCGAGCCATGAATGATTTCATATTTATGCAACTACCCTATGTGGTTTGTCTCTGAACAATATTTTTTTTATCCTACTTCTTTTGAAAAATGTAGAAATGAAAGGCCAGATTCTGCCACCATTACTAATGTTGGGTGGCACTTACTGTCATGAGTAGAATTCAATAGAATTAAATAAAGCTCCTACTCACAAAGTAAGTTGCTCTTTATTACTAGTAAAGGTAGCAGATTCTGGTCCTCCAAAAATATTGGGGTTTGTCGTAGTTTTCCTATCTATTCTTCCCATGAAAGTCAAAGTTAAATTTCTTCTCAGTTTTTGTTTGTTTTATTTGCATTATGTTGTGTCATGCATCAGGGAGTTTTTCTTCATTATGGCATATCGCCCTTCACCTTAGTAGGTGGTTTACATATTGCAGTGTTTTGCTGGGGTTTATAAAGTTTCTGTTAAAACATGTATCAGTACAACCTGGGCAATGATAAAAGTCTGGTGAAAATTTGATTCAACAGATTTAACTTCTAATTTTCACCAAACTTTGACCATTGCTACAAAAATAGAATGGATTCTGATACTGAAACTGTGCTCAACACAGAGAGTAGCAGAGAAGTAGCCCCATCTTACAAGTAACACTACATGAAGTTTAGTTTGGCCTTTGCTGCCAGGAACAAAAATTGCTAATTGATACAAAAGATCTATATTTTCCAGTCCCTGATTAATGACATCAATTATTATGGGCCAGAATCTCAGCTGATGTATTTCATCATCGTTACATTGAGTTCAAGAACCTACAGTGATTTACCCCAACTGAGAATCTAGCTCATTATGTCTGTTATGTATGGGCATCAGAAAGCACGTATACAGCTATCTAGTCTATTACGTCCTTGTAGTGTTACAGCCCCTTCCCGCCCCCCAACATAGACACACAGGCACACAGTGCTTTTGGCTGAACGTTTTATAAAACATTTAAAATATAAAAACAGAGCAACCATGTTGCCAGGCCTTTATGGCTACTTATCTCTGTTCTGTGTTGCTCGTGCTTCAGCATACATCTATGTCTGCATCTTTATCAGCACAGCAGGACAAGTGTGCATATGCATGCTGTTACAGGTGGTCCTGAAGGTCATGGCAAATGAGATGACACATGAGGAATTCTTGGCTAACTCTGGATGTCATGCCTGGTCGTTTAAATCGGGGTGCTTGTTTTGCTTTGTTTTCTGCACAGGGAGTTCGCAGAGGCGACACTCCTCCATGGCCAGGATACATTCCATGACTATTGAAGCACCCATCACCAAGGTAATGCACCATTGCCGGTGTTCATGTCAGACAATCATACGCTTCTGAGAATGTACCTGGATTTGTTTCTGAAATACTGTGGCTGAAACCCTCAGCACAGCCTCTGGCCTGAGTAGCTGGGCCAGATGCAATGACTGTAGAAGCTTATGCTGGCCCTTACACCACTTCTTCCTGCCCCTCCCGCAGTGAGTGGCTGGGAGGATCCATGAAATGGTAAATGCTCTGTTCCCAGTCCTCTCTCGCCTGCCCATGACTGTCCCCTGCCTGCCAAATGGGGTGTGCAACCTCTGTATATCTCTCCACATTCGACTCACTCTTGCTTAGCACAGTCACACAGGTTCTGTGGCCTGGAGGTGCTCTGCCCATGCAAAGCAAGGATCTGGATTTCCCTTACATGCATATTCATTATAATGTGTCTCGAGAAACCATTCAAGAGACCAATAAACATCAATTGCTTAATAAAGTGACCTTTAGAAAGTAGAAGAGGATTGTGCTGAGTCTATTTGGAGATACTTTGGGCCAGTCTCTTAAGACAGGAAGTTGCCTAATAGGAATCGCTTCTTTAAAGCCTCAGTGCTGCTCCCAAAGTCAGTAACAAACCTTAGTGATTCACTATTGATCTAGAGATTTCACCGTAGTTCTACGCCAGCTGGATTAAATACTGTTATGTTTATTAGTGATGACTTTTATTAGTCACTGAGAATCTCTTTCCTTCAATCACTTCTAAATTTCAAGAGTTTCTTATATTAACCTAGGTAATAAATATTATCAATGCTGCACAAGAAAGCAGTCCAATGCCTGTGGCAGAAGCTTTAGACCGAGTGTTGGAGATTCTGAGAACCACTGAGTTATACTCGCCACAACTCGGGACAAAAGATGAAGATCCACACACAAGTGATCTCGTTGGAGGATTAATGACAGTGAGTACCTATAATGGCAAACGATTGCTGACATAAATGCTGGGGCCTGGATTCTCCTTGCAATTACCCATTTACATCCATATAGCTTTAGGGTAACTCCATTGATTTTAACGGATTCACTCCTGATTTACATCATTACAAATGAAAGGAGGATCAGGTCCCTTGATTTTTTTATGGAACACTCAAGAACATGTATTAAAGTTTTGTGTGTAAATTGGGAGCCCAAACTGCATCATCTGATGCACACCTGGGAGGCAGGGGAGATTGTGCAAGAGGTGGAGGAGAGCAGGTTTCTGGGGGATACAGGGAGTGGATGCTAGGTGCATACAGGAGGCAGGGAGGATTGTGGAGGAGGTGGGGGAGGGGATCCTGGCTGCCTGCAGGAGGTTGGGAGGCAGGGGTGCCCTAGTTTCGTTCTCACTTCCTCTCCTCCCCTGTTGGGGATGGGTGCCAGGTGCCTAGCCAACCCTGCCAAACCCAGTGAGACAGGAAGTGCTCCCCTCAAGTCTGGTTTTCCTGCAGTGCGCATGCACAGAGGTCTCTCCAAGCCTGGCTGCTCTGTAGCCGGCCTGACCTGAACAAACTGCGTCAGTGTAGCTCACTCCAGCAGGCTCCGCCTAGGCATTAGAGCATCACACATTAGCATGCACTGCACTTCATGCCCCCATAGACCAGTCTGCAGTCCCATGTAAAATCGCTTCTCCCAAAAATCTGCCACCCTGAGGCAGTTGCCTAGTTTGCCCACAGCTTGAGTGGCCTTTGCATCTACCCTTTGGATTGATACATATCACTGACTCATTGCTCACTTCGTTCCATCCCAACCAACCTCTGTAAATGTGTGTTCTGACACCACACGACCCCTAACTTCAGTCCATGATCACAAGGGAAAACAATTCACAGAAAGGTAGGATACCACAAGAAGTAAAATTAAAAAGTCTTCACTGGATATAAAACAAAAACTACTTTTACAAAGCAACGGGAAAGTCAGAGAAGGGAGGTTTCAGAGGATGAATATATATTGATTTTGAAGTGATCTGTAAGAAACATTTATTCAGCAAAGGATCAGGTGAAGACTGAATTAAGCTATTCCATCACATGTACAAGAGAGTACCTGTGTGTGTCACGTGGTTGTGTTAACAAGCAGTAGTAGGCTACTATTACTTGAATTTTATTAAATTCAATATGGGAAGGACATTCAGAATCCGAGCATAGATTTGCCAGGTCTAATCGGAGCTGGTATCTCAACTGAAACAAAATCTCGTCCTTTGTTCTCGAGGACACAATGAGTCTGGCATCCTGAATATTTTTTGTGTCAGCAGTGCTTCTGAAGAAATGTTTAACCTGCTTTAACAGCAGGACAGCCTTCCCCACTAAGTCACAAAACTCCAGACTAATTTACTTACAGATCTTAAAATAGAAACTAGATGTAATAATTCTTATAAGTGCAGACATTACACAGGTCAGATGTGGCATCCAGATTTGCCGCTGCTGTACACTAGGCACATAATGTTATTAGTAAGTTAGAAGGGTATGTTTATAGAGGTTTTTTTGTTTTTAAAATAACTAGTTTATACATACAGGGCCAACATTAATTCACTGCATCTAAAAGATATTGGGCTAAATCCTGCTTGCATCTGTGAAGCAAGAAGAAATTGGTCCAATATTGTTAGACTGATGATTTTAAGGATGAATATCAAAAGCATAATTCTGTTTATTTTAACTACTAAGGCAATATTGTGCATTTAGGCACCACCCCAGAATTAAGCCAGGGAGGCACTGACACTCACATACCTCTGAGGCATGTTTCCTCCCTGCTTTCTCCTTGCTCATAGTAATTTGTTGCTGGCCTAAACTAGCAGCAAGTCACAAGAGCCACTGTCCTGGACTGCAAGTAGAGGTGAGTGAAGCCAACACTCCACCTATTTCCTGCTACTGCCCACCTATTTGCTCTATATGGAGTGAGTGGACAAGCCCAGACCCAATGTCCAGGTAGCCCATACAAGGATGGAACCAAAGTTCTTGCTGTGGGCGTGTTGTCTCAAACCATAATCCTAGGCCTAAGAAATTACTGCTTGGATAGAATCTAGTTTATTTTGTGGCCCATATCTGTCTAGCTCCCTTCCATTTCTGCTCTACAGAGAAGATAAAATATTTGCATAGGCATATCTAAAACGTTTGGGTATAAACAAAGACAGAAAAAACCCACAACCTTAGAAGCTATCTTATCTAACAGGACATAGTCAACCCTATGTAGAAGCATTGGACTATTAGTCAGTGCCCTGTTATTGTAGATAGTTTATACAGTACTTTATATTTGGAACAGAGAGTACATGAGAACTTTTTTGATGATCAATTTTTATTTAACAGGATGGCTTACGAAGATTATCAGGGAATGAATACATATTGTCAGCAAAACGTAAGTTTTTCTCTTTGCAGTTTTGGGTATATTAAAAAATTGTGATCTAACAGATGAAAGAAACATAGTAAATGTTTTTATCAAACATTCTCAAGGACTATTTATTTTTATTTTTCGTCTTTATTTATACGCAATTTTCTACTGCACTACAAACAGCAGCAGGGGAGTTGCTAAGAAAGTTTAAGGTTTTGCAAAGAAGAGAAGCCGCTGTGTTTAGTAAAAGGTGTATCGCTGTAAATTAATTGTATTCCCCAAATATATTCCTTAACAGAAACGCATCAGGTTCCTGGCAGTTTGATCTCCCCTATCTCCCTTAATGACATCCCACCACGGATAGCACAAGCAATGGAAAATGAAGAACACTGGGACTTTGATATCTTTGAACTGGAGGCTGCAACCCATAAAAGGTTAGTAAGGCAAAAGAGAATTGTATGTTAAAGCTACCAAGAATTAGCTGCTGCTGCTGCTTCATCATCATCATCGTTCTTAGTGTTTTAATTTCTATACCCCTACTTTTGAAACTGGGATCTCTTTTCAATAGGACATGTGAAACTTCCTCATTTGTCCATGTTCATTGCCTTTTCTATTGGCTTCCCATACTTTTAAGTACCTTCTGCATTATCATAAATTTATTTTCTGCTGATTTCTAAGGAGAAATAGTGGATGCAGCTGAAGCCTCCCTATATCTTGTGATGTGGCAGTGAATAAAAGGAACATCATTTTTGAAAGCCTTCCCTTTCTTTTCTCATTAATAGAAAATCTGAAGATCCGACAGTTGGATTCTGGGGATCCAAATTATATCCATTTTGAACTACAAGCTAAACACAGTGTCAAGTTATTGAGCTTATACCTTATTTCTGCTCCTTGTAGCCAAAGTGTATCTATTTCTAAAGACATTGACTTCAACTGAGAGTAGGAGAAAGGCCCAATTCTATAAACTTAACAGGCTACACTGTTGTTCAAACTACAACATACAGACCCCTTATCTGTCATTGCATAGATGTGCATCAAGTCATAACAGACTCTAATATACTTCAGTAGCAGCAAATGCAATAATTAACCCTATAACTCCATTATAAATCCCTGTTTTTACTCGTTGAAACCTGTTTAAATTCTCCTTTAGGGCTGAAATTTTCCATGTTTTGTCTTGGCCTAAAGGTGAAATATACTTTTGGAAATCTATTACACCTGTTCTATGCGTCTTCTGATGTTGTTTGGGATTACACAAGATCATAATTTAGGGGCTAGATTCCGCAAAGTACTGAGTATCTAACTTTCATGTCAAAGTCCTTGATCTTTATAATTTTTGAATAGATATTTCAAAGCCATTTCTAAGCAAGATGCCAAGGAATCCACATAGTCATTTACCCACTTTTATTTAACTTGTTTGCTAAATAAGCCACAAAAAAAATCACACAAAAAAATCACACCACCACCCCCCAACCCAAAATAAAATTAAAAACAAAACAGGCATCTGGAAAAAATCTGATCTTTTATTATTCCTTAAAATGACATTGTAACTTTAGATTTTAGTGCAGATAGAGAAACTTGTGTCCAAACTTCTATTCATTTTTCTTTGCCTTGTATTCCCCTAAATTCTTTTAAACAAATTGTCCATGTGAATTATTGTGTTAAACGTTCTTTTCTGTGGTACTCCTCCTTAGCAATTTGTCCATGCTTCCACTTTTTGTAGAATTCCTTTTTGATTTTCAGGTCATTAAAGAGCTCCTGATGGACCACGCTGGTCTCTTACTGTTCTTCCTTTCTTTCTTTCAGATCGGGATAGTTTGTAGTTGTGCCTTTTAATATTGTGTCCTTGGGAAACTGCTAGCTCTCTGAACGCTTTTATTCCTTAATTTTCTTCCCATAGGACCTTGCCTACCAGTTCTCTAAATTTGTTTCTTTGAAGTCTATTATCCATATTCTGCTGCTCTCATGCCTTCCTTTGTTCAGAATCATGAAATCTATCATTTCATGGTCACTTTCACCCAAATTGCCTTCCAGCTTGAAATTCGCAACTAATTCCTCCCTGGTGGTCGGAATCAAGTCTACAATGGCTGTCCTCTTGGTTCCTTCCTCCACTTTCTGAAACAAAAAGTTGTCCCTGATACATTGCAGGAAATTATTGGAAATTTTGTATTTTGCCATATTATTTTTCCAGCAGAGATCTGGATAGTTAAAGGCCCCCATTACTAACAGGTCTTGTGATTTGGTTCTTTATATTTGTTCTAGAAAGGCTTCATACACCTCCTTTTCTTGATTTGGTGGTCAGTAATAGACTCTTACCATGACGTCACCCCTATTTTGTTTCCCCTTTTATCTTTATCTAGAGACTTTCAACTGGTTTACCTCTCACCTCCTTCTGGACCTCAGAACACATTCTTGACGTATAATGCAACATCTCCTCCCTTTGTTCCCTGCCTGTCCTTCCTGAACAGGCTATACCTCTCTATATCAATATTTCCTCTCTGCTGGATCGAAAATACTTCACTCCAGCTGTTGCTTACTGAGCTGGCATAAGCCAGCAGTGCTGGAGAGAGCGTGCTGACACACTGACCATGTCTGCACTGTGGCATTAGTTTTAAGCTTTATATGTTTGTTTCCCAATGTCCCACCTTTGCACAACCATCGCTGCAGCTCCACCAACATTAGCAAGAGTGGGAGCTCTCAAATAAGCAAGGTACCACTGACTGGTGTGCCCTAGCACTCCCTCTGGTGGAGCTGTTAACACAGATTCAGCCACGGTGGGTTATTTGAAGAAAATTGTGAAGATAGACTGGAGAACAGGGAGTAGTGCCTCTTCTCCCTAAGTAGCAAACACCATGTCACCGCCAGTCTCTCTACTGCAGGAAGGCTAATAAGCCATGGAATCTTGAAGGGGGGCTGGCAGGGGACATTGAGCCCCGAGAGAGAGAGACAGAGGACTCCCTAACACAAAAATTGCAAATGGATTTCCCAGGAAGATAGAACCTGTTTAGTATTTTAATAATTCTCAGGAACTTCCAGAAGTATCAGTGCCCAGACACTGTGGTTAGGTGGAAGCTTTCTGCAAATCTTGAGTATATTTCTATGGCCAGTGGAACTGTGATACTTAATCTGACACACCAACGGTTTAGAAATGCTTTCTTTACTAGTCTCATTTGCTCTGTCTCATTTTCCTTCAAACTCATTTGTTCTAAAATTTCCTGTTTGTTTTTCCCTCCAGGCCTCTGGTTTATCTTGGTCTCAAGATGTTTGCTCGCTTTGGAATCTGTGAATTCCTCAACTGCTCAGAATCAACGCTGAGGTCATGGTTACAAGTTATTGAAGCCAACTATCATTCCTCCAACTCCTATCATAATTCTACTCATTCTGCAGATGTCCTGCATGCCACTGCCTATTTCTTATCGAAGGAAAGGGTAAAGGTAAGTGTAGGTTTATAAGAAATACAGTAGAGGTGGACAATAAGTAAGTGGGGGGAACATTAGCAGAAATCAATCCTAATAACAGGTATATAGGACCGTATCTTCAGCTGGTATGAATCAGCGTAGCACTTGGGAAGTCAAGGGAGCTATCTGAGCCGCAGAGGATCTGAGCTATAATGTTTTACATAAATGATGTCTGTTAGTAGTTTCCAGCACCACCGAGCCGGGCTGCACTTGGAAGGAGGTAGAGAGAGCCTCTTTGTAAAAGAAAACAATCTATTCTAGTCACCCCAGCAGTGTGGAAGTCAAATGAATGAGCAGCATTTTCTCACTCTCAATACACTCGCCAATAGGTCTTTAAATTAAAAGCCCATATCTTGGGATGCCCGGCAGCTACATTGCACCACACCATTGGAACAAAGCAGCCTTAAAATCGGCACTGCCGTTCCCAAGGAGGATCCCCCCACGCAGGGGAAACCAACCGTAATGGAGAAAGCGCAGCAGCTGCAACGCCAAACCTGGCCCTTCTCTATTGCCAACATCAGCGGTGTGCCTGCAAAAAAGGACGCGTCTCTGGGGTTTCCTTGTGCCCTGGGACTATATTCGTCCATTTGGGCCTGAGGGGAACCTGCCTGCACATGGAGGGAGAGCCAGGCTTAATTGAACATGAAGATTAGTGGGCAGAAGCAGGCTGATGACTATAAAGCCAGGAAGTTTGCAGCAGAAAGGGACTGTGGGGAGAGCGTCCCCTCTTCCCTCTGGGGGAAAAGAAGAGGTAAGAAGCTGTACAAGGAGGCAGCAAGAAGTCTGAGGGAGAAGACCTTGGCTTCCAACTACAGGGTCCCTGGGCTGGAATCCAGAGTAGAGCATGGGCCCCTACTAGCCACTGAGTAAGAAACGGTGAAACCACCTTCCCTTCTACAGGGAAGGGCTGTAGGGACTATGGAGCCCAGAGGCAGGCAGAGAACACCTGCTGTAAGGTCATGGGACTGTTGCTGGGTTGGACTCTGTTACCCTGGAAGGGATGGGCTAAAGTGTAACCTGACTGGAGGGCTACGTTGTGGGAAGAGAGACCACCACAACGCCAAAGCAACCGTCAGCAGGGGGCATCTTACAGGGGGAGAGCCGCTATGTCACAGTCAAAGGAGGTGCTCCTGTGGTGAGGGAATCCGTTACAGGGCCATTGGCTACTAGTATAAACTGCAGCTGCTGTAACTTAGGGGGAACACACTGGCATACAGGTTGCCTGGGATCTGGGGAGTACAAAGGTAAACTGAAGCCACACTTACACGCACGTGCTCTGGAGGGGCTTTGGGTGCTTCGCTGCTACAGCTTTGGGCCAAACTTCCTCTCTTGAATTGGCTTTTCTGAGCTTATTGCTAGTGGTGGAACCTTGCTCAAAGGGGATGTCATCTGAGATTGTAAACAAGTTCTAACCGCTCATTAAAACTGGTGTATGTATTATAACCTGGAGCTGGAGCTCATTAACCTGCTCTCCAGAGGCTGACTCTCAGGTACTATATGCCAAGGAAGTGAGAGAGAATTTCACTGGAAGTTTTCAATCCTCGGGTTGCCAAGGGTTTGGTTGCCTTCCCATGAATATCTATGACAAACAGACATGAACTGGAATCATTCTAATGCCAAAGAAGTGTGATTGCTCCTCCCTCAAAAAGTTGTTGGTGCACAGGAAAAGAAAAATTTCAATAAACAAAAACAAAGGAGCACAGGCAAAAGTGAAGATGCCACATGTATCTAAGCTGTTACAGCTTGTCCAGTTTTGTTAATTCCAGTTCAAACTTAACCTAGTAGTAGAACACCAGATTCTAACACCCAAACTCACACTGAGTAATATCTTACTTCTTGAATAGTCTCATTGAGATCATTGGGACTAAATGCCAAGTAGTGCTACTCAATGTGAGTAACGGTTGCCATTTTACTGCAGTATTTCTGGGTCAGATTCTTGATTCAGCATTAAGAAAAGATCATACCTGATCCCCAAAATAATGAAACAATGTTGGTAGAACTATGTTTTCATTGGTGTGCAGTAAGGTTTAGCTTGACAGAATTAAGATTAGCACTGTAACATCAATGTAAATGGACTGTAAATCCATGCAAAACTGGACAGGGAATAGAGATCTCATCAGACAAAGGAAATGAGCCAGAGATGCATTACTGTTGCCCCAGAGTGTCTATAGGGGACAGTACATAGACAAGGAAATCATCCTGGATGTCCACCTGGGCTATGTCAGCCTGGCTTGACTGTTCTTGTTCTCTCTGTATGTCCAGGCATCATGCAAGAAGTATTGCACAGTGGCAGGTGCTGGTTTGTTGAGCTGAAATTCGGATAATCCAAATAAAATTGGAGTTTACAAATTGTTCCTGATGGTCCCAGTGTGGTTGGTTGGTTTGGTTGGTTTGTTTCCATAGGTTGCTGATGCAAGTACTAATTAACTGCTACAATTAGTGTGTGTCATAAAAGGCTCGTTAACGCTAGCAGTGCTAGTGGACCTGATACATCTGAGGGCCTGTCTATCTGGCCCCGCAGTGTGGACAAAGGGGGTATGAGCTGCAGCATGCACTAGAGTGTGATGCTATAATGACCCCAGTTAGACCCTGCTATCACAAACTAAAAAGGCACCTAGTTCATGCTAACAGTGGTGCTGGGACAATTGTTATAGCGGGGGTGTTGAAGACAGAAACCATGTATTTGGGTTGTTATTACTACTTCAGCATCTGCGCATGCTAATATAGTCCTGTTTCAAACAGGACTATGTTAACACAAAGTAGGTAGCTTTTTAGTCATGCTAACCCCATCAGCACAGGGCAGTTAAAGCACAAAGCTTTATTGCACTCTGCAGCTCACACCCCTATAATCCGCATGGCAGAGCCACATACACAAGCCCCGAGTTAACACATTGTTCTTAGGTAGCTGTTGATAGAGCCACTCTTAGTGAAGTGCGTATCTCTTTGGGAAGGTGTGGGTTTTTATGGAGGGCTCTTGTACGTTGGTGGATAATTCAGTGCATTGCTTTGTTAGCTAATTTTTAGAACCAAATCCTGAAGTCTTTATTCAGGCTGAACTTCCATTCAAGTAAGGGAACTACAGGATTTTCTCCTTAGTTTGACAGCCCAAGCAGTTGACTGGGGGGGAAGATCCCATGGTGGGGAAGGACTTCATCTCCCACATCAGCTCATAGTGCCTAATGGCTGGAATAGCACCACAGGTCATTTATGCGCCTTATGCAGGGGTTTTGCATCACTGGATTTGCATAAATCTCGATCCTGTGATCCCTTCCTGATCCATCCCCAAGAGCTCTTTTCATGCCAGTCTATTAGTCGCTGGCATGGAGACACCTGTTGTGGCTTTCCTGAGGTGCAGATGTACCTCTGTGCAGCCATTCCACCTTCCATCCCTTATTCCCCCTCCCCCATCATCTGACTGCAGGGCTTACGTAGTTCTGAGACCCCTACGTGGGCCCCTTTGCACTTGGGTAAATTTCAGCCTGAGTGCATTGATAACTTCCCAATAATGCCCAAAATGGTCCTGGGACAAAGTGACTGCTGCACCATATTAAAGGGGGCTGATAAGATACAGATTTCTGCTCTCTGTTAACTGCAGCCAATACTACAAGAGGCCTTCTCAGGCTGAAAGAAAAGCTGCACAATTTGAGACATAAAGCACAGTGGATGGTGCATCCCAAGAAGTTTGCAGATTTAAGAGGCCCAGGCCCCCCAGCCTTACAGCAGGAAAAAGATCAGAACATATTGACTCCAGAAAATGCAGCCTCAGAGCCAGTCAGGCTCATTGAGGCGCCACCAGAAGCTAAGGAACGCCTTCCAGCTGGGCCATGGGAATGGGCTCAAAGCATCATTGACACTGTAATTATCTTCGGTAGTCAAAACATAACAGAGATAACTATTACACTGGATAGCATGCCACTCAGGCTGCTGGCCAGGCCACAGGGCTGGGCCTGCTCTGAGACAGCGAAGTACATCTTCATTCATCCTGCAGAACCCATCTGCCATACCTAATTCTGAACTCAGCAAAAATGGGCCTCTAGTACATTAATCTTTCTGCTAAAAAATGGACCTGTTTTTTAGCAGAAGCAGACTTCTTTCCAGGCCAGAATACTCTTCATTTTTGAGTGAAGATGGTTTCTGCCATGACAGAACTTAAAAGCTCATAGTTTTACAAGTTTGATGCATTTTGTCCAAATTATGAATAAAGTAAAATTTAAAGGGCACAAAATGTCCAGAGTCATCATGCAAACTTCCATGAAGCATACAGTGAATTTTCCATGGCTTGTTAGAACATCTAACCCTAAACAATCTGCAGAACCCTGCCTTTTGCCTCTAAGCAGCTCAATTTAACCTTTAAGGATCAGTGCAGGGTGATTCTTCTGGGAAAGCTAAACGTCCCTGACTTCTCTCTTCAGCAAACTCTGGATCCAATTGATGAGGTTGCTGCTCTCATTGCTGCCACTGTCCATGACGTGGATCACCCAGGAAGAACAAACTCCTTCCTGTGCAACGCGGGGAGTGAACTAGCAATCCTGTACAATGACACCGCAGTGCTAGAGAGCCATCATGCCGCACTGGCTTTCCAGATCACCACGCGGGATGATAAATGCAATATCTTTAAAAATATGGAGAGGTGAGTTGAAAATATGGGGCATTTGTCAGTCCATTAACAACAATATTCTGATTCTACATATTTTACGGCAACATAAAGAAATGCAAGCACACATACCTGAGGAAAATAGCACCTTTTGGAGGTGTGGAGTTAGCCACTTGGTAAATTTGCTTATGAAACAACAGCGATCTCTCTCATGATGCAGGGAATGCAAAAATCTAGATTATGATGATTTGTATAGCCGTAGAACCTAGGAGCCCTTGGCATGGGTCAAGACCCCACTGTCCTAGGTGCTGCACTAACACAGAACAAGGATTTTACAGTGTAACTCTCGATATGAACACCTTCAGTGTTTTTATAGCCTTAATAGCAGAGCGAATCTGGTTGCTTGTAAATTGGTGTCAGTGGCGCTTTAAGAAACCCATTTTATATCATTAGACATCTAGGGCCAAGCAGTGGCTGAGCCTGTGCACGTAGCTTGTGGAGAGAGGAGCCCCTTCCCCACAGCACACCAGACTAGTTGGCAAGCATAATATGGTTGGCCGTCGGCTAAAGGAAGACGCTGCTGCGTTTTAGTTTGGGAGCATGGCCATAGATTCACCCTCCTTAATCAGCCAACTGGGGGAAGCTTGGCTGAAGCAAGACCTTCTGCTAAGTGTGCAGACATAATGACTCCTGGCAACAGGAGCTGGCATCTCCTCCCCCATCCAGCCTGTGCAGCTCTTAGAGAGGCAGAACTGTGCCCCACTGTACAAAAAGAATGCATTTATATAGCATAGATTCAGTTTCCCAGCCCCTTCCCCAACCCTTCTCTAGAACACCCGTGTGCTGTAATATTTTTTTTTTCAGAAGGATTCAGTTTTAGCAAGCAGCCCTTAAAGAACGAGCCCTTGTGTCTAACTATTTCCTTCTTTAAACAGAAATGAATATCGAACCCTTCGTCAAGCCATTATTGACATGGTCCTAGCAACAGAAATGACAAAGCACTTTGAGCATGTCAACAAATTTGTCAACAGCATTAACAAACCCTTGGCAGCACTAGAAGAAAATGGGGTAAGCAAAACAGCAAATTCTCCTTCTAATTAACAGACAGACAAAAGGAGATTGAGACTCTCAAGGTACTGGGAACGGGATATACCTAGACAGTATGGTGAGGGCCCAATGGAAACACAGAGAATGAGTCTTTCAACTCTAGGACACTGGTCTGAATGCACGTAAGTCTAGGGTGGCCACGTAAGTCTAGGGTTATTGCTGATTAATGGGATTAATTTGCACATCACTTACACTACAACGTGGTGATATTTTACCAGAGCTAGCAGTGTGTTTGGGCCCCATTAACTCATCAGAAGCTTTGCTTATGGGAAACAGATTTTCCTGTTAAAAATGGAATGGGTGGTAATGCAAATGCCTTTTGGCTACTAACATTTGATAATTGCTTAGCATCCTTTACAAGATAAAGTGAGGGTCTCACTCCAGCATCCAGAGGAGATGGCAGGTGTCTCTTCTGGAAACCCATCATCACAGTTGGCAGTGACTGGTATTACTGTTGGCCTTTTCTGCAGAGGAGTCAAGGACTGAGTGGGAACAGAGACTGAATTACATTCTTAGAGTTGGATGCTCAGGGTCAGGATGTAAGCCCATTGTGGAGCAGTGCTCTGTAAATAAAAGACTTCAGTTTTGGTGCTGTCAGTCTGGCAGCATTTGCAAGTCTTTTAAGGATTTTTAAAAAAAAAGAAAGTGGGCAGAAGATTGTGGCATTCTGTCTCACACAGACACAGTCAACAACCAACTGAAATCCTGTGGACACTACGAAATTGCCTGTTAGGAAATCATTCTTTAAAAAACAAAACAGAACCCAGTTTGAATAACAGCTGCATCTAGCCGTTCTGTTGCAAGTGCGAGTGGAGTGCAATTTTGTTGGAATGGTTTTAGCAAAGAGAAGAGTTTCAAAAGCTCTTATAACAAAGTTATACCCTAACTGCACTACTGGCAAAGCCCTGCTACAGTAGCTGAAATGGTTTTTTAAGTGTTTTCCTAATGTAATCAGAGCAGTTTCCGTAAAGCTGCATCTGTGAACTCTGTGTTGAAGAGCGGATGCAGTGCTTCTGTGGCATAAGAAATTAAGGGTCTGGTATTTCACCCATCTGCTGCCTGTGCAGTCATGCACTCTCTCAAGGTATTTGGAGAAAGAGGGAAGAGAGCAAGATTTGGCCAGTGGGAGTTAGCTCTGTTCTTGTCATCCTAATGATGCAAATGGAACTGTGTGAATTTTTAATGTGAAACCAAAGTCTCTGTAGGATACGGCTGTTCTGAAAAAAGTAGGAGAAATGCTGGTAAATCTGTGTTATTCCCAGTCAGCTTGCTCCTATCAACTGTGGACTTGATCCATTTCCCACTGAAGTCATAGAAAGATGCCTCTTGATTTCAGTGGGCATTGGATCAGGCCTTAAGTACTTAACAAGTTGACTGTCCGTGAGTCGTCTCCATGTTGTATCAAGATGCCTGTCTCCTGCTACCAAACCCAAGAGAACAGAACTAGCTCACAAACGTATCTCAAGGGGCCAAGTTCACATAATTTTGTGTCTTTAGTTTGATCATTTCAATAGGTAAATACTTGGTAACATGGCTGCTTCTATAAATATATCACACACAAAAACTGCAGTAGAAGAACAATATTAAGGTTGCAAAGTTAAGCACTCAAAAGTTAGGAATTACCAGAATGCCATGACATGTGCAACCTTAATTCATCCATAATACCCTTTTACGCTGTGATGTGGTCTTTAATTACATGATCATGTGGTATTTTTTTCATAGGCCCCTCATCCAATCAGTGTTCTTCCTTTTCTTTGGGAAGCTTTAGTTGTCCCCATGCTTTGGAGCGGGGACTTGAAATTTGGCAGGAGGTGTCCATTGAATCAGGGGCTTGTGAACATCCACAAAATTTGGCCAAGTTATAAGCATTTGAAAAAAAAAATCCATTCACACATGCTCAGTCGAGACTTTCTGGAGCTTCACAGCGTAATTCTCAAAAGATTTCATCTACATAAGAACGGCCATACTGGGTCAGACCAATGGTCCATCTAGCCCAGTATCCTGTTTTCTGACAGTGGCCAATGCCAGGTGTGTTAGGGGGGAATGAATAGATCAAGTGATCTATCCCATCGGCCATTCCCAGCCTCTGGTAAACAGCAATCCTTGCCTATCCTGGCTACTAGCCATTGATGGGCCTATCATCCATGAACTCATCAAGTTCTTTTTTGAACCCTGTTATAGTCTTGGCCTTCACAACATCCTCTGGTAAGGAATTCCACAGGCTGACTGAGTGTTGTGTGAAGAAATACTTTTTTTAGTTCATTTTAAACCTGCTGCCTATTAAGCAAAAATATCATAGCCTATCATAGAAGCAAAAATCCTTTCTTGGTTTCTGGAGATGTACCTATTGATCTCTACTATTGTTTACTGAATGATCTCTAATCATTTTTAGCAGTTAACATTTATATGTTGCCAGGAAGAAATATTCTTCAGCTTCTGTCACTCTACTGTACTTTGCCTTCTCAGTCTCATGTCACAAAGTGCAAACCTTGAGTGTCACAGTTGGCGTGTGTCCACCTCATTTGATTTTACTGGTTCACGTAGTTGTGTGTCTAAAAAATAAAAGGGGTAGGGGAGGGATTTATCTGAGTACTTTTGTTTTGTGGGGACTATACAGCTGGCACTTCTGACCAAATAAAGCGCCAGTGTCTAATTTGTTTTTGTTGTGGTTTCTCAATGTAGTCCTGCAGGAAGAACTTTCTCTCCATAATTAAAAATGTGCATTAGTAAAAGATCAGAACAGTGGAAATTCAGATTTCGCCCTGACTGACCTTAACGTGGTGTTTGCTTATGTGCAATGGAGTGTGGAATTCTGCCTACTTGGTACCTCTTGTACAAATAGATGTAGGAGCTGGCTGTATTATTTATGTTGTCATTGCCTGATTACTGTAATGCTTCAAGCCCCAGGAGTGGACCACAATCCCATTGTGCTAGGCACTGTGCAAACATAGATCAAAAGATGGTCCCTGCTCCGAAGAGCTTACATTCTAAATGTAAGAGAAGAGAAAACCGATGGATACAGATAGATGGGGAAGTACAAGGAAACAATACTGGTCAGCATGATAAACTGTGGTCTTAGCACACTAACAGCCTAGCCACTGTCTAGTTTTTTGTAGGCGTCACAGCAAAGGAATTACTAAAGAGGGATGTGAAGGAGGATATGCTATTATGCGTCACATCTGCATTCCTCACAAAGGACCTTATCCACCTCCATCTGAAGTTAATGGCAGTTTTTCGACTGACTTCGGTTGGGGTTGGATTGGGCCCAAAGTACAGTCAGGTCCTGAAGGAACAGCTGAAGTGATTCCACGAGCAGTGGCCACATTTTGTGTTTGAAGATCAATGGAAATCAAATGAGGGCAGTGTAAAAAATAGGGAAGTAGAACAAAAGTTTGTTTCTTGGGAGACAAGATGGGCAAGTGAATCCAGCTCAGGACTGGAAACCAGGATATCTGGGTTCTATTCCCAGCTCTGACACTGACCTGCGGTGTCACCTTGGGCAAGTCACTTTATCTTTCTGAGCCTGAATTTCCTCAGCTGTGGAAGGGAAATACAGTGACTTCCCATCCTTTGTGAAGCACTGGGAGATTTATGTATGGGAAGTGATAGCTAAATGTTAAATATTATTGATAGCACCATATTGTAATACATTATCCACAGCTAACCCAAGGCAGTGAGTCTCAGGGCCTGGGTTAACCGACACGGGCTAGCGATACAGGGCTAAAAAGAGCAGTGTAGATCTTCAGGCTCCAGACAAAGCTATGCTGAGCTCTTTTAGGTAGATTTTTAGGCAGCTCAGCCTTGATTCCCTGTCCCTAGAAACTATTTAATCCACGCTCAGCAGTAAAGGTAGCTTTGGCCCCAGCTCTTAAAAGACCCACCCACTCTTGCAGTTCTCAATTGTGTGAACTGTCCCACTAGACGGAAACATAGATCGTTCAGGCTGGCCCAAATATAGCCACAAGTTCCCATTAGCCACCCTTTTTGTAACTGCAGGGCATGGAGAAAGCTCATCAATAGCAGGGTGTTTTAATGAATGTATCTGATAGTGACGAAGTCTCAAAAAGCAGATCATTCCATTAATTAGCCAAGCGAGCCAAGGGTTGGTTGGAGTAGGGGGGGAATGGAGGGAGTTGAGGATGGAAAACCAGGGGCACAGATTGGGAAGTGAGAGCTGAACCTAGTGGCAGTATTGCTGTCTCAATCGTTTATACTCATGATGAGACCTGCTAACACTGAACGGCCATGCATCTAGTACCAGCCTTTTCCTAAACAGTTGTTTGCTCCACTCCTAGCATGTAACCCTGCGTGCTTTTGTAATTTTTTTTCCCAATTATCTTCCTAGTCCTGCAATGGAAAATGATTATATATAAATATATATCTGTCTGTGTACATACATGGCCTTCATCATTATACCATCTGCACATTAATGAATTTATCCTCACAGCACCTGCTGAGATGGGAGTGGAGGCACAGAGAGACTCACCCAATGACTTACCCAAGCTCACACACTAGGTCTGTGATCAAGCCAGGAATGGAACCCAGAACTCCAGAGTCCCAATCCAGTGCCTTAACCGCACAACCATCCTTCCTCTCCGTTTGATGCATTTGAGCACCTGGAGCTGTCTTCAGTGGAGCATGCAAGGAAGGCAGGACTGGGTTCCTGCGTGCTACGGTGGAAACATTCCGAACGTAGAAAATGTTTTAATGTCGGTGTATCGAAAATGCTGATTTGTTGTTTTTAATTTTGAAATGTTGCAGAGTAATCATGGCGATGGAGATTCAGTCAAAAACGTTCTCACATCTCCTGAAAATCGCATACTTATCAAACGTATGTTGATAAAGTGCGCTGACATTTCCAATCCATGCAGACCTCTAGAGCAGTGCATTGAGTGGGCTGGCCGCATCTCTGAGGAGTACTTTGCACAGGTAAGATAGTTGGAGAAGACTAGACATTTTACCTGGGCATTTCTTTGGATAGGATGGGAGGAATCAGCAACCTGGTTCTCCTTCTGTCCAAGCATGATCGTAAGGCTACACTATTCAATTTGTTTATATTTTAAATGAGTTACTCATCGACAGTATACATTAATGAAGGATCCAATGTCTGTGAACACATGGAAGCTGGCTGCGTAGCATGTAATCTGAAAAGATTAGGTTTCTAGAGTGTTCAATTTGTGTATTTGTTTTACTTAAAATGCACTCCATTCACAGCCTGTGGCGGAAGAGGGTCTTATTCACGGCTATATCTCATGGATATGATGATAGATCATTACTGTTAGTGAGGGAGCATATAAGGAGACAGCAAGGAATAAATTCAGGCTGGAACAAGCCCCTAGGAGGCTGAGTTTTTTGGTGGGATCTGTCTGGTCTTCTACCATTACAGATTATGGGCCAAATTTGAAATCTAGGCCTGTGTTCCTCAGAAATAAAAAATGTTTTGTAAGATATTTTCCTGCTTTCTGGTAAGTTTGAAACTCTATTTCTGGTGGAGACGGGCAATTGTGGATCATCTTTGGTTCCAAAACAGTCGTAGCTTTAAAAAAGAAAAAGTCTAAGTGCTACAAAACCAGCTTTGTGTGTAGAGCTGGGAGGTAAATGTGTCATTTTGTGGAAGCCAATGGAGTCAGTGTTCTGTTGCTCCTGAATGTATACATGATTAGATCTAGTTTGTTCATATAACGTCACTCCTTTTATTAAGCAGTTGCCTGCACCAGGAATTGCCAACGTTCTGCTGTGACAGGGAGTTCACTGGCATAACGTGTGTGCCAAATAATCACAAAATCTTTTCTTTACAGACTGATGAAGAAAAAAGACAAAGTTTACCTGTGGTGATGCCTGTTTTTGACAGAAATACCTGTAGCATCCCCAAATCCCAAATATCCTTCATTGATTACTTCATCACAGATATGTTTGATGCTTGGGATGGTAAGCAAGCTTCTACAGTGTATTTCATATCTATACACCTTTGAGAGTACTAGGAGATAAAATTGCTGCACTGTAACGCCAAATGGAAAAAAAAAAACCACATGGAAACCGGCTAGATTTCAAGTAAACCCAATAGCTTAATGGTAATGTGTATTTTGGCATTGCTATGAATAATTCTTATGACTTCATTTAATAGACGAGTTTCAGGCAAAATTTAGTTTCCTCTCAGCTATTAAATGGACAACTTGTTTTCCCTAAAGGAACAAGGCATGTTAGGTGAGCTCACTTTGTTACCACACTATGCATGTTCACCTTGCCCACATATATTTTTAAAATTATTTTTAACAATTTCCTAAAGCTTGAAAATGCTATAGAAGAAATAGGTTGAATTCTTTTTGAGAACTGCTTACAGTGTCAGCCATTTCTCCTCCGTTGAAGTGATTGGTGATAAAAGTAGTCAGAATTGTGAAATACACACAAATGGCAAATCAGCTGTGCATATAACTGGGATTTTTATCAAGCATAATAGTTAGTCACAGTATCTATGCCCTTGATGGGAAACTGGTGCTTTACTGTTTGCAATACAATCGCTAAATATACTTGCAGCATTCTTGTCTCTCCTCTGGGAAGATGTAGGAGTAAGGATGAGAACTGTAAGACTAGAACCATTTCAGGTATCAATATAACAGACTTACAGCATCCCAATTAAAATGATGCCTCAAACATTTCAAATTATATTTAAGCAGGCAGAATTATGGGACTTTTTCAGTTCTGCAGGCTGACTACATTATGTCCTTTCTTTCCTAGCATTTGCAGACCTACCAAATTTGATGCAGCATCTGGACAATAACTTTAAATACTGGAAAGGTCTAGATGACAAGAAGCTACGGAGCCTTCGACCACCACCTGAATAGCAATTAGCACCATGGCGTGTAATTTACCTGTCCAGATGCATATTTACTGAAGCTCAGTTTTGTTCATGTGATTTCAGATTAGTTTTGATCCCTTCAGTATTACAGTAAGGATAGCCCATGTGCTTGTGGACCTTCCACATTCAAGAGAACATGAGGTCAGCAGCTGATTCCTGCAAACTGCCGTGTATGGACTCGAATGAAATAAACTTATCAAGCTGAATTACACTGGATTGCTGCAGTACCTGTACTGAAGAGGGTCTATTAGTGAACACATTTTTTGCATTATCTTCATACCAGTAAGTGAAGCTTGAAGATATCCTCATGAAAAGGGGTGTCCTACAGAACATTTTGCTTAGTCCTCAAATCTGCAAGTGAAGGAGAAGTATCTGTTGTTAATGACTCACCGCTTTTATGAGAAAGCTCCATGCTTTTTATAAGCACTTAAGAACAGTTACATATACTAATCAGGCATTTAAAAATGCAACTCTTCATGAAGGAGTTTTTGATCTATGAAAAATAGATGTAGCTCTATTTTTTCACATCACAGAAGGTGCAGTCATTCACTTTTGAGCACTACTGAAAGTGAGTTCTCTTAAAGAAATTTAGTAGCAAATGTAAAAAATAACAAGATTTTTTGAAGTTGATCGTTCGCATCTATTATTGAAATATGGTTTATTTATTTTGTTAGATGTTCAATATTTTCTATGAATTTATAAATACTTAAAAGCCAAAGCCAACTTTAGATGCATTACAAATTTACATGATTCATACTCATCAATATACATTTAATTGATGTACAGACCTTTTATTTTCATAATGCAAATACAAAATACTATACGATGACACATTTTTATTGCACTGTAAGGATAGATGTGTATGTTTAAATATTGTCTGATTTTATGTTAATTAAATATGTTTTATGAAAAGGTCTCACTGGAGAGTAGTAAAATAAGCAAGAAATGCAAATTGTATAAGAATCAGAGCTCCAGCAGTTCTCTCTCACTCCTTAACGGTGACCACAGGATCTTCCCAAGGTTGCTAGTCTTGTTAAAAATAATAATGTTAGGATGTTAATTTTTTTCTCCCCTGTAATTTTCTAATTAAAATCCCTATCAAGAGTCTGCCTTATTTTATACAGTATTTCTACAAAGCATTCCACAGCATAGATGGGGGAGGGGGGTAAAACGAACTGTTTAATGAATTTCAACATTTTATAGCCTATGTATTTTCCTCTGCAATGAAAAAAAAAAAAAAAAGGAAAAACTTTAACTCCAGAAGTTTGTAAAGGTTGTGTACCTTCACCATTTGAATGAAACAGTCAGAGCAAACACCAGAAAATAATAAAATGTATATTTTAAGAAGTGTCAAAGTTCTAGCAATTTTATTTGAAACATTTTCATTTTTTTTTCTTTCTTTTTTTTTTTTAATTTTCACGCTATCAGATAGATATGTGAAATTAAACAATTTCTTTTAAAAATATCACTGAGACTTGCTGGGTTTTTTAGTTTTTATTTTTTTGTTCTTGGCCTGCCACCTAGAGTCAGAACTTGCCATCCAGAACTGTGAGTTTGAGGTGTGCCCTTCACAGCTTTTTGAGTACTTGTTCTGAGTGCTGCCTTGAAAAGTAGAGGACCCAGGTTCAATTCCCTGTTCCACTAAAAACTTCCTATATGCCAGAGTCTCTCAGTTTTCCATAGCATTTCCCTACCTTATAGGGGTAAATTGTGAGGTTCTCAGATACTGTGGTGATGGGTCTCATATAAGTATCTTAGATAGATAGATGCAGTTCACTTTAATTTTTTTAATGTTTACTAATTCTCAGTCCCTATTCCCTAAGCAACAATATGACGGCAGATGCATGTGCCCATGCGCATGGAGGGAAGGCAGAAATCTTTCTGCCACCCAATGCCCGGGTCTGCTGAAGACACTCCCTGGAAGGATTTTATTTTTTAAATTAAAACAGATACAAATTAAACAAAGGGCCATAATATGGTCACCCCAACACAACAGTGCTAGGGGGTTGGGAAAGAGTGCAGAAAACCCTTCCCTCTCTTCTCTAGCAGGAGTGGGCACAATTGAGCTCCAGAGATCAGCTGAGCACAGCTCCCTATAATGAATGTTTCTCTTTGGGGCAAGAGCTGAACCATGGGCAATGTATGCAGAGAGAAGCTAAGGCCATGTCCATACTGTCTTTCCCCCCTAAAATTCCCAATCACGGCACCACCAGTGCAGCTCTGCACCCAGAGTAGCAAAGATGGGCTCACTAGTATAGACAGGGCTTCAGGCAGCTCCTGGCGTTTTAAGCACCCTAACATCTAAAGCCGCTTAGATCCAGTCTATACCACAGGATGGTAAAAATGCTAGTGGCTGCCATGTCTAGGCGATGCTAGCCCTTACCCACTGCTCCTCCCAGTGGAGTCACACCACTAGGCAACAGTAGGAAATGGTAGGGGGAAAAGGCTTGTGTCGATGAGGTTTATGCCTCTGAGCTGCATCTACCCTGTGGAAGTGAGCTATGCATGCCTCAGGCAGTTGGATAGCCCCGGCTTAAGCAGCAATGGTATAGTGCTTCCATAGTTAATGGCTTGTTATTGGCACAGTTCTGCCTAGCGTTCACACTAGTGCTCTTCTCCGCCATTGCAGACAATGCTGCATCCGGGTATCTATCCCACAATTCCCAGTGCAGCTCTCTGAAGCAAAGGTTTATGGGAGATTTCCTGGCTCTTAGGAAGGAGAATATGGGAAAATGGATCAAACACCCATAAGACCCTGGGAACCACCACCAGAGCTCAAGCATTTTTTCAAAATAAAGACCAGGATGAATGCTCAGCCCTTGATCAGCCAGGCTATATTCGACTGGAACGCCAGAAGAAAATGCTACAAGCGTCTTGGATAGTCCAGGAAAAGCACATGAAGGAAGGAAGCCGTGTTAGCAAAGCCAGTGGAGAGCCAGAGACAAGAGCAGCACTTAACTGATTTCTTGCCATGAGGTTAGTACCCCCTGGAATAATCAGCTCTGTGTATTACCGGTTGATTAGTCTCATCATGTGCAGCCCCCTCCAGACCCGGCCCACGACTCTAGCTGTGTGGACTGAGTTGTTCTCAAGATCTGGAATGAGCAGAAGTGGCTGCTGTTTACACAGGGTGATCAGGCAAAGAGCACGACGCCAGGATTTTTAAAAACTGGAATTCCCAAGAGCAGACCTAAGCCCACGGAACAGACGTGCATGGTGTCTTAATCCCATAAGGGAGCCGGCAGACCCAGGGTTGTTGTTATTCACCACTTGTGTTGTGACAGAACGTAGAAGTCAAGGACTAGGACCCCCTCTGCCCTGTCCAGGCATAGAACAAAAAGATAGTCCCTGCCCCCAAAGAGCTTATAAAACCAGTTCTCCATCACACCGCCCTGAACAAACAGGGATTCGGCTAGGCACTCAGCAGGTGTGATGTTGCTGGGGTTTGTTCTGCGTGGCGGATGGTGACGTGGAGCTGTCCGCTGAGATGTTATAAGCAATGGAGCGAATATGATATCAGAGTAGTGTGGATGTTGTGTGCAAGCAAGGGTGAGGTGTTGAATATGCCATGGAGGGAGGAGAGAGCAAGACTTGCAGCAGTTTATGCCCAGCCAGGCAGCCACGCTTTGGCACTGGAGGCGGAGTCTGACATCAACGCAGTCTGCAGTGGGCACGTAGCCCTGACTAGAAATGCTCAGTGGCCGTGTTCAGGCTGTGGTCAGGGGGGGTGGGTGCCTTTTGATCCTCATGCTGGGTATGGGCAGAACTGACAATTGTTGCTAATTGGCTATTGCTGTTGATGGTTGGTTTAAAGTCCTGCCGTCGCCCATTTCAGGGGAGGGAAGTTCGCAGGCAGGCAGCATTGGCCTGAAACTGCGTCAGCAGGTGTTCATCTGGCAGGGAAAGGTTAATCTGGTTCTGCTGACTCAGGTGGCTCCCAACCCTGCCGGAGGTAATGGAGGGCGAGGGCTGGGCAGCCAGGCCTGAGAGGGAAGAGGAATTTGAGCTGAATTTTGTTATGTTAATGGTGACTATTTTTGGTTACTACAGTCACAGCCTGGGGGGGTAGAGATTTGACCCTGCCTACGGGGCGAACTCTCTTTTGGAGCAGGTTGGGAAAGGCCCCTGCTCACATATACTTTTGAGGTGGGATATTTTGAGCTGCAGAGAAGTCTGAAGGGGGGATCTGGCTTATCGCTCCAACCACATCGTGCACCTCTTTGTGCCTTGCTGCTGCCCCTTTCTCTCTGCATCTTTGCCTTAAGGCTCTTTGCCATGTAGCCCCATCCTACCTAAGATGTAACTTATTGAATCACCGACCCCTGCCTCGGCTCTGCCAGCGATGGCAGCCTTGATCAGCCATGGTCGCTCAACCCTTCCATGCATTCTCCTGTGCCGTCCTGCATGCCTGGGGAAAACTCCCATCAACATTCACAGCGCCTCCGCCTTGTTCTCTGTTAAATCTCACCGTAAAACCTGCCTTTGCCATGCTGCCGAAAGGCCACTGCCACTGCACACTGACTAGGCAAGGCAAGATCTGTGACCTTTGCTTTGCTGCTAAACGCTGTATTATTGTCACATCTTCCTCCCAGCCCACCCCTGCCTATGTGTGTGGTCCACCAGTTGTGCGTGTAGATTGTGAACTGTCTGGTGTAGGGATTGTCGTCTTTGTTATACGCTTGCACAGTGCCTAGTGGCAGGGGGTGGGGGGAATCCTGAGCCTTGACTGGGGTTCCTAGATGCTAATAATAATAGTGTTGAGAGATTCGAGTCCTTGTAAAACTTGCTGGCACTTTCATAATCTAGTATGCAATTTAAGGGACAGAGATCCTTTCACAGAAAAAGGGTTCAGGAGTTGTGCCTCTTGAAACAGGATGTCTGCAACCCCCATTCACCATCCAGATGCTCTTTGCGTACAGGACCTGGAAGAAGAGGTAATGAGGTGGCCATCCAGCGGCCAGATGATTTGTTTTCCTGGCAACATTGCATCATTTTTCCATATAAATGTCTCTTTTGATTCTGTGGTGGTTTCCCATCAAATGCTGGCCTAGGCCCTCCCATCACAAAGGAGCTCATGGGGGTGATTCAGCAAAAAGGTTCATCCTGACTACATTAGAAAAACATTGATGATGGCTTCATCAGCTCGTCCCCAGTGGACCAGTGGAGGGAGTAACTGCAGTGTGATAATAAGAACAACACCTGGGTCAACAGCATTTTAACATCGAAGGGTCAGTATTTCTTCATAGGCACAGGTAAGGCACTGAGTTGTAGCAATGGTTGGTAAGAGCGATTCATGTTTTTCCCTGTTATAAATGCATGATGCGTCATCACTGAAATGATCTGATCAACACATTTCATTCCCTGAAATTCTCACTGTCATTAACACCATTAGCAGCGTGTATGGAGCCAGACTAACGAGCCGACCGGACAGATTTACAGGCATGCTGATGTGCAGTAATTTAATCTGACATAAAACAATCCTTCACAGTCACTTAATTTGTAGCCACTGCATGCAGCTCTGTTCACTCCGTTTCCCATCTGAGCTTTATTGTCTCCAGGAGTAAATTACGGCTAAGTGTGACCCACAGTCTGACCCTTCCCTAAGACATCTTTCCACCCCAGTAAGAACCCACTGAATATATTCTCCTTCCCTTGCCAGCCTGGCAACTCGTGCCTTCCCTCCATCAACTCCAACAGATTCTCTCTCCCTCTATTTCTGCAATACCTTCTCCTTTCTCCTCCTTAGCCTGACAGCCAGCGTTCTCATAAAAGACCAGATTTTGACAGCTCCCTTCAGTGCAGGGGGGCGCAGCTGGAGTGCTGTTGCACTCCGGCAATCCCCAGCAATTGGAACGATCTCATAAAGCCCTACGTAGCTGGGCAAAACTTAGTGCTGTCCTGAGGCTGCTCTAAAGTTGTGCCAGGAGCCCCAAGATCAGAGAGATGCAAAGATACCCCAAAGCGACCTTTGTCTCCACCCGTCCCCCACACACACCATCTTTTGGAACCTGGGGCAAGCATAGCTCCGCCAGACTTAAGGATCAGAGCCTAGAGATTTAGACTATTTCTAACTCTTTCATCCCATTGCTGAAAGCTCTTTGCCCCTTCCCTCTTCAGCTTCCACCCAGGGATATTGTCTCTTATCTGCAGCTAAGTGATCAGGCAAGCCCAAACTCTGGGCGGGGCCTTTATATATATTACAAAAGATTAGGCAATTCTGGCTGATTCTGTTGCCGTTTTGTAAATGCAAGGCAGAAGACACTGATTGGTTAGCTCCGGAGGTGCAGGGAGGAAGTTAATTGATTTATTTTTTTAAATAAAAACAACCTGGATTCAGAAGGGGCCATGAGACCAATTTTATACTCATTTTAAAAAGAGTTTGGGTAAAATCAGCATCTTCCTAGTCTGAGCCTCTGTCTCTTTGGTGTCTCCCTGTAGTGCTTCACTTTCCCCACTATTTCATTTCTTTCTGTTTCTCCAGTTCACCACTTAGTGCCAAGCTCCTTTCAGAAAGGGAGCAAGCAATTAAATCCAGACGTGTCTCTGACTTCAGCTCCATGCTAACAAACAGTGCACTCCTATCAGCAAACCAACGACAAACCAACTGGCCCATGAGCCTGGGCGTCACCTAGGGACACACTGCGTGCTAGCAGAAAAGACTTCGGAGAGTTACATCATGTGTTTGCTGCTGCGGAAGCTGTTTGTGGCTCAGAGGGATGTTGGACAAATACATTGTGCAAAGAGTTTTCTGACAAACGTCTGTCTTATTCCTCATGGGCAGTAAAAGTCTCTGGATTTTGTGCTGAGGAGGCTTCAGGCTAACATGGAGTTGGAAATCCTTTTCATGCGAAATCTCCGGCAGGTGATAACATCTACTCGCGCTAACCTGGGCTGGATTGAACCAGTGACCTACAGGTGAAAATCTCTGCTTCCCCCTGCCTGTTCCTCAGCCATTCAGTTGCCCCTTTTCTGTCTTCAGTGGATTCCCAGATGATATGGCAGCACTGCAAACTTCCTGGCGTCTGGACCCCGTTAGGCTGTATTCGCCACCACTCGCTTTCCTGCGTGCTTTGCCATTGATGCTTGCACAGATTGTTTCCCAGTGGTGACAGGTATGATGCTAGTGTGTCCAGGCTCTAGCTGACTGTCAGTGTTTAACTGCCATGGATGTATATCTTCATGGGAATAAATTCAAGAACTTGTTTGACAATGTGGACAGGCCTGCTCTGGGAAAGCTTAGATAACACAGAGTCTGTCTACACTGAATGTTTTACTGATGGTTTAGTACATGTTAATTAACACAACTGTAAATTCTAATGTAGGTAGAACAATGAAGGGCTCTTTATATGTTGTCAGGGTTTTGAACCTTTAAGGGTTCATGTCTTCAAATAGGATAAGGCACAAAAATTCAGTGAATAACTCACTACTTTAAGAATTATTTGCTCAGCTTACAGGATGCAGCTTTCCAGTCTTACAATACCTCTGCTTTCGCTTGTGTTAGCTTCAATGGGCCACTTTAGATACCTGAATTAAATAAGGCAGTACAGGAGAAACTATTATGATATCCTCTCTTATATAGCAAAAATATCGGATGCACCAACAAGCCACCCTCGAGGAAAATCTCAGCCCTATCAGTAAGCAGGTGTAGTACTGTCAGTAGTAAATTTGTATCTTACAACAACAATAATAAGGCAGAAGCTGTCCAGCCGAACTCTTCATTATGCACAAACAGTCCTTCATTCAATAATTTTCCAGTGGCTGAACATAAAATAAAAATCACCTGAAATGGAATGGATGCCTGTTTTTGCTCCATTGCTTTTGTGTTATGTTTTCCTTGTCTCAATAGACATCGGTGCTGCTACATGTCAGGGAGATGTGGCATGAGCAAGAAGGAATTCAAGCAATAACAATGCTGTTCTTCTATAAGAATAAGTTGGGTTTTTTTTCTATCTACTAATCCCCGCAGCGAACTTGGATGGAGGAAGGGGAGAGAAAGAAAGAAAGAGAATCTGCAGTCAGTCATGCTCCCTCTGTGAGGGTCAGAGGGTTTGATTCATTCAGTGTGGAGCACTGCGAATTGAAGTCTGAGTTATTGACAAACTGCAAAACAAATAAGCTCTTTGCTGATGTGTGACATCGTGCCTCCCAGGTATGGCAATCCCAGGGGCTCCTGTTAAACGATACCAGGAAGGATCTCATTTCGTTCTGACAATGTTTGGGTGCAGAAAACAAGCTTTTACATGTGCTTCTGTGCTGCCTGTACAGTTGGAACAAGGATTTCAGAGTGTTTCAGGTAGTTTTGTCTTGCTGAAGCTGTGGGCCGAATGCATCCCTGGTGTAACTCCACTGATTGGGATCTGTAACTACCGGTACTGAATGTCAGAAGTACCAAGCATCTCCATCAAATTAATATGACTATTTTGCCTTTATCTATCATCTTCCATTTGAGATGCTCACAATAGCTGGCAAACCTCACTGAATTTAGCATGACAGCACCCTTGCCAGGTAGACATGTATTATTTCCCTAGTTTACAGACAGAGCAACTGGGATACAGGGAGGCTGATTTCAATGGAAGTTAGGCATCGAACTACCTTTGAGTGACTGGGCCTGCGTGACGGCGTGCCAAAGCCAAAACCCAGGTCTTCTGACTTTCCAATCTGTGCTTCAAAAACAATTTTCTCCCTCAGCTTCTCAGCTTGCTATTTTTACTTATATGGCCTGATTCGACTTTGTGGAATGATTCCCATTAACTTCAATGGGAGCTGGATCAAGCTCAAATACCCTGGCGTTGTCTTTGGTCCGAATCCTGCCAGCTGGTGCACAGCACGTGTTGCTGTGTGTCTGGGAAAGCCAGTTACTGTACATGCCGGTACAAGTGCGTTTGTTTTTATGTCCAAGCTACAGTAGGGCTGGAGATGTGCCACATACTGGGTGGGAGCCCTAAAACTGGAATCTGTGGGAAAGGGCACCTCATAAACAGTTTATTGCCATTGTTCCACATGTATATGTTGGGGTGAGGAGTCTTTTGTACTATCCTCTTGTATGGCATTCACGGGATAAATCAGAGTAACAGGGAGTTGTGTATACTGATCCTTTATGAAGATGTGATGGGTGATCATGGGAAATATTAGCAAACATTGTGAACCGTGGCCACTTGCTGAAGTCTGAATCTGTCTTAGTCTAATTTCCTCTCTCCCTCGCTAGCTCTATAATGGGAAGGCTCAATGTAACTATTATTGCTTGTAATAATATAATGTCTCAGCTTTCATGCCACAGTAATTTACAGGAGTCACTTTGCCCACCAATCAAATGCATTTCTTCTGGAATGGACTGCATCAGCTCACAGCGATGATACTAAACAGTTTAGGACAGGGAGGGAAAAACGTTTCCCCCTCCTTTTGAAACCAAAGGGAGAGTTAGTAATGACTCAAGGGAGGATTTGGTTTGGTCTTTCTTTAATATTCCAAAGTGGTATATCATGCAAATCTTTCAATAAACTAGTCTCAGCTCAGCCTGCTACTTACCCAATACACTGAATACCAACTTTCAGCCCGGAACACATCTTGCAACCAAGCGGAATGATGTCACCCTAGTCATCCTGCAGTTGTCTAGCTCCTAGAAGGTGGCATATTGTGTCTTCAGCCATAAAAATCTGTTTGATGGACTTTCCTTATTGGCAAAAGCATAAAATGCACTGGGAAAATCAGTCTCCTTACTGCAGCTGAGGAGGTACCATATGCCTAGAAACACACTTCTCTACTTCTGCAGATTGTTCTGAACATTAGCATTTATGCATCAATCTTTAGGCGGGTAAGCATGCTTATCCCCATTTTACAGATGGGGAAATGGAGAGACAGAGAAGTGAAGTGCCTTGCCTGAATTCACATGGTGAATCAACAGCAGAGCCAGGCCAGGGCCCTCCTCTCCAAGCTGTGATGCCTCATGAAGCAGGTGGGAGAAGAGTTTTATAAGATAATTAATTTCATATGGGTTGTCATAACAGCATTACAAGCTGTGGTAAAAGCTGCAGAGAAACAAACAATCCTTCCTGCAGCCTATGTTATTGGAAGTTTCTTCCTGACCCCATCAGAAAGAGTCTGGCATATGCCCTGAAGCTAGAGAGTGTATATATTACTTCCAGGTTTGCAAACAAGCCTCTTTAGCTTTGTTGCTTTTTTCTTTTTTTGGGGGGGGGGGGAATATTTAGAAAAAATGTTGTAATTATTTTTTACCCTAAGGTGTCGGGGGCAGGAATGTTTTTGTAATGAAAAAATTCTTGTAACTATCTTTAAAGAGCTGGGGTTGAATGCTGAAATTTAGCATGGAGATAACCTTAACAGAGGAGGGAATGCCTTTGAGTATTCTGATTATGAATGAGTTTTTGTTGGGGGGGTTTTGTGGTGTTTAAGTTATGCTCTAGCTCAAACAGCAGGCTACGGACATGCTGCAAGAATTATTTGGTGACTCTGGCCTGTGTTATGTAGGAGCTCAGATTAGAAGACGATCGTGTTCTCTTCTGGCCTTAAATTTATGAGCAAATGAGACTGTAATAATGTACCTGAGAGTACAGATGCCAGGAACAGAGGCAGGCAGCTCATCCTAGACAATATTTCGATGCAGTGCAGTGTGTGCAGCATCAGAAGAACTGGCTTGCAATGCTTCTCTCAGAGAGAGAGAAAAATCCATTTGTCTGAATAGGAAGTTTCCTGTGAAGTTTCACAGCAGATTAAAATTTTACTCACCTCCAAATCATTGGCCGTATCAGTGTGAATGTGCTGTCCTGTGTTATGACAAATATCTGACAAGCCAACTTCAGAAAGCTCCCCCCACTCCATCATCACAAGAAGAAAGGGAAAAACCCTGAATGCATTTTAAAATAAGCTGTTTAATAACTAATGGTCTTTGAACCCCATCAGGGAATATACGGTAGAACCTCAGAGTTACAATCTGACCAGTCAATCACACCCCTCATTTGGAGCTGGACCTACACAATCAGGCAGCAGCAGACAAAAAATAAAAAAACTAAATACAGCACAGTACTAAATGTGAAGTACTAAAAAATAAAGGGAAAGCAGCATTTTCCTTCTGCATAGTCATGTTTCAAAGCTGTATTAAGTCAATGTAAACTTTTGAAAGAGCAAGCATGACATTTTATTCAGCCTTATAAACAATCTCCATTCCCAAGGTGTTCATAGCGCTGAGATTCTATTGTATCTTACTGTGTTTGGTTAATTAAACATCGGTGACATATTTAATACTGGCTCAGTAAACCTTAACAATGTGGCATTTGTGTGGCCCATGCTGAAACCAGAGGCTGTAGTGTTCCTAGCTGAGTGGCTGAAATGGTTGTATCAACCTTACAAGTAATCGTACAACCCCAGCTTCCCCAAGCAAAATACCTTTCCAATGATATCAGACCATATTCTGAACGCAGTCACAAAGGAGTAACTCCGCTGATTTTAACATAGATACTCCACTTTTACAGTGATTTAGTTGAGCTCAAAATCCGATTCATGGGCGTTGTTACTTACCAGTAGCTCCATCTCTTAGATCTTTATGGCTTCCTAGAGTAAATCTGCTATTAGACTGATCTCTGACACCCAGACCCTGTATTTACATTGCTATGCCCTGAGCCTGAAAATGTTGAGAATGAGTAAAATTCAGACCTGTCCCATACGTTCCAATTAACTTCTATGTCCTAAGGTTCGTTTTCCCAGATTTCAGAATTGGTGTTTGTTGAATCAGTCCTATTGTGAACTCATTAAATGTGTCTTGAATATACCTGGTCTCAGATGCGGGACGCTTTCTAGATAAGAAAGCCCTCAAAGGAATTTGAAGTCTGGTCTAGCTGAAATTATGTAGATTTTAAGAACATAAGGACAACCATTCTGGGTCAGACCAATGATCCATCTAGCCTAGTATCCTGTTTTCTGACAGTAGCCAATGCCAGGTGCTTCAGAAGGAATGAACAGAACAGGTAACCATCAAGTGATCCATCCCGTCACCCATTCCCAGCTTCTGGCAAACAGAGGCTAGGGACACTTCAGAGCATGGTGGTACATCTCTGCCACCAGGCCAATAGCCACTGATGGACCTATCCTCCATGAATTTATCTCGATCTTTTTTGAACCCTCTTTTAGTCTTGGCCTTCACAACATCCTCTGGCAGAGAGTTCCACAGGTTGATGGTGTGTTGTGTGAAGAAACATGTTTTTATTTTCTTATGTGTGACCAAGCATAGATGGGGCACAACAGTATTTATTGCTGTTGGTCTAACCCCAATAAAGTTACAATGGTACAAATACCTGTGCCCTTTCTGCTCTGGCACTTCCACCACTGATCCTGCTGATGCAGCTGCACCAGTGGTAAAACACTGGTCCAATTTTTCCTATGATAGAGAAGGTCTATTTGTAAAAGGTGCCTTATTTTGTTAGTTGGCTTTTGTGTTTGCTTTTCATTTGAGAATTAGCTCCTCATTTATCATCATACAAAAAGGACATTGTGATCATACCACCTCTGCTGTAACATATCATTGAGACGATGGAAATTTTGGGATGGTTTCATATCAACAAAACACTATTTTCCACGATAAACTAGTTGTAGAGTTTTTTGTACCCCAAACAAGGGTAGACTACAATGCTAGAGAGAGCATCTCCGAGCTAGAAAGTTTCTACCCATGAATGTGCTTTTCATGCTGTTATTACCCTATAAAATGCTTGCTTTTGACTGTCCTAAGGGTAGGCCAGTCTTCCAGTTAATGTTACTCTTCCTTCCTCTCACTTTAGGCCTTTTACTGTGTACAATCGGACCTTTTCATTTGTCTATTGTCTCCCAGCCAATGAATGCTTAAATGCTCCCCGATCTGCCAGCCCCCAATCTCCTGGAAGCTCTCTGTCTAATGCATGTTACAGTTGGTTATCAATTTTAAAAGCATTTTATGTTGCAATAATTAATATAAATAAACAAAACAGTGGGGTAGCAACATGCCTTCTGACTAGGGCTTCTAGGTGCTATGGTACATAAATAATCAATCATAATAAGGCATCACTTTTCTCCAAAATTGTCTATAAACGTTTATTTGTATAAACAAATTTTACTCTTTGCTTTTGCCACAAACAAAGGTGACAGCTGATAATTGTTTTTCAAGCTTTGGTAGAAGGCTCTATTATTTCAGTCCATAACTGGAAAGGCTATTATGTTAGGATCCAAACACTGGACCTGGACACTGGATTAAAGTCACGTGAAGGCACGGGGGAAATCTGAATTCCCCAAGTCAGTTACACAGTTTCACTCAAGACATCCTAGCATGATAAAGAAGGCAGCCAATCAAAAAGACCCAACTCAGCCTCAGATATAGTGTGTGTGATGATTTCTCCACATGTGGCAAAAGCTAAAAAGAGTCTGCATCTATTGCTAGATGAAATAGATAGGTCTTTAGCAGGGGCTGTCCTTTTTGCCTTATGGACATATTTCAGAATATGTCTCAAAGTAAGGGTTAATACATAGATGGCTTCAGAGTAAGAGAGCAGGCTGCGACGATCACGCTAGGTTGAGAAAATTATGGTAGACGTCAGTCAGAAACACGATTTCTTTGAAGGCTGATGGACTGTGAGGAACTTGGACTGCATCTGAGAGCCCTTTCTCGTGTGTCTAACGTGAGTGAAGTCTCTGAGCATGCTCGGAAGGTTGGGGCTTAGTGGAATTGGCACAGAATCATCATTGTAGGCCATGCACGTCCATGTATGGGAATGGGAGCGAGGTGACCTTTTCCCCCATACGAGGGAGGGGTGTTGTTGAAGAACAGAGTTCAGACTCTTCGGGATCGAAGTGGAAAAGCTGTAGCTCATAAATCAGACTTAAGCTTCAGTGAATACTGTGGCTTCCTTCTCGTCTTTAAAGCTTTAGTATCAAAGCAGTCAAAGTCCCTGACCTCCCTGCTCAAACTGTATCCAGGTAATAATAGAAGTCAATAGTTAGCACAGGCTTGAAAGAGCCTTTGCTCTTTGGCAGCCTAGCATGGGGGGTGGGAAGCAAAGTGTTTACTGTATCAGGTTTCTGCAGCTGGAGCAATCGTTATTTTCCAGAAGGCTGATGACCAGCTCTTTTTCTGCAGGTGCAATTTGCTTATACCAGTGACCAGGGTGATGGGCACCAGGGTCTAAGCACCTAAGTTAGCTTGGCTCAGGTGTGAGCAGCAACAGTGCAAAGCCATGCTTAAGTTAATCTGTCCACACTGGTGCTGTCCTCACGTGTGTGTCACTAGGACTTCAGGGGCTATATCCCATAGTTCTTTGTGCTCAGTAAGATGACCTGCCTTATGATTCTTTCCCAGCAAACTGTGGGCGAACTTGGCTATCCTTCTAGGCACCTGGGAGGAATTGTGGGAAGACACTGGAGGACTATCAGCCCACAAGTGATTTAGCCTACATCCTCATTCCAAAATGGGAAGGTCATTAGCCCAAAGGAAAGCAGAACTGGGGTTCTAACCCTTACTGCCACCCCCGCCTGCTAGTAAAGATGTACCTCTAATGCAGTGGGATCAGCTTTATCCACGCACCACAGCCTCCTCCCATTCACTGTTTGCTTCAGTTGGTTCTGCACTGTCCAGTAGATTACAAAGTGAAATTTACTAAGTGTTCATGAATTTCTCTTTGCATGGAGCTGGTGTGAGATAAAACAGCACAGGAGAACTGGTCAGAGCAGCTTTGCTACTACCCGCCACTAAAAGAAAGTTTTACAGATCCAGACTATGAATGGCCAAGCACAAGGTTTTTGGGACACGTTTATTTGAACAAGAGTTTTATTACATAAGAAATCGTGAAATATTTCTGACTGTGCACCAGCACAATATGTGAATGGATTTACTACTGCGGTCTATTCGCAGCTTGCAGCTCAGCATCAGAACAAAGATTTGAAGTGACCTTTGGCTATCTCCGAATTCTAAAGTTAGCTGCCTCTTCCTTTGCAGTTAAGAGATTGCTGCTGTGCTCTACTGTACATCAGCTTTTCTAATTACTGGTTCCGGTGAGTTTGAACAGTAGCAATTTGTTATGTGGGCTCACGCAGCCTCCTCCTGAATGTGATAAAGGGAGGAAGGAGTGAGGTCTAAGCAGATGCTTATCACAAACCCAATGACGGTGCCGCCATTGAGAATCGGTATGAAATGTATCATTATCCCATCTTGGGGAATGCTTTACTTTAATTATGGGGCCCTACGGATGCCTTTCTCTGTAAATGCATGGGAGCAGTGGTTGTAATGTTCCTTCTCGCTACGGGATCTCTTTAACTACCGTTAAGTCCCTCTGAGTTTTGAGGACAAAGGGCTGAAATGCTGGGAGAATCGCACGAGAAAATTCTGGCTGTCAGAAACACAGGCTCTTCTGACAAAATCTAAGCTTCCATTTAAAAAAATATTAAATTTAATCAAATGCTCAGTGTAAACTGTTCCACCTTTGCCCTGTTGTTCCGGGCCAGCCAGACAAAGGTGGGAACTATAAGTAGCTACCCAGATTCATATACATGATGTCCATTACTCTAATATCTAAGCACCCTTCCCATGCAGCTCTACTTATTTAGGGTAAAAATTTCAAACTTGGATACCTAAAATTAGGCTCCTAGGCCAACATTTTTCAAAGGGGACTAGTGATTATTTTGGGTGTCCAAGCTGAAACACGTCAAAAGGTCCTGATTTGCTGAGGGTGGGTCCTTTGCAGTCTCCGAGAAGCAAGGCCCATTAGGGTGTTTCAAGCTGCGTGCCTATAATTGTGGCATCCAAAATCACTAGTTACTTTTCCAAAAATGTGCCTTGACTCCATATTTAGGTCGCTTGTAGCCTGTTTATTTTGCACTTGCGTAAAATTAAGCATGTGTTTGGGGGGCTTGTCGGATCCGAGCCCTAAGCCCCTGGACAAAGGGCCTGTTTTCCAAAGGCCCTGAGCATTCAGGTTCCCAGGGCCTTTAAGCACAGCTGAGGGGCGCCTTTTGAAAAATCCCCGAGGCTCACGTTTCAAAACGCTGGCCCTGGGGTACGCATTGCTATGGGTTTATAACCAGCCCTGGGCGGGAAAAGCCAACTTTTGTTAACATTACAACCGGGTTTAAAACCAACCACCCCGCGTCCCCCCACCAGCAGCCAGGGTGACGGCCCTGCATCTGCCCCAGGGGGTTTCAGGGACACGACCCCCGGCTCCTCCCGCACACAGCAGGCGGCTGCGGTGCGATGAGCAGCGCTCCCGCCCCGCTCCACCGCAGCTCGCCCGCCAGGCGGCCGCTGTCCCGGGGACGCCCGCACTGGGGCGGGCCGGGCAGGATCGGTTCCTCCGCCCGCCCCGGGGAGCAGCCGCGGCTGGGGCCGGGCGAGCCGCGGGGAGGACGCAGGAAGCCGCTGCCGCGGGCGGCGCCTGATCTTTGCGGAGGAGCCGCGTGCGAGCTGCGCCGGCCCGGCCCGCCCCTTCCTTCCCCGCCCTGGCCGGGCCCGCAGGACGCTGCGCCGAGGCGCCCAGCCCGCGGGTCTCACGCCGGGCGGCGGCACAGAGGCCTGGCCCCGCCGCCGGGAGAGGCCCCGCTGCGGCCGAGGCTGGGCAGGACCCGCCGAGGTGAGGGGGAGCCCGCCCGGTCCCGTCCACACGGCGATTTCTCTGCCTCTGCCACGTGCTGGGGCCAGGGCCCCGCCGCCGGGTCTTAGCCCGTCGCCGGGCCGGGGGGGGCGGCTGGGTTCCGCGCCCTGCAGCGTGGCCCGTCTCGTCGTGTGCAGACGGGACTGGGGGGGGCGCGTGTTGCAGCCTGGCCCACCCCTGGCAGCCGGCTAGTGACTCGCTTCTGCTCCGGCAGTAATGGCCTGCTCCCTCGAAATGGTCCTGGGCAGGTGGGGACAGGAGCGGGGCCATCTGCCTGGCCCTGGCAGTCGGGTGTGCAGCTTTCCTGGGGTCTCGTCTTCCTTTTTTGTATGTACTCTTCTGAATGTCGCTGACGCCAAGGCTTTGTCTCCACCAGGATTTCTTTCCCCCTAGAATTTCCCGTCCTTGGACACTGGACCTAGTAAAGGTGGGTGCTCGAGTGTAGCAGCTCAGAATCCTGCGGGCGCGCAGGGGCCCCATGGACTGACTCCTGGAGACCCCGCCTAGAAGCTCAGCTGAAAAGTTCGGAGTGAAAGTATAACCCTTTGAGTCAGTCTGGCTGCAGATTGCAAAGGCTGACTCTCCCTTTCTTGTGTTAGGCTCTGAATTAAGTTATGCACGCAGCCAGGAGGCCCGGAAATGGGTGTGGGGTTTCTATTTTGAAATAAGCAATGAAAAGACTCCTATGGTCAACTTCGCCCCAAGTCTGATGCCAGTGGATGGCTATCTAGCATGGATAGGGGCATCTATATGCCAATATGCAGTTCTGTTTGTCCTATTAAAGGAACATGTTTAAGGAGTTACGTGTTCTAGCCAAAGAGAATATTTTTGGTAAGTGATTTAGGTGTCTAATTCCTCTTTTCTTATGTCAGTTGGAACCTGCGTCCCATTGACTTTCAGTAAGACTTAGGCGTTGTGTACACCAGGCAGCATTGTCAATGCAAGATACTGCAATGATTAAAAAGTGCTGTAATTACAAGGCTTGTGCCTGTCGACATAGCACTGGTGTCACTGAAGCGCGTCCACAGTTGGGTGCTCTGGCATTGACAGTGAGAGCAGTGGAAAGGTTGAGTGGATCTCAGTGCATCAGGGGTACGTGCTCAACGTCCCATGGTGCAATGATTTCTGTCCTGTTATTCCATGGGTTTCCAACTGCGTTTCGTGGCATTTTGCAACGGCCCCAGTTTTCTGTGCACCCACCGTCTCAATCTGCATGGATGGGTCCTGCATGGCTCTCCACTGTTGTTGTCAGTGTTCTGAACACATTGTGACTGGTCGTGCAGTATATCATGAGCTTCCAGTCGGAACAGGAATCTGACCTGCTGTGTTCCATGCAAACAAACGCCAGGTTCCTGTTTGCATTCACGGAACATCTGCACATAGTGCGCTGCCACTTTTGGGCATATGAAACAAGCACTGAGTGGTGGGAGTGCATTCTTATGCAGGTCTGGGATGACAGTATGTTCACCACCACTGTTTAGTGCAAAAACCTAACTTTGATCAACAAAAGCCTGTAGTGTAAACCAGGCCTTAGGCTCCTGGATGCTTGAGTCACCTTGGGAAATGGGACTTGGGCTTCTAAATCCCATAAATTGTTCCTTATGTCACACCGCGTCTATGCTAACGCTGTAGAGTTTGGATGCTATGTTCTATAACAGAAATGTGTAGGATTGATCAAGCATGGAGTGGGTTTAATTGTGGTGATAGTCATAGCAACATGGACGTAAAATGATCGTAGGAAACACTTTGTGCTAATTTTAGTAGAAAATGAATAGAGCATTAAGGCACGTGGAGGATCGTCCCAGTAATTGCTGCCTTATCCTGAAACAGGGAAAAATAAACTTGGTCAGGATTTTTTGTTAAAACTCCTCTTTCTATCAGAGACCCATATGAAAAGAGTGTGTTTTCATTTGGAATGAAACTGGCCAGCAATAAAATGACCTGAAAGACAGTGAGGCTGAGAGGCAGCCTTGAATCTTCTGCACAGCAAATACTGTCACTTGGGAAAGGCGCACCAGAAAGTAATGGCAGGTGCATAGCAACAGTGTAAAAACTCTGGGCTCGCTCCATTGCTGATGCAATGGAAATGCCATAAGGGCTTCTCTGGGGAATATCCCCTGTGCAGAGGCCCAGTGCTGGTGCAGAGCCAGCGCCACCAGTTGTGTGCTGTGTCCATAGCAATCCTGGACACAAGGGAGAAGTGAGTTACGGGCAGGTTAGAGGAAGGAAGGGGTATGGATAGGGCTTGCACCCCAGCAATTCTGCACCTTGAAAAGTCACATAGGGACCATTGAAGGAGGAGCTCAACTGAGAGATGAGCCAGTCCCCCGGCTGTAGAATAAAGGTGGTGCAAACTATTTCATTCTGTCCTTTCCAGCACAGGGACACACACAGCTCTTTACAATTGATCCCCCCATCACTCTTTGCTGCCAAAACTAATCCCTGGGTGAGCTACAGAAATCTGCAGGTTTGCAGAATACATATGCTAATCTTTGCAAGCCGCCATAGAAGACCTTGAAAAGGAGAACAATTTGTAAGTCAGTCGAATTTCGCTCAAAGGTTTGGTCTTTTAATAGCAATAGAACTGCATTTAGCTAGCTCCGGAGGCACGTGGTCGCTGCCGCTCAGTCTCTAGCACCCTCTTGTGCAGTAAAGAGGCTGTGTGTGCTTAAGTTTGCTGCGTAGTAAGGCTGTGCCTTAGAATACCTTATTTGTAATGATCTGTCTTTGTGGTGTACGTTCATTCTAGGGGCATCAGTTGAGGAGCTCTGCCTGCATGACTTGTAGGCACACTGGCAAAATCCCTACTGTCACTTCAGTGCCTTTGCATTACTTCGAACAGTGGCTGCACTGGCTCCATTGCCAGCTAGCATAGAAGCGTCTCTGACCTCCGTGTTTTCTCAGATTGGAGAGGTAAGCCCTGCGGTAGCCAATCGTTCTTTGTTATCCACTGGGTTCTTGCTGTTGTGGGTGTATTGCCCCAGGAAAGCACTCTTAAGGACAAAAGCTGTGTCCAGGGGAAGCTCAGACTGGCTTGGTGTCCATACAGTCCATCACTGCAAGATCTCAGTTGTTAAAGTTCATGCTAAGCCTGGTGTCTACAAAAGTTTTTGTGAAACTCTTGTGCTGTTAGGACTAGCACTAATCCAGCTCCACTTGTGGTAGCAATCTAGTGCACTCGTATAAACTGGACAGTGGTGTTTTCACCATCAGAACTTAAAACTCCTGGGTGACACAGTGGGGAAAACAACTGCTCCCTATGTGCGCTCTTTCTAGCACCACTGGAGCTACACCCATGCCAGTGCACCAGTAAGAGGACAGAAACTTCAGTGTATACAGGGCCTCTCCAGTGATCTTGCAACCGCTTCAGTGAAAACTAGCCAGCTTTTATTGGGATGCGGACTGTGGCTTAGATCTGAATATTAAATAAGAGTTTGTTCCATTACTGTGGTGCCTTCTGTACATTTTATTTCTGTTTTAACATATATCTTCAATGCATAATGCTGTAATATGATTATCAGTGGTAAACGTTATTGATCAAGTGCCTAAAATAGGGTGAATGTAAAAATGCCTATGGGCTTGGAACCTATTAATTCTTTAATAGAAAAAAAGGTGGCTTAAGCAACTGCTCCCGGGGGTGGGAGCAGGCCTAGTGATTTACTACACTGGCTTCGGATGCAGGAGAACTGCATTCAATTCCTGGATCTTCCGTAAAGAGTTTCTTACAGATGTTCACGTGGAGGACTAAGAAAGTAGAGCCAGTGAAGTCATGTTGACTCTACTGATACTATCCTCCTAAATTAAATGGTAGAAGAACAGGGCCTGTCTGTGATATGGAGTCAGGACCTACTTAATCTACCAACAGTGACTGTTCACTTTATTTTGGAAATTCTTACAACACATAAAAGGATGCTGCCAAGTTAAAACGATCAGTTATTGTCAAGAAAATGTCCTGGGGTATGTCTGTAGCAACTAATGCTCATGTTAAAATGGAAGGCATTTTAAAATTCCCTCTACCTTTCAACATCTTTCAGCGGTGGCACTGTGTTTTAAGCCTATCACATTGCATGTTGTTAAATTCACACTGTTGGCCTTTTGTATCTTGTGTAACCTGGGTTTGTTTGTTTGTAGCATCCTACATCCCTTCATTCCAGGCTCCTCTTTTGACTGAATGGTGATGGAAATGGGATGGAAAAAAGATTACGTGAACCAGTTGCATTCTCTAATTGTGTTTTCTTCGAAGCCTTGGTTAGTGACTGTCTCTTGGACTTGTCAGCTGTGTTGCTGGTGGATTCGTGCCACCATTCATCATGTCCACAAAATGCAGTCTTTTAAAACAGCATCATCTGATGCCCTCAAGTGGTGACACTGTGTATTGGTGCTTTAAATTAGCAGTGCACAATTCAAATGAAATAGCAACAGTTAGATTGACTGGCATTAAATATTTGATATCCTTGCTGACAAAACTACCTAGCATCTTAGCGTGCTTGAGCAGGGATGACAGAGACTCTTGCAGTTAAGGCACTGTTATGAGACTCCTAGATCTGGGTTCAATCCCCAGCTCTCAGAGATTCCCTGTCTGACCCCAGGCAATTTATTTACCATTATTATTTGTATTGCTGTAGTGCCTAGGATCTCGGTGTATTTTGGTTTCCCATTGGCAAAATGGGATTTGTATTTCCTTACCATGAAACGTGATGTGAGGGTAAATTCATTAATCTGTTTGAGGTACTCAAATACGCCAATGATAGGCAGGCTCTGTAAGAGAATTGAGCCATTTCGGGGGATACGTTTTAGAAGAGAGATTCCCTTTCCATCTATTGGTTATAAATAGGCTTTCTCAGTTACCTGATTCCATATCATTATTCACCTCCTTGTCATTTGACAAAGTAAAATATCCCCATGGAGAACAGTGAAGAGAAATCTAAGAAGTAAAAATTACTTCGACATTCTCTAAAATCCTAACACAGAGTTAGCCCAGACATCAGCACAGAAAGAGTCATGTGCTCAACAGAACATTTACTGCAGTTAAAGAAAGAATTCATTCAGCCTGCTCTCTAGTAATTACAGACGGTTTGTAATCTAGTCCGTTAAAGAATAAAGTAGTAGCTTTGGGTATTATCCCTGCTCCTCAGCCTTCTGCCAGGGTTTGTGGCCTTACCATCCATCATTTTCCTGCTTATCAAAATGGGTTTTCTTCTGCCCTCTTGCTCTGCAGAGACCCCCACACAAACCAAAAGGCGAAGCTAACTGACTAGACAGTGACGCTCCCTCACCACAAAGGGCTAGGGTCAGTGTCGCCTTACAGTCTTTTTTGCCCCAGCTATGCTGGCCCAAAGAGACTGTACCTCCTGCCCCTGGTAAACAGCACCAGCACATGGGCCTCTGGGTTATCTTGGAAGAAGTTCCCAGTGCAGGCATGTTCTGGGGCTGGCCAGAGATGGGAAGAGACTTGACTGCTTATTCAAATAATCTTCCTGCCCAAAGGAATGGCTCAAACACTTAAATCAATAATTAAGCCAATGTTCTAACAGTACCGTTCTTCTATCAAATAAACCCAGATGGCAGTGGTGTTAGTCTCCTGGGGGGCTGCCATGATTAACAAGTTAAAATCCACTCTGGCTGCAGCAGGAACCTCATACGTTATTTTCAAATGCAGGTTTCATTCTGTAGGGGGTCGGGCCCTCATTATGAGTAAAGCTGCCCTGAGCTTTCTCTTCTACAGTGAGCACATGTGCAAAACCTCTGAGCTGATATAACTTCCTAAGGATCTTGTAATGGAAATGATGTCTTAAACACTGAGGGATGTGTTTAAAGATAACTCGTAGTAACAGCTGGGTTTTAAAAACTCAGGTTGATTCTACCTCTTTTTCTGCTTTATAATTATTTAAACATGCACCAAGCTTTGGATTTCCTAGAAAGATGCTTGGCTTACAGCCAGCAGATGACGTCTTTATTAAGCAAACCACAGCAAACTCATTTCCTATATCATTTGTAATCTGGTAGCTAATTGCTGGGTATTTGTTCTTTTTTTTTGATGTTTCTGTGACTGTCTTTGCCAGTCATATGCCCATACCCTAGAATGAACACACAATCCTGTTGTGCTCAGCTCCCAGTTCAGTAGTAAACCCCCAGACTTGTTCTGTCCAACAGTCGTAGAGCAAGCCATACGATGACCTAGGTATGGTTCTTTCATGGGCCCCATTACCAATAGTATCTGAGCACTTCACAGTGATGTAATGTATCTCTCCTCACTACATCCTGGGAGATAGGGAAATGCTATGGATGCTGGTGACTACTTGCCAGCTGCAATATGTTCTGGACCAGGTTCCTGATCACCTTGGACTAAAGAATACACTAATGGTGCAAGAATATTGATATGGATTAAGATTCTTTAGGATTAGGATTCCAAAGAGGATGGGGCTAGGCTGATCTCTGGTGGCAGATGACAACGAGGAGGAGCAATGGTCTTACTTTTTTTTGATGAAGCACTGGAATGGGTTTTCTAGGAAGGCGGTGGAATCGCCATCCTTAGAGGCTTTTAAGGCCCGGCTTGACAAAACCCTGGTTGGGATGGCTTAGTTGGGGTTGGCCCTGCTCTGAGCAGTGGTTTGGACTAGATGACCACCTGAGTTCCCTTCCAAACCTAATCTTCTGAGTCTATGTAAAGCAGTGAGTGGTATCATTGAAGCCCAGGACATGGAGACAACCTGTGCCTGCCTGGAAGTCAACATTCATTTAATATGCCTGTTTTAGGAAAGCTGCTTCTCCTTCTGCCTTAAGTGACATGGGTAATGATGCCTCCTTGTAAGGTTGCTCAGTCTTAATACTTTTCTTATGTTGTCTTTTTGTTTGGGTTTTCTCCTTCCAGATTTTGAGTCATTTCTCCTCCTACATGGGAAAAGATGTCTGATGGTAGAGGACTCTTTAATTTGTCACATCGGAGCATCACAAGGTCCAGTGGGTGGAAGTTGAAGTTGGACAAATTCAAACTGGACACGAGGCATTTATTTTTAAGTGATGGTGGTAATTAGCCATTGGAACAATTTACCAAGGGGTGTGGTGGAGTCACCATCACTTGATTCTTGATATCAAGATTTAAGGAACAGATTCTCAGCTGGTGTAAATTGTCATAGCTCTGAAGTCAGTGGTGCTAAGAAAGTTTACACTAGCTAAGAATCTGGACCTTGATGTCTTTCTAAAATACGTGTTCTTGGCCAACCCCAGATTATTTGACTCAACATGGGAATTACTGGGTGAAATTCTGTGGTCTGTACTTTACAGAAAGTCTGATTAGATGATCGTAATGGTTCCTTCTGGCCTTAGAATCTGTGAATTGCTACTACGATACACTTTAAAAGCCAATACTGTACCTTGATAGATTAATATTATTACCAGCCATCTTCAGAGAGAAGGCAGCAGCAGTCATTGCCTTCACCCTAAATTGTCATCTCCCACCTGAATTTTTTCTCTTACTCCTGTAATGCTGGTATCTAGTTTTCAAGGACTGTATTTATTCCTATGGAATGTGTATTTTGCAGACTTTGTTCATTCTTGGCGCATCCTCTGGTATGTAAAACAGTACCAGGTATTTTATAATATAAATATTAAATAAATCTACATTGCTACATCTCAGCTAATCATTCTTGATTTGATGTAAATCACTTTGATGTACTTGAGTGAAGCTACCTATAGCCAGGAACCCTCCAGGCCTGACAGCTGAAATATAGCAAGCACACTAGAAACTACTGGAGGGCCGAACCATTTATTTGTTATCCCTCAGTGACGTCCAAACAGATAAATTGCAACTGAAATCAAATGTTGGGTCAGAGTACTTCAAACCTGAGTTGGGAAGCCCTCAATTCTGTTCCCTCTTGCTGCGGTCGTGAGGTGTGTGTATGAACAGATTTGTGAGTGGCGATCGTGTTGGCACCGAGGGGGGTGAGTGTGTGTGGCTAAGTAGCTCGTGCTAAAAATGATATCTGTGACTTTTACTTGCAGGCAGCCCAGTGCCATGAAGAGCTTAGTCTGCAGTTTTACTGCAAAACTGAATGAGGAGCATGGGCATTTTGCAAAATTTCTTTAATGACTGAGCATATAATGGATGTTTGATTATTTCACAAGGCCTCCCTTAGGGTGGTAAAAGCTGGTGATTAAGCCCTTTGCTTTTCCAGTCATCTTTGTACAGCTCTTTCCTAGCTCTTTTGTCAAACATAAACGAGAATAGAAATTACTTGCTTTTGTGAAAGCAGTGATGGTTAAAAGATAACAAAGTTCCTTGTGCCTACAAGCAGTACAGACTGCCATCCTCGCTCTGGATACCTCTGCATTTGAGCTGGACTTTTGGATTCCCAGCTTTTACAGATGTAGCATGAGGCTAGCCACCTCCAGACATAGCCAGAACATCTGGGTGGGTACGTTCTTGGCTGCCTAGCCTGAGTGGCCGCCCATGCTACCCCGGTTACACTGCTGTATTTTAGTGAACTAGCATGGGTACCTCTACACGAGCAGGGAATCACACCTCCCAACTCACATGTCCCCCTCCTTGTGTCAAACCTCAGCTGATGCAATCACCTCTAGAAAGGAGGAGGACAACGGTCGACCTCAGACCTGGCCCTCCCAGAAGACTGCCGACAATGGAGCTAAGTGATTAGAATTCCTCTCTATTAAAAACATGGCTGACCCTACTGACTAATTGCACGTTGACCAACTTCTTGTCACTCTTAGCTTGGACTGGATTCAAACCAGTGCCCTAAAAGGAAGAGACTTTCATTTCCCAGGATCTGAATCCTGGAGCTACTTCCTCTGTTACTGTGGACATTCAGAAGCTCATAAGCTTACGTCTACAGTTCAGATGCAGGGCAGATACACTTTAGAATTGCTGCTGCAGATTGAGAAACTTTGAGCTTATGAAGCCTCTGAATGATATAGAACAGGTCTAGCAGTCTGCAGGCACAGTTCTGCAAGCCTTGAGCTGATGGCCATTGCCTTTCATAGATGTTCTGCATGCAGTACTGGGCGTTTAAAGCATAAAGTGCGTGTACTTAAGGGAGAAAGTGACTGTGACATAGGGATTTGGTCAATTTGTTATGCACAGATGAGCCATGCTCCGCAGCTGCCACTCAAGCCATAGATCATAAAAAAGTAATAAATGTGGGCATCGCAATGCCATTCCGTATCCTTAGGAAACCTGGCTTTTCTAAAGCAAAGCAGGGATGCACATAATGCTGGAAGTAAGCGTTGAATGTATAAAGGTGTTGAGCAATATCCAGGTTGAAAAAAGACAGTTTCCAGTTGTCATAGTCCAGCAGGATGCCAATCCTCTTGGGGGGGATTGTAATCCTAATGTCTGGGGTTGTCCCACTGTGCAAAAATTCGTATTTGTGCCTGCAAGTTAAAAAGGAAGAAATGAACAATTGTCTGCACTCTGCCCCTTATAGAGGGAAGCTGCTTCCCATGTGCATGTACAGCCCTGCCACTCCTGCAATCTACAGATGGTCCCCTCGCCCCTAAGTGTATGTACAGCCCTCCAATACCAACCCCCTCTACCCACAGGCTAGCCATAGCTTCACCCTGCAATGTATGGACCATCTCTCCTTGCCCACAGTGTATGTACAGCCTTGCCCCACCCACAATACAGACTGTCTCACCCCACCCATAGCATGAACAGTCTCTTTAAATTACAGCTGTACTACAGCTATAATTGTCAGCTGCAGTCTTACTCACAGTCTTTACATGGGCCCAGGATCTCCCCATCTGGGAAAACTCAGAGTAGGGGGCTCTGACCTCACATGTTCCCCCCCATCCCTGCTAAATGCACAGGGGTTTGGCTGCAAATGAGGTGACCAGCGGTGCAACAGGTGTCCATAAAACTTCAGAAGCCATCCCCTCCTCCATATAGGAGCTAGGCTGTGCCAGCAACCTTCCCTTCCAGCTGCACAGTAGAATCCACTGGGGCTTAATCTTGCTTGCAGCAGCTTTATCCTCTGCTCACAGCTGCAGCTGGATAACTGCAGGCTCTGGCAAAGAACATGGTGTAAAGAATAACAGCTGTGCTGCGCCACACCACCTCCCTAGACCCAGCCCTATTACGCCCCAGAGCCCAAGTCTTGTAGAAGGTGCTCCAGAAGCCATAGATGCTGCTGAGCCATCTTCCCTGCCCCTTTGGGGGTACTCACTTGGCTCACTCCTGTTAGCAGATGGGGGAATTTGAACCATTTGAACCACTGAACAAGGGTTGTCTAATTTAATGGAGAGGTTGATGGCATCCAAAGTAACGAGCACCAGTTGTAAGGCTGCATTTTCTAAATTGCATCTCTGGCTGCTTGTCCCCAAAGAGCTAAGTCAGCCAGAATGTGCTGCTGAGAAAAACCACTCTGTTCCAGCTACTGCATATTCATTTACAAGATGATGATCTCTTTAAGTCATGACGCCTGAGATACAGCTAAAAGTCACCAGGGAACGGCATTCTGCTTTGAGTGCTTGCAGTGGAGTCAGACCTTTTCTCCTCCATTGTCTCCATACAAATAAAAGAGCCTGCCTTTAACAGTTGCTCAGACACTCCTAGACCAGCCCCTAGTGCAGAGCAGTGCAGCCGGAAACACGAGCCTTTTAACAGCGCAGAGATGGAGAACGCAGCCTGGGTTCCTGTGGGAACACTTTGGAGTGGAAATGGGAAACGTTTCTGCAGCAGCAGCAGCGAAGTGATCCAGCATTTCACAAGGGACTGCTTCTTCCCTCACCACCCGCTCATTCTCAAAGACAGTCTGCCTTCCCTAAGAGAAGGGCCTAAAAGTGACGCAGGAAGACCCTGGCCCATGGCAGTTTATCTTCCCCTGAAGGTCCTTATTCATGAGATTCCTCCAGCGTCACTAACTACATGTCTTAGCCACATTTAGCAAGGACCTCAAACTAGCCTTCCCGCAGGGGCAGAAGAGGTAATATGTTTGGTGGGTCTGGCCTAGGAGGAAGCAGCAGCCCTTCTGGTGTGAGAAGTGAGCTCAGATATTAACAGGGCTGTCACCTAGCCAGGGTTCAAATTGAGCTCTTGCTCCGTTGAAGAGTGGTGAGCGTGGAGTGCCCCTCAGTGCTCGTGCCCTGGGTGAGGCATGCAGGGAGAATGCCTCAGGGAGTGCTTTTTACGCTTGCTGCAGAGCAGTACAGTGCGTGCTGCATCACCCACTTGCCCCTAGGTGCTCGTAGGCAGGCAGGGCCAGGGGTCAGTTTGTGGAACCTGTTTATGACCTTACGAATTCTGGTTGATATGACAAAGCTATGAAAACTGCTGTATGATGAATATCCCTCTGGTGATGGGTCCCCACTCCTGGCTGGCAGGGTTGTGTCACATGTCCATTAGACCAGAGGTATTGGTGGGTTGTTAGAACCCAGCCACCATCTATTCAGGGTGAAGCAACTTGGGTCAGAAGATTTGCTAATGAGGGGCCCTGGAGCTGGCAGAAGATGTCTGAAGGGAGGGGGAAAGCGGAAAGAGTGGAAATTTCCCAAGCAGGACAAAGAGAGGTGATAGAAGCAGGAGGGGATAAAAGGATGTGCAGGGGGAAGACTCAGAGAGGTGCACACACAGAAAGTTTGGGTTGGAGAGGGGAAGGGGTCAGAATAGGCAAGCTGGGGGCAGAAGGCTCCATGTTTCAGAGCCCAAGCCATGCACTGAAACAGAAGGAATGTGCATGGCCCCCAGACACTCCAGGCCCTAACCCAAAGAATGCTCTGGACTGGTGAGGAAAATGAGGCAGGGAAATGTATGTAAGGTTAATTATATTTGTATAGATCTGCCTGGTTCTCATACTATTAAGGAGCAAAAGTGCTGTAGATTCCTGTGCAAAGTGACTGTGTGTTATATGCCTAACATGTGCTCCCTTGAAGAGGTAAACCAGAAGGCTCACATCTAAAGATGGGGTTCTGGGAGACTATGTTTATGTTATGGAAGGAGAGGATGTCTGGGGTAGACCACACGGTTGCAGCTCTCAGGAAGAGGATCTAGATAGATGACTTCCACCCTGAGAGCATGCCTAGGGCCCTCAAGATGTAGGCAGTGCTTGGGCTGTGCTCAGACTCCTGAGGCTTTGAACACATGGTGAACCAACAGGTGGATCCCCTCACAGCAGTTTGGTGAGTGGCCAAAAGGGGGCACTAGACTAGGGCTGTGCCAGCCTCCTTGAGGCCATGTTATGTCACTGGACGTGCTACCCTGCCCACTGGCCCATGTGCTCCGGAAGCACTTGCTGTTCTGTCTGGGTCCTGACCCGCAGGCTTAGCTGAGGAGCAGCAAAAAGACAACTTGCATCTAGTTATGTCCATTTAGTGCCTCACAGGGGTGGGGAGAATCAAATAAATTATGTACTTCTGAGTGCTGCCAAATCCCTGCATCATTTACAATCTAAATGGATCCATCACCTGGCTGTATCCAGTTGGGGTTTGAATGAGCTAAAAGGGGGTCTGTGACCAACTTTTACAAGACAGGTTTTGTTTGGATTTAAACGTTGAATGGCCCCACTTCATGGCGAGGTGTCTGCTGATGACTGCGACCATTAAGCAGCGTTACACACCTTTGTCTACTGTTTCCAATAGGTATCTTCATTACCAGTTCACAGAGGCAAAGGTGGAAATTCACAGCCACACGGTTCAGTGCCTGGCTCAGGCTTTTTTAATCTGCCCATCACCTCAGGGTCTGGATGCCACATATAGCTCTCATTGCTGCTGTTCTGGAAGGATCTAGAGTGCTGTGGCCTAGAGTGTTTACCTTGCAGGTGTGACAATATGCCTCATGCACCAGGATGTGCTGTTTGCCCCCAGGTACCCGTGCCTGTGAGTGTTTTCAAACGCCACGCCGATCCTGTATTCCATGTTTTCATCAACTTCCACCTCCCAGTAAAGCTTCCCTTGGAATGGTATCATGCTTCCCAGGATCGCAATGCATCTGGGGAAGGACAATTGCAGCATGTTATTTTATATGAACCCTCTGCATCCTGTTTAAAAAGCTTCAGTTTGGTGCACAAACATTTAATGTTTCAACTAGAAGTTGTCAACAAGTGGGTTAGCTCCTCAGCGAGCATAAACTGCTATAGCTCTCCTGAAGTCAGTGGAACCATGCCAGTTTACACCAGCTGAGGGTCTGGCCCAGAGAATACAAAGGACTTATTTACTCCTCCTGGTACAGCTAATGAAATTTTAAAGGTTTATGCCTATTGCCTGGTTTTTATAGCGTACAATAAAAGTGTACCCTGAGACCTTACAGGAAGAGAGAGAATAGCAGCATATATTTTTTTGGTTTTAGGCCAAATAGTAATTTGCAAGAAACAAAGACCCAAGATGCAGGTTGCACATACCATTGTTATACCAGAATGAACATGGTGGGGTTTAACATACCATAGCTAGGAGGCCAGTTAAATCAGGCTTGTGGGAGAGACTGTTGTAGCAGTAAGTGTTAGTTTCTGTTCATTGTGCATCTGTTTTGCAGCAGAGCATACAGCAAGCAGCGCAGAGCCAGACAGATGTGGTTCAGTGGCCTTGATCCTGTGCTCATTGAAGTTGATAGTAAATCTCCCATTGACTGCAGGATCAGGCTTTATAAGAGCCAGCGCTCCAGCAGGGTTGGTTTCAGCTAAAAATTCACAGACTGGTTATCATAGAAAAGGCAAAATGTTTGGAAGCCAGGGCCTGACAGTAGGGAAAAGGGGACACGGCCAAGCTAACTGTTAGCTGCATGTGTGTGTTTCTTCCCAGGCAGCCGGGGCTTTAGTGTTACCTTCCAGTTCACCCACACACACACACCAACATGTTAGACATAATGGGGCTATTTAAGGAGTAGGAGTGTGAGGAAGAATGGCAGACTCTGTACGCAGAGCAGGATGGGTGTCAAAACTGCTTCTGAATTTCTTCCTCCTTAAACTCGTCTTTGTATCTCAGTGGCCCATGGGGCATTTAGACAGAGTCTGAGTTAATTTATTTGGTACTTTTAGCAATTTGTGTGCTACTAAAACATCTCAACTACACTTAATCAAGGGCAGTGAGCCCTAAAGGGTTAGCCAGCTGTATTCAGTCTTCCTCTGGACAGATACGTGTTGTAGCCCCTTCATGTCAATATCACAGAACAGAGCTGGTGGTCAATCACACAAATAAGATTTAATTGTGGATTCACAGACTGTTTGTATTCTGTGGAAGTAAATTACAAAGGCAAAGAAAGGGCTTCACTGGCAAAAGGCTCAGCTGCCTTTAGGCATGACTAAAATCTCAGCATGTGGGGAGCTCAATGGACGAAGAGGGGCATAAGCCGCGAAAGAAAATTCCACGACCATGCAACACCTAAGCAGCAACCACTTAAAGCAATTCTGTAGTTCATTAGAAGCCCAAGTAAATGTCTCAAGACCAGGGAGAAAGACAGTTGAATTTGAATTCAGTTGAGAAGCGTTGCTGGTGCATTTTGTATGAGTTTTGGGGGAAGGGAGGAGGGGAGGACATGCAAAAAAGATGAGCAAGAATCTGTGAACAAAGTATTATCATAAGTAATTACGGTTGCGAAGCCAGCATGGTCCACATCTGATTTTGAGGATAAGGAAATGCATTATTCGGTTTTCAAATTACAGAAACTTTCAGAAAAAAAAAGTTTGCTGTATGATTTCCTTGGAGCATTTGTATTAGTCATTTTGGCATGTTAGCCGTTTCCAATCTCCTGGCATAATAGGCAGTTCGGAGAGATCACAGCAGCTTCAAAAACTCAGTCTCGGAGTTCAGAATTATTAGTGTGCCAGCACCAGCTGTTTATGTTCGACATAAAAGAGCCCCTGTCTGAACTCCCGTTCAGAATCACCAGGATAATTTTAATGGATAGAATCTTTACCATTGTGCCATCTGGTTACACACACATCCGTTGGCAAAAAGGCCAGACGTTTTCCAAATACGGGTAAGCTGTGTTCATTCTCCACCCACTGCATTAATGCAGTGTCCCTACTGCTTCTATGGTATTTGCGTGGCGGTGCCTGGAAATGGACTGTGTATTGCTGTACCAAATGCATGCTTTACCTGGGTCATGGTGGGTTGGTTCTTTTAAATATAAAAAGGCCTAATTTTGGCTCAAAGTCAAAACACGCAGGGCCAGAGTCTGTGCACTAGCTACTGGTCTGCACATAGGAGACGGGTGTGGGGATAGGGAGGCTCTCACACAGGCACATGGGCATTGTCATACTGGACCAGACCAATAGGCCATATAGTCTAATATCTTGCCTCTGAGAGTAGCCAGTGCCACACCCTTCAGATTTTGCCCCAGACTCCCATTTGGACCAAGCTGTAATGCTGGGACTAGTGAAATGTAAATGAATGCAATTAGATTCCAGTTTTTAAAAGCTCATCTCGGCATAGTTAATAAAAATAGATATTTTTGCTGTAGTTTAATCTAAGCACATAAGGAACAATGGGAGCCTGATTCCCCATTTTCAGACGTGACCCAGGCCCAGAGCTTAAAAATGTGTTTACGTGCCTAACTCCCACTGAAACCAAGGGAGATAGGCACCTAATTCCTGTTGAAAACTCCTAACCTGCTTAAGCACGTTTGTCAGTCCCCCTGGGTCATCTTTAGGTTCCTAAATACCTTTGTAAATCTGGCTTTTAGGCTACTAAATTGCCCCAATTTTCACTGATTCTTCAGTCCCTAAAGGCAAGATTGTAAAAAGTATCTAGGCACCTAACGCTGTTGAAATGGATAGGAGTTAGATTACCGACATGCTTTTGAAAGTTATGCTAGGTGCCCATCCGCATTTTTAGGCAACTAAATACTTTTAATAATCTGGCCCTGAGATGTCTAAATACCTGCGAGGGTCTGGGCCTTAGGACCTAAATCACTTCTGAAAATGGGACTTGGGATCCTATGTCAATTTGAAGCCTTTAGCCATAGTTAATAAATCTTTAGTAAGAATCACGGTAGGTGTTTTCCTTTCAATAACGACAGATAAAAACAGTCCCAAATCTCAGCATCCGTGAATAGCAAGAACAAGGACTCAAAGACACTTCCCTGTGTTCCCTTACGTGTGAGGTGACATTACCATGGCAACTTTGGTAGCTTTTAGTAATAGGGGAGAGAAAGCGCAGGAGGAGGGAACTCCCACCACCTCTGAAAGACTTGGCAGCATGCAAATGTTGGATCAGTTTATTAACAGAAAAAATCTGTAATTATGCTAATTTTAAAATCCCACTGCTGCTGGATTAAGAGCATATGGGTTTGAGCAGTTTTTGTGACATTCATCTTGGTGCTTTGGGCTCTGCAGAACTGAAGGGGAAATGAGCTTCAAAGGCAGAGGTCAGTCTATGTGCGTAAGGGTCATGCAGAGAGAAGGACGATGTAAATGATATAACGCAAGCTGAAGCAATCTCAGAGGAAATTCTAATGATGCCACAAAATGGACAGCAAGCAAAACAGTATAAAGTTCACTAACAATGCCACTCTGAATGCAGGGGGAGGGAGGGGAAGAGTTTTGATAACAAAGCAACAGAGTCTGGAAATCATTTAAAGGTGTTCTACTCTGAAAATGGACCATTTTTAACCATTGTTGGGTTATTTTAAATACGTTTAAAGGAAATTTTGAAACAAAAAGTTGTTTTTCACTGAAAAAATCAGTGTTTTGTTTTGGAACTGTTTAAACTAAATTATCTGGTTTTTATTTGGTTACTGGTATTTACCCTAACAATTCGATGTGATCCACATGAATTTACTAAATGCTTCGGTGTTGCTGAATCTGCATTTTACGAGTGGAAAAAAAGTGTGATAAATTTCACCTGGCTCTTATCAGGTTCATGATGTGAATCACATCGGTATAATGGTCTACCACATTCCACAGTGAGTAGTGATTTTAGTGGCCCTATACGAAATGTTGTAAAGAGACCTGATTTTTCAAAGAGCAGGTGCTCAGTCAGCACTGAAAAAGCTGGTCCCTCTAAGGTGCATCAAATTTAGAACCCAAAAATGGAGGCATCTCTCAGCACTTTTGAAAAATGAGGCCACTATACATTATATGCACAGTGCTAAAAGAAGGAAATACATCCCTGAGGCTTTCATTTGGCATGGTAGAGATTAATCTGCCTAGATTGAACATGAAAAGATATGTCAAGTCAGTAAACCTTTGAAGAGCATTTAAAATTCTTGCAAGAAAATAAAAACAACCAGCCATGAAAAATGTACATCTGCTGTGAACGCTAAGTTCCTACGTATACCTTGTAAAACTGTTATCACGGAAGGACAAAGCACATTCTGGGTTTTCTATTTCGCTGCAAGTGATTGTTAATCCATCTTCTAGAACAGACAGCAAAGGATGGGCAGTGTCCTCGTTAAGATAAAAGTAAGTGCCTGCAAGAGAACAGAATGGTTGTAATTTATTTCAGTCTCAACACCCAGGAACTACATAACGTATACATAAAACAGGATTGGCAAGGAGAGCAGTGTCTGGATCCAGATTAGGGTTAGCAAGGGTACCGGAAATGGACTGGAGGCTGATCTTGTGATTTTCCGCCATTACAGCCAAAAGCTTATCAACACATCTCTTTATCCACAGTCATCCTGATACAGAAAACAGGCCTCTACTGGCCTAGGACCAAAAGTCAAGAGTTGGACTGAGAACCAATTATTAAGATGTGACACTCTCTCAGAAATACAGTGGAGTTTTGAGGTGCCGGTTTTGGCTCATCTCTATCATGATCTAAAAAGGTATTTTCTAAAAAAAAAATTGAGCTGGGCAAGGGGTTTAAATTATTCACTATGAGCTCAATCCTCAACTGCTGCCTGTAAGTGCCATTTGCATCTCCACAATGTAGGGCTTTCATTCCCTAACATAGGGTTGCTCCAAACCAATACTGGCTGGCTATGGCCCCCAGTGGGTCAATGTGCCCACAGGAGATCACCAAAGCACAGGGCACTTGCTGTCCTCATACCACCTTCGTCCCCTGGAAAGCGTCCTATTCCTGGGAAGCTGCAGCTAGACACTGCCCTACACCCCTCCAGCACCCCCCCAGGGATGCCCCTATGCAAGGAACAATCTCCTGCTGGGGGGATCCGCAAGTAGCACAAAGGGGCCAAAGCAGGCTCACAGTGGAGTCAAGATCTTTTTGCACTAAAGTCTTACTATAGGTAGCTGCCTATTCACCAGATCCAGCAGAAGCAAAAGGATGCTTTTTTCTAAATATGTCTATGCTGTTATAACCAGCAGAGAAAGAGAGAAACTTGGGGCCCAGTTAATTTTTGCAGTGCAGCTACTGTACAGTGGTTCCATTGTGTGAAGAGGCTATCAAGCCACTGTAGTTGTTTCCCAGGGAACTCCTCCTACCTAGGGGAGTTCCCTAGCAATTGTGGAGAAGGCAGAGTTGACTACAGGAATGCTCAGTGCCTGGGGCATGTCAGGGGAGTCTAGAGTGTGGAGGGGATGGTGAAGTGCTGCTGAGTTCCAGCTATTACTAGCTGTCACCATGGCACCTAGAGTTTATAGGCAACTGGATGTAAGTTAGAGCAGTCCTCGGGCTGCTCTAACCTGACCAGGGACCTAAGCAACTTTTGGCTAGCCCAGCAAAGGGGAGGCATATAAGTGGCATAAAGCCACCATTGTCCTGTCTCCCATGAACCATCCCCTAAGCCTGGCACTGGTGCAGGGATGCTTTGTGCCCAGAGCATGCTGACGAAGAGTAACGTGCTGCAGGGGTAATACTGAAAGTGCATATTTCATCCCCAGGAAAAGCACTTTCAGATGATAACAAAGGCCTCCATTTTCACTGCGGATGACATTCCTAGCATTCCAGTCTTGTGTTACAATTCCCAGTAATATCTGGAGTTTGCATAATGTAGTCTTTGTGAAGATAAATGTCTTGGCACTAATCCCAAGAGAAATCAGCATAATCAAAATGCAGTTACTTCAATACAAACAACAGCATGGCAATTATTGGCATGGTATTACCGAAAGCAAACACATGCAGTGCAAGCAGAAGTCAAGCGGCTGTTTGTAATTTCAAATACCTAGATTGATTTATGCAGATTGAAATGTCACACACTTGATAATAACATGATTACAATTGTGGAGTAAAGGGAACCAAACCACATGTGACACACTAACAAAATAGAAATTCTGTGCAGGAGGGATTTGCGTAACTATTATGAAAAGTGCTGATTGACTGATTCTTCCATAATTCCCAGAAGCGTCATCTTTATGAGGCAGTAACTCTGGGACTGAAGTAAAATCACGAACTAGCCTTCTTGGATTGTCTGCATGTCAACGTTTGATATGGTGTAGGTTCATGAATAGTTGGGCAATATCCACAGTCACTGGATTGATTTAATCTCTCAGCAGTGTTTTGAAAAACCAATCATTTTATAATCCACGGACATTATTCTGATACGTTGAGTTAAAATGATACATTTCTTATTACAAGAAATTCAGTTCACAAAAATACCAGAAGTGGGACTAGACACAAAAGCTTTAGGGCTTGATCCAAAGCCTGTTGAAATCAATGGGTATCGTTTCATTGATTTCTGTGCGCTTTGGATCAGGCTCTTAAAGCTCATTTGAGCTTTATTACAGTACCTGTGGTATGGATAGAGACAGGCTCACTTCTCTCACTCGGACCTCCCATGTTTACAGCTCTCACAGAGATAAGATAACTTTGTCCCGGCTGCAGCTGAATTAGAGCTTCACAATTAGGAATTCCAACAATAGATCTGTGGAAAATAAATAAATGGAAAATTATGAGACGCATAATAAAGGTAATTTTTTGAAGCTGTCCGAACAATACAAGACAATTAAATGATTAGCTTCTTTTTAAACCTAGGACAATTATTTTACCTTTTCCGGGTTAGCTGCCACCAGAGTGAATATTAGGGGGTGGGGGGAGGAATGCCTGTTTAGTCGGATTTTAAAATTACTGCACTTCACCCACATTCCAATCCCTTGTAAATTCACTTTGTGCAATCAAGTTTACTAATGTCATAGAGAGTGATTTATAATCTTTTTATATGGAAAACAACGTTCAAGTTAGCTTCCTGTGCGCATTCACATCAAAATACTAATAGGAGTGGAACTTATCCAATCAAGGAACCACGAATATGCTTGTGATTCGCCAACGCTTGTGCTGTGCATCATGCATTTGTATATTTGAGGGTATATTGTCTCGTCTTTTCAGTCTAAAAGTGCTTTGAATATACTGCATGACATATGAGAGGAGATAGTGTCATATCCCAAGGCTGTGTGATTGGTTACTGACTCACTCTGTAATGATATCGCCATTCTCTCCATTTGTGAGTTTGGACAATTCAACTGTGTAGGAGTCAACAGGATTCATGTTTCCAGATTCCCAGCATACCAGTGCTGCATTTTCACAGCTTCGGCTCTCTTTTCTTTTAACAATAGGTGGTGAAGGAGCTAAAATATAGATAAAATAGAATCGGATTCTAAGCCGTTTTGTTACAGGATTTGCTATAAACATGCTTTGTAAATAACACTCCTGGGTGGTGGTTGGTTAATTTCCATAGAACTGATTACTTGATATTAAATGGTAAAAGAAACTCATACATGACCTCCCCATTGCAGAGCAAACGCTTGGGTAGATAAATGCTAGTGCTAGTCAGAAGCGTTATTTGAGCTGTTGAGTTTACAATAGCAACCACAAAACAATTGATCAGAAAGAAATGTGGGTGCTTGCTGGTCCAACATGCCTGGTTTTTTTTCCATGTTGGTTTATCCTTGCCGTTGTCCTTTATCTTCACTGCTTGAATTATTAATTTGAAACAACAGAGCATCAGCCAGCTACCCTAAGGCCCTAGGAGATCTTCTGGAGTGAATTCTCATGCTAAATTGCTCTTGGGGAGTTAGATGCTAATGTGTTAGGAAAGAGAACCGCAAACCAGGGACCGTGCTTGATTCTGCGGCATATCAGATTTTATGAGGCGTTGCACAGACTCTAATTAAATTGCCTGTGATCTGATAGCATTGCCTGTTCAAAAAACCCCTTGCACTCACGTTTACCTTTAAAAAATGTTTAAATTAAACCTGAGCACTCCTGAAATCCAGCTGCCATGCCTGGCCTCCTCATTCTACAATGGGCTGAACCAGAACTCTGGATCTGAACACACCAAAATGTAGGGATGCTCAGATCTGGATCTGAACTTTCTGGCTCAGACTCACCACTCATCAAAATCTACTTTTACTGCCCGCGATTACAAAGTGCTGCCTGACAGACAAAATGGTAAAAATTTTACACACCTGTATTGTCCATTACTTAGCTGCAGGAACCAACAGAGCTGGGTTCCATTCCCAGCTCTGCCAATAACTTGTTTTGTGTCCTTAAATAAATCATTTAACCTGTGTGCCTCAGTTTTCCATCTCTAAAATGAGGATAACGGGCCTCATGCCCGTTCTCTATTATTCTAGTATAAATCAGGAGTAACTCCACTGAAGCCAATGAAGTTACACCACACTAAAAGCACCATGCCAGCATAATCAGTTTGAATAAGTATTATTATTATAGAGTCCAGAGAATGGCATTAACTTCAATATTAAAGTCACTTATTCATATTAGAGCCATGAAGTACATTTACCTGTCACATAAACTGCTCTTTCACTGACTGGGCTGACGCCGGTGGTGTTTAAAGCACTGACCCAAAATTCATATTGTGTATTAGGCACCAGCTTAGTTACTGTGCAGTATGTTTCTTTCACTTTTAGCATTAGCTCTGAAAGGAAAAACAACAATCATGTGTTTTCTTTACACAGACACCCATCCTTCTGAAACACTGCCCCAGCTGAGGGAAAACGCTTTTGCATTGTGCTCTGAGGTGAGCGTCACACCATTCATCTGTCTTGTCCGTTTGGCTAGCCCTGAGATCACATTGTTCACTCAGTCATGGTGCAATAGTGGGTCCCTTCATCCATCTGTCGTATATGGGACATAAATGCAATGAAGCATCAACTTCTATATTATTAATGTTATCCAAACAAAACAAAAATGAATGGCTAAAAATGGTTACTCACCTGCCATTGGAGTTTCTTCAGGATGAACTCTGCACATTCCCATGCACTGTCCGTTTATTCCAACAGTGGAAATGTACAGGGGCCATGCAAAGAATGTTGTTTTCATTATTTGGATCTTGTAAAGTTTAGATGGGTTCGACTTTCCTTTCTGAATAACCCATTTAGCACCCTCAGGCCTCCATCGATGCTGGAAAATTGACTTTGCTGGGGAACTGTTTTCAACAAGAGAGCTGACACACAGTAAGTGTTAGCTAATGTAGTTTTGTAACTCGGTGTCATGCTGGCTGCATTGGGGTGGGCATTTATTAGATTGTTTAACATCAGTATGTCAAAATCATAATAATTCATATGAGCTATGCCGTGTCAGTACTGTTAAAAAGGCTATAATGTGCTCAGTAAGACGATGAGGTTTACATTCATGTGTTATATGTGTAATGGAAGTTATGGATATGGTTGATATATCTGTATTTCAAATTGGGCTGTGTCTGGGTGAGACCCGACAGGCTGGCTGCAGCACTAGCCGGCCTAATGGTCCATTAAGGAAATTCACAGCTACAAGGGGCCCAGGGGGAGAAGCCAGGGATACACCTGATGAGTCACCAGGACTTACTCATGTGACTCTGGACTCCATCTTATTCGGTAAAATTCCACAAGCAGCATGGCAAAGACCAAAGGACATAAAACTCAGCTGCCTCACATCCAATTTGTCTTCAGTCTTCTGTCTCCAGCCTACCTCTGGATCAAAGCATCTACAACTGAACTGAAGCTGTGAAACAAGGGACTGAGACCCATCCAGGTACTGGATGCATACTAGAGGGACTATACAAGCCTGCAGACTCCACTATTGTATTAGAAACCTGATATATATGGACTTTCAAATCAGTTTAATTTGTCTGATTGCTTTAATCCTTTAACATTTCTCTTATAGTTTGTGTCTTCTTTTTATAATAAACCTTTAGTTGTAGTTACTAAAGGATTGGTGGCAGCGTGGTATTTTGTGTGAGATCCAGACTTATATTGATCTGGTACTGTGGCTGACCCTTTGGGGTCAGGAGAAACCTTTTGGGTAAAGAGCACAGAGTTTTAAATAACTGGTCTCTTTACTGGACCTAGCGGCTGATTGGGAGCCAGAGACTGGAATGCAGTAAAGGGGGCTGTGTATGTTTTTATTTTGGCTTCTTGATAACCAGTGTGGGGGAATCAGAAGCACTGTTTGTGGCTGGTTGGGAAGTCTGACTTCAGTGTCACCCACCAGTGATGGGGAATCTGCTCTCCTTTTACAGCCTGTCCTGACCTTGGCATTTTCAAGTGGCTACCCTAGGCACAGATGGGTCACACTGTGGTAGCTGCAACATATTGGGAAGTGCTTTTTTGTGGTGTGGGGTTGTGCAGCCTATAGCATTGAGCTAAACTGCACAATGACTGTGGGTTTTTAAGTTGGCACATGGATAATATTGTGATCTGTGCTCTAAAATACCTCAGGTTAGATCAGCTACCCCTACCAGCTATCCCTGTAGCACAGGTACAGCTATATTCACTGAAACCCTTTTTGAGACTGGTGCTGAAAATGGTTTCAGGATCCAGTTGCTTTCTGAACTAGAGCCTTCGTGTGTCCATGAGTTTCTGCCTTCTTACCAGCTTGCTCCTCACTAGGTGTGTCGTCGCTGACTTGTTTATAATACAGATGGTAGAATTCGACGGTGTCATCGGAGAATAGGCCCCAGCAGACCCGCACGGAGGTGCCAGTCGCTGAGTTGGGAGCTTGGGGATTTATCACCGGGGCAGAAGGAGCTAAAATGAAGACAGATATTTCAGTGCATGAACACATGTCAATGATGGAGAGGAACAGGAGCTTTCCTTCTTTAATATTAAAGGGTGTGAGGGTACTATCCCTCAATGGAATCAAGGTATGTTACTCACAGACAAAAACCAAAAAGTGGGTATGGACATAGTCCTATTTCAAACTACTGCATTCATGTAGAAACCGTTTAGAGCGCATCAGCAGGGTCCACACAGAGCTGTTAGTGCACTTGCTACAGCTGTTGCTCTCTACAGTTGACACCCCTCTGCTACATCTTGCTGCATGGAAACACAGAGCCCTAACTCTGGTCAGAGGCACTGGGTCTGATTCTACCCTCACTGACGCTGGTGTGCATCGGGGTAATATCATTAAAGTCAAAGGTGTAAAACTGGTGGGAATGAGAATCAGGCCCCTTGTGGTTGATCCAAACTCACCCACTTCCTGGTATTTGTTTTGAATCAAATCAACAACAAAAACATAAACCCTAGCCTAAGGCATCTCCCTAAACTTGGTTGTCCCACGAGCTAGTCTGAGCAAAGGCTGAGAAAACTCTGAACCCACTTAGATCCAATAAGTTATCCTGCAAAACTAGGGAAGACCATACTTGACAGTGTTGATAATTCTAAGCTTAAAAAAACAAGCTGATAAAATATCTATGAAAATAACTTTCAAGCCTCTTTTAGCCATCATAAATACACAAATAAACAAACAAAATATAGGCACCCAAGCTAACTTTTTGCCCTTGCAAGTTCCCTTTAAAAGAAGTAATAGGCTTCCATTTAACATGACACAGTTAATGAGTTTTAAATAGGATTAAAATAAGGATCAAATAGAATGAGTACCTGGGATGGTATTAATGGACTCCATTAGTTGCTGAACATCAGAGAAATCTATGACTCTGTCTTCGAAGTCTGGCAGAGTTGAAAGCTCTAAATCCATATCTTTTTTTAAGAATTCTCCCAGCCTGTAAGTGTAAAAGAGCCTAATTCCTATAAGATGCTAGCACCATCCTCTCTAAGAGAGCCTTCAGGCTACAATATCAGTGTTGGCAGGAAGATGAGAGCTCTTTATTTTATCATTCAATAGAGAAGCTGCCTTATCTGACACTCTAAAAAGAGAGCAGTGTCCTCAAAACAATGTTTAGATGGTTGTACAAGACATTTATCACCTACCTCTCATCATTTATTCAGAAATGTATTCTTGGACATGCATGAGATTAGGGCTCAAATTTCTTTATAGCCAAATTGGGACCAAATCATGCAACTAGTTCTTACTGTCCATCCCGTTGTCATTCTTGGTCTTGCACTGGGTTGGCTGGCATGCTAGATAGGGTGGTCCCCATTTAGCAGGTGACAGAGAATATTTTCCCTAAAGCTCTAATTCTGAAGGAAGCAAGCTGTTGTCTCCAAAAACTGGCTTCTTGTTTTTTATTCATAGTACAGTAGCCAGGTCAGGGTCTTATTGTAGGTGCTACACAGTTGTTAAGACAAAGGAGGAGGACGGAGAAAGACCTTTTTTCTTCTACTTGTTTTTATGATGGACTGAAGTGAATTAAAACATACATTTTGCAATTGATTTAGCATATCCCGGAGCTCTTTCCTGACCATTACTATTTTTCATGCTATCAGTTTTGAGTACCCATGGCTGTGTTTACTAAACCTCCTTATTAATGTATAAATAAGCTTGTTACTAATCTGTGTATTTAGAGAGCCCAATTTAGGCGGATTTGTATCCAGAGCATTTCTTTCAGATCTTGAACAATCCTGTTTTTCAGTCACTGCAATCAGTTTTATATCATTAAACCAAAGAGACACTGAATTAGTTATGCTGTGCCTCTTACAGATGTGCTTTTTCAAGCTGTTAAACTTGTTTTGAAGACTTTTCCAGGTGCAGCTGAAATTAAAATGAAGAAAGATTTGACAAGCTCTAACTCCTAGCTTCAGTAACATTTGGGGCACCCCTATCAGATGTAGAACATTGTCACAAAATTAGTAAATATTTGAGAACACAGGATGCCCAACCGTAGCATTTTCAGAAGATTATTTTGGATGAGAAGGAGTGAAAAGCAAACCAAATATTACTGATATTACCTGTCAATCATGGCTACTGCAGCCTATAAAAAAAGTGAGAAAAAACATTAAACTCAGATAGAAAGTCTTACACATAGCAATTTAGCTTATTAACCCAAATGCAGATTATACAATACCAGATCTGTCTGACTGAGTTTGTTCCAAATGGTGCCATGTAGATCTAGATATCTTTCATAACACTTCTGATACCAAGAATGAAGCCCAGGCATATTCTTATTTTCATCTGGCTAGACCCTGAGCTGATTTGCAACAGGATTGCATGGGACATAAGTCAGTGCCAATCAACCTCTGTCCCCACCCACCCAGCTTTTACTAAATCAAGAGTCCAAAGACTTGCTATCATGCCCCCAGAGTGGCTCAAGCAGAAGCAGCAGCATCTTAGAGGAGAAAGGGCACATCGGTGGAGAGAGTTGTATGTTCTTTGCAGATATCAAGGGAAGACATCTGCTGAATGACCTGTCTCCTTTCCCTGGAGAAATGACAGTGCCCCCACTCTCGGTGATGGAAATTTATTTGATAGCGACTGAGCACCACACATGAATATAAGACCGAGCTGCCCAAACTTTGCCTAACTGAGAGCTGGTTGGCAATTTTCCAGGAGCCTGCGGGCCACCTGGATTTGAATTCAGTGAGGCAGGCTGTGGCCACTCTCATCTTTAATACAGATATGCAGCCCATGGAGAGCCCAGGTCACAGCATGTGATGCGCCAGCTCGAGCTGAGCAGCATGGCTACAAGCTGTCATGTGCACAAATTCATGATCAGCATCTATTTCTTCCCCTCCAGGCTACATAAGGGGAGCATTCTGCCCTCCAAAGAGAGAAAAAAGTGATTACTAGGGCCAATGCAAAACTAACTTTGGGTTATTCCCAATGAGGGGGCAAAAAAGGGCAATGTCAGGTCATGAAAAGAGCTCAATAGGCCACTTTAACATAGCAAAGAGATCCAGGAGGTTGGACTTTAAGTGATATATGATTTGATTTTTTTGTACTGTCCAGCTCAGAAGTTGCTTCTGCTTTGCTATAGAATTACTCCCCAGTCCTTCCTCTCCCCCTACACACACCAGTCGTGGGACAGCTCAGATTAGAGTGATCACTCATCGACTTTGAACATTCCTGTTATCTCCCAGAGGAGGGGCACCTGTCAAAGAAAAATATTTCTCTAATTTACTTCAATGGCAAGTTTCATTAATCATTTCGCAGGAATCCCTCATATTTGTAGGTGGGGCCTCCTGTTAAACTACATATTTGAACGTGCTGGGAAAATGAACAAAACTGAGCAAAGAGAAACAACATCAACTGAAGCAATTGCATTAATCTGCTTGCTGTGAACCCAGACTTGAGCAAAAAAGCTAAACCTACGTGAGGCAATGAACACTGCTAAGCACTTCAAAAGTTTCCTAAGTGGCTAGACTTGGAGAACAAAGACTATTTTTCCCAAGCCAAAATGACACTCATGAATAATCGAGTTTACCGGTGACAAACCTCTGCTGATGCATGTTAGTAATGTGGAATGCATCATGATTCAGTTAGTGCCATGTGCAAAGCACTGACAACATCATAAATAAGTGGAGCACATACCCAACCCTGAATATTCTACGGAAATTCAGTCACTCGTGATCTTAATGGTGGGTCCTTCTACTCTCGACTGGGCAGAATTGTGGGGAAAGAGATCATCCTTAAGGGGCTCGCCAGTTTAATTTTTTTACCTTTACAAAATCAGCTTTCTCCTTGTCCGTGCACAGCTCCTGAATTGTTTCCATCAGCTCCTTACAGGTGTCAAGATTTTCTCCGCAACTGACCAGTTGCCCATACAGGGCTTCCAGCTTCTGCTTCTTCTCTTCACCAAGGGCTTCTGCCTCTTCTTCATATCTCTGAGCTAGTGTTTGCGTCGCTTCGTTGTAGTGCATCTCGAAGTTCTGCTCTTGCCTCCCAAAATTCTCCTGGAAGGCATTGGGGTTGTATTTTATTCACCTAAGGCCCGAGCCAAAGCCCACTAAGGTCAGCAAGAAGGAAAACCTTACTGATATCAAATCGAAGTGATTGTTACAACACAGACGATATGTTACATATAGTTCCTAGACTCTGCAATATCATCCATCGTTAGATTATAAATAATGACCCTATTTGATAACCACTGTTTATTAAGCTTCCTCAACCTCCACAGAGGCACTGGGGATGCCAGTCATTCATTCCAGATATAATGCAAACATAGTAATGCATAATAAAAACAATCGTGTGATGAATAAAACCAACTCTAAACTAAAAAGCAGAAACACAAATAGGTGTACATTCCAGTTATAAGGTTTAGGTCTTTCCATCTATCCACTGTACGTGGGGAACTACAGCACGCCACTGGGGACTCACGCATTCACTCTAGAGGAGCTGAGCAGCTACTGCGTGCATCCTCACTCTCTCTAAGTGGGGGGTCCATTGGGAGGGAATATTTAAGAGGAAATCAAAGCTTCTTTGCCAGCAGCTTTCCACTGGTCAGGCAGTGCTGCCACCCTCAGCTACTTGTGCTACTGCAACCTCCCTCCAATCAGATTTTTCACCATCGTGACCAGGCGCCCTGGGATGAGCTGGAATAAGCCAAGTTTGAATCTAGCCCTTGACCTACTGCAGTGCACGGTATCATACCATTTTGTCCAAGGTAACCATAGCCTCTATTGCTGTAATTACTCCTCCTGTATAAAACTGAACAGTGCAGCCTTGTCAAAGCAGTGTACCCAGCTGGTCCCACATTGCAGAGTTAACCAAAGAGCAAATTGCTTACCTCTACAGTGATGAAAATTTCCTCCAAGTGACTGGCAAAGTTTTCCATTTGAGCAATCTGTTCTTCTAATTTACACATGTTTTTATGAATCTCCTCCTACCAAACACAACATCATTATTAATAGGCTTGAACACTGTTTAACAGACATGCAGAACAAAGGAAGAGTCCCCTTGGATTAGTCTTACCTTTGCACTTTTCACTGCATTGGCAAGCTGGGTAACTTCATGGTCCTTATGATCACCAAACAATTTGTCAAATGCTCTAATTGGAATCTTGCACGTCGCACAATAAATATCAGCGGCTTCCTCGTCACTGTTTGGCTGAATACTTGGCTCGTCTTGCCTGCCATAACTCCTAAGCTCTTCTCTGGAGCTTGCATGATTATGCAGTTCATCATCTGCTCTTGCATTGTCTAGGTGTTCGTGTTCATCTTGAGAACCCTTGCCAGGAAGGCTCTGTTCCTCTGTGCTTTGCATGTGCTTTTTCTGCTGAGAGTTGTTTACTGGTGAACTGCTCTTTGGTGCATTATATACAGAGCCATATGATCCCACTGCTACACCGTCCTTGTGAGCTAGTGTCTTCTTGCTCTCTAAAATCCCAGCTGTAGCTATATTCCCACCCAGGAGCTCATTCTCTATTTCTTTATCCTCATCGAGTCCATATAGTTTTGTTAGTTCATCAACTTCCTTTTCCAAGTCATATCCACTTTGGTCGGAACTTCGAATCTCTTCGCCTGGCCCTGTTGACTCTTTGCTGGTTTCGTCCAGTGCTCCATCTCCTCTTCCGGATAGCTCTTCAGGAAAGATTTCTAATCTTTCCTTTGATTCATAGAGATCCATGTGATAAAACGTTAAGCCTTCAGGCTCATTTTCATTAGATTCTGGAACCATCGTGGAAGCTGATGGATCAGTGACTTGATCTAAAACGGCTGTATCACTGCTGAAAACAAATTCATTCTCCATTGCAGTGGCAGGGCTGGATGACAACAGTACTCTATCCCTAACAAGGCCTTCCAGATGACCAGAGAAAATGTGTCTTAGTCCTTCAGAGTACAAAGAAAAGAATTAGTCATGTATTTGCTTTAAAATGTGCAGACAGAAGAGGTTGTGTTAGGACTGTTGTGAATCTGGAGCTAGGTCCTGCATGGAAAATAGCAGAGTCAGTAGATTGATTTCCCAACAGCACTCTTGGCTTTTCTCAGCTGATCTGCCATGGCTGATCCAAAGCACCTCCCCATCCCACTCCACACAACCTCCCACCCCTGGGCCCAAGCAGCCAAAAGGAGAAAACTGCCTGATTCGAATACGGAAAGGACAAAAGGTGGATCTGCAGGGATGAAGAGAGGAGTAGATTTGTACAAGTAGACTGGGATTGGCTGGGCAAGGAGACTGGACTTGGAACCCAGGAGGGAAGCCAAGGGGGAACTGCAAGCCAATAGCAGGAAATGGGAGGGGGAGACTGAGATCAAATGAGGTGCCTGGAGGAGACTGGGACTGAGAATCAGTGGGGTAAGAGGAAAGAAGGGGAGGGGAAATAGATCTAATAAGGAACCATAGTGCAGTGGGAAAACCCGGACTGGCTGGGCAAAGAGACTGGGACAAAGAGCTAGATGGGAGGACGAGGACTGAGAGCGGACAAGGAGCCAGTATAAAGGGAGATTGGAATGGGGAGCCAATATAAATAAAGAACCTGAGCAGGTGGTGGGATGACTGGAGGCCAGGATGGTGAAGATAGGCAGATTGTACGAAGAACCAGGAGGGGAAAACTGGGACTGGGATGAGAGGCCTGAGGGGTGGGACTGTCTAGGTGGGGGGAGAGGGTAAGGGGGAAGGAATTGCATGTAATGATTTTCTAAATACTTATGTATAGAGTCCCATTTATGTATTTAACTATTTTTATACCTATATACATGTACAAGCATGGAGACAGTCAGTTACTGAAGCTGGAATGTACAGTACATATCATTCATCATGGCATAAAAGCATTCCGTTTTACTGAAGTAGTGCACTCCACCTCACACACTCCTGCTGTGTTTTGCAAAGGTCCGTTCGTTTTTTATTGAACACCCCCACCTCCAGTCCTTCTAACAAGCCTGGAATCAATATCAGAATAAGTATATATGCTAATATAACATTTGGTGTGCTCTGTCAGGTTTGAAAATTCACTATAACACCATACAGCTCATCAGCACCAATATGATCACGGCCACAGAGTGCATAAATACTTTTGTTTTTGTCTGCAGCAGTTTATTACTATGGTTAAAGAGTTCATAGAAATATTTCAAGTGTTATTTCAAACATTTCCATTACATATTAATGAACATATATCACATTTACATTCTCTGTGTAGTCAGACCTCAGTCAGGCATTCTAAGGCTTCTACAATGACAATGTGGGTTTCTTCCCTTCACAGAAAGAATCAAAGCTGTCAGTCATCATCAAGCTGATGGAAGCCATTTTAGAAGCTTTAATCTTTGGGGGTTTTCCAAATTGCCCTTTAAAGCTTTTACAGTTTCCATTAGATCCTATCCCTTCACATTTTTTTCTGTGATTTTATTGATTTCCTGACCGTTAATTGGCTGACAATATTTTATTAAGACTTTTTTCCTCCACTTTTGTGAGAAATTACATTTTACCTTTTAAAACATGAATCAGGGAATGACAGCCAATTTCCAGCAAGATGATTAGCTCCCAGGGATCTTGGCTTAATAGAAGTTAAATATTGCTATCACTTGAGGGGTGAACTGATGAGAAATTTTGTGGAAAACATTTCATTCTCCAGAGCTATGTTGGTGTAACTGAGAACACAGTCTAGCCCTCTGCTTTTATACACAAAAAGTTCTCTTCAGTCACTGAAGATATGAAAGTGGAATCTAGACTTAATACATTTTCCTGTACCTAAAAATATTGATAAAAGACAGAAAAATATTACATATGCCACAGGCAATAAAATAAATCATATTTATATCCTGGGTATCATGCAATATTAAAATATTTAAAAAGGACAATAGTCTTGAAACATATTGAAAAAAGTTTTCTGACTCCTGCAAAGGTTTTTCATCATTTAGCAACCAAAGATTCTGTTTTACTGTTTTCTGCTACTGAATCCAAAAATGAAATACCAAGTATTTTGCCTAGCATATTCTAATTCAATTACATAAATTAAAACAAGTATAATTAACAGTGTCTTGGAACTCTCTTGCCAAAAAACTTTTTGGATTATGTGGTTTGCGCAATTTACAAGCATAGATACAATTACAATGCAGTACATTTAAAGCCTTTGAGGTTCACTAATCCAAAACACATAAGAAAAGATGAACTCTTACTACCTAAAAACTTGCCTTCTTATCTTAAGAATCCATAAATTCTTCTTATAACCCAGATGACACCAAACTTCACATCTATTTTTCCTAGCAAAAAATTAATTCACATGAAGGTAATTCCCTGCCAGTTTCCTGTGACTGCAGCTGGAAGACTTATTAAAGTAATTCTAGACAGCTTCTCAAATGACAGGTTAGCTATGAGCAAGAGTGACAAATATAGATCTGTCCCAGCTGTCCTTCAGCTGCACACTACTTGTCACCAGGAAGAATGTCATGCACTGAAAAAAATGGCTCCAAAAGTTCTGTGGAGTTCCCAGGTTTGAAGAATTTTAAATAATTATGAAACGCCTCTTAGAAATAGAGAACTCTGCTGCTATTATTAAACATGTCTGAGGTGTCTGCCGGTGAACCTAGATATGTTTGACAAGACTTCGGAGTCAAGAGTAAGCAACATTCTTTATACCTTATGTAGGGAGCAAATAGTCAGCCATAAACAAACATGCACATGCACAGACACACACATAGTAGCACTGACATAATAAAGTTTACATACTTGTCTTCTTTATAAAAGTTTAAATGGCACGGTCCTGCTCCCAATTCAGTCAGTAGAAGTACTACCATTTATTTCAATGGGAAGCGAGATCAGATCTTAGAAAACAATATTATGGTACAAGTAATTAAATTGTATATCTATTTTAAATACATTTATTTCTATTAATACCAGTATATACATCTTAAGATGAGCTGGGGGCTGAAAATGGCAGAGAAAGCAGCTGCTAGCTAGGTAAGTGGAGTGCACTAGCTCTTCTGATCAAAGAACAGCCCATATATTATTAATAATATTATTAGAAATTATTGAGGTTACAGTAGGCCTTGTGACTTATGCGGGCAAACACATCAACTGAAACTGAAATAAGTAATACTCTGTGGCCTGTTTGTACACTTCAGAGCAAGCTTTAATTGCAGAAGTTCTTGAATGCATTACAAATTATTCACCCATTTTCTCTCTTGTATAAGCCTTGAGTGACTGGCATAGTTTTGTGTTTAAAAGGACAGCACAGTTATTGCAGAATCAGAAATATCTATTTTGTGTTTCACTGGCCACACAGCCCCCCACAAAGGAAAATTCGCTTTGTTTTTCCCCCCTACTTTGCTTTATTTTGTGTTTCTTCCTCTCAATTTTCTCACTGCAGCTGTTTGTCTGCTAAGTAATGAATTATGAACTAACTACCAATGTGCCAAGTTCATTCTGCATAGCACCCTGACACTTTCTCTGTTATTTTTGAAGTCAAAGAGGAAATAGCTCCACATTAATGGTGTAGCCTTAGTTGCAGCCAATCTCAGTATTTTACCAAGATTATCTGTATTAATTTTGAAATTAGAACCTAATTTTGCTCTGTTACCTTGCTGTATATCTCTCAGATACCTTGCTGTATATCTGGAATAGCCCCTCTAGGGTTATCCTTATGCAAAACTGGCACACATGGGGCATGCCTTTATTTTAGAAGACCACAACAGAATATTTGGTGAAATTCATCTGTGTACAGTGCCTGCCAGAGGGCTCTGTACTACATAAGTCCTTCTTAATTCCTTAAAAAAGAAGCTGTAACTAGGAGCTAAGCCTTGTCCTTTGCACAGATGTGCTTTTCTCTCTTCATTTTTTCTCTTTCATTTCTCTCTTCATGTGCAGTGTCTCTCTTCATTTTTTTGCATGTGGCTGTTTTCTCCAAGTTACTCAATTTGAAGGAAGATGTGGTGTTTTGCTTATGAGGTAAATGTATCTATTTGAAAGTAGACAAGTTATACACTTGCTCTTCTCACTTGATCACTTCACTGTTTTTTGTCAATGATCACAAACGGCCAGGCTTCCAGTCAGGGCTCAGATTGAATTTTTATGCATTGGCATGCTATATTGGCACTTTTCCAGTAACCCTGTACATTTCTCTGTAATTTATGCTTCCTTTTAAATGCTGAGACAGTCTTCAGAATTGGAACTGATGCAGTGCTGTTGGGGTCTACAGAGCGGTAGATAGGGACACTAGCTTCAAGAGAGTGTCCTCCTTTGGCTCCGTGGGGTATTAATGCTGAATGCTAATGGTGATAAATTAAATATCAACACTGTTAACTCTTTTGCTGCTGATTTTGGCAGAAACATTTAGCAGCTCTGGGATTGGGAGCAAAATGCCATCACTCTTTCCATCAGTATGACCCCAGCCCAGCATTCTCTTTCATCCAAAAATTGCCATTTCTAGCAGCAGCATCTCCTTCACACTGTGTGGAGACATTCCTGTTGAGAGAATATAGTGCAAATTGCTACTAGATCATTGTAGTCTCCCATCCATCAAATGAACCTGCCCAGCCCACATTAGTTTTTAAGAGCTGATAACTTTACAACAGTGTTGTCTGACTCCAACTGAAGAGCATAACTTTCTAAACACTTGCACATGTGAACAACTGTATTCACCTAACCAGTTCCATTATTATTTCCAGAATCAGGTCCTAGATTTGCTATACACTTCTACACAGCTCTTTATTTCCTCTTCTGTGTCTAAAAGGCAATGAGTGATTTTTATTAGTAAAGTATCAGTTATTTATGCAATTATATTTATCACATATTCTGGGTAAAAGGTATTGATCTCTCTCCACTATGGATTTCACACCTGCTATTGATTTTAGGTGGAAAACACTCAGGCCCAGTTCCTCAATGGTATCTAGATGCCTAACTACCATTGAAATCAATGAGAGAGACAAGGTGTGTCAGGTAATATCTTTTACTGGACCATCTTCTAATGGTGGAAGAGACAAGATTTCAGGATTAGCTCAAATATTTGTATATTCCACCACCAGAAGTTGGACCAATAAAAGCTATTACTTGAGCCACCTTGTCTCTCACCTTGAGCCAACATGACTACCATAACATTAAAAGCAAGGGGAGTTAGGTATCTAAATATATTTGAGGGCCTGAGTCTCAAATACTGGCGATGGGCAAACGGATTAGACAGTTTCTGCTAAAGGGCCAACTATTCGTCACAAAGAAAGCTGGTGGAATACTAGAGGGGAAGACAGTGAGATGACCAATCAAGGGGAAACTGAGGCAGAGGAGCCAGAGATGACTGCATTTAACTTTGGGCAAAACGCTGCTAAACTACTGCGATCGCGACTGTGCATTTCACGATTCTTGACATGCACATAACGCCCTGTGGCGGAATAGCGTGCACCCACAGCACGAAGGTCTCTGCGTCCTTTGTGATCAGACCCCGCGCTGCGGAACCGCAGGGGCTGGCATCGTCCCTCTCTGAGGTAGTTTTGGCTGTGATTTAAACCAGGGAATGCGCACTACGCTGGGGAGAGCGCAAGGCCCGTGCACCCCTTCACCTTCTCAAGCAGGTCCGATTTCCCACCCTCTACACCCCTCGCATTTAAAGGCCCAGGCAGGCTCCGCCCCCCCCGCAGCACGTGGTTACAACGGGCTCCGCTTCCGAGGGCAACACTTTGGCCCCGCCTGCGGGCCAAGCAACCAATCAGAAGCAGAGGCTGTGGTGACGTGGATCCCTCCCGCCTCCCCCCCGCCCAGCGGTGCCCTTTAAGAACTATTACTTTCTCTTTCGCTCCGGCCGGCGCTGGCTACAAAGTAGCGCGCGGTGGAACGTCGGGGGGGCCGGGCCATGGCGGCCGAGCCGCAGCCCGACAGCCTGGAGGGCTGGGTGGCCGTCCGCGAGAACGCGTTCGCGCAGCCCGAGCCGCACAAGCTGCGCTTCCTCGTGGGCTGGAACGAGCTCGAGAGCAAGTTCGCGGTGACCTGCCACAACCGCACCCTGCAGGAGCAGCAGCAGCAGCGGGGCCCGGCCGCCGGCGGGGAGGCGCCGGCGCAGCAGCAGAGCTGGGCCGGCCTGTTCTCGGCGCAGGCCTTGCTGGGCGTGCACCGGCAGCTGGCCGCGCTGGACGAGCGGCTGGAGCCCTGCTTCCCCCGGCTGCCGCCGGTGCTGGCCGGCCACAGCAGCGGCAGCCTGTGGGCGCTGCTCTTCCCCGGCCGGCCGGCGCGGGAGGAGGCCGAGCTGGAGGCGCTGTGCCGCGGGCTGGAGCGCTACCTGGGCTGGGCGCTGGAGCTGTGCGGCCGCAGCGTGGTGCTGGACTCGCTCTTCGCCCAGGACCGGCAGCTGGAGGCCGAGTACTTCGAGAACCTGCACGAGTTCCGCAGGAAGGCCCTGAAGGGGCAGCTGAGCGGGGCCAAGGAGGCCCTGCGGAGGGTACAGGCTCCTGGGCTCGGGGGTGGGGCCATGAGACCTAGCGCCCCCCAAGGGGCTGGGCCTGGGAGCCCCCCGGGGGGCAGGCGCCCAAGCGGGCGTGGGGGGCGGTTCTCGTGGCCACCGGCGAGGCCCCCTGCAAGGCGTGTGCCCTGGGCCGGGGCGCTTCGTGGAAGGCGACGGCATGCCCATGAATCGCCCAGGTCCCAGCCACGGGTGGGGGTGAAGCCTCAATACCTGGGGTGCCCAGGCTCACCGCCAGGCCTCCTCCCCCATGGAAGGGCCTGGGGGCTGGAGGGGATGGGGCCGCCACACCTGGCGGTGTCACTCAGTGGGGTTAGCATAAGCCACCTTCCTTGGGATTCCAGGCTCAAACGGTCCGCTGACCAAAACCACCGTTTGGGGTGGGAGCGCGTGAAACTTGATGGCTTTTGCATGGCCGCCATCTTGGGCCCTGAGACAGAACCACGTGCCCAGAAAGGAGTTGATCGACTTGGCGTTCCTTGATGGTCTTTGCTTGATTTTGAACATAATTTTACAGATCTCCAGACCAATATCCTATTGCTCTACAGGGTTCTGAACTCTTAAAGTCTACTCTTGTGACTTATATAGTACTCTTCAGCCTCCAAGTGCTTTTACAGGTTCTTATGCAAACCCTACAGCTAGGTCACTTAGACCACCAGCGAAATGAGGTATCACTGGAGACTAAAATGCAATAGCCGTCTCCATGAGGCAAGGATGCCACTGTTGGAACCTGTGTGTCTGCCCTTTTGGGTTCCTGATGTCACTATCAGAGCATCCGCTGAAGGAGGTCTAGGCGTTCGCTTTGTTAGCGTGATAACGAAAGAACCACACTACACTGTTCACAGTTCTGTTGGGGTGCCTCATTAGACCCCAACCCTTTGAACTCCCATCTAGCGTAAATTTACTCAGACACCATAGTGCTGTTGATTCAGCCACATTCTCCTGAAGATGTCATTTTCCTAGGTTGTGCTTAGTCCCTATTTAAATTGTTCAAGATCTATAAATTGTGGTGACTGCCTTACTAAGTAATGCATCCTCCTCCATACAGTCCTCTAGCCTCATGCTAGAATGAAGTTTTGGAGTGTGCAAATATGTGGATGTAATACTGTGTAATATTGGATCAGTATTTAGTTTTGTATTTACATGGGTAAAACACATGGATGCCCAGAAATAGCTAAGCCACCAAGCGCAGGTAGTTTGAATATTTGTTATAGGCATGGCCTTTGGAATGACTAAGTATATGGGAATAAAAGGGAGTTTCAAGTGTCCTCTCAAAAGTATTGTGCAAGATACTCAAGGTTTTGTATTTTTAACATGCCTCACCTGTGTGCATAGAACACAGTAAAGTCTGCCAAAAATAAGAGTACAAAATAATGTGAACCAATCACCCATAATCTTAAAATTATCTTCTCACCAGTAAGCCTGTGAATATCTAATTTATGTATAATACCTAATAACAGTGCATGGAGGCAATGGAAGGTTTTACAGTGGCCTTTTACCTGTGCCAAATACCTGATTTGTGGATGCCTAAGTGTGAGAATCTGGCATAGTAGTTGCATAAACTAATTGTGATACAAGTTCTTCCTACACATATAAAAGCACCATTTTAAAATCTGCCACTGTTGATTCATGAACAGACAAAACAAAATAAAAAAATACTTACTATTTAAAGGCAATATTATTGAAAGTCTGTTCCTGGGGAGGGGAAGAGCAGTATTTTCAGCACTGTTGAGAAATCACCTTTTAAGAATTATAACTCATCTACATGTTACTAGAAACCTTTTTTTAAATTGTTTTTAAAAACTATTTTTAAAGAGTACTGCTGTATCCACACAACCGTTTGCAGTAACTAAATTCCACTTCTTAACAGCAATAAGAAGAGGGTGTTTTTAGAAAAATTACTATACATTTTAGGTGGTTAGGTGATCAGCTTTTGGTCTCCTATTTCTCACAACTTGGTGCATCTCATTGTTTATCTCTAATCAGATTTTTCCTGAATGACACACAGTTTATTCATGATCCTCACAGGAGATGCTATTTACATTTTAATAAGTAAAAGTACTGTAACTGGATCACCAGAATTAACATAACACCCTCCTGACCCTATTAAAGCACAGTTCAGTCTGTCTGTGTAAGTGGGAGTGAACACTCTCTAAAACTGGGTGCCTGAACCATGCAACAGCCTTGGACTTTAGCATGCCTTTAGCATGCTTTGGGATCATGATTAAACCATGGCTCAGTTTCACCTGTACTGCAATCTGGGAAGGATACTTTAGCCATGTCAGGGGATGCTTTAAATAGCACTGTTGATATGCTGGTCTCACAGATTAATGTCACTGTGAAGTAGGTTGTTACATACATTTTAGAGACAAGGAGACTGAGTTTCTGTTGTTTTCCCCAAGGTAATATGGGACCTCTGGATAAATCTGTCCTCTCCTGCCTTGTCTTAAATATGAGATCATCCTTCTGGTGTTATAGCCAAGTCCTTCTATTAAGGGTGGCATTTCCAGCATAGATGGAACTAGAGGGAAGAGTAAATATATCCTGCTTCTATCTATTGCACCATTCAGAATCCTATAGCTTCCTTTCCAGGGTATAATAGGCCAAAGAGACATATGGAAATAAACAGAAATGTCATCTATTTGTGTTCCAAAGTAGAGTTCCTCCAATTACAGCAGTGCCAGCGGAACCCTTTTAGCTAAGTGAGCCAGACTTCTATTAAAAGAAAATTAGGTCTTAAAACTGGAGGGTTTTGCAAAACCTAAGATGAATTAAAATGTTCTCATGAGTAGTCTTTAATTATAACAGATTACTTCCCTCAAAATAGAAATATTCACCAGCAGACATGAAACACCATTACCCCACATTGGTTCTCACATAAAAGAAAAAGTGAAGGTAACCAATGTGTTTTCATTCCAATTTGATTGTTCACTCAGCTTGAACAGTGGGGGGGCGGGGAACAGGCCATTAAATTGCTGCCATTTGTGTGTGGGGGCCTGTCTCAGCTATAGGAGCCTCGTGGGGCAGCCCTGTGATCCCCAGCACTGCCTGTAATCCTAGCAGTACTGTGTGGCCTTACCCCTAAAATGCCCCTTCTAATCCTGCCGTGGGTATGCCCTGTGTGTCAGGATTTGTGAGGCAAGTATTGGGGGAATTCTTTCCTATCTGAAGCAGGTTTTTAGGACCCCTTGATGACACCCTAGCCATTTTACCCAGAATAAAATAGCCAGCATGGGGAGGATTTTCACTTCTTTCATTAGCAATATGATCGAGTCCACATTTCCCATTTATGTTTCCTCCATGTATAGAAGACTTCATTTCCTTGTCCCCTTCCTGAGTATCTCCTCTTTTTTCCTCCTCTTCAGACTTCTGGGCTTGGTGTCACAATCAGCATCCTTCAAAGTAAGGGTGATAGTTCCCTGTGGAGCCAGTCTCTCTGCTTAATGGACATAGAGTGAGCTAATATCAGTTCCTTTCTCACATCACACAAAACTGTTAGAACCTTCGGTGGTATTTTGCCCGAACACCTTGAAATAAAAAGAAAGGGGGGATTACACTGTGTCATGATTTTGTCTCTCTCTTGTGACTAATATGCACAGACTTATTGGCATTCTATTAAATTTGCATCTTTGAAAATAGCACTTAAATGAGATTGGGCTGCACATGCGCGGCACTGTACAAATGGGTAGGAAGAGAAAGGCCATCCCTAGAAGAATTAAAAATCAAAATACATATTATAGGCATAGTTAAAACTAAGTTAAAGGTTCATGCAGTGTAAGAATGGCATGTATCTTTAGGAATATAGCTATACCATACTCCAGAATTTACCAGAAATAAAAGCCCATCTCTGAATTTGTAATTTTAAGTGAAACTGTGTGCCTGGAATCAGATCTCTGGATACAAAATCCACTCCTCATTAGTAGACTGACTTTTACTAGTCTTGGGGGATGGGATGGGAGGACATAAGAATCATATTTTAAGAAATACCTTCTTTGTCCTTACCATGGGTATAGTGTCTTATCTGCTTACTGTATGAGACATCCATATTTGTACTGGGTGATGACAAAATCCTCTCTACAAATGATTAGAATTTTTACAATAAAAAGTAAAATATCCTAGGCACCACTGTGCAGTCATTCTTCTATTGTAATGTTCAGCAGTTAGTGCCCTTAATATTTTATTGTTAGGGATATTTCCTGCTGGGGGTAATTGCTGAGTGCCTTGTGTATGTCTCATAAGTGAAAATCTTGACTATTTCACCCAATGACAAGTGACTGGTTCTTTCCATTCACATATGTCAATGGTGACAATATACACAAATGCAAAACGCAGTCTGTTGAGGTATAGCTTCCCTGCTTCTTCTGTCCATGCTCCCAAGAAATGTGCATGTACTTCAGCTAACATTGTCTTACAACCCTTTTATCCGCTAGGTTCTACAGAAGCATAAAAATGCTGACACAATGGTGGCTTTAATGAAGGTTTATGAAGAAGAAGATGAAGCTTATCAAGAAATAGTTACCATGGCAACACAATTCTACCAGTATTTACTGCAGCCGTTTAGAGATATGCGAGAACTTGCAACATTATACAAACTGGAAATCCTGGTAGGTTTTCTTTTGAGAGATGAAATTCCTAGGCATGTGATATGTTCCACCTGACCTCAGTGCAATGTAGGATCTGAATTACTTAGTACGTTCAAGATTTACATTAATTGGTTTTGTTCCCCAAGTTCATCAAGCTTGTGAGTAGCGTGATAAAAACCTGAAAAATTCAAAGTTAAAGCTGACTTCTTCTTGTCCCAGAGCCTGTGTAAGATCCATCTGGTAAAGGCTTGATTAGCATCTCATCTATTGGCTTCAGCCAGCTTTACCCTAATGCTCTGTTTCGTTTCCTCCACTGTGGACGAGTTGGGTTTTTTAAGAAAAAAATTCTTCAGCTCTGTGGCATTTTTGCATGGTATTCTGAGTTCATTGCGACTTCAGTGACAAAAGAGCCCAAGTGCTATTAACTTTCAAAAGGACTTGTCCTCTTTAGTCACTTCTGAAAATCCCAACCAATGTCAGTATTTTGTGTTTTTTGCATCAAATGTACCCTGATACTGTATTATACTTTTAAGGAAGGCATCATGCATTGCTTTGATTTTTGTTTTTAATGCATTGTTAAAGAAGTGTCAAAATAATGTCTCAGCTGAAACTAACAGAAGCCAAGTAATGCTGAGTTAAGTCTGTAACATCATGATTGATTGATCACATTGGGCCTGCAAATTGAAAATCTAAGATCAATAAAGGGTGTTACAATATCCAATGTGTTGCTTTATTTACAGTGAAATAAGTGAAGACTAGAGTTAACAGACCAAACTCTGACATTTTTTTTTCTGCTTAAATTAAAACATTAAAAGGAACATTAAACTAGATTACAATTTTTATTAAGTATTTTCAAGTTCTACACTCATGTTTCCCCTGCCAATTTTTTTTGATTTTACAAATGCACTTTCCTGCTTCTTAAACCTTTCTTGGTACCCTGTTGCTGTGTGAAAGAGCTTCACCAACAGATAACAGTACAAAGTACTGTCCAATGCATGAAGTAAGCACATGAGGAAAAAATAGAGAATATCTCTGTAACCGAAGAAGAACAGAATATATTTCAGTTATTCTTGGTCACAGATAAACATTTTCAGAAGAAGTAATTTTTTTTAGATGAAGATTAATGTTACTTTAAATTAATCTAATGTTTTTTAACTAGCAACGCTCGAGTCATTATTGTAGAACAAAGGTGTCTCTTTGACACTTAGAACAAGAAATAGGGTAACTTTGATTAATAAGTATTGACTCGCTTCACTACGGTAGAAGTAGAGGTTACGACAGCTGTCATGGCCTGTCTTGGCACAATTTCCACTGTATTGCACTGGTTGAGCTACAATGATGTCGTAATTGATGTTTGGTTGAAGAATAACATGTCTCTGTGTAGAAATCTTTACAGATTGGTAGACTGGGCCCTAAAAGAATAGAAGCCTTGCAGAAAGAGGCTGAAGACTGGACTAAGCAGGCTGAAGAAGCGGTGTGCTCCATTCAGGACATCACTGTGAACTACTTCAAAGAAACAGTTAAGGCATTGGAAGGTAATGAGGGAGAACTAACTGAAGAGTTGACTTTAAGGCACATATGCCCCAGTGTGGCTGAGCTGTGCTCAGTACTAGACTGCAGATAGGGAGTCCACCTTTGTAGCCCCTCCCACCTGCAAATTCTGGGGCCAGCATGAGCCACGCTCGGGCATAAGTAATAAGAGTGTATACATGCTAACTTGCACCAGTTTGACTACATTGGTTTAAACTTCACCATTCGTTAAAGCAGTGCAAGTTTGTGTGTAGACAGGGCCTGGAATTTCTGGCAGAAAGGCCTTTCAACAAACAACACCAGAGACAAATATTTTCTTTAATTTTTCGGGTGCAAGCTGTTAAGGATTTCATCCTGTTAATTAAATCCAAATATTTAATGTTGTATTTAATCACATGCATAGCAGAATTTGAAACCCAAATGTTAGACCTTTATAATGCCATGATTTTAGCCTATCTAGTCCGATAACTTCAGCGCCTAGTCTAGATATCAAAGTAATTATCTCAAAATCTTTAATACTATTCAGAGTTTATGAGCGCTCCGCTTTCAGTAGGACCTGAAGAGGGTTATTAGTACTGCAGTATTTATAATATTTTGTTGCAACCCTTTACTCTGGCAGCAATGCACAAACAGATGGAACAAGATCAGAAGAAATTTGGCCAAGCCACCTGGGCATCAGCTTCTCCAAGACTAGAAAACCTGAAATATATGTTAGCCAAAGAGACTCTTCAGCACATGAGAGCGAGAGAACTGTGCTTGAATCACAAGAGAGCTGACATTCAGAAAAATGTAAGATCCTAGCAAACAGTGCCTCAAATTCTTTTCTGTTACTCCAATATAAGGGCCTCATTCAAAGCCCATTGTAGTCAATGGGAGATGTTCAAAACCTGTTATGTTCTGTGGAGACAGGGTAGAAAGGCCCATTTCAGGAGAGTGCTAAAGCCTTGTTGAATAGTAGAACTGTCTAAAAACTTTGTGATGAAAAATTTCTTTGTTAAAAACAATCAAACCAACCAGGGTTCCCCCAAATTCTTTTGATGAATTTTTAGTTTTTTGAAAAAAATTCAAAACAAAAAAGGTTCCATTTTTCATATTTTCAAAACTTCTTATTTTGAAATTGTGGAGAAATGCACGCTTTCTCACTTTACTTTTTTGATTACTACTCCCCCACCAAGTGTGCAAGGGAAGGGGGAAGAGGAATGCTTAGAAAAATGTTACCAATTAAAGTGTTGTTTTTTCCTTTTCAAAATAACTTTCCATTTTCAGTGTTAACACTGAAATATTTTCGGAGAGAAAGGAATAATTTATGTTGATTCAGGATATATTAAGCTTAAACGGCATTGCATCAGAAGGGGGAAGTTTTGTGCCTTGACTAATTTAAAAATTCAAAATGATACTGTCTCTAACTGCTACTATAATTCTCTGTTTTTGATTTTCTAAGCATAGTGTATTGCACCATCTCCAGTTGTTCTTAGAACCAGTGCATTTGCATTTTATAGAAGGTCCTTTATAATAGATTTCTTTGTAATGGAGAACTGTTATTAATGGTATCCTTATCAAGGGGGAGGAGGAGGAATTATGTAGGATGCATTATTTTATTAATTTTTACAAATATTTGTGATGCAGTGTCATGCATACCAGATGGTATTTTTATTGGACAGAGCTTTTGATTAGTAAAATGCACAACAGACCACGGGAAATAATTAATTACTCTTATATTATCTCTGATCAGTCTGTGGAGCGCTAATTCATAGCACTTGTTTGGCCATTTTTGTTGTATTTCATTCTGAAAGAACAGACTTTGTGTTTCAGTCTTTGATCTTGATTCTGTCTTGTAAAATCATCTGCTGCATGTTCAAACAAGCAGTGTGACACCAGAGATCATGTACAGACCTTTAAAATTCAACGCTTCTCTTCTTAAGGGCCTGATTGAAAGACTCACCTTGACTGTGATAGGTTTTGCATCAGGCCCTAAGAGGCTTTTTTCTTTAAATCAATGAAGAACAGGAACTCCCAGTTAATGTGGTTCAATCAGACCTCTTTCAGTTTCTGCTTCAGAGAACCACCCTGTCTGTCTAATGAATTTGTTATGGCCATCACCATGGCAGCTAAGCACTTGTCAGTTTGGTCAGAATTTTTGCATGTGACTGTCTGATTATGCCCTCTAGATCCCATACAAAGCAGCTGTGTTTCGTAGGCATTGGCATTAAAAAAGTGTTAACAAAAACAAAGCAACTCCAACTAAATATCCCTTAATTGCTCATCATTCAATCTCTTGGAACTTGTCATGTCATCATTTCTGTAGCTCCAGTTGCCATAGAGAGTAGTCCTGGGAAGATAAGATTTTAACTAATGGAGAAAAAACAAGCTGGAAAAAACCTGTTTAGGTGGGTAGGATTTTTTAATCTATATAATAAGATTCCAGAATTGTCACACTGTGTCCCTCTGAAACCGAAAATGTCCGTTGAGTCAGTGTGAAACAAAGGAAACAACTACAAGCATAGCTGAGAGCTCTTTTAGGTCAGAATATACCAGATTCAATCCTCACTGAGTTCTGTGGTTTGTTACTGTCCAATTTTTAAGTTCTCATCCATTTTCAACTTTTTTTTTTACACACATGACTTGACAAATTACACCCATGCAATGACACAGGTTTTCAGCTACTAGTTGATTTATATATTGTACACAATTCTTTCAGGTGGTCTTCATTCTTTCATAAATAAGTGCCAAAAAGGGGCACAGAGCTATGCCATTTGCTGGTCACCTGTAGAAACAACCATCTGTCCTCAGTTGAAATGACTAAGTAGTCAGTCTGTTCTTTTTACTCCTGCTGTTTCCATCTGTGTTGCATGTTGGGGTATAAAGCTAACCTTGGGGAAGAGGAAGCATATCTGTGTATTTTATCCTCGATTCTTAATTTTTTCTCTTGTTTGGAAACGTGCAGATGGAAAACCTTGATGAACATGAAGAGAATATACCTCTAGTAGAGAAGCTGGAAATAGAATATTATGAAACCCAACTGGAATTGTATGATGTACAATTTGGGATACTTAAACATGAAGAAATGTTGCTTATTTCACAGCTGGACACTTTAAGGAGACTGATAAAAGGTAAGAAAGAAAATCATCATTTAAAGAAAAGTGTAAAGCCAAATGTTCCAACACAGAGGTGCGCACATCCTGTAAAAAAGCAGATCACCGTTACTTGGCTCTTGATGCTAGTGGAGCATTACTGGATTTTCTTGGTGCTGAAACAACTTTTGATTTGTTGCCTTACTAAGCAAATTTGGTATTACTTTTTGATAAGTAGACATTAAGGGCCACATTGACAACATATCTTCTTAACTGTCTCTGTGATGTGAGCACGCATCTGCTTTGCACGTATAAAACAAGTAACTCTGTGTGCATGTGTCTCTGGTCCTACAGTTACTGATTTGTGCATACAAACTGATGTGCCTGCAGGTACTGTAACATAATTAAGGAGGTCCAGTAACAACTGGGTCCTAATATTGAAAATATTGAACGGTAGCAGAATTACGGTAAAGGTACAAATCACAATATTAAAACCAAAAGGAAGTGATGATAATTTGATGCTTCTTAAGTACTGAGGGATTCTTGTTGTTTTCCTAAACGTCTGTCTATGTTTGACACATAATGTTAGACGTTTCTCATGCTCAGACCAATCCCTGTTAAGTATTTTCCATTATTTGTAAGAACAGCATCAGGTGAAACAATGTTGTGCACTGTCATTTAATAGTAGAATAAATTGCTTAGTGTTTTCTCATAACACTTGTCAGTTTGCCAGGGGACTCCAATCAGTGAGTGAAAAGCTATACAAGTTACCATAAAAAGAAGACCTTTTAAATCGGAAACCAAATGATGGCAGGAGTGAGACCATAAACTTGATCCTGCAAACACAAGTAACTTTACTCACATGAGTAAAGTGTCGTGTGCATAAGTGTTTGCAGGGTCAAGCTGAGAATATATGTATTTCTAACAAATTACTTATTGGCTTCAGTTAGCTACGTATTTAGACGTTTAAGGAACTTTGGAGTGTTATTTTTTTTAAATGCTGAATGCCTTTCTAGAGAAACAGGATGAAGTTGTTTACTATGATACATGTGAAAATCCTGAGGAGCTAAAGGTCGTTGAACAGACAGTGGGACAACATTGTGCTTGCTCATCCGAAATCACTAAGCTGAGGCTGAAGACTCAGCGGTTGGAGGCTAAACGTGGGACTATCTGTGCGAGAAGAGCCTACCTCAGGAACAAAAAAGTAAATGTGCTCCTGGAGCTGTGCAGTTCCTTTAGCTCCTGCCACAAATCCTGCTTGCTGAGAAATAGATAGAAAACAACGAAGCTTTGGGAGGAGTATACAGGACAATGTGCTGGGGATAGTCCTGCTTTGAGCAGGGGGTTGGACTAGATGACCTCCTGAGGTCCCTTCCAACCCTAATATTCTATTCTATGAGTATTCAGCTAGGTACCGGGCCTCAATAGGAGGAGAGGGTTTGAGACAGCTTCACACTCCACTGATCCTGGGTCAGCTGAGACAGTCTCCCATGATACATTAGGATTGCTCTAATTTACGCTGGCTGCTGACGACCTCAAGGGATTGATAGATACCTGGGGTTAGTAAAGTGCTGTGAAGTTCTGGCCACATCCCTTGCCAGCAGCTGGAAGGAGTATGGGGTAAGAGCAGTGACGCGGGCTCTGTGCCACCAAAGGATCCTTCTACATAAGGGAGACTCCTCTCTTGGCTGGCTGTGCCAGGTTTAGGGCTTCTTGGCCCCGGCTGCATGGCAGAAAGCAGCTGCAGCGCGGGAGAGAATCTGGCCCAAACTGTAGAACGCTGCAGGTACAAGCAACAAATACGGTGCAGCGATGCCTTCGCTATCTTTGAGGGCGATGGCCATTTGGAAGCGTGTTGCTGCTGCAGCCCTGTCCTGCCTTTTCATTTTGGTGGGATTTTTTGTTGGCTCACTGCTTCCTATTTGTGCTGGTTGCAGTGAGAGCACAATTGACACTCGCAGTCCACAAAGCTTGCTGAGATGTATTCGGTTCATTTACACCAAAGGTCCCCTAGAGGGGTGCAGGGGAACATTGGGAGGGGCACGCCAGGGCCAGGCAAGTCCCCAAGGGCCCCGCTCTGCCAGTCCCATCCTCCAGCTGAGGCTTCTGGTTCAGCTACAGTCTCGGCACCAGGCCCCCACTTTGGACCCTACTCGTGGCACCTGGCCCCTGCCTCGGCTCCCGGCCCCCGCCTCAGCTGCTGGGGCTACCGTGGGCCGCAGCCCCGCTCCCAGCCTTGGCTCCCGGCCCTGACCATAGCCCCGCTTCCGGCCGCAGCCTCTGGCCTTTACCGTGGTCCCACTCCCAGTTCCAGCTGGGGAGGCGGGGGAGGAGGCACAGACAGGGATAAGGGGAGGTGCAGGGTAAAAAGTTTGGGGACCACTGATTTACACCCATGTAACCCCACTGAATTACATTCAGAAAACAGATTTTGGCCTTTCTATCCAACACCCTACCCCCCTCTAGACTGAGCTTTCCTAGAAGAACTAAAAGAATCTCATTGGAGATGCATCTGGAAAACAGTCAGTCATTCTGACTCGTGTGACCACTTCCTCTGCAGAGAACATGCTTTGCTTCTGTTTTCATTCGCTTAATTGCTCTCTGTCGTTGTGTAACATTGAAGCCAAGCACCAGCTGATTTATGAATGTCTAACTGACCACAGGAATAAAATCCTCCATGAGAACAGTGACAAATAAATGACTGAATGGTGACTGGCAGAAAATAGTGAAATCTGTGTCTTCTCTGAACTGTTCCTGTTGAAGAATATTGTACTATTATACATTCCCCATGCTATATGTGCATGATCTAGCTGTAATTTTATATATAAGAAAAATCAGAGGGGGTGTCAAGTGCTGCGGCATAGGGGAGTTTCCATGTAACTTACACTGCCCACTTTCTTCCCTGTGTCTCCTTCGACACATCTTCACCATCCTTCTGGCTGAGGCCAGCTGGATACAATTTCTTCAGAGCTCATCAGTGCTATTTTTGGCTGGATTGCAGGAGAGAGAAGTAACGTAAGACACCCCCTCCCATGAAAGGCTGAACGTGCTTCCTCTGTAGCCTTCCTGAGACCAGTCTGCCAACCTAGGGTAGTGAGAGACTAAGACCCTGATCCAAAGCCCACTGAAGCCAGTGCAAAAGTTCCTTCAGACTTCCATTCTTAGGGTCTCATGCATTGTCTATTGAACTCAGACGTCCTACGTGGATGGAGAAAGCAAGGCCACTATGTAATAGGCCCTTCAACTGTTTTAATAACATAGATTTCACATGTGCTCTTTTAAAGTGAACTAACTAAGGTTTGCATGCATTATGCTTTTCCATCAGGATCAGTGTGAAGAGAGCCACCAGTTTAGACTACAGCAGGTACAGGAAAGCATAAAACGCTTCCATCAGCATCACAGCATCCAGCTAGTGAGTACAAAAAAGGACCATTTCTTGCAGAGATTGTGTAGCTGCACATTTGCATGCACACATGCTTACTCACTTCTCTTTAAATGCAGAAAAGAGACAAGAAGAAAGAGGAACAGAAAAAGAAAAAAGCTTGGATAAGTCAAGAACGCCAGAAAACACTGGAGAGGCTAAAAACATTCAAAGAGGCAAGTACTGTAAATAGCTTACTCTAACACTTTTAAAAGAAATAAAAAATGTATAATATGAAGATGCCATGTAAATCGTAGGATTTGTGTGTGTGTGTATACGTACGCTTCCACTTAAATATTGTTTAATCACTAGCAAAACCTCCACAATCACTTATCTGGATCTTTTCTTGAATAGGAATAGCCTTATATTTGCCTTCAGACGGTTGGGGCGTGGCAAAGGTTAAACTACCCTCAAGAGGCCTGTGTCATTCCCATACATTCCAATGGGCACTTGGCAGACACAAAGTGGAGACCTGACCCGTAGTGGAGACAGTTAAGATGATACAGTTGTGGAGAATTCAGGCGTTCGGAAAAGAAGAAATGTGACATTTGGTGTTCATGTATATACATAGGTTTGATTTGTGTGTGCACTGTGCACGCAAAAGTGGGTATGCGAGTTTGAAAATCTGGGCCAAAATGCATTTTGCATCTTACGATGGTTACCACAATTGACATAGGGCACATCGGAAGCTATAAATGTTGTCCATTAGCTATATCTCTGTTCGGTGACTAGTATGCGGAAGTTCAATAAGCTCTTTTCAGACCAAGTTGTATGTTCAGGACTTCTAAAAACCTGGCTTTCAATGTTTAAACGGAAAATGTTAGAGAATAACATGTCTATAGATTATGGAGTGGATGGTCCGTAGCATTTCGGACCATTGAATTCTGAGTGAAATCGTTAAGAATGGATCCATCGTGATCCATGCTGAGTGAGGTGACGAATAAAATCTATACGTACATATGTATGCACGCACATTCTTGCAGCTAAGAGTGAATTAAGGTACATCTAATTTTCTTGTTTTTTGTTTACTTAAGAAAGCTAATTAATAGCATTTTTCCTTTCTGGTAAGAACCTGAAATCTCATCTTCTCGCCTTTCAGATGGAACCATGTCACATTATTACTCCTTTCAGTAGTTTGTCTGTGGTTACCGAACAAAGAGAAGATGGTCTTCCCCATTTTTGAAATCAGATTTGTTTAATTAGAACACTTGGACCATACTTCTTTCCATCACCTGTGGGAGGCGAGGCTGGAAATCAGGCTTTGTGTCTAATTTAACTCTCACTCCTTTTATAACTGTAGGCACATCTGCTTATTTTTATAGGAAAGACAAAACCTCCTGTTTGTGACACCCACATTAGTTTCCATAGCAAGGACTTTTGATATCCGAGTGGTTATTTTAGTACACTTGTATGATTTAGCATAAGGGTGAGAGAGGAGGAGCAGAGAACCTGTGGCAAGCTCTAGCATTGTAAAGGGACAGAACGTCATCAATTCAAGAGAGCAGACGCACCCTGACAGTGGTCCAATCTCTCAAGGCTTCCCATCTCAATTGCAACAATGTTTGGGATAAATCAGGAAGGTGATTAAAGAACAAAGTGTGACAAATCAAAAAAAGAGGTTTTTCTCTGACCTGGCTTGTGTGTCTGATATTGGCTCCTGCATCCAGTCTTTTCCTTGAGCTTTGGCACATGAGGCGGATTAGGGCCAGACTAGATGAAAACCATCACGGAGTAGGATTTTCCTAACACTGAAACATTAGCTTTATTTTAAAATACAGTTAAATGGATGTTCACAAACAGGTTAGGAGGCTCAAAACATGCTTGACCTTCGCTGGCCCATTAGAACTTCCTGTTTAATTCTGTTCTCACAACAGAACAAAGGCTTCAGTACTCTTCTGTCGAAAATAAATGCTTGGCGCCTTGTGCACCTGAGCAGCCCTGCATTATTAAACTTGCATTTGTATGCAGTGCACTGTGGGAAAATCCCTTCAGAAGGCAGTTTTGGGCTATTCTAATGAGTAAGCTGGGGGACATGGTTTTGAGAAATCCTTTGACAGTCCTTGAAATCAATTCACTTGGCTTCTCTCACTGGAGGAAGCAATTCACATAGGTGTTTGCTCCATGAATTCTGTGTGTCTGGGCTTATATTGTTTCTACCAACAAGATGGAGACGTTAACTCCTGGCTTCTCACTTTCTTTGCAGAAGTGTCCAGCTGAGTTTGTGCTGAAAACATCTCGGTCACAGCCTTGCAGCCCCAAGCAGCCACAAAGCGTTTCCCGTCAGACTCCGGCGCCGTTCCCTCAGCCTGTATCAATAACTAGTCCATCCCTTAAGCAACTGAGAAGCACTCAGGTAGCACAAGCCAGACGTTTAAACGCTTCATGTAGGAATACCCCTGCAGACATCCCTGTCCAGATTTTCGTTCCTGCTGATGATGCAAAACAGCAAAAGCGCAGTGAGGGGCTGGTTCTGCCACCACCTCCGCCACCCCTTCCTCCTCCTCCACCACCACTTCCAATCTGCCAGCCCCTGCCCTTAAAGATACCAGTGACAGCCAAAGATCAGCTGCTTCCCCTCAACAGTGAAGGCTCTATGGAAAATGCTGCAACACAGAGACTAGATGACTCATCCAAAAGATGTGTTAATAATTTTACAGGTAAATATGTTGACTGATCTTTTCCTTCTCCGGTATTCTGAGCTCGCACCCACCCTCTAGCAGTGAAGACTATTGCTGCAGGAATAGCTAGTCACTCTGCTGTGGCCTAGGGAAATCATCTTTAACTCTGCTCCCAGAGACAAGGGCTATTGGCATGGACCACTGAACCAGCTATCAATACATGCATTTCTCCTGCACCTGTCCACACGGGGCAAGATTTTCAGCAGTGACTATTGATTTTGAGATACCTCAAAGGGGCATAACTTTCAGAGAGTGGGGGCTCAGCATTTTCTGGAAATCACTGTTAAAAGTTGGGCCCCCAAGATCACTAGTTACTTGACAATGATGTTGGCTTTAGTCTCTGCTAGAATGATAGTTCAGCTCTCACTGCCGATGCCAGGGATATAACGATTAGCAAAAAAAAAAATTTTTTTAATTAATTTTTTTAATTAATTAAAAATTAATTTAAACCATTCTTGTTGCCAGTTCTGCAGGTCAAGTATAACAATCTAAATTCAGCATCTGCTCCTGCTTTTCTTGTGAACAAATTCCCATTGACTTCTGGGGAGTGGTTCTGGATGTACAGTAGGGCTTTTAGCGTCGTACATTGGGTGGAATCCTCCTCTCCCAAACAGACTCTCACCATCCTTTTAGGAGAAAGGGGTGTGTGTGTGTGCGCGCGCACGCACGAGAGAGAGAAAATTAGCGACACTCAAACAGATTGCAGCGTTGGGCAGCTTTGTGCTCATAGTAATCCTGCACTTTAATGTTGACTGTTTATGCAATACTAATGTCTACTACACACTGATGTGACCCAAATGATGAGATTGTGGGGTTCCATGTTTGTGTGACCAGATGAGATTTGCTTGTCTTCACATTAAGAGTTATTGTAAGTGGCTTCTTTACAAACTCCGCCCAGGGTGCGAAAGTTAAATTGTTGGTTTTTTCTGGATATTTCATTGGTCACAGGAAAGGTTCCTTCAACCCAGTTCTGCTCTGCGTGACACTTTTGTCCTCGTTGGGATTGCACAGGTGTAACCAAAGATTGACTTTTGCAGCTGGGACTTACCTAACGGTTCTTATATATGTATGAGAATAGAACTCAGCAAATCTCCCATGACTGTATTGGTGACTTCTTGCAAACAGGCTTATTTTTATCACTAAGAGAAGAAGATAGGATATTCGGAGTAGTTCCAGGGAATAGATGTACGTAGGAAGGCAGCATTTTTACAATGTCACTTTTCAGAACTGAACTGCACTTTGAGTGAAGCGGTTCCTTAAAGTTGGTGCACACCTTCCTTTTTCAAAATATTCACAATACATCTGTCCAGCCACTGTAATCACTTAGCTCACCACAGGCAGAATTGCCTGTTCAGTTTCTTCAGTTCTTCCAAGGTGCTGTGAAAAATAGTCTTAGCTGTAGGTCCATAGGGCCCTAGGATAAGACTTCAGTCAATAAAGTCATGGGATAAACGCTGCCCATGGAGGCATGTATGTGGTTGGCATCAAGAATTGTGTGCAAGGGCAGAAATTTTTATCTTTTTCTATAGGAGCCGCTTTGCTAAAATATTCACATCTAATAAGAATGCTCTGCTATTATTTTTGCATAAACAAAACCTTGGGTGTTCCAGCTTTAACCACTCAGAAGTAATAGTTCTGAGACTTCCAGAAAGTAAAATGCAGAAAAGTTTCAGTTTAGAAGTTGCTTAATCTTGTATTCATTTAAAGAAAAAAGCCAGGGTTTTAATTGCTGTAATGTATCCAAATGAACACCAGAGCATTCTGATAAGGTCGCACTAACGTATCTTGAAGCAACTTGTTTGTGAAGTTCCACTTAGTTATGCAAAAGCTTTGCATGTAAAAAATGCTTGCATAGTTTCCTGGTGTGGAAGGCTTTCATATAATATATACAGATTTTGGAAGAGTACAGTATTCTGATAGATTTGTATGCAGCACATGTGGTATTTGGATGTGCACAAATTTGCTCTAAAATATTATTGTACTTCTAAAACTCTGTCAAATGAGCACCTGTCTTTATGCCATCAGTCTTAAAGGCCTTTGTAATCAGGCAGTGTGTCTTCATCTGCAGACTTAGTTTAAATTTGACTTAGAAAGGTGTGTAACTAGTGAAATTAGTTTTTGCCGAGTCCTTACCTGGCGTCTGCAGTCAGTGTCCCAAAAGACTGCACAGAGTTCAGTGTAGTATTACATTCCTAGTAGTGTGTGTGAAGAATTAGTCATGCAGCCTTCACTGTAGTGCACATGAAAAAGTACCCCCGACTGTGTGCATTTCAGCACAGGGCTTAGGCCTATTGATGTATGGAGACTGCCTCTCCTCACTGCTAGACAGGGTGACCTTCCCCTTGCTTATTGAGTCTGAGGTCATCAACAAAGAGTCCAACAAAAGAAGTGAAACATTAGCTGATGCCAGCTAAAATATAGGAGAGAAGCATATAGCCAGAAACTTGAACAGCGTGGTGTTCCTAGGATTCTCAAGTTCAGAAACTAACACCCAGCATTTAAACCATGTTGTCACTAAGGTCTGAATTATTTTCAAAATTAACACAGAAAAGATCCCCCTGCTTGCTTAGAACCTGATCCAGCTCCCACTAAAGTCAATGGCGATAATTCCACACACTTCACAAAGGCAGGAAGTTCAAGCCTTTAGGCTTCATCTCTTCATTTTTATCTCCCTTGAGGAAAAATACAACTGACAGTTACAGCAAGCATCTACGCAAGCAGGGGAAATTGGTTCTAATACAGAATGCTGCATGCTAGCTTTTTTGTGTTCAGTAATATTTTCTTTAAAACATGTAGACGTTCAACTGTAATGAAAAACGTGTCCGCCTTTGTGTAGAATTACTTCTCTGCCACAGCGCATGAGCTTGTGTACTGATGAAGAGAGCTGGAGTCTCAACTCAAGAGCTTTAGCTGCCCAATTGCAAATATTGTGAGTGATGTGGTTAAAGCAGTGGTTCCCAACCTGCGGGGTCTTTCAAAGTGGCCCACGGCTCCCCCTCCCACTGGCTGCAGAAGGAAGCTGCTGCCTAAGAACCCAGGTGGAGTGCATTGCTGCGGGGCTCCAAGACCGGTGCAGGCGCCTTGCTGCAGCTGAGGGGACAGGAGATCAGCACTCCCATCCCCCTGGCTGTAGCAGGGAGAACGGCAAAGCGCTCCACTTGGGTCCATAGGCGTTGGGGTCCCTGCTGGAGCCAGAGTGAGGAGAGCACTGATCTCCTGGCCCCCTGGCTGCAGAAGGGAGTTACTGCCTAGGGACTTGGATGGAGCGCACAGAGCTACAGGATGCATGCTGTTTCCCTGCTGCAGCCAAGACGACGGGAGATCAGTGAGGAACTCTTTCCGTCTGGCTGCAGTGGTGGAGGGGGAGGACTGGTGGCCCTTCAGGGTTGTAAAAACATCCGTGGCCCATGAGCCAAAAAGTTCGGGAACTAGAGGGTTAAAGCCAACAAAAATCTATGCCAGAACTGACAATATTTTTCCTTAAATCTCTGCTAGAGAGAAAGTGAAATAATGTAAACACCCCTACAGGATTTCATACCCCACACTCTAGCTATTTCTGTTCTTCTGAGAATAATAATTTGGTTTGATCTGTTGTAGGATCCATGGATGAAGTTTTGGCTTCTTTAAAACGTGGTGAGGTTCTTCTTCGTAAAGTGGAACAGCCCAGTTTGTCATCTTCAGATGCCTATGTCAAAGACAGCATCCTCTCTGCTATAAGGCAAGGAGTTAAGCTAAGGAAAGTGAATCAAGATCCCAAGAGAGATATCGGTAAAGGATCCGAGAATGAACTGGAGAGAAGCATAAAGGCAGCCATCCAGAGAATTAAAAAAGTGTCTGCTGACTCTGAAGAGGAGGAAAATAGTGATCACAATAATGGAGAATGGGACAGTTAACCAATTTTGAGCACGAGATGTATTGACTGGAATGTTGCATTTTCATCAATTTACGCACTTTAGGAGATGAGTTCTATCTTTGGAAATAAGAATGTGCGCATGCACAGGAGAACTAATGTGATAGTCCAAAAGCTCCTGTATATTATTTAAAACAGTCCTGCTGATTCTTTGCAGAGATTAAGTATTTTGGTTGATACAACCAAAGAATAGGTTTAAAATATATTCTCATGGTTTAACAAGAGATTCCAGCTCACCCATACAGACTTCAGTGTAGCTGCAGGTAGCTAAATCCAGGAACACAATCTCCAAATTACTTTGTGAAGCTTACTATATTACATAGTAAATAAGAAAGCTATCTCAAACTTTTTTTTAATAATGAAAATTAACTGAAAATCTATTTAAGACTATAAAAAAAATCCTGGCATTGAAAAGACAAACACAAATTCAAAGAGCTCATATTAAAGTAGTTTAAAACTTCACATTACTATCTCCAGAGACTAAGCGTTTTCCTTGAACTCTCTACAGATTACTCTTGACAATTAAGATGTGAATACGGGCTTTGCTATTCATTAGTAAATAACAATTTACCATGACATTGTAAGGCCTGCAGTTGGGAAGGGCTCAGGAACCCTGGTTGTAAAAAGGAATGTTGGATATTGAAATAAGCAGTACAATGTTAAATGACTAAAGGTTTGTTTCAGCTCTGCGCTAAGGACAGAATGTGCTTTCAGATTTAAATGATTGTGCTGTTTTCATGTTTTAAGTGTTTTGAAGATTTTAATACGCTAACCGTCATAGTGAACTGTTGGTGTAGGAGAGGATGCCAAAATATTTTATGTACTCTATTTTCTGGGATCCAGAAGTGTAATACAGTGCTATTGCACTTCTGTGTTTTTATATTTGTGCACATAATTTTATAGTAGTTGGCCACCTTATACAGCCTTATAATAAGTGACACACATTTACATTATGCCTGGAACCCAACTATTAAAAATACAATTAAACTGTATTTATAGACCTTATTTTATCTTGGGTTGATGGTGATACATACAAATGAATCAAGCTTTCTTCTTGGGGTTTATATTGGCCCTTGATTTAAAAAGAAGGGGGGGGGGGAACATGCCTTATACTACAGAGGGGATTTAGTTTATTCTCATTTTTAAAACTATCAATGGTTTGGTGTAAATTACTTATTTCTTATTCCCTTTAATGCAAAGCTTTAAGCCTGGTGCCTCAAAAATCTTGACAAGTACCTTTTTTGTAATAACAGTGATGGTGCTCTGCCACTCATACAGCAGCTAAATGCCCTTGCCTTCTCAAAGATTTTTGTACTGTAATTTGGCAGCAAATGTGGAAGGATGGTAGCCTTAACTCCTTGTTCTTCTGCAGTGGAGATGGGTGGTGTAGCTCTGACCAAGAACTACAGGACATGACGTTAATGGAAGCTGCTGACAATTCAGCAAGGCAGAGCTAATGCAAGTTGGAGTGAAGAGTAGGGAAGTGGAAGCTTTAACTGGAATGTTACAGAGAGAAGAAACTAAAGAAGTTTGAAGTTTCACAAATCTCACACATTTTCAAACAGCTCATCGAGTCTAAGTGGTTTGTGAAAAACGATTTATAAAATTCCCTTTTTTTTAAATAAAGTTATAAGCATTTGAGTTATATCCCATTATATTCTAGAAGGTTCTGAATCTGGGTTCTCTCTTCTCTGATAGCAGATTTGCAAGATCTGAAGTCTTGGTACCTTGTACAGCCAATCTCTGCAGTTTTGTTGTGGGTGTGGATGGGTACATTTTCATCAGGGCTGAAACATCATTCGACTGCAAGAGAGGCTGGCTTTGTGAAATCCAGGCCTGTATGTACTCTGCAACGACAGCATCCTGAGGATTGGGGGGGACGGATGATTGTACCATAGGCGACTGATAATGACTCTTCAGCTGATTAAAATATTGGCATGTCACCCATAGGCAGATGAGGAGTGTTTTTGTTTTTTTTAATATAGCAGACAAAGAGGTACGAGCTTCAGCCTAATCTTCTGTTTTTAACAAAGAATATCAGAATCATTGTTAGGAAAAACAGAATCTTCCACTCTGGAGAGGTTCTTTCACCAAAATAAGTCCCTTTCACACTTTGGGTCAGAGATTTACCTGGTGTGAACTGATATAGTGCCACTTGATTTCAGTGGAGTTACCTGATTTCCAGGTAGCTGGGGATTTGGTCATTTGCTTTTCTTATTAATTTAACAACTGTGAAAGTTACTGCAGTCGGTGGTTAACATGCATATACTCTTCTCTTGGCCTTCTCCCTTTCACTTTGTTATGGCAAGCACAAACTTAACTTGTGTAAAAGGAGGTGCATCACTAAGGCTTGTGTCCTGCTCTAGGGTCTAGGGCTGCTTTTGAACTTCAACTCCTAATACTGGACTGCTTTATTATGTGTAGTTCCTTATAGTAAAAAGAGGAAGCTATACCTTTATTAACACTTTTATATTGCACCCACACTAATGGGATTTCGCAGTATAACTATATTGGTACAACTCGTGTGTGTAGATACAACCCTAAGTATCATTGAAACTCAATAGGGCTCAGGCTCCAAAGTCAATTTTAGGCACTTGTGAAAGTTTTACGTCTTGAGTCAGACTGATGTTATTAACTAACTGCAGTACCAGCTCTTCCATTCCGAAGCCGTAGAACGTGGTACCCAAAACTCCCTCAGAGCATCTACTGCCCACTTTGGGGTTCAGTTCCACTTTGTGGACATTCCTATCTGAGAATGAAAGAAAACTATTACTTTTTTATAGTGGGTCCAGCTGGAAGACAGTAGCTTACATTTATAGTAATGCTCCATTGTTTCTTTGTCAAATGTGTGGGCATGTGGGAATGTGTGGGTCTAAAATAAAGATGACATGTTACAAAGCCAAACGTTTAAGTTTCACAGGCCAAGTCCTGATCTGAGTTATGCAAGTGTAAATCATGAATAATTCGGTTGACGTCAAAATAGGCAAAGGCAGAAGCAGCACTGGAACTGGCAACTGAAGTGTAGTGGAACATGAGATGGTAGGTCAATGGAGTTGCTGCTAATTTAGGCTGATATAATTGAGATGGGAAAATGAGCTAAGTACTGCCCGAATTTATGAAGTGCGCACACAAGAGGTTTCTCTTTCCCCTACCCAGGGAGCAGATGGTTGATGTGTGTTATGAAAAGGGCTTAGCAATTTTGTCTGAAAGTGCTGAGGTTCATGGTCCGCTTGATCTCTTCCAAAAGTGAGTTCCAGCTTCATTAGGATGGACAGAGAGATCCAGTGGCTGCTGACACAAATTTTACTCTTGAGTTTGGTTGGTAGCTCTGTTAGTCTGGTGAAACCTAACTGGCCTGGGAGACCATAATCACATAGTCAGCGCACCTACCTCGTGTCCAAGATGAGGATCAAAGTGTTCTGAACCATTTATCACCACGAGCTACACAGGAAGCACTGGGGAGAGAGCTACCATTTATAAACACTTCAGTCTGACTACAGTAATGCAATATTAGAGCTGGGCACAGTCTCACTTTTTGTCAAAATATGCAACAAAACATATTTGGGGGGACTTAGAAGTTTGGTGAATGGTGCCTCAGTGGCTACGGCTCTAACTGAGGCTGTCAGACGTGGGTTCAGGTCCTGTCTCCCCATCACCCATTGAAGGCAGTGGAACTTGGATCTCCCATAGGCCAGGAGAGGGCCCTAGCTAGTGGCCTATGGGATATTCTCATAAGGAGTAGGGAGGGAAAGTCTCTTTGTCTGGCCTGTTGAAGCTGTTTCCCTTTTGATATAAATAATCACTGAAGCACAGACTTGGACAGGGCTCTCCCACATCCTAGGTGAGTGCTGTTGCATGATTCGCTGGCTCTTTCCCTGGCACAACGACTGTTCCTTGTCGCTGATAGTATTTCATTCATTCGTTTGAGCAGTCACCTCTCATACGATGCTCTCACTGTCGGACTGGGCCCTCCATTGAAGTCCCCTGCAATTGCAGCTTATGTCCAAACCCTGCAATTCTGTTCTTTTGGGGGGCAATAGTAGTAGAAATTAAACAGCTCCTTAAAGCAAAGTATCACTTATTTAAATGATAAATACAAGGCAAAGCATTCATGAGCTTTTTTTGGTATGAAAAGTGCTATAGCAGAGCTAGGTGTTAGAACAAAGTGCTATATCAGCAAATGCTATACAAGAGCTGGGTATTAGAACGATTTAGAACAAAAAGATTTCAGTGTCAGGTTGTAAATAATAAAACACCCTGTTTCTAGCTTTTCACTATGGCTTAACATTCCCTGGACTTAGGAAAGCTCTACTTCTTAGAGTTCTTCTGCACAGCCTCTCTGAGTCAGCCCTCTTCTCTGCTAAGGGACCCTGTTTGCTCCTGGGAACGGCTTTTCAGCTTTTTAGTGTACTTTTGAGCTCTAGCCTCTCCATCTTTAGCAACATAAATTTGCAACCAATCGGAGCTGGAAGATGGGTCACGAAGCAAACAGCACGTCACATTTTCTTTCACCTGTGTGTTGGGATGTTCTTAGCTAGATCTATTGTGTTGTTTCGTGTTAGCATTGATCTGCTTCAATAGAGGGCTGTAGAGAGATACAGGAAATTCTAATAACCCAATCTACAATAGTTTCCCCTTGCTAACCAAGTCACACTCAATGGTTACAGCTCGGTAGTGATAACTCCCACGTCTGTCACAGTAAGGGCCCTCACAAACCTCTCCACACCTGCTCCAAGTGCATTTCTTGGATTGCCTTCACTAACAAAGATATGCAGAGCAGAGTGGTCATTCAAAAAACCCTACACAACACACAATTTGCCCACTGGTGAGGAAGGAAGATGAGAGAGCATGAACCATAGTTGGCAGATGTTAGTCACATTGCTTAATGCACTGCTAGAAGGTGTGCTGATGCCACAGCGATGGCCTAGGAACCTGTATAGACCAGCAAGCAGCTTTTTAAGGTCAGTCGTTCAGTCCAGTTACAACAAGGTCTTCTGTGAGGCGTTGAAAAACCATATTTCTTACCTGCTTAATCAGCGCCTCCTATCCTGTTATTGTAGACAAAATTGCCATTGGAATACATTTATGTTCAACCTCTTCATTGTGCAACAGCCCAGTTACAGCTGGGATAAGCACTCTGCTAGTGTTATTGGCTCACCCCAGTATGTGGGTCCCAAGTCAGCTGAACAGCTGTTCTACAGCCAGCTGCTGCAGTGGCTTGTGCAGCCTGACAGCACTAAAAGTGAAATTTCTGTGTCCTTTCTGGATGGCCTGCTATGGCACATTCACCGAGGAGAAACATGACTGCAATGTTAACCCAAATACCTACGCAGTTCCAGTATACAGTTAGGTATAATCGCTTACGTGCCTTGCCTTCACATGCTGTGCGGCGCCAGAAAAGGCTATGGCTCAATATAGCCTGCATTTTCATCATGTCATTAGGTTAAAAACACAGTCACTCATCCATTTAGCAGACGAACCAACACACCAGGCTCCTCCTAGGGCCGGGGCACAGTGCAGCTGGGAAGGGAAGAGTTTGGCGGCACAGAACATTTACAGTATGGCCAGGAATGCAGGAAGCAAGGGGAGACGAAGGTATGAGGTTCCCCCTCCTGCAGCTGGCAAGTCAGACAAAGAGCAAAAAAGCAGGGGAGCAAAGGGGGAAAAGATTGGGGATAAGGGGCGAGAATGTCATTGGACAGGCAAAGGGACAGAGCCCTACCTCTACTAGTGACACACACTATGGGCCAAAGTCAGCCCTACTTTAATAGGAAGCAACTCCCCTAGCAGCTCACCAGAGCTGTGGGAGCAACATGAACCGAGCCATGCGGCTTCGGTGCTGCGCCCTCACCACATTTGCTATCTTTGGCTACAAACTTAAAGGCACAGCTGTGCCCTTTGTTGTTTGGGCTGTCACACAGTTGCATTAGATAAGAATAGCTCTTTGCCCAGGCCTAATTTGCCAAGCTTAATGCCAGATGTAATGGCAAGGGCTTACTGTGCTGGTGGGCACCAATGATGTGATTTACACTAGTAGCGGCATGGCCAGTACCTGGTTTACTAGGGCGCCAAAGGTGCGGTCAGGCTGGGCCCACCCATGGAAGGGGCACCCCCCCCCCAGACAGGGGTGGGGGGACAAGTACTGCCCTGTCTAACCCAGCCACATGCTTGTGTCTGGCCCACAGCACAGGCCTTCTTTTATGAGCAGAGCCAGCTCGCTGAAGTTGGGGGACGGAGGGGTTGGGGGGGGGGAGAAGCCGGCATGCTGTGCCACCGCGCAGCAGCCGGGCAAGGCCAGGCTGGCTGGGAAGGGTAGCTAGTGGCAGGCGGCTGTACCCTGCCCTGGGGCTTGCCAGCTGCTGGGGCACGCAGGCATCCCCGTGGCACACCGCTGGGCCCATGGGGGCAGGTGCGCTGGGGGCATCGCCAGGCAAGTGGGCTCAGCCCAGCAGACACCACCAAGGCCAGTTAATGTGGCTGGAGAGGCCAGAGTGTGGGGCTTGGTGGGGGGTGCTGGGCAGTGGCATGATGGGGGGGGGGCGCTAGGCATGGGGGTTCTGTGGGCGGGCTGTGTGTCAGTGTGCAGGATGCTGTACAGTCATGGCGCAGGGTGGAGTAACTGGGAGGGGCTTGTTGGGTGCCGGGCGTTGGGGATGGTGGGGGGGGGGCAGGGTGCTGTGTAGTCGCTTGGGGGGCATCTGTGTGTGTGTGGGGGGGTCTGTTGCTTTTGGGGGGCCGGGGACACTGGGAATAGCAGTGTGTGGGAGGCTCTCTGGGCAGAGGTGGGTCGGGGGGGGGAGAGCGCTGCGTGAGGGAGCGGTGCATCATGGCGGCATGGGCCACGGGGCAAGGGCATGCTTGCAGTGCAGGTTCGTAACTCGTGCCTTCCTGCTGTCCTGGGCAAAGCATGTCCGCTCGTCAGCACCCAGCAGTGGCTCACAACCAGGTCTAGCAAATGAACCTTTTTGCATGAATGGCTCTCTGCCCAGAGTGCAGTTGCACCAGATTTTGTAACACCAGGAAGACCCGCCCACACAGCATTGTAGAGTTAATCTTGTACACAAAACGCACTGGTTAGCAGGGAATGAGGGTAAAATGGCCAATTTATGGTTCAGCAGCTGCACTGGTTGCATGCGATCCCGCTAATTAGGAGTGGGCAGTACAGAGCTTAGCTGACAGTATTTTGGGAGAGGCTTAGCGTTAATGTAGTCAAAGAATGCTTGGCTTGCTAAGATAACTTCATTTTGAAAGATGACTGCTTTGGTTGCAGTCAGGGAAGCGTCACAACAGCTTTAGCAGACACACTATGCATTGTAGTTGCACCAATGCAGCTATAGCTTTGACACTTTAACAACATTGCCACCAAGTCACAGTTTCAGGAGCTTGGAAAAGTCCATCATAAAGGTATCCATAGGTCAAGTAAAACCCCTGATTTACAGGCTAGATACAAATGGTTTAGTGCAAAATGTAATTGAATCAAGTTGTACTTTTTGTCAGGGGAAAAAAATGTCTGCATGTCAACCAATACAAATGGTGCAGCCCATAATCCTGCAACCACAATTACCTGAGTAACTTTACTCCTGTGAGTAGTCCCATTGACTTTAAGGGGACTGTTTATGAAATAACATCAAGCATGGTGTTAAGCATTTGTAAGGGCAAAGCCTAAGCTAGGCCATTATAAATTGATATGAAATGTGTTTATATACCATGATTGCACAGTGTATATTGGGTCTGCTATTAGTGGCCTGTTCCATAAGCAGTCTTGGCTCACACATGAAGCCAATAGCGAGAGGGCACTCACCATCTTGGTTTATCAGTGCATATGGGATTACAGTAGCTCTCAAGTTCCCTAAGTGAAATGCTATTTGTTGGCACTTATTACAGGCAGCTGATTAATAGGTTTTGTGTGAACTGTGGCAGGAGAAAATCCCGCAAGCTGCCCTGCCATGATACCTCAAGCCTGAGCAAGAGGGTAGCAGCTGTAAGGAAGAGTTCTACTCCATGTTTTTTCAGTCTCTGACCTCTCGGCTGAGCCAACCAGCAAAGCAAAGTCATCAGTTAGAACCAAGCTTCTTATCAGCACCTGTCAGTCAGAACTGGACTGAGACCGACTCCCTCATTTCAGGGAGGCCATTGCCCACCTATTAGATGGCAATGACGTTCAAGCTAATTAAACTTGTCTGAATTTGAACTGGTGAGCTGGAGGTGAATGGTTCAGTGTACCAAATCAATCTCCTATGCCATCACTGTTCTGTCAGGAATCCTCTTCTGAATTTTCGTCCTTCTATCACCTCAGCGAATTATTTTTCTTTTTTTAAACTCCGTGTTTATGTGTGTGTTGTGTCCTACAAGAACAGAAGCAACAGAAATGAGCAACAAAGCTGATCAAAATGAATTTATTCATAGCGTGATAAAAATAAAGGCTTTGTGGTTGTTGTTTTGGGTTTTTTTTAGTCCTGTGCTATAAATAGGAAATCAATAGATAGGCACAATTACATCTGAGAAAAAAAACATTTACGGTTTTGTATTCTGTAGCCAGAAGAGCACTTCTTGTTCCATTTTTTTCCTATCACAGAGGGAACAACTGTAGACTGAGTAACATGATAATATCATATTGTTAAGAAGGTGCATATTATTTCAATGAAATAGTTACCGACAAAGGTGAAGGTATTTCAGGAATCTTTTTTTTAAAAGCCATGCAAACATTGGCAGCGAGTACAAGTTTAGCATAGCATGTGACTGAATCTCTAGAGCAAACACATGAAAGAAGTTTATTCAGCAAGTGAGGACAGGAGGCTCTCTGGTTCCACCTTGGAAGGGGCTTGGTTTCCATATTTCATCCTCAAGCATGTCTACCCCCCCCACACCCCCAATCATCCTGCCAGGGCATAGAGCAAGCTGAGGCACAGTCAAATACATGCAAATAGCAATAATAGACAGACATAACCCAGCTATGTATCTATGAAAACACATTGCAAACCAGCCTGGCCATAGCAAACTACATACTTAATGATGGAAACTTAAAATGGTTCAGAGCTTGGATATCTATCTAAACCTATGGAGCTCCTCACGTGGCTACATAATCTTCTGTCCCCACCCAATTCCCTTCTTCTCAACTAGCTCTGTGCAAGACTGTCTGCCAACACCCGACATGGAGGTATTATCTTCCAGAATGACCCAGTGGTCTGTTATCTCATCTAGCATCTTGAAAAGGTCCAGAGGGGTAGCCATGTTAGTCTGGATACAGCAAAAACAAAGAGAGTCCTGTAGCACCTTAAAGACTTAACAAATTTCTGCAGGCATAAGCTTTCATGGGCTGCAACCCACTTCGCTGCATCTGACAAAGTGGGTTGCAGCCCACGAAAGCTTATGTCCGCAGAAATTTGTTAGTTTTTAATTGTTCTAGCATCTTGGTGGATGGATCATTCCCAATCTGATGTCTTTAGCAAGCTGCTAGGCATGGGTAGTGCCCTCCCCCCAAAAACCTGGATTGTCTCTCACAGTGGGCCTGAAGAGGTTAATAAATAGCCCTCCCCCCTGCCCCCCCATAGCAAAATGACATAAAGCCACTCCTTGCTATTGCTGCCAGCTTTGTTGTTATTTTCTTTCTGACTGGCTCAGAAAGGGCACTCCAAGTATGGCTACGCAATCTGAGAAAATAATTTCAAATGGCTTCTACTCGCCATCCCAATTAACATGGAAGCAGGCTCAGCCAATCAGAGACCTAGAACCACTACCATGTGACTATCCACAATTAGCCCCGCTCAAAATTTGATAAAAGGGCAACATGAAAAACTAATCAGCAGCAAAATTCAGTCAAACTAGTAGCAACAGGTGAGAGAAAAAGTATGGATAAGATGTTACCACAACAATTTGTGGGAATTGGTTCCAATTCTGAACACATCATGAGCGCCAAACCAGGGAAATTTCAATGAGCAAACATTTAGCTACACATATTGCATTTTAGCTGTACTTGACTCTGTTGCACTCTGCACAAACGTATTTGTGCCTAGGCTAAGAACTAGTGCTGTAGGTTGCAAATAGTTGCCAGAAGAAGGTATTCAAAGCCATCTTTTCTGTTCTATTCTGGTGTATGGTTGTTTTTTATGTTGTTAATTCATAGGCTAGTGTATACTGATCTCTTGATTACACCACAGGCAATGTCGCTTTAAAAACAAAAATCACAGGTTTTTCATCATGTCCCCCACAGAATGATTTAGGGAGGATAATTAAATCTATGTCAAACTGGTGGGGAGGGGAAGAAACTAGCCTGTGGAAGCTGTATGCCTTAGCTCCAGGTGGATGGGGAACCCAATTTATTCTGCTCCTAGAAACATAGTTACAGGTTTACTACTGGAACTTATTCAAATCAATATTCATTTGGGACTGAGACATTGCCATTTCCCAGATCTCTTCTTATTAGGCACAGGTGGCTGAAGAAAAGGATTGATCAGCTGCTAGCATCCACATTTTTCTTCACCTGAAAAGAAAACCTTCACCATCTTTTTTCTAGAGAGAGAGCTCAGTTAAACTAACATTAAAATGGTGATGAGTATACACAGGGAAACACTGCAATACAGCAATATTCACAAGACAGCATCCTGGCTATGTTTAAAGAAGAGCTTCGCATATGTGTTACACACATTGCATTCGCAGGGAAATGGGCTGCATGATGGGTAGGTCTTTCCTGTAGCTAAGGATTTATGTTGTTATTTTTGTATTCCTTATGAAAGGTCTTTGACAGAAAGCCCAGTCCTGTATTTATCTACAGAACTAGTACAGTATGGGCAGCAGTAGTGCAAGGACACCTCAATGCTAGTTTAGCGTGATGGGGAGAGTTATTCAGCCTTTATGGCGCATTCAAGTCTTTCTCTCTCTGGAGCGACTGCCAGCAAAAGGGTCAAGTTATTGCCCTTATTATGTGAAGATTCATCCGCAAGGGATTGGCCTAATCATTTTGCATACGCCTCCAGAAAGTTGTCAGCTGTCCTCAGTTTTAGTCAATGGGCACCTGGGTCAGAACTGAACCACGCGCCTGGAGGCCAAAGGCTCTTCCACACTATCAGTCCCCCGATTTGTCCACTTCCCATGCTAGCCATTTCTGCTGTAGAGGTATATGATGCAGTATGGGTACTGTTTTTGACTTTTATTCAGTTCTGTACAAATGAAATTCACACAAAATATCTACCTATATAACAAGGCCTTTGACTAGACTTACCTACTAAGAAACTTTCATTTGGTTCTTGGTGACATTCAAATTAGATGGATTTACTATTTATTTTGAATAGGGCCAGTAGGTTTTCTCTGTCCTCTGGCTGTAGTATCTGCTCAGGGGCACACGAGGGTTTGTCAATGAAAGATGAAGAGGTTGAGAGACAGCATACATTTTAAAAGTATTTAAACATTTTTATTGGGTCTAGCAATAACCTATGTAAACAGGTGGTCAAACCGGTTTTTCCCTCTCCTCAATGATTTACTTCTTTACCCCACCAAGTTTTATTTCTGAGCTATTGTAAAAGAACTGAGACATGTAGTCATGGAGAAGAACACAGTAGTTCACACTTATCTGTTCTGCTAAAGTGAAGGTGATGTGCTGTTTAGTTTCATAGGTTGCTAGATACTCTAGAATGCTAACAGCAGTGCTGTATGAGACACAGGAAGAGCCTTCGAGGAATGTAAATGTAAAGTTCAGAAAGTAGACCCTAATCACAGATACAACTGGCAGAGTTGAAGGAATCTTAGCAACCAGTGTTACCATGGATACAATAGTGCAGTGATGGTAGCCTACAGTAACATCTCTGCAACACATACCTAATTGTATTATATCAAATCACCCACTCAAAATAAAAACAGCTTGAACTGGTTTGACAGAATTGTGCTTCCCGGTAACTCCGAAAGTAAGCCAAAAGGCATTCTGTTAGCACATACACTCTTCCCACACATCACTAGTCTTTATTTCCTTCTAGATGCCTTTGTGGGGATAAGATATCATGCATATATAACCAAAGGAATGTAACAGTCCACACACATTTTGCATGTTCTACTCTAAAGGAAAGCTAACTGTGTAAATGTTCTGTAATACTGCATGCATGTAGAAACTGTTGGGGAACAAATCAAGGCCATTCAGCCAATATAGGTGGGAAATGTCCTCAAGAAAGCTATTTAGAGTTTATTAAAAATAAACTGCAATTATTTCTCTTTAATCTCAAACACACAGATATAAGATACTGAAGCAAAATAAATGACAGAGCCCTTGTTTGAAAATACAAGGAAATGTTTATCACCTTCCAGAGAGACTGAGAAACTGGAGCTATGGAGGACTTTCCTTTGGCATAGTAAACTATATCCTAACTGCAGAAAACAATGGTTTAGAGGAGCCAACCCAAGGTACAATACAACCTTGTTTCATTCCCTTTGTTTATTGTACCTGTGGTAATTCTTACTCAGTGCCTGACACTACTCCCAATGAAGAAAGACTTTTGTTCACTTTTACAGAAGTTGGATTGAACCCCCTGTGTAGACAAACCAAGAAGCATCCAACTCAGATTTCTCAGAACATGGAGGTAGTAGTTGCTTCAAATTTTGCTCAAGCACAGCAGTCCAATGTCCCGAGAACTTCTCCTCAACGAGATGGGAAGGCTTGTGTGTCCCCATGATGCTGAGAGGTATGATGGCAGGAGTTTTAACTCCTCATAGGTCACCCAAGATGGACAGGTTGAAGTATAGGCAGCAGATGAAGAGCAGTCCACTAGTCTTCCAGGCTGAGGGCTGAGCAATAGGACAGAAACCTATCCTCATAAAATAGTTAAATGATTAAAAAACAGCAAGATAGACATCCTGGCAAACAGTATGACAAAGTAATGGACTCTTGTCAGCCGAAATGATGAGTGCAGGTGAAAGCCGTTAGGAAGCAAAGACTGAGATGTTCTTTACTAACGGTAAAACAAACTATGAAAGTCGGTTTTTGAAACATTAGAACAATGGCTGCAACCACAAAAGCTGTACAGGTGACAAAAGATATGAACATATATAATTTTGTCATCTTTTGAATAAGTGAATGTGGATGCCTAGGAGCTAATAAAAAGTAAATAAAAATGAAAGTAATAATATATTCATAGACAAGATGGCTACTACTCGGATGGAATAGCATTAAATTAATACTTCCAAACCTGAAAAATCATTTATAAACTGGGAGCTAATTACTCAAAGTGTAGGTTCCATACATAATGTATGAAAATGTCAATTATACAATGCTATGCACCGACGGACAACTATGATGAGACCAAAGATCAATTCTACAATTACCTACAAACTTTATTTTCAATATTCCAATGTTTCTGAGCATGAATCTGCTTAGTAAAGGTGGACTGGAATGCTAAGGTTGAGGATGACAACAATGGAGCTGTCATCCCCAGACAGCTCCATGTCTAGCTGACAGCTGGTAACAAGCGGAGTGCTGGTTCAACATCTTCATTAATGATCTGGAGAATGGAGTGGATTGCACCCTTACCAAGTAAACTGTGAGGAGTGGTAGATAGGCTGGAGGGTAGGGAGAGGATACAAAGTGACCTAGAATAATTGGAGGATTGGGCCAGTAGAAATCTGAAGAGATTGAACAAGGACAAGGACAGAGTCATGCACTTAGGACAGAAGAATCCCGTGCACTGCTACAGACTGAGGATTGACTGGCTAGGCATTAGGTTGGCAGAAAATAATGTTTACAGTGGACAAGAAGCTGGATATGAGCCACCAGTGTGCCCTTATTGCCAGGAAGACTAATGCCATACTGGGCTGCATTAGTAAGAGCATTGCCAGCAGATCGTGGGAAGTGATTATTCCCCTCTATTCAGCATTGGTGAGGCCACATTTGGAGTATTGTGTCCAGTTTTGAGCACTCCACTACAGGAAGGATGTGGACAAATTGGAGACAGTCCAGCAGAGGGCAACAAAAATGATTAGGGGGCTGGAGCACATGACTTATGAGGAGAGACTGAGGGAAATAGGCTTGTTTAGTCTGCAGAAGAGAAGAATGAGGAAGGATTTGATAGTGGCCTTCAACTACCTGAAGGGGAGTTCCAAGTAGGATGGAGCTAGGCTGTTCTCAGTAGAGACAAATGACAGAACAAGGAGCAATGGTCTCAAGCTGCAGTGGGGGATGTCTAGGCTGGATTACAGGAGAAGCTTTTTTACTTGGAGGATGATGAAGCATTAAAATGGATTCCCTGTGGAGGTGGTGGAATCTCCATCCTTAGAGGTTTTTAAGCCGGGGCTTCACAAAGCCCTGGCTGGGATGATTTAGTTGGAGTTGGTCCTGCTTTGAGCAGGGGGTTAGACTAGATCTCCTGAGGTCCCTTCCAACCCTAATATTCTCTGAGTGGAGACAACAGAGGGAAAACAGCTTTGGTGTCCAGAATAAGAACTGTGAAAGACACGTAGACTAATGCCACTATTTGGGCTCCTAATTGGCAGAACACTATTCCCATACAAACATGTCCATAAAAGTAACTTGGAGTTCTACAGACAGAGTCACCAGGAATCAGACTGACATTTATGTACTGGAAGGAAGCTTCCAGGAGGTCAGTGTATGCAGAGGAGCTGACATCAGAAATGACCACAATGTATTGCAAGACTGAAAAATAAACTTAAGAAAACCAAAACCTGCAGAAAGCATGGAGAAAATCGATAGACCAAGGCTAATAGATAAAACATTTCAGCAGCAATTTCAAACTGAACTGAAGAACAGATTACAGGTGCTACAAGAATTAGATCCACCACAGGAAATCAAGATAGACATGTCATGGTCCTCTCTGTATGACAGTATCACAGATGCTCCAATAAATGGAGTTAGTTTCCAGACAAGTAAATCAATAGTTTGAATAAGTGAGGTTACATGGAATTGTGTGAAAGAAAGGAAACTGATCAAAGCAAACCACTTCTCAGAAACACCTCCAGAAAAAGCAACAGCAAAAAATCTGAATAAAACAAAAGACAGTGAATGGCTGTGCAAGAAGAGGCAAGAGGAACTACATCGTTAAAGTGTATTACTTTCAACAGAGGTTTCATCAATTCAATAAAATTCTAACTGGCAAGTTTACACCAGTCTGAGGGCCTGTTAAGGATAAACAGAAAACTAAAGCAAAGCTATAGACAGAGCATTTTCAAGACATGCTAAACAGACCAATACCTATTGACTCTGATGAACAATCACCCAGATTAGACACCCTAATATCTCACATCACAAACAAAGAAGTGAAAGATGCAACAACCAAATTAAAACTTGGAAAGATGCAGGTGAAGACCAAATAATTGGAGAAATATTGAAATGTGATGATGAGATCCTCAATGAAACCACCAAAAACTTTTCAACAAAATATGGGACCAGGAAAAACCTCTAGAAAAATGGGAAAATGGCATTATAGTCAAAATACCAAAGAAAGGTGACCTGTTGTGTTAATTAGGCCTTCACATTTATCTGATTATGAGTTCAATTGTAAAAAGTGAAAGTTCATAGGATGTCATAAAAATGTATAACAACAAATGTTGAGGGGAAAAAGATATGAAAGGCAGACAGACTGTTATAAGTCAAGGACTGTGTTAAGATTATGCCTGGTAAACAAAAGAAACTGAGGACCAAAAATTAATAAACCAAAATTGGTATGGCAGATATGAGGCCTAATTGGTGGACAAAACCCTCTTTTAGGGTCATTAAGAAAGAAACTTTGGGGAGAAAAACGGAGTACCGGATTGAGCATATTATCGTGGCTGCCATGCCCACTATCTTCTGAAGGGGCCTGGCTACTCCTACATCCTACTCCTGAAAGATGTCCTGACCTGATGGTGCTAGAGGGAGGGAGCCAGATAACATCACCACCTCTACTGGCTCTGGCTGAATCCCGACCACCACATGGAGTGTGAGATTGCATTGTGTCCTCTTCTTTCCCTCACCGCTTCTCTTCCACATTCCTCTCCTTTTTCCTTCTATCTCATTCTAGTCTGACTTAGCTAGCCAGCACTATGTATTTTGCAACACTTCTGTAAGCCTGTGATCAGAAAGAGGCAGCTAAAAGCAATGCCCTAAACAGCCTGATGCTGATACAAGTTTGCCAGGTCTTGGAGTGGCTGGTAAGATTGTGTGCTGTGCCTGTGTTTTTCCAGCAGTGAGGTTGCAAGTGAAAGTCAAACACCAGAGACAGAAGCTGCATATTGTATCTTTGCTGTTCTTTTCTCACTGGTTTTGTGTGTGTTTGTCTCGTTTTCTCTTCTAGAAATGGAATCAGACTTTAACAGGAACAGCAATAATGACAGCTTCAGCCCATCTTAACTAACTTTCTTCTCTTTTCCCCAAAAGGATAATTATTACTCTCTTTGATACTATCTAAAAGACTGTCAAACAAGGGTGTTTTTCCTTCTCAAAACTCTATTCAGCTAAAGGGAAAGGAAACAAGGGATGCTATTAAAATGAAAGCCTTACTTAATACTTTACATTTCAAATCTTTAACTAGTTTTCCTTGCTTTTTGTATCTTTAATAAAAGATTGAAAGGATTTTTAATGGTGTGTTTCCCATGGTCCTAAGCAGGCTCAGGTCTCTGTATGAAACTGCTTAATGCTGGATGGTGACTGGCCCATATATTTCATTTTAATTAAAACAACAAATCTAATGATCACAATAACTGGGGAAGTGTAATTCTCCTTTTGGTGACGCTCCTTTTGGGAAAGTCTTCTGCAAGATCATTTTAAGCACAATGAAGAAAACAATTGAGGCAAAGTTAAGGGAAGAGCAGGGTGGATTTCAATCTGGAAGATCTTAGGATGAAAAATCAGGTCACATATGAATAGTTATCAATGAGAGAGAGAATGACAGAAATCACTCATCAGATAAAGCATCTGACAGCCTCCATTGTGAGTCACCCTGGCACATCTTTATGTGTTATGATATGCCAATAAAATTAATTAACATCAAGGCTTTATATCAAGGTGCAGCTTGCACACTTAAAAGTAAATGAACAAATAGTTTAACATCTACTGGTGTTAAAGAAGGATATATTCTGCCACCTTTCCTGTTTGACATTGACACTGACTTTATTATGAGAAAAAGCATAGACTGGTTCAACACAAACATTGCCTGGCTTAACAGCAATGTATTAGAAGATTTAGATTTTTCTGGTGATGTAGCACTTCTAAATGTCAGTATAGCCAATCTGTGAGCAAAAACTGCCCAGCATTTCAAAACAGATGGGGTTAATAATCAGTTATGAAAATAAATTTAATGACAACCCCAGGAATACAAGAAATAAGTTAATTCACATACCTTGGCAGTAACGTGCAAGCCAATAGGGTTATCCAGAAGCAAAGATCATGAACTGCCAAGGTGGTAGCTGCATTCACCAACTTAAACAAAATTTGGTCTTCAGAAATGTACAACTAAAGACCAAACTACAAAGCTTCAACTCAAATGTTATTTCCATCAGGTCATATGGATGTGAAAGCTGGAAATCCACCAAATATCTGAATGCCTTTGAAAGAAAATGCCACAGGAAAAATGCAATGAATTTATAATAAATTCTGAGATTCAATAGAGAGTTCAACAATCTCTTATCTCCAAAGTTATTCAGAAAAGAAGATGGAATCATCTGGGACATGTGTAAAGAATTAAGCCAAAGCATTTACCATGAGGCTTATCACTGGGCAGCTGGAGAATCATGTAAAAAGAATCCCTCTGTTGAACAGTACTAAGAGAGAGAAAATTTATGGGGTTTAATTTAGAGGGCATGCAAATAGCAGCCAAGGATAGACAGGAATAATGGAGACTTGTTTGTGTCCACAGTGATGTTTGATGGTGCAGGAAAGATTCAGCTTCAGCTTGTGGCAATAACTACATTTTAAAAACCAGACACAGAGGATTGTGTTCCGTTTTTGGAAGCTTGTATTCTATTTAAATAAAAAAAAGTCTAGCAAATGTTTGCAGTTCATCTTAAGCAAACAACCCTAACATGATGATGAGCCCCTAGGGAAGGGAAGCCTATGACTAACGGTGGAGGTAAGGCAAGAGTTTAAAACTGAACACCTTTAAAAAAAATGGAGCGTGACAAGGTAACATAAATAGGGCTGTATGTAATGGTGCTGTTTGTGATTCCCTGTACGTCCAAAATCCCTTAACACAGCCTATATCAAAAAAACCAATCCAGAATATATACATCAAACCAAACCCAATGATAACAATTTGGGACAAATGTGAGTCTTGATTGCTTTTTGGTCACAATAGAGCACAGCCTGTCAGTACTAATCAAAGGGCACAAGAGGGAAAAAATTCCAGTAATCGATTTAAAAATACTTGCTTTCCTGTATTCCTTGTGCCAAAGGTGGTGCCTGCTTATAAATTCGACTAACTACCTGCGCACCAGAGGCAGGGAATTTTGTTGAGGACATTTAACTCCTGAGGTAAGGTGCCTGTTGTATGCAATCATACAGGGAAATGTAGACTGGAAGAGTTGCATGACATTTAACACTGTGTGATAAAGGATATGGCAAATGACTACAAGGACCCATGTGTTTCTATGCAGAAGCACTTTGTGTGTCAGCAGCAGAACAAAATAAAGCTGCAACTTGAACAAGACTGATTCAGTACAGTATGGGTAGCTGCCATGGCTATGCGCTAGAGGCCTGATCCAAAGCCCAGTGAAGTCAATGAACAGATTTTCAGGCCCTAGAAGCACCAGTGTTATAAATTCTCTGTCCATTTCTTGACCTATTTCATCCTGTTGCTTTCAGCCCACAGACAGGTGAGTGAATGTGGGTCGTTTGAGCAGCTACTTTTCAAAAAAGCTGTTGAAACCCCTTTAATGTTATGAAGCCTGTGTTCTGCGGAACCCATAAACACAAGCATTAGACATTAAAGCCAGAGGGAAAGGGCCAGGAGAACCAACCAAACAGAGGATTTCTCTCTCTCAAAAATTTGCATGACAAGTAGTGCTACCGGGCCTGTGAGGATTTTCAAAGTGCTCCCTGCAACACATGATGTTATTAACATCATGGAGGTTGTCTTGGAAAGATATCCAGGCTTTTTGTAATTTACCAGAACTAAGATCTTTTCTTTGTGAGAAGGCCATGCAGCTGCACTCCTCTGATAAGTGCACAGTAACAAAATTAAAACGCACCTTTGAGGCAGCTTTATTGGGCTTTGGTAGAGCTGGCAGAGAAGTGTTCTAAAGGCAATTTTCAATGTTGCTAATTGAAACTCAGTTTGGCTGGGTGGTTTGCAGATAGTTCCTAATGAAGCACATATACATTTTTCCTCTATTAATCCTATATCTGACACACAGCTGGTGCACAATCCCAGGCTCTGAATTGGGCCAAAATTACACTCAGTTTCCTGCCTTTGCTTTCGACGACCAGATATATGCATTTATCATTTTCATTCACTATTTTTTGCATATCCATATGTTTACATATTTGAATTTGTGTAGCTGATAGGCTTGAAGAGGCTGAGTTTATTCCTCTGTTGTAAGGTTATTTTGCATTTCTTACAATTTTTAATATTTATTTACAGGCCCCAGGGGTTCAGCGAAGTACTTTTTAGGGGGTGAAAAAATAAAGAGGTATGCACACACGTTCCTCTACAAGTCATAAATAGGGCCAAACCAGTCTTCATTTAATTCAATGGCAAGACTTCACCAAGATCAGTATTTAGGCTAGAAAGAATACAAGATCTTTCTTATGATATATTTGTTTCCAAATGAGGAGAGAAGTGGGAACTCATGATTATGTTCTTGGTTCTCAAGTCTCCTAACAAAAGAAGATAAAGCTAAGAGATTCACTATTGTATATAATTAAAGTATATTCTTTTTTCTCCCCTTGTCTTCAGCACAGACATGCCTTTAAATGACAAATAGAACATTAAAGCTGCTTGGAATACATGGGAATAGAATAATGTTAAACTTCATAAAACTCAACTGTCACTAGCGATGTGTGTTAAACAGAACAGAGCACAGTGTACATGCGCACGTCCTTCCATCTCTCTCTGTCTCACCCAAACGTGTGTGCACACAACTCTCTCTCGCTTCCTCTCCCCCAGTGGAAGGTCAAGGAATTAAGATCTAGCTTTTACAAGCACAGTGTTATACATTAACCCACAGATAAACCACACATATTGTAAATTCCTTTGGAATTGCTGATTACAATTCCAAAAAATATTCCATCTTCCTTCTATATTTAATCTATAATCTCTATGGTCCACAGAAATCTGTGGGGGTGAAGGAGGGACGAATAACACTGGTATATTGTACAACTGGATAAAAAGATAGACCAATAAAGAGACAGATTCAGAAAAGACTATGTCGAAACACAGGACTATTATTAACAATTGTCATATGTTTATCCAGAATGTTAAATGTGAGAATAGTTCTAATTTCAAAATAGAAAGTTTCTGAGGATGCTGACAAGGACTCAAAAAAGAGAAATTCAGAGCTTCTCTAACTGCTACCAGGGGCTGCGCTATCAGTTGTGAACATTAAATGTAGCTCTTTTGCATGGAAAACAAGACAAGAACCTGAAGACAATTCTGAAAAGTCTTCCTCTAAAGAAAGGCCTTTTCTCACACTGACTGAGCAATAAGCACAGTTTAAGGTTCCAATCCTGAAAACACATACCAATGGGCTTAGCTTTAAGAATGTGTGTGTCTGCAGAATCCGGGCTATATAGAAAGATTTCTAGGTGCTGTTTTTCAAGTTAACTACATACATTTAGGTCCCAGTCCTGCATACATGTATATAACTGCTTAATTTTACTGATTTCAGTGGGGCTAGTCATGGTAGTAAAATTAAGCGAGCATGTAAGAGTTTGCAGAATCAGCAGCTCAGACCTCGATTGGCTATAGAGAACTTTGTAGCCATAATGCACCTGTGGTGGAACTCCACTAGAGGCAGCAAAAGTAGAAGCCGCGGTGTAGATAGGGCTCCGGTGTTTTTACTACCCTATCATCTTATGGAGCAGAAACTTACCACAGAATAATTCCTTGCAGATATGCAGAGATGCATAAAATCCAAATTCTTATTTTCAATGATAAACTTCCCTGAATTTAAATTCTTAATGGCAGGATTATGCAGTGGAGATAAAGGATGCTCATTATAAGTTAATGATAGACAAGAGAGTTTTTTTTTTACTTAAACTATATATTTTTACATAAAGCAAATGTATATGATACAATAAAATCAGATAAAAATCACAAGTTCATAAAGAAAAATCTTTTTTTTTAATATATAAAAAACAGCATTGACTGCTACTAGGAGAGAGTCCAAATGCTAACATTTACCATTTACCTTTGATTTTAAAAAGTACTTGTTCACAGTAGACAGAATGATGAGGTAAGTGACATTTTTACAGTGACCCAGCTGTAGTAAACACTTCAGCTCAATTAATTAAATCAGGATAAAAATATACATTTAAAGCACTGCAGTGTTTTCCCACAGTTGTATATCTATAGAATTGTCAGTCATTCACTAAACCTTACTTGAAACAGTAAAAAAACAGGTTGCTTGTTTATCTTTATTACTAAAGTCTCATAATAGTTCTAAATATTTTGGTAAAATAGACCACACTGAAACACTCCCATAATTCTTAACTACAAGTAAGGGATATATTTTTATTTGAATTAAAAATGATGTGCTCTGTCTATCATACAAGCTGCAAGATACCTTTTATATTGAGCATATCTGCACTTTCAGCCCACCCCAATTAATGAATACACTGCACATTTAAGCAGACCAGTTCATAATTCTTTTTCAGTATCATGCTTCTCGGCTGGTATATGGCTAAAAGAATTATTGCTGACCAGTGTTAAAAACAGAAAATACAACAGCAGATAGATTTTTCTCTTGAGTGCCTGGGTTTTATGTGCCATCAGAATTTGTTAAATAACTAAGTGACCAGAAAGAAAAAAAAATGTATTACAAAACATGCATATAAAATTTTTGGATGTAGAGGTACCATCATTTGAAAGAGTTCTTAGTTTAAATAGTTTTTTTCAAAAACCAGTGCTAACACAACACAGCAGAATTGTTTAAACATCTCAAAAATTCCGCTTACATAAGCAACTTTCTTAATCTAGCAGCATCAGTCCTGCAAGAGAACACAGGTTTGGGGAAACATTCTTAAAATTCTGCACTGTATATTTTACTCAAGGTATCTTATTACTGAATACAGAGTATGATATTTAAGACATGCAAACTTTTCACATAGCTGTCAAATTTATATTCTAAAAGGAATACAAAATATGGAGACAAGCCTCAAGTTACAAGACTCTGCAAACCTGTAATTGTTTTCTGTATCCGTTAATGGTGGTTCTCTCCATTTTAAGGTGGATCTGGATCAGTATCCTATGACTAGCTATTGCTCGGATTGACATTTTTTTAGTTGATTGTTTAACATAGTTCAAAAGGAAAAAGTTACTTTGTGGTAGTTCCCTGTGCTACAGCCTCTATGTCATGCCTATGTTAAGAATCTATAACAGATCCACCTACTAGGAAGCAGCCAAAAATTATTCTCAACACAGGCAGTATAAGCAAAATCCTAGTATACTTCCTTGGCAAGCTGGACTGAAATTATGCTGCATGATTTCTGTTGTAGACGACTGCAAATTTAGTGGCAGCTTCATTTAAATTTTTTATCTGCAGGTTTTCACTAAAAGTGAAACTCTATTATTCAATCAGTATAGGAATCCCCATGTTATTTATGTGGATATTAAATTCAGTTTATTTTATTTTGTCCTTACATTCAGTTTTTTGATATGTCAAAGGATTTTTGTATTTATAACTCATAACTGTATCATAGAAAAGGGAGCAGAGCTGAATGTTTCGGCAGGTGAGTAGGGGGACGTAAGGAGATACAGGAGACTGGGATTGTGGTAGGGTGACCCAGATAGCAAGTGTGAAAAATCAGGATGGGGTGGGAGGTAATAGGTGCCTCTATAAGAAAAGGTCCCTATAAAATTGGGACATCTGGTTATCCTAAATTGTGGGAAGATCATATTAGTTGACATTTCTGCTAAACCAATCAACAATGGAATAGTTAATGTTCACATTTAAATTGTCATCTTTAGAATTCAGCAATAACAACTCATTGAGATGAATGGGGCAGTTCAACCCCCTGAAAGCTTTTGTTTCAGGCCATCTGCAGACTCAGGAAGACAATATGGCATCAGTTTATAAATCATTCATGGTTTCAAGGCTTTTGCAACCATAAGGGCTAGAAACAGTTTAAAGAAAAAAAGAGCTTGAATTCTGAAGCACAATTCTGTAACAAAGGGGAAAAAATCCACAGCTGTGAAATCATCGAAGATACAGGGCTCTGAGAATAAGTAGGCAGATTCCACCAGTTTCCCCAGATAGTGAAGCCAATAAACAGTCATGAGGGCAAAAAGCCAGGAAAGCAGAGGGGATGCAGGGAGTGAATACAATGAACAGCATTTTACCCTTTTCTGCAGTCCTGCTTCCATCCAGTAAGATTCGATAAGTGCAACGTGTGAAGCAGTGTGAAAAGGAGGACATGGGGCTTACCTTGACTAGCAGCCAAGAGTGTTGGGAGGGAAGGCACATTTAGGCCTGACAGAAGCCTGTGGGTTTTAAGAGCCTGTTCGCATAACATTTAAGAGCGTAAGTGTAAGTAGAACTGTGTATGTGTAAGAAATTGCAGAATAATCATGTTTACTGTTGTGCATGTGTAAGAAAGTGCAGAGCAATCACTTCTGTAAGAACAAAAGAAGACAGAATAACTAAAAAGCTTGAAAAGACTGGTTTGAAGTAATACTAAGCCTGTGCTGGCGGGGAAGGATAGCTAACATGGAAATGAGAAACTAATACATATCTGTAAGAAAAGATAACAAAAGTTAATAATAAATTTGTGTAACAAAGGGAGGTTGAAGCTGCATTGTCCGGTCTGGAGGTGACGGTGATGAGATTACCCTGATGGGCTTCTCCCTCGTAATTGATCACTACTCTAAGTGTTTTTGCCTTAATAAATATTTGTTAGACCCATCTGCTGAGTAAGTGAACCTCAGCCCAACAAAGAGAATGCTGATCAGGATCAGCTTTGGTATCAGTTGGTAGTGAGCAATAAAAGATGAGTGTAGTGGCAAGCAGCAGCTTTAACACAGTACAATTGTTAATGCTTAGTTTCTCTCTCTTCATAATTGATGGCAATATTTTACAGACAGACAGTAATGAAGAACTGTAGAAACTCTTTATATTGCCTTTAATCCACTGAGCAATGGTGGCTTTATAAGCGCCATTCTAAATCTTACATGTAGAATCAAAACTAGATATTTTGACTGTAAAAAAAAAAAAAATTGCATTACTCAGGCTAAATAAAACGTGGCAAACCTCTCTCCAGACTGTGCTTTTCTGGTCATAGGAGTAGCTGCGATAAAAGGATGAAGGAAAGCAGGAACTTCTGAATTATAATATACTTTGAGAGTGAGAGAGGAAATCTGAAATCCTTACAGACAAGGCAGCTCTATTCCAGTGAACTCACTGACTCACTAAGCAAAGGAGATACCAATTAAAACACGATGGCAGAAAACAAAAAAGACTCTTTCCCAGGTCTCAAAGAAGGCCAGTCTTTAAACAGAACGCGGGTCTTGATGATAAAATGTTGTTCTGAAAGTCAAGTGTACAAATAAAATGAACAAAAATCTAACAGTATTGGAGTCCGATTCAAAGGTACTCTCCACAGGATCACAAGAAGTGGAAATGGCAGCCATTCGCATTCAGAGTGCTGCGCACAGGATGCTACTAAAAACACTCGTAATACAAGATCAAGTGATTGAGGTAGGATATTTCCTGCCATTAGCCACTTCAGGGGAGAAACCTATGTCCACAAACTGAACTCCTCCATCTTCCAAGGGAAGAGGCAGTACGAGCTCACATGAGGAAATCTGTACGTCTCCAACATAGACCTAACGCAAAGAGAAAACTAACCCACGTCAGAGGGGTGCTGGGAATTCATGTTTGCAAAGCATTAATAATAAGCAAAAACATCTGCAGACTGAGGCCTGGGGGCTGAAATTAGTGCTTCTTTGGTCACCTTGAGATCTTCCTGGAACAAATTAGAGCCCTGGAAGGTCAAGGGGGCCAATGCCAATTCAGTTTGAGCAGGATGCACCCCTTGAGTCAAACATGTTTGATCTTCCATAGCTATCCCCATATACAGCTCAGCAATTAAAAAGTGCATCACTGAGATACACAGACAGTAACTTTACTATTCATAAAGGAGCCTGAGCTCTGCAGATATAAAGATCAGGAGAGATGGGTCAGGACTAACGGCATAACCGTGGTAATAAACAAATAAATAAAAATGCAGCATTGAGTAGCACTTTCCTATGAACAGCATAAAAAGGAGAGGTCAGAGAATCATCAGAAAATCACCATCTTACAGACCTCACGTATTTCCACTGCAACTTTATCTGACACACGATACTTAGTGGGCATAACTGAGATAGGACTAGGCCTCTGTCAAACAGACTCCATTCTTGAGATGCAAAAGCCTTGGGGGCAAAAAAAAAAAAAAAAAAGACACATGAGGGATGGCCACATTGTTCTGATCAGGGAATCTCCCCAAAATATTCACTTTGCACCCTGATAGTGGAAGTATTTTCCAACAGAGGGCAGCCTCTAGGAGGCTATAGATTTAAGGGGCTCTGAGTAAGAATCATCTGTCAGGTTCCCCATGCAGGAAGTTACCCTCACGTCATGAAGTTTTTATCCCACAGAGCCTCAGAATCATCATTCCTCCAAACAAACTTGAGCTTGGAGCCACGGGACTGGAAGGGATACTGAGAAGTTGGACTGAGCTGAGAGTCGGAGAGGACAGGAGTGGCTCTGTGTGTGGAAGGAAGCCAGAATGCAAGACTGACTGTGCAGCATAGTCTGTCAAAGGCAGGCAGGCAGACACTGAAAGAACACCAGATAATGGGTTAAGGACCAGGGACAAGTCTCTTATGTGACCAAAGAGGCTTAATAGCTAAGCAGAGCTGACTATGGCAGGTAGACCACTGAGAGCTCTCCAGGTTGCTTAGACAGCATGGCAGAAATGAAACAGCAGAAAATGGAGGGAAAACATGAAGAATGGGAAAGGAAGAAACCAAATACAGCTTGAGGGAGAGTTCAGCAGTTGTTACTGCAGAAATAGAGGGCCTGGATTCTCAGGGCCACTACCTACAGACGGATGAAGGTGGGCCAGAGACAGCATCAATGTTAGATCCTCACTGCTATCTCAGAATTGCCCACAAAGAGAAGGCTTGGTTTCCCAAGGCCCTGTACTTGAAGTTTGTTGGAGGAAGGGGAAAAAGGAGAGTTTTTTGGACCACATTAAGTCCCTGAGGAGTTAGATGAGGCTCACTGCAGCTGGGCTGCAACACAGCTTCAATTATAAATAAAATAATATTTTGCAATCATATTGTCTTTCATGCTCAGAACTCTGTGCTTTACCAAATAGATTTATCCTGTGACATAGTTACATGTAGCCACGCCCAGTGAAAGAACCTGTCTGGTAGAGATCAAGGAAGAAATGGCTGCAGGTATCCAAGAGACATAAGTATTAACTTCCTGTGGACTGGGAGCCTGCAACATTTCTTCCTATAATCTCCTCTAATTTCTAAGAGAAGACCGAGTGGCAAAATTGAGAGAAGACCAATTCACATGACCTTTACATATAATAAACAGGGCCCTGAATTCCAGGACCCAGCATTTATATTTGGTTAAAGCGAAAAGAGAGCGCAGAGATTAATTAGACAGGGCTGTCAATCCTCTGGAGGATGGAAGCAGTCAAAATGTCTGAGCCTGCAAACTGTGCGCTGAGATCCCTCAGAACCTCAACCATGTGAGAACTGAATATACCTGCCTAAGAAGGAATAGGAACTTTGGGCTGAGGGAGAACAGAGATTGCTTAAGGGCATCCCCTTCTGTTCCCCAGGTTGCTCAGAAGTGTGCAGCATAAGGAGAATGTCCAGAAATAAATGCTTTCCTTTCTGGGCTCTGCCTCCACAACTTTCTTTTTTATCTTTATTTCTTCTTTATGTGGCCTTGTCTACATCAGAAAATTGTACAGGTTTTACTTAAGTCAGCTTTAAAACTAATTGATTTAAACCAGCGCAACCCTCTTATTTCAAAATAGGAGTGGTTTATTTCATTTATTTTAATCTGATTCCTAAGTGGTTTAAAATAAACTGAAATAACCAGATGAACCCAAAGTAAATCTGGATTAAACCAAAATAAGAGTTTTTCCACAGCCCTTTGCACCTATTTAACTAAATACATTTAAAACACACACCTTCAGTTAAACCAGCACAACTCTCTCATGCTGACAGGCCCTAAGACTCCCTAGTAGGGAAAAAAAAGAAAAAGAAAAAAGCAGAAGATTGAGTAAGGCTCTCAGTATGAAGGAGGTAAAAGCATTAATGGGAAGTAGAGAAGGGAGCCTGGCAATTTATACTGTTTCTGACTGACAATTGTTTTACTTCCTTGCTTCCCGGTTGGTGCGGCTAACCTTAAGAGTAGGATGGGAGAAGAGGAGAAGTAGGTCATATGTAGATGCAAACTAAACACTGAAATTATTTGTTCATAAAAAACACTATTTCCTTTGTCATTTTCAATTCTGAGTAGGCGGATCACATTATCTAACCCCACATTTTGCACTGGCAAAGCTTATTTTCACATGCCTACATTCTATATTATGTTTCTAAGTACCTGATTTTTAATTTTTTTTAATACTGGCACTCTACAACAATTTTTATAAAGACCGTCATATACCTAAATGGTCCTGCTTTATAATATCAGTTGTATAAAAGGATTACAAAGCACACATACAAAAAAGGCTAGGCTAGATAGACAACACTTCAGTGGTAGATGCAATCTAAAATTAAAGTAGTATTGCAGATAGAGTATCTCTACAGACTTCCAGTCTGGATAATTATAACTGTGTGCAAAGGTATTCAATATACTCTTCACTTACCTTATTAAAATGACGAGAAAAACCTTGGCTATAGCTTTACTGATAATTCAAAATCTAATTTGTAACATGTGAAATGAATGTTGTGACATGGCCACTCTAGTCCATCCTGTTGCAATTCATTAATTTCACACTTCAGTAACCTTTGCCAAATGGGGAGGGGGAGAGGCAATACCATCAATGTATAGGACATAAACAGAACTTGCCCAAATTCTACTCACATGGGATTTGAGAGTAACTTCATACCAGGTTATTCTCTAACACTTATTAAAGAACAAAAATTAAAAAACCAAACCACTGAAGGTGGTTATGGAGGCAAATGCAGCTAGACTGAATTCTGAACCAGTGTTGCTGTTCATGTCACCCCCTGTAGTGAAGTAAATTTGCTTCTTATTCTCATGGTCCTGGGACCCCAAGCATTCTCTTGCTTTATTCAGAATATGTTTAGAGCTGCTGAGTAATCAATCACAAGTTACATCGTGTTTCTGCAATGTCTTTCCTCTTGTCATTCTAAATGGGCAATTTGGTGTCTAACTTACACCCTTTAATATGTCGTTAAATTGGAATGTATACTTCAAAAGAAAAGGTCTTTGCTTTCATGCTACCTCAGCCCTGGATATCTCCTGAACAGAAACTTGCATTTGTACAAAACCATCCCCAGTGGTTTTGTGAAATGAATTAAGGTTTTTTAGATTAACTTCTCTGAAATCACTTCAAAGGATGTTCACAGCCATTACTGAGCTATACAGATAATTAGAGGGCACAGCCCTATATGTGAAACAATAGCCTCTCTCTATTGCTGTATATCTGGTCCCAGGAAGAGAGCGTGGTTTTTTCAAAGATGCAATGATTAACTTAATTATATGAATTTAAACGCTAGGGCTGAGGAAAAAGATGCTTTTGTTAAATGAGACAAGTTGTCATCAGCTGTTCTATGATTTATTTGAAGTACAAGAGCTGAGACTGACTGCCACATTGCAGATTATGTAAATGTAAACCCTGTATCAGAGGTCACACAAGTATAAAATCTGTTGGTTACTTTCTGTGAATTAGGCTTTATTGATTTGCTTCTAAGGCTCTTAATATCTACTTAGAGGGATTCTCCACACTTGACTGCAGCTCAGCTCAGTCACATTTTACCAAACTGATTTACACACTGCAGGAGCCCCCTCTAATCTTAACTCCACTCCACTCAACAAAAGAAATAAAATTGCATGTTGCTAGGAGTATTGATAGGACTAGAAAATACTTGTTTTCTGTTTCTATGGTTGCAACAGCCCTTAAGAAAGATATAAATTTCCCTGCACCAACTAACTGCATATTCATTTAAGGTAGATCTAGTTCCAGATTCCTGAGACAGAATCCTCCACCTGTCCACAAACCCAGAGCAGCTATATAAAACATTTCTATTCTCAACAGAATTCAGTGAGCAGCACGACTGGTTTGAAAAAACACAGCAAATTTTCAGCCTGTATGTACAAAAACAATGCAAACAAGTGGAATGTTCTAGTCATATTTTGTAAAACACACATTTGGGATCAACGAAACACCAAACATTGAGACCCTAGATTACAAAAATCTGTTGCCGTCTAATTGTCAACTCCCAGTTTAGATAGTCCTTGTCGGAAATCATGTAGTTCATCTATCTTCCCATCTAGTATGTCTAAAAAATTCTTTAATTCAGTTTTAAGGTTGCTCTGTCTCTGTTTGCGCTCTTCAACATCTGTCCTTAGTGTTCTGACTTTCTCCTCAAGGTCTTTGTTCTTTTTCTCAGCAGCCTTAAAAAGGAATAGAAAAGAAAAAAATAACATGAATCAGAGAAGAGTGATGAACAACATTTACCAGGGCAAAGCAACAACGCCAAGCAGATTTTAAATGTTTTGCTTTGACTTCCTATTACTTTGCCTAATACAAGCACCTCTGGAAGCAATTTTGACATGCTAGGGCTATTATTATTTAATCTGACTAGTGCAGGGAAGGATATAGATTAAGTGGAAAAGATGCTTTGCATAAGATTTTGTCATTTGGTTGATAACTTTAAATTCAGATGGATTTAAATTGTGCGCTGTGCATACATTGCAACAGTTGCAAAATTAGTCTGTGCCACAAATTATATACAGTTTAGCTTTGAAAAATAAGCTTTTACAAAACATCACCTGAGAAATAATGTTGCTTTATTAAGTTCTGCAAGATTTCTTTTGAACTCCTGGAGTTATACTGTGCCTGAATACTTATGCATACAGTTAGCGAAAATCTTAATGCTTTCCCACTCTGCAGTTTGCTCTATTATGTTTTCTTTTTTTTTTAGAAACTCATGTTATCTTATTTCATTAGCTTTTCCTTCTGCTTTGACTCATTTCAGGACAGTGTAAATATCTAAACATAGTCTTATTAAAACTTTCAGTAATGATCTTTTCCATGTAGAAATGGCCAATGTTAATATCTTAGTCCCATGCCCCACTTTTCCCTATCATCTCTTCAATAGCCTTTCAACTATTTTCACCTAGATTACCTTGCTTTATTCACGTATTATGTTTATGGCAGTTTAATGAAACATGTGAAAATGCCAGACAGACATTACCACAGTCCAAAGACCTTTATTTATACCCAGAATAGCTATAATAGAAGCAGAGAACACACTGCCTGACCAAGGATAACCATTTCCATGTGAGAAAGTGGTTCAGTCTCCATGCCCTTGCAGTTCCTTATTTTGCTGCTAATTCTGGTGGTGACTTGGACTCAAATGAAAGTACTAACTTATTTAGCACAGCCATAGGCCAAAACACGCATCAACTTGTAATGCCTTCTTGGTCACTACCAAACCCATACCAGTTACCTAGAGACTCCCTATCCCAAACCCTGGAACTATAAAGTGCTTCTGGTTCTTACTTTTTATGTTTTCCATGCTATGGTATATTTATCCCTTAGCCACTGTTTCCCTTGTAGCGAGCTCTGCTAAGCTTGCCTCCATCACAACTTAACGGATACCAAGAGGGATGAGTGTCTTTCCATAGAGGCAAAATGTATTCAAGAAAGGCCAAAACAGAAAAGGGTCAGTTGAAGTATTAGTTCAGAGCATAAGCCATTTCTCCAGTTAAATATCTATATTTTCAAGATTTGGTTTTTTAGACATTAGTAATTATTATTATTCATTTAGTTACTTCTACATTTTGTATAGGGATGAGCACTGATGGTGACTGATTAATCAAAAATTAATATCACCGAACAGATTAGACAACTAACTAACTACAAAGTGAAATTTCACTATTAAAAATAGTTGTGCACTCTTTGTTCAAACAAGAACAAAACTGACCTCTTTCACTCTTTACCTATTCATATTTACAGGGTGTCAAATGTCGAAAAATAATTCATTGCTGAAAACATGGCCACATGCTTTTTAGTTTTACTACCCCAAATACTGATAAAATCTGGACAGTGTGTTTCAGCAGGGAACCATACCACTGTCTTTGAGCTCTGCACAGGAGCTGGAGGCAATGAAGAATGTGGAGAAATGTGGGCAAGAGGAAGAAATTCTTTATACAAATCAGTTCTTAAAGTGTCTTTTACTCACCCCTCCCTTTGGAATCTCACATCTAGGCCATGTCTAGATCTTGCCACCACTTCCTGTATAATATCCCTAAGATCTGACTTCTCTCCCTCAGAACAGCTATGTTTTTTGTCCAAATCCTTCTCGTCTCACTTCTCAACTACTGCAACCTCCTCCTCTCTGGCTTTGACATGTCCCATCTCACCCCATTTATATCCATTCAAAACACTGCTGCAAAAATCATTTTTCCAGTTTGTCGCTTTGACCACATTGCCCTTCTCTTTGCATCTGTCCATACACTGCACCACCCCTACTGCATAAACACAAATTACCAGTCTTTGCTTTTAAGGTCCTACACAGCTGATCCCTGCCCTATCTATCATCTCTTACATGTTACTGAGAGGTCGAGTCTGGAATCTGCTCCACTAGTGATGTCAGTCTTCATCATCTTCTTTTTTTGGACACACACCTCCATGCACTCTCATGCTGCCCTGTGCATATAGGGAGCTTCCCATAAACGTTCACAAAGGTCACTTCATTGTCCTAATTAAAAACCTTCCTAAAAACCTTCCTTTGCCATTATGCCTACAGAAAATAATTATAATAGTTAGACAGCTGATGTACTGTTACCTCAGCTTGTCAGACTGACCAATATTGTCTCACTGCTACCTTGTGTTTCTCCCAACTGTTTGTTGCATCCTTGATTTAACCCTATGTGCAGCACATGATTTGGTTCAAGAGATAAAGATAGCTGAATGACTTGGTAATGGTCACCATAATATAACATTCTTTTACAGGGGTGCTGGAAATAGGGGTCCTTAGCTTGATGTGGTTTTCATCATATACAGGGTTTACAGTTTTATTCAGTGGATTTCAGCACCCTTACTATAAAAGTTGTTCCAACGCCACCATCTTAGTAGGCTAGAAAAATACCAAAAAGCCCACCAGTGTAACATTTAACTTAAAAAAGGAGACCTACACAAAAATGAGGATGTAAAATGTTGGCCATAAATTTAAAGAAGCTGTCACATAGTTTAAATGCCTGCAAACAACATGGGGACTATTTAAAAACACTATATTAGAGTCTCAAATATACCCCAAATCAAATCAAATCAAAGAAGACAAAAGGAGGATCAAAAGAATGCCACAGCAGTGTAATGGAGGCTGTCAGAGGCAAAAAGGCATTCTTTAAAATTTGGAAGTTAAATCCTAGTGAGGGTAATAGGAAGGTGCACAGACCCAGGCAGTTAAGTATAAGGGTATAAAAAGGCAGACCACGAATGAATTTGAGAGGCAACTTGCTAAAGATTCAAAAACTAACAGTAAGTATTTTTTAAGTACATCAGATGCAGGAAGCTTCATGAACAGTAACTGGGGCCAATAAATGACCAAGGTGTTGATGGAACACTCAAGGAAAACAAGGCCATTGCAGAGAAACTAAATGAATTTTTGCATCAGTCTTTGCTGCAGAGGATGTGAGTCAGATGCCAAAAAAAATAGCTCTGATGTGGGTAACAGGTCTGAAGAACTGTCCCACACTGATGTGTCAATAGAAGAGGTTTTAGAACAAACTGATAAATTGAACAGTAATGTCACCAGGACCAGATGGTATTTACTCAAGATTTCTGAAGGAATGTAGTATGTAACTTATTGCTGAAGAAAGCCTGTGTACCAGATGACTGGAAGACAGCTAATGTAACAACAATTTTTAAAAAGGGCTCCGGAGGCGATCCTGGCAATTACAGCCAGTGAGCCTAATTTCAGTGCCAGGCAAGTTGGTTGAAACTATAGTAAAGAACAGAATTATCAGACACATAAATAAACACAATTTGTTGGGGAAGAGTAAACACAGCTTTTATAAAGGGAAGACATCCCTCACCAATTCAACAGAGTTCTTTGAGGGAATCAGCAAGCATGTGGAAAAGGTGGATCCAGTCAATATAGTACACTTGGATTTTCACCAAAAGCTGTTAAAGGAAACTAAGCAGTCATGGGATAACAGGGGAGGTCCTCTCATGGGTCAGTAACTGGTTAAAAGAGTAGAAAAGGGTAGGAATAAATAGTCAGCTTTCACAATGAAGAGAGGTAAAAAGTGGGGTACCCAAAAGATCTGTACTGGGACCTGTGCTGTTCAACATATTCATTAATGATCTGGAAAAAGAGGGTGAACAGTGACGTGGCAAAGTTTGCAGACAACATAAAATTATACAAGATAGTTAAGTCCAAAGTGGGCTGTGAAGAGTTACAGGAGGATTTCACAAAACTGTGTGACTGGGCAACAAAATGGCAGATGAAAATCAGCATTGATAAGTGCAAACTAATGCACATTGGAAAAAATAATCCCAACTACACATATATAAAGATGGGTTCTAAATTAGCTGTTATCACTTAAGAAAGAGCTTGGAGTCACTGTGGATAGTTCACTGAAAATTTTCACTCAATTAGCAGCAGTCAGCAGATGTAAAAAAGGCTAATAAAATGTTAGGATCTATTAGGAAAGAGATAGAAAAGACAGAAAATATCTTAATGCCACTATATAAATCAGTGGTGTGCCACACCTTGAATACTGTGTCCAGATCTGTTTGCCCCATCTCAAAAACGATGTAGTAGAACTGGAAAAATTTCAGAGAAGGGCAACAAAGATGATGGAAGTTATGGATCAGCTTCTCTATGAGTAGAGACTAAAAAGATTAGAACAGTTCATCTTAGAAAAGAGATGACCAAGAGGTGATATTATAGGAGGTCTATAAAATTATGAAAAATGGGGAAAAAGTAAACAGAGAAGTGTTATTTACTCCTTCCCACAATAGAAAAACCAGTCACCTGATAAACTTAACAGCAGCAGATTTAATACAAACAAGGAGGAAGTACTTTTTCCACACAATACACAGTTAACCTGTGGAACTCATTGCCCTGGGATGTTGTGATGGCCAAAAGTATAACTGGGTTAAAAAAAGAATTAGGTAAATTCATGGAGGATAGGTCCATCAATGGCCATTAGCCAAGATGGTCAGGGATGCAACCCCATGATTGGGTGACCCTAAATGTTTGACTGCCAGAAGCTGGGAGGGAACATGTGTCGATCACTCCAACTGCCCTGTTCTGTACACTCCCCCTGAAACTCTGGTACTGGCCACTGTTGGAGACAGGATATTGGACTAGATGGACCATTGGTCTGATTCAGTATGGCAGTCGTCATCTAGCTGTTGATTATACAGTGCAGGGGATAGTTCTCTATTAGTACAGTACATATCACAATGAAGCCCTGATCCATGATGGGGGCCCCCACGTCCAAATCCTTGAATGCATCATTTTGACATATGCAATTAGAGTTCAAAAGCTTTAAAATCAACCAGATTCAAATGCTTAGGTGATGGGGGTTATATAAATATCTACATAAAAATACAGACAATGTATTACATTCAAAAGGACAACCCAGCATATAAATACCCCTTGTATGAACTTCTCCACAATGTTCTGTAATTAGTTTTTGATTTTTTTAAACGAATAACTTTTCTTCTTTACCCTTTCTTCTACAATAATTAGTTTTAGCTGCCATTATGATGTTAGTTTAACTGACCTGAGTACTCAAGATGGTTGTTTGGGAGGAGACTGGTGAATGCTTATCAGCTCTTGTATGTGAAGCAGTCACTGTAGCACAGTGCATGAGGGCAAAGCAAGGCAAGGGCAGCATAAATACTGGACACAGAGTACCCTGGAATCTGCCAGGTCACAGTTGCAACATAATCCCAGAGAAGCAACTTTTTCAAACAACCCAAGCAAAGAGACAGAAGCTATCTATAATTACTTCTAATTCTGGGGCAGCCACAGTACATTTTGCATGTAATTAGCATTCACTTTTATGAACTGGGCATCTCTTACCTTTATCAATTAAGTTACAAACAGGTAAAAATATATAAACATGAGAAATATAAAATAAATGTCCTTTCCACTGTGTTTAGATCAATTTGCTGAACTTGTACCTGTAATTTCTGAGATACAGATTCACATTCTGACATTAGTTGGGGTACAATTTCACCCTGCTTTCGAAGATCCTCCAATTCCTAGGAAAAAGACAAAATAGGAGAATTATAACAAGCTTCAGTTTAAAAAAAAAAAGTAATTTGAGGCTGTGAAATGATTTTGCACTAGTATATTGTATGTCACACAACATTGAGATTCAAACAACTGAAAATAATGTTTTAGTTTTACATAAGGCAGTAGTTAATTTATTAACTTAAATAGAATATTAATTTTTGCATCACATTTAATTAATTGTTTCTTGACTACACAATTTCTACACCCGAGCATAATCTAATCTAATCTCCAGATAGTTATATTTATGAATTCTCAACCTACACAGAGACATTCAATGAGAGAGAGGAATCTCTTTTAGCATTACTGCATTTCAGACCTTTGGGTGACAGTAAACAGCAAATTAGATATGCATTTGCAATGATATATGGCAGCAAAGACGGTCACTGGAATTTTGAGCTGCATATATAAAAGCATCAGATCACAGAGCACGGTGGTAACAGGCCTTCTTCTATACAGCTCTGAACTACAGCACCTGAGATACTGTATTCAACTCTGAGCACCATATTCTCAGAATGATATGGACAAACAGATGGGAGTTAGACAAATAGGTGACTGAAAGGATGGATTCAGGGCTTAAATTCAGCTGGAGCTCTGTTCCAGTAAATATCTTCCTACCCATGGGGAGCCCCAGGAATGATTTCCTCTCTCCCTCCTCATGGGGATAAAGCCCCAAGACCCTCCTTCCTGCAGCTGAAGCCTAGAGCCCTGCCACCCTGGAGGGCAGGAGCCCCTAACCCCACAACCCCACCACAGAACAGAAGCCCCAAGCTCCCCCCCATCCCAGCCCAGCAGTTGAAGCCTTTAGCACTGAGGACCCCCCCTCCTGGAGATTTTTTACAGCATGTTGGGGGGGGGACCTCTGGGAAATAGTCAATGAGAATTTAAGCCTTGGATGATTTAAGAGAAAAGTTTTTTAAAAAGAAAAAAAAAGCGTATTGCTCTGCTAACAGCAAAGGTGCTGGTGACATGGGGAACATATTTGAAGAGTGTAAATACCAAGGGCTAAATCATCCCCCCTCCTTCATTAAAAGCTGCAGAAAGGGGCTTTCTAGGTGAAAACACGCACAAGGATTCACTCTTGGAGATTTTGCCGTAGACTCCAGGAGGAGACGGGCTTCCACCACTGGAGCAGGTCATAGGATCCGCCTCCAAACGTTTATTTTATTTCCTCAGATATTCTTAAAAAAACAAACAAACAAAAAAACACAACTGTTGTATCTAACCTAGTCAGTCCTCACTCTAGTCCGGTATAGGATAGCAAAGCCATATCACACAGCACAAGTAGAATTCTGGGATATGTGACACCTTCTCTTCCAGGTACTGGTGATCTCATAGCAGAATAAGAGTATAAAGGAATATGTACTCCACACTCTACAAGAAAGCTATGTAACAAAAAACATTTCCTCTGTTTCTCCAGACACAACAGCATTTCTCAGATTTCAGTTCTAACCCAACTTTCAAAAGCATGTGGTCTATTCCACAGTGCTTTTTAAAAGTTTGCTTCCAAAATTTTTGCCAAAAATACCACCCCACCCAGAAACCGAGCTTTCTGGAGGAGTGATCCTATCAGCCAGGACACCGCCAATATTTTGTATGTTCTCCTTCAACTTGTTGATCATGACTTTATAGGATTAATGTAAAGGGTCAAACTCCTTTTCAGGGTGCCTGTTTCTGACCGCCACTTTGAAATCAATTAAAAGCAGCTTCTAATACAGGTGTATCAGGCACTGATGCAGATAAGAAAGATGTTAACTGTGATACAGAAGCCTTACTAGACTGTGTCAGCAAGTCTTGTCAGGCCTGACAGTCACTACGCCTCACACAGTGGAGTCCTGATATGATTTAAAAGGTGATATGTAATACGTTGTTTGAAATCTAACAGCACAATCGTCATTAATGTCACTGTGAAAGGTTTGTAACAACTCTGTAGAGGAAATTATGGATGCTCTCTGATGTTATGCCCTGGAAACAGACAAGGATGACAAAACAGGTTTCTTCTATATAAAGGGTAATGGAAATATGGAAGCAGATGCCCTGTCCATGAAAGAGGGCTCTGACCTTCTGCTCTGGGTTAGCCAGTGGTTAACCCTACTGCAGCTTTGTCGGGGGGGAGGTGTGACCCTAAGAGGGCCAGTGCTAGAGGGCAAGGGGCCCACTGGTATGAGGTAATGAGTTTCAGTTGGCCTGACCAATTCGGCATACCCCAGCTATGGTTATAATCTGTATCTAAAAGGTGTCATATAACATGTAATTGGAAAACGAATAACTCACTGATAATCAATATGCTTGTGTGATGTATGAATGCAGGGCGTATTAAGAGTTATGGCTATATGCTGGAATGCTGACTAAAATATATTTAAGCCTGGCATGTCAGGGTGAGTTGGTAAACAAGCCTGCCCTATACAAAGGAATGTTTGCTTCTCTGACCAGCCCCATCATCAGACAATGAAGGTCCAATTTACATATTAGATAAACAAAACTATCAGGGTAACAAGTGTGGAAGGAGACGGCATGGCATCTACACCAAGCAGGAGAGAAAAGCTTGGTCTGAGGTTCACTTCTCAAATAAAACCCTGCAAAGGTTTAATGGTCTATAAAGACGAGCGGTCTGAACCTCAAGTGATAAGAAATTGAATTAACTGATTGTATACAATATTACTGTACTATAAAAGTTTTTAGAGTGAGGTATTTTATGAAAGCCCTTGACACACTGTCGATTAATATAGTAAAATGTGTGTATTAACACTATATAAGGAATTACGGATACTTGTTGATATTAGGCTTTAGCATGTATCCAAACAAAGGGAGAAACAGGTCTCTCCCATACAGGATGGAATGTCACAGCTATTTACCTGTCTCCTATGTAAATTAAGCAGGTTGAAAGCCTTATATACATGCAGGGGGATGGGAAACCCACAGGAAGGAAAAACAGCCTAAGATCATCCTGCCTCTTAAACGAGACGGTTGAACTTTGGAAGTTATAGCAAAGACAGAAGCCATCTTTAGCATCCATCACTAGACCAACAAAAGGGAACAGAACTCTTGCGAGTTGAAAAAGATGGGTCCTTCAACTAAGGGGAGGGTGGGTTGAAGTCTCTGGGAACTGAATATAAATGAACAACCTGCTTAGGCAAAGATCTTTCACCTAGGAAGACAAAGGAAGCCAGCATCTTGTACTTCTGTAGAAGGTCCTGACTGAAGGAAAGTCAGCCCTGGCTAGAAAGAAGGAAGACTGGTGAACCATCTTGAGCAAAGCCTGTACCTTGCTAGATTAAGTGTTAGACTTTTAGATGCGTACTTTCATTTTTATTTGCTTGTGAGCCTTTCCAACTTTATTCCTTTCACTCGGTATCAGTTAATCTATGTCCTACTGTTAATAAACTTGCTTTATTTTTACCATAAACCAACTCAGTGCTGTTTTTGAAAGAAAGGTGTATTTATCTCAGTTAGGTCAGTTAGGTTAATAAGCTGTAATGTGCTTTTGTCCCTTTAAAAAAAAAAAGCAACCCTTAGTATTTTTCTGAGCTGTCCAGGAAAGAGCTAAACACTTCAAGGCACACACAGTTTTGGGGAAATTTGGGACTGGGAGTGAGTTGGGGTCACCTTATCAGTTGTAACGAAGGCTGGTGAAAGCCAGAGTGGGCTCTGAGGCAGTACACAGGTTGCTGGGCCATTAGAGCTGCTGAAGCAAAGCTGTCTAGCACACAGACACTCAGGGTGTAACCTGAATGCTTGTATGTTGGCTATGAGCATCTGAGGCTGGAGGCTACAGCAGCAAAGCATTGTGAGGCACCCAAGATTGCAGGGCAAGAAGGGGCACACCTCCTCACTGGTCTGGATTGCTCTCCAGAACTCTGTGACAGTAACCCACTGCATTTATTTTGAGAAGTGAACCCCCATGCATCTTTAAGCATTCTGATGTCTTCGTATAGGTCTGTGGCTTATATTTCTTTTTCCAAATACCTCTGCTCTTCTTTACATCCCTTCATTTTTCTCACCTCCCTTTACTGTTCCTCAGATAGAGAGAATTTCTGAGTGGCTTCTTTCATGGTTGCATTTGTGAGCTGGCTCCATGCTGGTTTGCCTTGCAAAGCCAAGAGCAGGTTATTTATGGTGGTTTAGAGCTAATCAGGAATCCACTAATGTAAGAAACAGTCTGAAATCAAGCTGGTGCAGTTCATTCTCAAAACCGAATGAAAGCTAGGCCTGTAATATTCATGAGTCAATCAATTTTCTGGCTGATTCGGTGTCTTGAGAATGTGAACCTCAAGGAAAACGCTAGCACAAAGTAGGGGTTATTACATATACTATTAGAGCGGAAAGATTGGGAAGAAAGCATGACATTTTCCTTTGAAACTTGGTGCTGAAAACTACATTATATTTTTAACTGTGCATCAAAATCCATCTCCCTAACCTATCTCTTTCTACCATCTTAGAACTCCTTAATAGCATTGCTTTTTAGGAGCACCAGCTGCGAAGCTATAATGGCACTAGGCAAGCTTCACTACACCTGCTGTCTGTGTTTGCTCTTGAGTCTGCATAGAACATTTGGTTTCTATGATGAAGGGGGAAAAAGCCCAACAACGATTCCATTCTTTTTCCCTCTAGTCCAGGACTATAACATCATTCTTGTCAGCAAAATGAATACCCTCTAAGCTAAGACGAGAGAGTTAGGAACTGTGAATGAATCTGTCAAGTAAGATCCTCTGATTTTAATCTCCATCTTGGACTTATAGTCTTACAATCAGAAGGTGTGAGTTGCAAAATAGTAAAGTATAGGACTCCACTGAAAGCCAGCCTCACCTGTCTTACCAAAGATACTAAATTCTCTTGTAAGGCACATCTTTTTACTGACAAGCACTTGAAAGTCAACAATTCCACGTAAAGCGATTAGAGTAGCGGACCGAGAACAGGAATACCGAGATTCTAGTCTCAAATCACTTGCTGTGTGACTTTGGGCAAGGCAATTAACCTTTGCAACTCATTTCACCCGTCTGTAAAATGAGGGTACTGCTACTTACCCTTCTCAGCAGGTATCAGGCTGCTTAACTAATCCATGGTTTTAAAGTGCACCGAGATCCTCGGAAGGGCAAAGTATCATTTTTATTAACAACTGCCAAACTTAAATGCCAAATCAGATACAAATTCAGAACCTACTGTGTTGTAAATGAGTGATTAGGGGACACAGCTGAACTAGGAGGTTGCTCTAAAGAATCTTACAGCAGCTAGAAAGAGCAGTAAACTAAAACGCGGGGCTCTCTCTGACTGTGGATGACACATTATACAAAGCAACACATTTAGTGAAAAGCAGGCAGGTCCACTCTGACTATAAAGAATTTCTAAGCTTATTTTACTTACTAGTTCTTTGTCTTGAAGTTCTGATTCCAGTTCCTGGAGGCGCCTGTTCAGTTGTGCATTTCTTTCTTTCTCTTTATTTATTTCATTGCATTGTTCTTCCAGCTCTTCAATCTTTAAGAAACAACATACACAAACTCCAAATCTCTGCAAATCTAGGGGAAGATCTTCTGCTTCTGTAAATGTCACAGCTCCACTGGAGACAATGGAGGTCAGACAGTGCACATCATCTGAGGATCTGCTCCCTAGAGCAGCGGTTCCCAACCTTTTCGCGTGTGCGGATCCCTTTCCAACCACCAAACATTTCACAGACCACCACATGCTACTAGTGGTAAAATAAATTACAGTAGTAGGTTTTTAGAAACTATATGGCATTATTTTTTTATTTTAAATTGGAACATTTCCATGGTGAGGATGTTATTTTTCTTTTTCGCACAGTCCTTGTAGTAACCTTTTGGACCACCAGGGGTCTGTGGACCACAGGTTGGAAACGCTGCCCTAGTGTATACCAGTTAGTACAACAGATCAAAGTTACCACTATTATATTTAAAACTAAGAACAACTAACCAACCCATTTACACGCACACTAGGGAGCCTCACAGGATGCATTTACTGTATTTCTCAGTTCCATATAATTACATGGGGCTGTGCAAAGCACTGGGATGTCATAATTTGTAATGAAAAGCAATGGATGGGGGGATAAATTTACATTTCCATTTTTATGCAAGTATGAGCCAATACTCTATGCTTTTGTTTTATTCTCTGGAGTTCCCAACATCGTATCCTCAAGGCCTGCCTATTATTGAAGCAGGAATAGGAGGGCTGGATACAGCCTGAAAACTTAGCCAGAAGGATTAGTACAAAGTGAGAGATGGAGCTTTCATCTCTCACACAGGGAATGAGTTTGCTGATTCCACACTTCTTCTAGCCATTTCTGCACTCAGATCTTGCATACCGCACTGCTCCTAGGCCACCAGGCCATCTCATTAACATGTATGTTTAATTCTCAGGCTTTTGTTACTCTGGGACTGTACTTGGCATCATTTTAAGGTAGACCAATATACAAAAACTTCTAACCCAATTAACACAGGGAAGAGAACTTCCCAGCACCCTATACCGATGCAGCACCAATGCCTATTGGTGAATCTACTTGAGAGAAAAAACATAGAAGAATCCCCCTCTCTCCTGGAAGATGACACTAGACTATATGCAGAGAGTGGGGCTATGTGAACCACAGAAAGCATCTGACTGTTGGGCTATAGGTACCTTAACCACTGAGCCAGAAGAAAGCGTTTTGTGAGCCAGTTCATTTTTGACTACACTTTGGGAGAAGTGGCACATTTGCACCTGGTAATGTCAATGAAAGCAACTTTTCTATGTAACATTACACAAAAGCAAACAGGGAGTAAATAATTATGTTGCATGCTATGCTATTGAACTGCAATGTACTGTTTCAATCAACTATTTCTCCCTTATACATAAAAGAAACTTTTACTGCTAGCTTAACAATGAGCTATAAACTCTTTGCTCTAGGAACTTGATTTATCTAACAATCTAATATTACCTTGACGCTAACAATTAGTGCCAGGCAATCTTGACACCCAGCATGGGTTAAGTGGTAGTCTAAATACAGCGAAAGCTTGTTGTGAAGCACTGATTTGTGCTTTCAGAATTATCACCACATTCTGACAGTTATGTCCCCAAATTGCACACCAACAAATATAAAATCCCCATCTTGCAAGGACAGAGGGAATTCCAATAGGCATTTTAGTATTCTGCCAGGTAAAATGGGTTACGTCTGGCTATCAGTGGCATTCCCACAAGCTATAACTTTCTTCCCCTGGAGCGTAGTGCCACACAAAAAGGAATGAAAGTCCTCCCTACCCCTGAAAACAATAGAAAACCAAAGATCACTTACAATCTGCTCTCTACATCGAATGCCCCAGTGATCTGTATAAGTGGAAGGCAAAAGCAGCAGCAACAACAGGCCCAGCTTTTTGGAAAGCAGCTGACGATCAATAGATGGAAATTATCACTACAAGCAGCATTCTGTATTCAACTGACTTGTATCACCAGCGCGTGGGCCAATTACACGCTTTTGATAGACAGCACCATATTATTTTGGTGACAGTGCAAGCGACTATTTTAATCTAGGGGTTTTAAAAATCTAAATTTACATCTCCCACGTGTTCTCCTGCGGGATTCACATTCAATCCCTGTACTATAATGCTAGGAAATTACACGACCAGCAAGGAAGAGAAAAAGGCTTTTGGCAACGCTCTCCAGTAGGTGTATGGAGTTGAAACACGCGGCTTTGAAGCTGGTGATCCTGATTCTCAGCCTGGCTCCTTGTTCCTCCTCCTCCCTTTTTGGGCTTACAATATTATGGGTACCACTCATGTCATCACTTTGAGATTTAATTAGCATTGCTGAATGGTTCTGGGCTTTATTTTACACCCGCTGCCAAAGTGAGCACGAGGCAGCAATATCTATTTATTTAGGAGAAGAGCACACAATGATCATCATCTTTGTCGGAGTCCTCTTCCTTCCCATCCTACCCAACAGCACCGGCAGACAGCAAGAGAAGGACAGAGAGGAAGAACAAATGACTACAAAGGAGATGCCATTGCTGTCTCTGCTCTGCCTAGGCAGAGAGGAGAGGAGCATCGGAAAAGGTTTAGAACCATATTAAGGATTTTTAAAGTTTAATTTAATAACATTACAATAAATACATCCTTTAAAAATGATAATTCAAAGAGCTTGGGTCTAGATTTTATAACTGGTGGGAATCTGAACTTTGTTTTTTGCTTCTCACCCTTGGTGCTGCTGCTGACTGTCCTCCTCTGCTTTGTTCAGTGCTTGGCTGCAGATTCCTCAGTAGCTTTTGGACAGCCTAGTAGTGCTGGTTATGTTTGTAAATATCGTACAGCCTGGGCACTGGCTTGGGGCAAGGAAAGGGAAACAGGAGAGGAGTCTCCAAGCCACCAGGAGTCAGGGTTTTATCCAACCCACTTGTGTTACCTTGTTCCTGAGTCGATCATTCTCTTCCTTGCATACCGAAAACTGGTTTTTCCAATGTTCTACACTGGCAGCAGATTCTTGGAGTGCAGAGGTCAGCCTGGCATTGCTTTCCCTCAGAGTCTGCAATTCTGTTTCCCATTTCTTTACAGTGGAAGAACTGAAAACAACGGGCTAGAGTTAGATTCGCTAACGTTTTAGCTCCAGTTATTACTCTGCAAGAACACCTGATTGCAACGGTGGGTGGCAAGCTGAATTAGACACAGCATCCTAGTGGAGTCACCGCCGCACATTGACCCTCTGTCACAGAGAATATCGGACCTGCTCAAGTGTATGCGATCACCTATCTCTAGGAACGAGCACACACACACAGACAATAAAAGTCCTAAAGCTACTACATCTAGCATAAAAGATTCTCTATTAACTCAAGTGGGAGGAGTTTGTACTTTTGGTGCCAAAAGATCTGTTGTCAGTGCCAGATGTGATGTTTAGTTGGTAGCTGTGGTGTCTGTTGTTTGCAGCCATGGATTTTTACAGCATTCTTTACTTCCTGTCCGAAGCTGTAATGCAGCGTAGCTGTAAATTGTTAAAATAGTGGCTGCATTTCAGAAGGTACCTGCACTAGTGCACATGTCAGTTTGTAAAACATGGTGAAAGACACTGTGTAAGATACTATAGTATTAAGCCAAGAAAAACATATACCCTGTATACTTTGTAAGGTAAAATACACCTTCACTATTTTTTTGGGGGGGTTTTCATATCTACAAAGCTACACAAATATTACTGTTGAAGAACTAAACATCCCAGGACCTTCCAAGCTCCTACAGTGAAGGGTGAGGGATGTGTTTTTTAAAGACACGAGGGACAGAGGATGGAGAAAATTGAAAGCTCCCAGTATCTCAGTTGCTACCTGTTACTAGCCTTTAGAAATGACAAAAGCCAGTAAGAATATAAAATTATTCCATTAAAAATTAAAAGGAGGGTTGATGTACGTCATACACACTGTATGCAACCTTTGAATTACTTATTGTATCATATGGCTTATGCTGCTGGTTTTTTTTAAATAATTTTAAAAAGTAACTGGTGACCCTGATATTATTTTCCTGTCCACACATGGGCATATGCTAGAGGCAGAGATGTCCAATAAGTAGCAAGAAGAGAATTGTGGTATTTTAATGTCACTGCTTAGAACATTCCAACTTTATATTTTACTATGGCTACAAATTACAATGATTTGCCTGTTTCAAATAATTTATTAAATCAAATGGTACAAAATGTGATTTCAAGGCACACTGTACACCACTTTAAAAATGCACTCTAGCACTTTTAGAAAGCTCCGTGAAATTATATTTTTTTCCTTTAATTTTTTATGGTGAACTAATAATTCCCTTTTGTAATTTTACACACCTCACCTGTTTTCACAGATAAAAATACACCCAGTGAAATCAGAAAGAAGAGAAGATTGATTTCACGCCCTATCAGCAGTAATTGCTCCCCTCTGGCCTAAATATTATTTCTGTATTCTTAAATCCACAAGTCCATGGTTGGCAGCATGGCCTGGTATCACAAGGGTAAAAGATACTTTATTTCATCATGCACCAAATCAGAAAGAAACTAAGTGGTAAATCACCCCCTTTGATAACAGAACTATCTGCTAAAATCAGCTCATTCACTCATCCAATATTTGGTTTTAAATTAATGCAATAACATTTGAATAATTTCTGCTAATACTATTAACCTAGATATTGTAAGCTAGGACTATTGAATATTCAGTGGTCTAAATTGTATAAGTGAACCTCTGATAATTTATTAATGAGAAAAATATATGCGTTTTAAAACTTTAGACAGGAGACGTTTTAGCAATATACAGAAATTCTGCCTAATTTGTAAGCAATTTAAAGTTTGCTTGCGAAACAAAGCATTTTTAGGAACACAAATAAATTAAAAATTCATTAAGAGGTTTGGAAGCCACATACAGTTCACTCTTGTCTGCATATACCACTTATTTCTATAGAAATAACATATGACTGTATTTCTATGCTAAAATAGGACACTGATTATTTTTCAGTTAACAACATGGGCAATAGGCAGGCATTAACATAGATCCAATAACCACTTTTCTGATTCTCTTCCCATGTTACCTTCATCTACCTTGGTACCTGCCTTTTAACAAGTATAGTAATTATTAGGTCAGATAGCGGTTTCCTTAATAAACCATCCCTGGATACGTATATGTAACCACTACTAAAGAGTTACTGCACATGCATCCAGTGCAATTTAGATATTACATGAGATTCACCTTTGGGCTAGAGCAATTTTCAGTTTGTCATTCTCACTTTTCAGATGAGCATCAGTAGGGCCACCATGAGATGCCTTCTCATCATCTGTTCCATTCACACTGGACGCCCGAGTAGAAGATGGCGTTTCACGTCCAGATTCCTGGAGCACAATCCACAGATCGGTGTTAACATGAAATCATACGCTGGAAGCGATCTCGAGAGTTTATCAAGTCCAGTCCCCTGCACTGAGGCAGGGCCACCTAAACATAGGCCATCCCTGACAGATGTTTGTCCAACCTGTTCTTAAAAATCTGCCATGATGGGGACTCCACAGTTTCCTTGGAAACCTATTCCAGAGCTTAACTATCCTTATACTTAGAAAGTTTGTCCTAGTACCTCACCTAAGTCTCCCTTGCTGCAGATTAAGCCCATTACTTCTTGTCCTGCTTCCAGTGGACATGGAGAACAATTGATCTCTGTCTTTTTTATATCAACCCTTAACTCAGTGGTCCCCAAACTGTGGGGCATGCCCCCTAACATGCAGGGGAGGGGGGGAGAAGGGAGGGCATCAGGGCCCAGGCCAGCCCTATGTGGGGCAGGGAGGTAGCACCACCCAATCCTGCTCAGCCCCCAGCTCCACTCCCACCCCCAGCCACATCCCAAAACCCAGCCCTGGTCATGCTCTCCCTGCTCCTGGCCCCGACCGTGCTCCAAATCTCACTCCTGCACCTAGCCCTGCTTCTGGCTCTGGCCACACTCCTCACCCCACTCCTGCCCCTGGCTTTGTTCCAGGCCCTACCCCCTACCTCACTGTGCCCGACCCCCAGCCACCTCTCCTCACCCCGCCCCGGCCACAGTCCTGGCCCCTGCCCCAACCACAATCGCACTCCTGACCTCCGACCGCAGCTGTAGCTCAGGGTGAGGGGGGCACAGAACAAAAAAGTTTGGGGACCATTGCTGTAACATATTTGACCCTCTTCAGTCTTCTTTTCTCAAGACTAAGCATGCTAAAAGTGACCAAGAAGTGGTGCCAGCTGACAGGGGGCACAGGGCTTTCACAGTTTTACCAGGGTCCCCGGCAGCAGTTGTATGCATATTAAGTATACCAAAGGGTGGTATATATCATTTGAGCTATACATCAAAAGCCAAGAGCCCACTAGTTGTCATAATCATTGTGAACTGTATGTACGAATAATGTTTAAGAAATTACATATCTGTACTGAAAAATCATGATCTTGAGGTACGTGAGTTAAGGCACGTCTTCAGAAGGTGATCAACAAGCTTCTGTCAGGTAGGAGGGAAAAAGACACTGGCTGGTCACGTGTGTATTCTGTATTGTCCGCTTCACAGTGAAGGCCTATTTGCACTACTGAGCCTAATGATTTTATTTTACATGAAATCATTTGTTTTCCACTATTATTTATAACATGCATTTTAAAATCTAGACTTAATTTGTTAATTTTAAAAAATTATTATAACTCAGTAACCCCCTACAAATAGTATTATATTTAAATAAGAGAGAGGAGAGAGAGCATACAAGAAAAAGAATATTCCTCTGGCAACATTAATGGCCAGTAGTTAACAATGATCTTTAACCATCTTCTTTGTTGACACTTTAAACCAGAGAAGCAAGTACATTCCACTATTGAGTCTAGTTTCAACTAATTTATCCTTCATGTTTATATGTATTATAGATAAATGACTTACTTGGGAATGATTGCTTGAGGTCTCAGTTTTCTCTTGCGATCTGTCCCTTGCTAGTTTGGCAGCTTCTTTTACTTCCTGGAATTTCTCTGCAAACTGCCGAATGCATGAAGTATATTTATTAAAATCATTTCGGATACATTAAATCTGTTCAGTACAGCATCTTTATATAGTTTCCTTGTAGTCTGCAAAACACCATGACCACATGATCAATTATGGGAATTTTTAAATTTTAGATATGAAACATTAAGTGTGCGTGCTTGAGCTGAATTAAAAGCACACAGATTCCCTTAGAAAGGACGTTAGTGACTTTTTTGAAAGCAGGACAATATCTCCATAGTTTCTTTAAAAATTACTAATAAAAATTTGGGGTGGGGAGGCAGACATGGGTTTGTTTAAAAAAAGTTCATTGTCTAGTCAAGTTTGAGGATAAAAGATGTAGGTTTACATTAAGGGTGTCAAACATCTTTTGTTTTCCAGGGAAAGGCAATTGAAGGAAAGAATATAAATGAGTTCCTAAGACATTTGGGGGTTGGAGGACAAGGAGCAATAAGGAGAAATTAAGATATCCATCCTCCCCAAAAATAAAGCAGGAATGTGGGAGCAGATGGCCTTTCTCTTAAAAATCTTGTGGTCTTATGACTGATAAAAATAAAGATATCAGGCAGTGTTTGAAAACATAAAAGCTTTGACTGTTTCTGTTCACATACAATGTTAATTCAAGTCACTAGGAAACAAATGCAGGGAAGCTTCTACTATTAAATCTAAGGATGGGATTTTCAAAACCAAGTTCCAGTAGGCCTTGTGCTTCTGAATTACTCTAGTGCTGTTAAAAGGCCCATCCTACAGCCTTATAAACCAAAGGTCTCATTCCACTGTTTTGGTCTAATACACAAACCCCAATCATTAACACAGCCATTTCACTTCGTGGGGCCTGCTCCAAAAGCTCTGTTTCAAAGGGTGGGCAAGAGAGGAATTTAAATAAAAGTATTCAGCATGAGAGAGAGAGAGTCTGTAAAACCCTGCATGTGCCCCTCACTCTACCAAAGGCAGCTCAAACTTAGGTGAGCTCATTGTGGTGAAATTTCTATTATTGGAAAGGGCAGACAACATAAAACTTGCTCAACTGTAAACCATACTTCCTCCAGAACGGTATATTCCCCTCCCTAAACTGCATCCAAGATGCAGAAGCCACATTTTATTACTTCAGTGTAGCCAAAGTACATGTGGTCCCCCTCTCTCCAGTGTAGGGTAACCAGATGTCCCAATTTTATAGGGAGAGTCCCGATATTTGGAGCTTTCTCTTATATACGTGCCTATTACCCTCCACCCCCATCCTGATTTGTCACACTTGCTATCTGGTCACCCTATCCAATGTGGCAGACTAGATCAATTTGACTAGATCGATTTATTAAACATCTCTCAACTAAAACAATTGGGCATGGTACAGTCTGATGGTTCAGAAAGCACATAACGAAGACAACGATAAATAAATAAAACACCACCACAAACATTCAAATGTGATAAAAACAACACTTCACTCTAAAATCCAGGAATAGAGGAGAGAACTGCATGTGAGAGAGGGACAAGGGAAGGGTAATATGTGGGAGGGGAAGAGTTGTCACAATAAAAATACATCTTGCAAAGAAGTTTAAAGATGTTGTTGAGAAGAGGGAAGTTTAGTCTGACACTACAATGACTCCATAATTAGAAGAACAGCCAGATAAGTCTTTCATTTTTCTCACAAGAGCTAAGTGCTCTTCACTGTTGGATAGGTGCACTTAGCTTTCGTGAGAAATGAAAGATTAATACCTGACTATTCTACTGCAGCATTTCCAGGGCTAATTGCGACATCAGCAACAGATAAGACATTTCTGAAGGAGGTTACCGCACTTCTGTGGCATTGATAATGTATGTATATGGAATCCACTCTTGGCTGCAGAATTATAGGGATCCATTGGTATTAAAACCTGTTTGTCAATTCTGTGACCTGGGATGGCCATGAGTTATTAAACCAGCATAATTACTGGCTGCTTTTAATGTGTATTTCGTAATTAAAGCGGTTAATTGTAAGCTTAGTAAGGTCCTACTTAATATATTTAAAAAAAAAGAAATGAAAGTAGTGAGATTTTCTAGGGGGTTGGAGATATGTTTAATGGTTTAAAGTCTTTCAAAAATTGTCTAATTTCTCATCATCACTCTTCTTTTCCTCTCCTCCCATTGCTCTAGCCATTTCAGATGAACTCTTTTGGCTGACAAAACCTACCCAAAATTAACAAATGAAGGGCGCAAAGTGGTTTTCCTTCCTCCTCCCTAACTAATCATTGTTCAGGTTTGAAAGTACATTTCAGTCAGCCTCAGCTTCTGCATCCAGTTATGAATTATATATGCAATCTCACAGCACTCCAGCAAATTGTGGGCTCAGGCTGCATTAATGGAAGGATTTGTTGCTACCAAATCTTCACAAGTGTTTTTGATCACTGGAAGGTGTAGCAAACAAATGCTATATGTGGTTATGAATCTTCCCTGAGGAAATGTCATAGGGAATAGGACATGCGAATGGGTGTCACACCATTTGAATTATTTGAAAGGCATTCAAATCTGCAAATAGTCATCCACAGAAATACATATTTTAGTAGATCTGCTTACATTTTACATGTTTAGGTTTTACATTTCTGGTGTTATATTTTATTCTTTTTAAACACAAGTTACACCACTGCCATAACTGTAAAGCAGATGCCGTTCCCTCCCTACACCCCAACCAGTGTCATTTATATTTAATTTCCAGTCATTTCACGGAAAGCTCTTGAAGCCTAGACTGCATGACATTTGCCATTCATGTTTTGTGAATGAGTTAAGATAATGGTACACAGTTCATGAATGGTTCATTCTGGTGATTTTCTTTGATATACTGGTTCAAGCATGCCATGTCACGTCTCCATCATCAAAGGGACTGGCAGAGAAGTAAGGAGAAACAGCAAAGAATGCCATAAAAAAAAGCTCTGATGGGTGGAAGAAAGCCATTGCTAAAATATCACAACACACCTCACCGTGGCTCTTTATGAAGATCACCAGCTTTGAAGCTACCAGGCTGAAAGCAAAAACCTATAGCCAACATCCAATAAGCTTCTTAGACAAATAATTAACCCTGAAGTAGTTACAAAAGAGCTAAACAGGAAACTTGAACTGAAGCAGCCCTACAATAAGAACAACAAAGTTATGCAGATGGCAAGAATATCAGATTCCAAACAAAGTAGCTAGCACTTTACACCAACAGCTACACTACCTACTCCAAGCTCATATGACATAATCAATCCCTGAGGCCTGTCTTACAGGAGGAACAAAAGATGGCTAAACAAAACCAGAGGACAACGGCTTTGTTTTTTGACAGCTGACCTAAGTCAGTGGACTCTCACCCATCATGTGACAGGTTTATTAAAATCTTTTGTAACTCTGGCCTATTGTCAGAAATAAAAAAAGAGTCTCTCATCAGCTCTCTTGTGTCATGCCTTTATGAGGAGGTCCATGTGCAAAAAGTGTGCATATATGGGAGGAGTTTACCTGTACTCTCAACAACACTACTGTGGTCCACAAATTAGGCATTTTTCACGAGCACATGGCCATCCAGCAGTCACATATCCTGTACAAAGGAAGGCGAGCTGCTTTGCAGCTAACTGAAGCACCATTATATATCTTATTATATAGAGATAGAGATAGACACGCTGTGAAGGAGAAAGTACTAGACTTTCACTAGCTGGTTAGCAATAGAGCCAGTATTTATTTCTGCATTATCCCATTCCATTCTTTTGCTGTTATTCATGTTGAAAGTGGTCATTCCATAGCTCAATAGCCTTATGCCGTTTGTCTTTTTAATAGTCATGAAATTATCCATTCTAGACAATCCTGACCACTAAAACATCATGCCCTTGTATGATAGTTTGTAATGCAGATAGATTTCCTGGTTTCTTTCTTTTTTGGACATGGTTTTTAATGAAGTATGTAACCTGTATAAACTTGTATTACACATTTTCTTCCATCAGTATATACTGCCTACAATGTATTTGTTTTAAGGGTTGTCCAACCCTGAAGAAATCCTTCCACTTATGAGAATGATATTTGACCTAAAAGCTGAATACTTCCTTACTAAGCTGGGGTATGAAAATACTATTATATTTTATATTACCAAGATCTGCTCTTTAGGTTTGGTCAAATGCCTCATATATGCCCAGTTTGTAACTGCACTTAAGTAACCGGTGATGTTTGATTGGTGCCAGTATTTTGGAGTATGGGTCTAGCATACAATTATAAGATCAGGTTTGGTAGTTTCTATTCTATCTGTATCCACAATGGATTCTCTCCATTAGAGATCCATTCTAGTACAGGTCTGTTTTGGGCTACCCTATAATATCTCTTGAAATCTGGTGGTATCAGGCCTCCCAACCCAGCTGGATATTCCAGCTTTTCTGTTTTGATTCTTGGTTTCCAGTTTGACCATAGGAATCTATGAATAACTTTTTAAAATTCTTTGAAGCATTTGGGCAACAGGAGTGTTAAAGGGAAACATGGGAAAAAGATGTTTGTATATTAATTTTAAATACTTGAATTCTACCAAACAATGTCAATGGTAATAACATTCACCTGTTTCTGTCACTATAAATAGTTTTAATTAATGGCTCAATTTAAGCATCTCCCCCCACTATAGGCAATATATCAATATTAACTATCTAATTTTATTATCCACTACTTTCAGTGGGCATTTGCCATCTTTTAAGCCTTTTTGGAACCAAGGCACAGTATATCTAATTTAGAATAGTTTAGCCAGGATCTTGATTCCTGATCAAATGTGTTAATTATTTCTCATAACATTGGCCAACTTTTATTTACATCTTTTATAAAAAAAAGCATGTAATAAAACTTTGTTTTCTCTTCCCACAATACTTATTCCCTGACTTTCTTCAGTGTCTCTTATCTTTTCTGCCAATGGTTAATAATTAAATCAAATAACAAGGGCGATAAAGGATATCTTTGTTCCTCTGTATAATGAAATTGGCTCAGTTTTTGCAACATTTCCCCAGATACACGCCATAAGGATTTTATAGATTATTTTAAAAATCTACTTCTGCAAGTGTTCCCCCAACCCGTATTTCACCAATATTTTGAATAGAAATGGGCATTTTACCAAGTCAAAGGCATTTCTGCATCCACAGTTAGCATGTAGGCCTTGTAAGAGCTAGATATTATTAATAATATATATTAGCACTCCTGGCATGCTGTACCGAATGTAGAAGATTTCTTATGTTACTTAAAAGACTTGTTCTTTTATAAAGCCAGTTTGGTTTTAATTCATTAATCTAGGCATTATTTTCTCTAACTTGGAATCTTACTTCCTATTAAGAAGAGATAGGTTTATAAAATGCTGGACTGGATAATTGTTACTTGGTTTAGGTATCAAAACTACATCTGTCTGATAAGGACTCTCTGGACTCAAAAGACTTACTTGCACTCACTAACAAGGGAGTTACTTGTGTTTTTAACATTTTATAGAATTCAGTGGTATATCCTTCCAGCCCACAACTCCTCCCTAATTTGAATGAAGAAATCACTGTGGCCTAGTGGTTAGAGCACTGGACTGGGACTCAGAAGAGCTGAGCTTTATTTTCAGCTTGGCCATTGTCCTGCTGGGTGACCTGCGGTGAGTCACATCACCTCTGTGCCTCAATTTCGCCATCTAAAAAGTACTATTTAAGAGCTAAGTATTTTTATGATTTCTTCCTATGCTGTTGGGCCATCTAGTACCTCCCTTTCAGTGTGTGTCAGTCTGGGCATTTTAAGATCTTGCAGTATATTTCCGCCCACAGCTTCCACTTTTACTTATCTGCCTAAAGTATCTCTCTTGGAAATATCATGCTAGTAGTTTGTTGATCCCTTTGTTTGTTTGCTATGGAGTACGCCATTTTTGTCCATAAAGTGCGGTATGGCTGCTCTGGATCTTCTGTTAGACAGCAGTCTGACAAGTAATCGGCCCGACTCATTCCCTGATTCTTAAAGCTTTTGTTTGGCAAATAGGAGGGCTGTCTTTTTTTCTCCCTTATTGTCTGAATTCTAATGCAATTTTCACATTCTCAATCTCTTTGACAACACCTACATTATTAGACATATTGCTTTTGCAAACTGTAAATTTGTTCCTCTAAGTCTTTATCATTTTGCCTATATCTTTTTTCTCCTATAATTATTGTATGAGATAGTATGTCCCCTCATTACTGCTTTAAAAGCTTCCCACCTAAATCCCAGGGTATATCCTGTGAGCTATGGTCCGTCAGATAATTATCGATGTGGTTTTCCATTTTATTCACAAAGTCTTTGTCTTTTAACAATATATTACTAAATCTCCAGCTTTTATTAGTCCTGAATTGGACTTTATTTTCATGAAGACAGGAACAGGGTAATAGATATTCCAATTCTAATGTTAAGATTTCATATAGGAAATCTTTTGATATCAAAATTAAATCTCTTCTAGTATGTAGTTTTTGGCAATTTCAGAAAAAAAGCAAAATCGAAATATCCACTGTGTTGTGTTCTTTATATGCCAGTTCCAGTATTTGAATTTCTTTAGATGGACTTTGCTGCATTGGTAGTTTATCCCACATTGTGGTCAGACAGCTATTAAAGTTATCTGCCATTATTACCTTTGAATTCTGGACCATTGCAATCACTTCAAAATTATTATGGAAGAAAGGTGTCCTCCTCAGTTGGTGCATAATTGTTATAGGTTTACCCTCTGCACACCCAACAAACAACCCATCTGCCCTCTGGATCGGTTTTAATCCTTTTACATTCCCATGCTACTTATTTGTACATACATCCCTCTCATATGGGAGCTGAAAGATATTCTATATACATGATACACATATCTTTTAAATTGGATTAATTCTTTTGTTTTGAGATAAGTTTCCTGAAGCATTGCCACAGATATGTTCTCTTTTTCTAAAGTAGGGAGTGTTTTTCATTTTACTGGAAGGTGTAGTCCTGTAACATTCCAGGAGAACCAGATTGTCACCTGGACACTTTTCTAGTCATTCCAAGAGTGAAAACCATTTTTGCACACGTGAAATATTTGTAAAAAAAATGCAGTTTTGTGGAAAATGCATGAACTCAGTATGATCAATTTAGTAAAAATAAATTCACATAGAATATAGTCACTATCGACTGAAAGTAAACACATTACATCCAACAGGCTTTTTCTTTCAGTATGATGGTCAGTTTTTGCTGTTACAGACCCTAAAAGCAGCTTCTAAAATTCAAATGCTAGTACCCAAATCAAAATATGCAAGAAGACAGAGTGAAATTAATGGAGACTGTCTGGAATGTCCAAGGACGTAATATTTGGTTAACCGATAAAACTTAGTGCCAATAATGGCTGAGTGTACATGCTTCAAATGCCTACTATGTGTTAGATAAGTACCTTTTTTTATTATGGGAAGAAACATTCCAGTTGCTTGACTTGCATTTGAAAAGTATTAATCTAATCTAATCACTAAGGGAACATATTGTTTACACTACTAGTTATTCATTACCAGAGGTAGCTGGATATTTGACAAGCCTCCATTGTAACCAATCCCTGTCCTGCAAACCAGTGACATGGGGGAGCTAGAACAAGAACTACAACTCTCGTCCTTCCATTTCAAAAGCACAGTCCTTTACCAGCTGATATAAAGAACTCTCCTTATTAATCACTTTTGGGTACTAGTCCCCCTTAGCCTGAGGACCTGCCACTAAGGGTCAAAATCACTCACCAACACACAAACCAGTCCACTGCTACTCTACAGCTAAGCCCATATGAATTCCACGGGAAGGCAATTTTGGATTACAGATAAGCCTGTTAGTTGGGATGTCACTGCTAAAATGATAGACTTCACTGCAACATAGATGTTAAAGAGGGTCGAGTTAAGTGTAAGCAGCAACCTTAACTGTGGCATTTCCTGGCATTTTAGTGCTTCGTTTTGTATCCTTAATGTTATTTCATGTAATTTTTGTATAAAATTAGAGTGTAGTCCAGGAAACTGCTTAGACTGTATTTGAGAACATTTAAAAACCCTAAGCTTCAAAATCTCATAGCCCAAGCCTTTTGTTTTTACAGAGGGCCACAAGTAATCAATTTAAAATGTATCCTTTGATCAACAAAGTTGGTAACCTCCGGAGTCTGTACATACAACCAACCACTGGACAGTTAAGAGAGTTGAACAACTTGCACGTAGAGAAGAAGAGATAGTTAATGAACTGTACAGAAATTCAATTTGCGAGACTTCTACCAGATTACTACTGACAGCGCAGCAGTGTCTTAATTCACCAGAATGACTACTGCTATTTCAGAAATAAGATGAGCCCACTTACCTTTGTTAGCTGCTGCTCAGAGGAAAAACCCAAACCAAACACGGTGTTTGCTCTGCTATCGGCCCACTGACCAAACTTCTGTGACGTTTTAGTAAAGGTCATATTAGGCGTGATTGTGCTGTTTATAATCACCTGTTCAAAACCAAAAGTTTAAAAAGAATTAGATACAGAAGCAACATCTGAAATGCATATTCTAGCAACATTATCCAGAATGATTAACAGGCTCCCAGTCTGAATTTGAAGTTTGCTGTAGGCATGAAGCATTTTACCCATTTATGAAATATTTTAATATCTTGACTGTCACTTGATTCGGATGCTCAATAACTTCTTATTTAAAATAATGCCATGATGGTCCCACAGTTTAATACTGCACTATTTCATTGAATTTAGAACTCTGCCATAATCGTGGAGGAAGTAGATTACTTTAGCAATGATATGAGTGAAAATGTTATTCCACTGTAGATGGCAGAATCCAAATCCACTACTACTAAAAGGAATCAGGAAAATGCTTCCTTTGAGGAGCTAACATACTGATTGAATGCTGGCCTGGCTACGTTGAGAGTTACAGGAAAAATCTTTGGACATAAAAATAATTTATACAGGGAAGAAATATAAAATTATTCCCTGCAATTTCTAGAGTAACGTTACAGATTCCAGACAGAGATTTCCTTTTTCCTGTTCTTCTCTTCATTTTGTTTGGATTTTTTCTGCAATCTTCCAATTTCCAGGAATTTCTTTTGACCCATGTATTTTTCCATATTTTGTTATCTTCCTTGTAAGTGGCTATATTCATATATACATGTATTTATTAGATTCTCCCATAAAACTTTCAGTAAGAATGATAATAAACAGCCAGTAAAAAATACCTCTATATATCCTCTTAACAGCATCTAACACCTGGCATGACGACCAGGTGCACCCAAGGCCACAAGTTTTGGGCTGAAGGGCAGGGTCTTTGTTGGGAACTCCCAGAAACATCTGCATTTTGAACATTTCATAGGCACTAGGGACCTAATTCTCCTCCGCTTAGTACCTTTTGTAGCCATTTATCTACTTAGCGCATACTTAAAAGACCACACAAGGTGCTAGATGTGGAAAGTCAGACACTAGGGGTGGGAAGGATGTACTTTGTTTTTACACACACGCACGTGCACATGCACATGCGATATGAAAATATCTGGTCATTTTTCTCTCTCCTTTCCCAGCTTGTTGTTTTTCTCCTCCTCAGCAGCTCTGAACTCTTCTCTCCCCACTTGTCTGTCTGTCATCCTTCTTGTTCCCTGTCATTCCTTGTCCTCTCCTTCTCAATAGCTCCCTTGCTTCCCCCCCCCTTCATCTGCAGGCATGCCACTGCCCCATTGGTTCTTCTCTACTTCCTCCTGGGCCCTGGCTGCCTCAGTCACTGCAGTGGAACTGCCCCTGCAGCATTTGATCCCTGCTGCTGAAGCATCTGGTTAGAGCAGGTAGCAGAACATCAATCAGAAAAGCATTCTCCGCGGGCAGGCAGAGCGAAGAAGTTTCTCCTGATCAGCGCTCCTCATTCTCTCACTGCAGGCAGACATGGAAGCTGATTCGAGGTGCTGCAGGAATTAGCCCCAGAGGAGGGAGCCCCAAATTAAGCAGCGGAGCCATGCTTAATTGTGGGACTGTCCCACATGATCTGAGAGAGTTGTAAAGTGTAGCATCAATACAGTATATAATCATATCTCCAAGAGCCAGACTCTACCTCTCTTATTCAGTTTGATTAATACCTTGCCCCCCAAGTAGTATGACTGTAAGCAGTAGGGAGTCTCATGAAATAAGGTACTATTCAATAAGAGGAAAGCTATCATAATCAAGCCTCAAAGGGGGATCTGGTAAAGAACATACGGGAACTAGCATAAAATACCATTTTACTACAGAGGTTTAGATATCTATCAGTTCATTAGCACAGATCTTAATCATGTGGCTGCAAAAAGAAAATAGAGTTATGTTGAAAGGTTTCTTTTCCCCTTGAAAATGTATGTGTACAATACTCTATTAGTAGAAGAGGAGCTTTCTTTAGCAACATGAACCATTGTGTCCAATATGCAAATTATACACTAATTAAGCTATATCTGCAGGACAGTTTAATTAACACGATCAGGAAGTATCCTGGCAACAACATTTACGATGCCTTTCAAGCAGAATTTTTTTTTCTGAACTATAATTTACATTTAGCAAAAAGTATTTTATGCTGGCAAATGAAATTCACAATGTTAGTCCTCTTCCCACCTTTCTTAGCTTTTATGGTCTTACCATTAGTGCTCTTATTTTTTTCCCTTATAATCTATTCAACTTTACTCTTTCCCTTTTTCTACAATTTCCTCTTCTGAATACATACCATCATGTTTTGTGATATGGCTAGATACATTTATCACCTTACTTCCTGGCATACAATTTGTGACAAAATTAATTTTAAAAAGCAATGCACAGCAATACAGATCCAAATAGCAACCAAACACAAACGTGCTTAAAGATATTCTCCTGAGGTGTTTTGGCAAACGGACTAAAATAGACCAACGGCATGAGGATGCTACTCTTATGAGGTTTGGTTTGGTTTGCAAAGAACCAGGATGGCAGAGGCGGTGGCTGACATGCATCGTATGTAACTGATCTTTCACACTACAAACGTTTTCTGAATGGCTGACTCATAGGTCCAAATATAAACAAAGATGTCCAGATACACTCTTCTCTATCAAAGAAGCAGCACAAGGAAATAAAAGCAGCAATTCAAAAGAAAATCCAGCTGTAATGTGAGACATTCAAGCCACTACTTCTAAATGCAAAGAAGAGCAAAACCCTAAAGATTTTAATTAAGTGATCTACATAATTAATTGTCAATGCGATAGAGATCTACCGTCTTGATTAGATGATGATTCTGAGTCGGACCGAAGGAACTACCAGCACCATCTGAAAGCCATGAAAACCACCATTTCTAAACTGCTTATGGGGAATAAAACATTCATGTCAAGTAGTTAAACCAACTGCAAATGAAAGCAATTTTTGTAAGTTATGGAATTTACTTTAGAATTTAGAAATGCTCAATTTTCCAGGGCTTCCAAAGTGTTTTAAACTATTCTTTCAATCCTACTCTGCAAGCCAGACTGGGCTCCCACAAGAAAACATTACTAAAATGGCAGCCCCTACTGACAGAAAAAGGCCCCATTCAGTGGGCAGAAATGGAAAGGGCAATACAATACTTCTAAAGGCTACTTTGAAAAGTTCATTCAATAAATATTTACATTTCCTAGACCTATCTAAATTTTAAAGAATAGTAGAATTTATTGGGGTCTATAAACCTTGATGTGTCTTTTAAACCACAAGATGATAATGTGAAATAAGTTATAAAGAGACCAAGAAAGGCTATGAGCTGTAGACAAGTAACAACATCTGCTTGGGAAAGTAATTGCAACACATTAGGTGATATCTGTTAAACATGATAAAAGTTTTCAGCAACCTGAACACAAGGAAATCTTGCACAGCGATCAGATATCTTCAAGAAACTGACAGTTCATCTAATTATAAAAAGCTGCAATAAAGAAACTACCAGGGAGCTGGCTCTAACTTTGTTACACCCTAGTCTGCCAATCAATTACTTAACTAAGATTTTCATTTCTGCACAGGAAAGTAAGAGAATAAAAGGTGTCAGACCAAACAAGAGATAAGTTAAATTGGTTCGGAGAAGTTGGGGTGCCATTTTAACCATATCTACAATATTTTACTGCCTGCCTGGTCTTCCTATCCAGCCCCATCAGGTAATTGGACAAACAGGGAAAGATTTTGATATAAAAATAATCAGGAAAAGGCCACTTTAGAAGACACTGCTGTGTTTAAGCACCTAAGAATATTCAGCCTACAGGTTCATCTGATTATCTGAACATTCTTCCATCTGTTTTTTTAAATTAGAAATACTATTTCCTGTAATGAATTATCTATCCAGTGTGCTATGAATAGGAAGTAGGCACAAGGCCTAATTATGTATTTACAATTACTCCTAACTGTTCCATCCAGCGATACTGCATTACTAGCCTGCTTAGAGCAAGAGTGGTTGTGACCAAACAGTTCTTCAGCGACACTAATAATATGCAATGCACAGCTGGGCGCAATATTTTGGGTATTAGTTATTTATCTCTGTTAGAAAAACAAATTTAAAAGACAGTCAATTTTATTGGGTTTTGAAAGAAAAGTGGGAACTGGAATTTGAATGTTACAGTTCAGGAGGGAAACTGTGTTTAAGATGTTGCTCATTAAGATAAAAACAAGCTGAGTCTCTCATGAGGTTATGTGATTCCCAAAGGAACAGTAGTCATATAATAGTGCTCCAGCATTCCTTGGTACAGTACAATACATCATAGGACAATTTCAAACAGCAGACAACCAGGAATTATCACTCTTTAAAAATAATGAGAGTCCGGTAGCACCTTAAAGACTAACAAATTTCTGCGGGCATAAATTTATGCCCATAAATTTATGCCACGTTATTTTATGCCCGCAGAAATTTGTTAGTCTTTAAGGTGGTACCGGACTCTCGTTTTTTTTTGCTGTATACAAACTAGCACTGCTACCCCTCTGGAATTTATCACTCTTTACGTTCTTTTTGCATTGAACAAGTTTATTAGGATAAAAGTGTAAAAATCTTTTAAATCCAGACATTACATCTAACAGCTGTAGTATCAGATAACAAAAACAACAACAACAAAAAAACCGCAAAAGAACCCAAATAAAAACACCCACAATTCTGAAAAATCCTGTCATTTAATATTTAGAAATGAAAAAATCTCTAATTCTATGTTTCTGTAGCCTATAATAATATCTGAAGACTGTATACACGAAGAATAGAAAGGACAGAGAGACATAAGGTAATAAGTAAGAGTAAAGAGAAGATTAGAGAGAGAAAATTTAGGATGAATATCATGAAAATCTTTCTGACAATTATATCCATTATTCTATGGAATAGTTTCCAAAGAGAAATGATGGAAATGTCATTCCTTAGGACGCAAAGCTAAACCATACACTAGATTAGCAAACTCAATGCCATAAAAAATTCTGCAGTGGATAGGATAATCTGACAGGATTTTTCCATCTGTAACTTCCTGGATTTATTATTTTAATTCTGTAAGAAAAGTTGACCAGCAAATCCAACAGACATATGTAATAATTTTGCATTTGGGCTGCACTAATATAATACAAGAACTAGATCAATTATGACTGTGCCAGAAATTTGAATAATCTTTCGAACTTTAATCCAGAATTGAAGGTTCAGTGGGCATATAACTCTAGGCAGAATAATCTAATCAAATATGATCAAAACCAGGGATAGCTAGGGAGTTTTCCCTAGAGACATAACTAGAGGAGAAAGTAATGTAATGAGAACCTTAAAGAATAATAAACTCATTTATCACATAAATTAAGTTCTGTATGTGCGGTAAAAGAAAGAATCTCTCTTTACTGTCATCTATGGTAAGTATCAACGGTGAATGTTCCTGAAATCGATGGTGAATGTTCCTGTATAAAAAACAATTTATATTAATTGCTCCTCCTTCAGCAAGAGAGAAAACCCCAGTAGACACCCTGTATAATAAAAATAATTAAAAAAATATGGTGCAACCTGTCTCAATGCTTCTTACTGCAACAGTACCCAGATAGTAAGTTCTCAAAGTCATATTTGATTCTAGATACTTTAACAAATTGGTCTGAAAAAGGGCATGTTTGTTGTTAACAAATATGCTGGAAGCTATGAACACACATACAACAGATGACATCCACGGTAGTCATGTCTTCATGCAGAGACTCAGCCTATTAAGTACAACGTATAGGCCACAAGAAAGCATAAACCTGCAGAAAAAGAGAGAGAAAATATGGATCTAAGTTGTCAACATGCTTGTGAGACTGTATAGAGGAATTTTTTTAAGTTCTAGGACTTTGGCATTTAAGAAGCCTGAGGTTTAAGGTCTGTATGGTAGCACTGTGTTGGGCTATCTTGAGTCATAGATGTATTATTCAATGTACAACTTCCCAAATACAAGACTAAAGTAAAAAAATAAACACAGATATTTGTGAGCTGTTCATTACATTTTGTATTGTCACCATTTCATGAAGTCAGGGATAGGGCACCAATCTCAGCTGAATACCAACAGACTGGAGATAAGGGCTCCTTAGTACTTCAATTTCTTTATGTTGGCCTGGTGCTGAACATATGCCCTGGTAGCATCAGCCATTGCTTGCCAGATGGGCACTCCCCACTGCTGCTATCTAAACAAGAGAGGAGGAAAGATCCCAGCAGCTCAACTTCTAGGGGAAGAGGATGGAGCTTGGCAGACCAGCAGGCACATCTACAGAGTCGAGCAACTGGCAAGCAGGATATATGCCAAGGTAATAATATTTCCTCTACACATGGACCTTCCACAAGAACATTCTCCAGATCTGAACAACAACCAGTTTGCTCACTCCAACTAATGGCTTCTCTATAAATGGAAACAGAAGGGAATAACTACAGCAGAATATCTAGTCCTTTAGCCAGTATATTTTGGAAGTTGATACGGCTAAACTGGAAAAAGGCATTAAGAGTATCCGCACAGGAGTTATCCCAAAATAGCTACTGCATTTTAAATTCATGTTCTATTTTAGGCCAGAATAACTTCCCCGTGTGGACCGCAGACCTGGCTTGACATGAATAATTGGATATGGGGGGAGGTCTTATTTTTGGGGAGACAGGATTAAGCATGTATATGGATCAGCAGGCTGAAAACAGAATGTCTTTAAAAGATATGGTAAGGGGGAACACTCAGGGAACAATTTACAATGGCTAAGATAACAATAGCTAAGATAAGCCTGGAGCGTAAGTTGAGGTAAAAAGTAAGTGGTGCACGGACAGAGTCTGCTGTACAGGGATGGATTCCTACAAAGTGACCGAGCCAATTCAAAAACATCTGATGCAACGTATAGTAAATCCAATGTATTGTGTAAATGTATATAAAGGAAGAGGTCTGCTGTGTAACTTTGGATGTGTGGTATGCCTATACCCATCCCCGATAATGATCACCTCAGCGCTGCTTTTCTGTATGTCCAGTAGAGGAACCTCAGTGATGTGAACCGAGTCCTTGGAGAATCAAGTAGAAGAGGTCTTGGAGGAATGCTACTACAGACAAGCTCTCAATAATGAAGCCACAGTAAGTGGCCATTAGGTACATCACTAAGGTTACCTAAACAAGCTACTGGAAACGTCTCAATTTCAGCTTCACTCCGAGAGAGAGAGAGAGAGAGAGTGAGAGCGAGAGAGCGAGCGAGCGAACGTATGTCCTTGCAACTAAATGTCATCTCCCTAGCCTGCAAAAAGACAAGTCTCGGGACTTGTCCAGACAGTGGGAGAATGTTACGGAGCTTAGGAAATCGCAATCCTGTAAAGGGCTGTGCTCCATCTAGACGAGACCTCCATCTAAAAACCAAATGAGAAAGGGAAAGAAAGCCACTTCCCTGGACCCAGCTATCCCAGGGTCAGCAGGTCCTTCTGGTTCACCAAGAGAATGAGAACCAGACGTTCTTGCTCTCCTGACCATGAAGCTAAGGCAGGGATTGATATGCAGGGAAATCCCCTCTCCCCTCAAATGTCCAGTAACTTCCTTACTGCACTTCCCGTCCGTCCTACATTTCTGCGGTTTGTATGATCACTTTCTAAAAACGTGACAACATATTTAACTTGATTGGCAGCTTCAAGACCCACATGCAGTGTCTTTTCCCTAGGAATGTCACCAGTAAGCCACGGGGAAGAGGAACATGGTGCTGGGCTCTCCACACAAGAAGAAAGAGGCGCGAAGAATTAAAGAGGAAGTGCAGAGGAAGGAGTGTGTCACTTGCCCATGGCCTTGGCAAAGTGTTCCTAAAATTCAAACTTCAGTGTGAGGAGGGTTGCCTCTCTATGACTCTTTGGCTCTTCTCAAATAAAAACCATAAAGCCATACCAAATGAATCCATTTGGGCACATGCGTATTGAGTGCCATCAATAAGCAGTTTATCTGTAGCTATGCAATGCTTGATCATCTCCTGGCCAGTCTTACCCAGCCAGTCATACCATGTATACTTTCTTAGTATGGCCCACTAAAATATATATTAAAAAAAGATTTGTTAACCAAGACTGTGCTGTGAAAAGAACACAGGAGAAGAGCAAAGAAACACAGTCCAGTGGCAACCAAGGCGTCTGAAATTGTGAACAGTATTTTAGCTCAAGCAGTGAGCCTGGAATGCATGAGGATTAATTACAGTTGTTTTGAGGATTAATTACCGTTGTTATAATCACTGCCAGTGAATGTGATCAAGTCTTTTTTCCACCCTTCCTGCAAAGACTTTGAGGAAGATGCTTCCAAAAATTGTCACCGCTGCTACACCCTGGGAAATACAATCTGACACACCCATTCACTGGAAATCGAATGCAGCAGCTGTGTGCACGCATCAGTCTTGATTCATCTGCAAAATTTGCTGCATACCACTTGCTTTAATTTGGATGACCTGAAAATAAGGACGTCTTAGATAGAGAAATGCCATAATTCAGATAAGAAAAACTTTGCAATTCCATTCTCCATGTTCCTCTTTGCTCCTCTCCATCACTTACATATGATTGAGGTGCTGAGAGCATAGGTGGGACAATATTTGATACCAGACCTTATTTTAATCACCAGATAATTAGTTACAGGTGCTGAACAAAATACCCTCATGTTAGCCCCATGTATCTGGCAAGGCTGGTTATTCGCAGGGACTTTTGTTGTACGTGAAACTAACCCTGCAGGTCGGGTATTTCAATACTGATTATTCTTCACGCCCTTTTGCCCTAGGATCTACCTTGCATCCAGCCAAAATAGCCAAGGTAAGTGATGGGGGTGTGTTTTTAACCCCCCAAGTTAAAACAAATCAAACAAAAATTCACATACCTTTGCATCTGGAAATGGCTCCTAACCTATTTTATGAATAAATGTAAAAGTACTAACAAAAAAAAAAAAAGAGAGACAGTCTAATAACAGTCTTCCTCTGAGAAAATACTTGTTATGAAGTCCTTATTGAGAAACATATCTAAGTGAAATGAAAAAACGTTCCTGGTTCATGTGAATTCTACTAGGTAATTTTGCATCGACACCTACTCCAAATGTAATATCTTGCAAGGTAATTATTATCTCCTCTGTTTTTACAGGGGATTTTTGGGGGGTGGAGGGTGGGGGAAGGGAGAGTCAAATCTAAATTTCCAATTTCTGCTTTGACATCTGACTAGAATTTTTTTTCCTGGAAGGCACAGTGCACACATCCAGCCACCCACACTATTCAAAAGCCGAATAGCTGTTTCATGTAGGAAATATCCAGCATGTCTTTCCAAGCACTTTTAATTATTGAAATGAACAGTTATTTATAGATTTAATGCCATATTTTTATAAGAGATAAAAACAAAGTTTCCTGAATTGTTTTAACTTGCTTGGAAGGGAGCATCTCCATGCTTTTTCTTCTCATTTGTTTGTGGGATGTACACAGCGGAGATTCGGGGCTAGAGCTATAATGGGATTTAGATGCCAAAATCCAAAATTTAGCACCTCAAAAGCCTCGCTTAGCTGCCACCTAATCCCATACTTTCCTGAAACTAAAGTCTCTCAGGTGCCTATATTTCTGCTGATTGGGCTTACACAAAGCCACGTTATTCTGCCTAAACCTCAGAGAGATTCACAAACTAGGAGTTTCCCAGCCTAATGGATCAGGCCCTGCACAAAACACACCCATATAAACTATAGCCCAGTGCTTATATCAGTCTTGCAGAATGTGGGCAACTCAGGTTCCAGTCCCCACTCTGCTTGGGAGTAACAGGGATCTGATCCCAGTTCTCCCACCCATGAGAGCCCTAACAATTAAGCTATGGGGTATTTTGGGCTGGGCCTCTCTCAAGCTCTCCTGTTGAAGCTGTTCTACTTGTATAAAATAACAGACTATTCTCTGGGCCAAAAAGAGAATGAGCCCATGGTCCAATGGCTAGGGTACCCACTGGGATGGGGGAAAGTCATGTTCAAGCCTGTGCTGCTTCTTTGCAAAAAAGGCCTAACTCCTAAGTGCCTAACTCCAGGAGAGGATTCATGACTGGGAATCCCAGGTGGAGAAGGCCCAGGTAGAGAAGGGCCAGGCTTAGCCACATCCCTCTCCTCAGCATTGCCCAATGGCTAGCTTGGGCAGCTCAGCACACAGTCTTTGTGAGGTGCCTAACTCTTCCATGCACTGTATCGGGAGCCTGGGTGCCCAACTCGGGGCTGTGGATTCCACTAGTTGGCCTGACACCTAGAGTTCAGCATCTCCCTGCTGAGCCTAACTTTCCTTTGTGGCTCTAAAGGTTTTCCCATTGACTGGAAATGAGAACATGAAAACACTATGATTATACGTCACAAAAATAGTTCATGGCTACATAATGCCTACATTTTCTGTAACTAAAAAAAAGCACATTGTCTTTTGTGCTGCCACCATACTACAGACAAATACTTGTATGAGGTCTTATAATATCTCTGACATTTTCGACACCCTTGTAACTACATTACAATGAAGGATGTATGTGGTTGTCCTCAATTTATCTTGGGACAGACATGACCAAGTTGGTACTACAGAGAGTTCAGTCTGCACAGGCTCTCCCCACCTACCTGGCTGTTTCTGGTCATAAACCTTTCCTACTGATCGTATAGGCTGGAACCAGAAAGGGGAAGCAGGTATAATTAGGGGGCAAGAGCTGATTTAGTCCTCACTATACAGTTAAGCCTGCTCTAGTCCAGCCATACAATCTACATTTCCCCTGCATGTATAAAAAAGAAAAATCCTGTTTTGAGCTCTTACTGTTAATTAATCAGGTTTTTTTTAATTATTGTTGCTATTTCTTCCCCCTTCCACCCTCAGTCTCACAACATCCTTCTTCTGTCAGAGGAAAATGAAATGGAATTCCTTTTCAAGCAATTCAGTGCCACTCCTTGAATCCATGATACAGCAATCAATGCAACTTACTCTCTGCTCCCCAAAGGCTGAACTTGTAACCACCTGCAACTAAAAAGACTATCTGTGTTGCAAAAATTGCACAGTTGGGTAGCTGATGGTATCTGACAGAGGAAGGAAGATGGCCAACATATTTCCAGGAGATGGACATTTTCTCCTGGGTATTCTTCTTTGAAGCATCTGATCTGGCCCCAGTTAGATGGAAGCCTGGCAATTTCTACATTCACACAACTGAAAGCCTATGCCTCCATGTATATACATCTATGGGACTGTGTAAAATAATATCTATGTGCTGCATAGATGAAAATCATTTCTATGCTACTTGTTTTTCCCCTTTAAAAATAATATGCAAAGATTGGCTGGACTATTGCATCAAATTACATTTTATGCAAATTTTAAAGGCGTGCATGATTTAATACAGTTTATTTATAAATTGCATCTGGCTCTGCTGACTTGATTAGAATGGCTGAAACATGAACTCTCAGACTGTTTTAGTGGCTGTGTCGAGATTTCCAAACATTAGACACCTCTGGCAGTACATCAGGGGGAAAAAAAAGACTAATAATTTAAATAGCTGTTCTTCTGGACAAGCAATGCGCACAGCTTTAAAAAGCATCACAGCACATGCCAATTCTCTTTATTACTTTTAGTGGCTGAATTAAAAAAAATGGCTTATAGCACAAGTGCCCTGTTTTGGGGTGGGAGGGTGGGGGGAAGGATTATGTAATAAAGCATTTGCTGATTCATCAAGGAAACCTCTGGGAATAAACTGCACGGTATATGGCTTTTATTCCTGTTAGAAGAAAAAAGGCTGAACAGGACAATGCAGAATTCATAAGTGATGGCAAGCGTTCCCATGGCCAATGGATTCTGGCAAGCAGAAGCAAGGCAGTTTAATCACTATTGCTGTGCAACACTGACCTTCATCAGTTCACATCCCTGCAAGCTTTGCTGTGAAATCTCATAAAGCAAAAATCCTACAGAAAAGCCCCAGCAAGCCCCAAGTTGTGCCTGGCTTCATGACCCAGCACCAGCATCCGAGCTGCTTGTGATTTTTCACCTGATACCACATATCTAGTCATACTCATTGGAGACTTGGACAGGATTTTTTTTAAAAAGAGCCACCTAATTGAATCTGGTCTGAGTCTAGGAGAGTGTAACAAAACCAGCAATCAGGTGCGCTTTGCCTGGTTTCAGGTTTCATTACCAATAACATCACACAGTTTGGTTAACCACATGGTGCACTTGTCTTGGTGCACTCCAATGCCAAGGGTAAAACTTGAATCTACTGATCAAAGTCTATAAGAGGTAATTAAAGTAGCGGTGTGTCCACCAATTAAAATGTGATCTCCAGCATGAGCAAACAATTTTCTGATTATCTGGTAAATGGTGCAGTTAAAATGTGTCTGTAGGACACAACACTTGGGACCAACATGCTCCATGAACTGGATCTGTAAAGCAGGTTTTGCGATGTCAATCTGCTGGATGCAATTCTGGGTGCTCTTTTCACAAAGTCAGTGAGAAGCAGCTTTGCTGTCCACAGGAACATGGAAACAAGACACACAGGTTCATAATCAAATGGAGAGCTGGCCCAGCTCACTTTTACCACTGCACAGTTGCTGCCAATAATTTGTCACCTATTTCTGACTAGGTTTACAGATGTGCTTTTGAAGAACTCATATCGTACGAGTCAAAGGAAGGAATGCTGGATCTTGCACTTGGATTTTAAAAATATGAAAAGAGATTAAAGTAGAAATGATCAGTCCATTCAAATTACAGAGCTCCACATGATGACATTTTACTCTGAAATACAACATGTCTTGGAGAGGTGTCAGAACTCCTAGTTATCACATACGTAATCTCAAAGGACCCAGCAAGTTTCCTGAAGCCAAATCAGGACACAACAGAAGCCTCTTTGTTTCATTTCCCAGCTTCTCACCAGTTTACTGTTCCCATCGCAGCCTCAGGTCTTGTCTATGCCAAACATGTTTTTCAAAATTTCCCCTCCGAATCCCAATTCAGCTCAACCAGCATTTGCAATTCTGGGAAGCCCTGGTGCAGAGAGGCTGTTGTAACTGTTTCAGGCACCAACTGGCATAGTAGCCAAGGACTTGTAATAGTTATGCTTAACTTTAACAGCTAGAGAGAGAAACAAAAGCTCAAAAAAGTTTAGGTTACCGTGCCAATTAATACTGTTGTATCACAAACAAAGAAACTTAAGCTACTACTAACTCAATGCAGAACTAGATTAATAGATTTTAAGGCCGGAAGAGATCACTATGATCATCTGATCCAACCTCTTGCATAACACAGACTAAAGATTTTCACCCATTGATTCCTGTATCAAGCTTCTGATTGAAATGTGAGATATCTTTTAGCAAGACTTGATTTAAAGATCTCATGTAATGGAGAATCCAGTGCATCCCTTGATAGGTTGTTCCAGTGCTTAATTGCCCTCACTGCTGAAAATTGGTGCTTTATTTTCAGTTTCAATTTGTCTTACTTCAACTTCTAGCCATTGTCAACCTTGGTTTGCCTTTGTAGGATAAATTAAAGAGAGTCTCCTACTATCAGAAATCTCCTCCTCTGTAGCTACTCTTAGGCTACGATCCAGTCACGTCTTAACCTCTTAGATAATCTAAATAGTCTGAGCTTCTTAAACCTCTCACTGTAAGGTAGGTCCTTCATTACTTGCATCATTTTTGTGACTCTTCCAAGCCCTTTCCAATTTTTCAATATCATTTTAAAAGTGTGCACCTCAGAACAATTCTGTAATGTCTTCCAGGGACATTAAGAAGTGCATATTAGAATCACTCTTCTGGAGATGTCATTCACTGTAATTTATGTCAGTATTTCAATGAAAAATTAGAAAATAAGGGTAAGAAACAGCAAGGTCCATTTTTTGGTTGTGGTAACAGTCTATGACTCAGAAGTAGGACAAATATTCCCCTTTTCTCAATTGTTCATCATGAAAAATGCAGGAGAATTTCACAACAAAACCAGCAGCTGCCTCTTAGACCGAAGCCCAATCCATTTCCATTATTTACAAAAAAAAAACCCCAAAAAACAAAAAAGACAAATAATAGAAGATTACAAGAAACAACTCCAGATTTTCCAGACAGCTTTTACAATTACATTCTTTAAAGCCACTGCTACTAGGACACAGATCTTTATATTCAGGCATTTTTCTTTAACATATGCACTGAAGGCTCTAACTATGACAGTCTAAGTTACAGCTGTCTCAAAGAAAAAACTGATTGTTCTGATGAGTCGGAGTAAGGACTGCTTACAATTATTTTATAAGAAAAAGTGTGGGTTTCCCGAAGCGTAACAGATCAGTTTCTAAACCCAAACAGTATTTATAGTGCATGTATCACTGCAGACATTAGAAAACCTCAGCTAATACACATGCATTCAATTGCTGATTCTCCAACAGAATGTTAATAATAATAGAAATAGAGATGCAAGATACTCATTGGAGAACAGAACTGAACTCTACAATTAAACTTTATATAGAGTTTTTAAAGGTCCAATTATACCCTTTTCACCTCTACGCTAAACCTTTTTCTTAGTTACAAATTCCTTTTGAAGACAAACAAGAATCAAAGCAGACTAAGTTCTGTGTCAATATCCATGTCAAAGTTAGCAGTTTTGGTATTTCATGGGTACAGAAATTAATGTCATCAGATATGTGCAACTTCCTAAACTGCAGCATCCCAACTACTCCAGCCCTGGGATTTTCTGCTCCAGCCATGTCAGAGTGTTCCAAATCTGTGTAGGAGTCTAGGAAAACAATGCAACCTTCATTTGAACTTAGGTCTCCAAGAGGAAAAAGCTACTGACCTTACCTCTGAGCATTACTATCTTGATTCACCTTACAGTTAACCTTCCAAGAGGGTTATGCAGTATAAAGAAGGCCTGCCGTGTTTTCTTTCTGCTGAATTTTTTACATTAGAAATGTAAGTCGTGTCAAGTCAGTTCTTCCCGTTGTTTGCTGGAGGACTCAAACGTGGATTGGAATCTCTCAAGCTCAGCTCTTAACCACAGGGGTGGGAAAGAGTGTTGAAGAAAGCATTCCCATTCTCCAAACTGCTTGTTCGGGCACCTGAGTTGTTGGACCAAAACAAAAATTTTTAAAAACAAGTTGGAATCATTTTCCGCTCATTTGATCAGGTTTCACTGGCCCGGGTTCTCTGGATGTTACAATCCTACCGGTTCTGCTGTCACTAATAGATCTTCAGGGCAGGGACCATGTCACCTTTTACATTTACAGAGCGCATAGCACAAAAGGGCTCTGACCCGAAGCAGCACTTCTGCATGCTACCATAACATAAACAGCCAACAACCAATAAATAATGACAGCTGATAAAATCCGGGTTGACAAAACCTGAATTTCTAATGTAAAAAACCAAGGAAACCGAATGCAAACACACGCAGCCCGCACCCACCCCGTTTGGAATATTTTTCGGCCTTCTTTATACATTATAAAAAAGAAAAAAAAAGGCAAAGCACCACATTTTTCAGGTCATTTTTAAAGACTCCTGAGCTTCTTCCTTCTCCTATCTGCCGTTCACAACTATAAAATATCTGCTGGTCATTATGCAAAGATAATAGAACAGGAAATATAGGTTTGACAAAGGTGAATCTCCTATTTCTAGCATATTATATGTTTTGTTTTTAACAGATTACATGACCGGAAACAGACAAAAAGTACAAGCACTGTGCAACATATAATTGCAGCTAACACACATTTCCCTTAGGGTCCATAAGTCAGCAGGAGCAAAAGCAGGGGTGGGAAGCCATTTCCTTCCAAGCAATCTATTCACAACGGAGATAAATGCTATGAAGTCTATAAAGGGCATGGAAAAATAGGACTTTGTGCATGTCAGTCCTGTCATAGTCACAGCAGCAGGGAGTAGCAGGGGAGGAATCCATTAGCTATTCCCACAGTTATGTTCAACCATACTATATATATCCCCAGCTAATTAATCTGTTAAAGCGGGATAGCAATACATGTTCACTTGGAATATGCTCACAAAAAATTTAAATAATCACAACCAAATCATGCATTATATTTGCTACAAATCAGACCCACCAATTTTCAGATGTAAAATTAAGTGCTATGATGAATGTGCAAGCATCTAGCAAAGTATTTTCATAGCATGTGGTTTGAAGTCTTTATTCAATGCCAAAAATGTAGCAGTATAGAATACTGTAGCAGCATAAAATTGCTTCTCAACATTACTCCAAATACTTTTCTTAAAAAAGATTCAATACTGTTCTAATAAGTGAAATGAGGCCAAAGAAAAAAGATATTTAAGCCAAAACAAAATCTGGAGAAAGGCATCTCTCTCTCAAATCCTCTGACAGCACTAGCTGCAAATTCCTCAACTCTGAACACGCCCGTCCGCAGAACATCCCAAAATGTTTTGTGTTTTTTTAAAAGGCTCCAGATTTTCATAACCCGTTTACTTTCACCAACAAGGAAAAGTATGTAGATGGTTACCTTGAACGCGGTAACTTCAGAGTTCAATTCCCAAATCCACTGGGAAATCGTCAACAAAGAAATGGGCGTTCTGTGCAGAGGTGCTGAGCGCTTGCATTAACTAGTAAAGCAGTCAGGTGCAAGGACTGGAAAGACAAGTCCTCAAGGAATCCAAGCATCGTTCTACTATCATCAGCAGTAGAAATCTCCTGTTCAACATGTGCTATTTATTGATCTCTCATATAACAGGATATGAAATTTAAGGCCACGTATTTTGCAGAGAGGCTCATTCATTTTATTATATTCACTCTACAGTAATGTGAATATACCCTAAAGGCCTCATTCTGCCACCCTTATTCACACTGAGTTGCACTTTACTCCATGAATAGGCCCGTTGACTTTGGTCCCCAGGTCTGCAAACTAACAAAACATTGTATCCTGTGACCCTTCCTTACTATATATAGTATTTTAACAAAGTTATCACCAAGATGGTCATTGCCAGTTAATTTTCCAGGTAACTTATGCTATACATTGTTTTATATCACATGGAAACAAACACTTGGGCTCTGCAAACGAATGGTCACACTACAGTTGAAATGAAAGCTTTCCTTAAAGCACTGAAGATGATAATTTCTGTAGCATATATTTACCAGAGCCAGCCTTGCAACATGCTGGTCTTTTCCCTCTGTGATTTTGCTTCATTGCTCTTTTCTGCACATCTGTCTAATAACCCTCATAGAAATACTTTCTCCAGTTCATCAAAATCACAACATAAAATGTCAGGTTTCTCTGCTGGACTGGTCTCATAATATCTATTCCATCCCAAACTACCACTGGATGTTAATTCTTAGGGTACTTTTTTTTCTTGAAGGACAGAATACAATTGTTTCTCAGAAGATTAACTGATTGATGTCTTTTCAATAGATTGAAGTGCAATATTTGGGGGTTATTGGGTGGCGGGGAGACCTAGCCCTTCCTTATTGTCATGACTGCACTGTCCCCATATTTGGAGGGTGCTGAAAATGACCATGTTAATGCTCTAAGGAAATACGTTAGGGTCCTATTTTTCCAATCTTAATTCTCCTAGTTTAACAAATATTTCCAACCTGAGGTTTTTTTGTTTTGTTTTAAAATCAATCGAGGCAGTATCATGCGTAATTCCCAAGGATGACGGTGGGTACTGCGCTGTTTAATCTGCATTCTTTCAGGTGTCTATTTTTCTAAAAGTAAAACAATACAGGTTGATTTTAACAAGCAGTCTTGTGTGCAGTTTACACTGTACTGTAACCAGCCACTTTTATGAGCTCATAGAATCTAAGGTCAGAAGGGACCAATATGATCATCTAGTCTGACCTCTTGTACAACGCAGGCCACAGAACCTCACCCACCCCCTCCTGTAATAAACCTCTGACCCAAGACTGAGTTATTAAAGTCCTCAAATCATGGTTTAAAGACTTCAAGGTATAGAGAATCCACCAGCAAGTGAGCCGTGCCCCATGCTACAAAGGAAGGCAAAAAACACCCAGAGCCTTTGCCAATCTGCCCTGGAGAAAAATTCCTTCTGGACCCCAAATATGGTGATCAGCTAAACCCTGCGCATGTGGGCAAGACTCACCAGCCAGACACCCAAGACAGAATTTTCAGTAATAACTCAGAACCCCCCCATCTAATATCCCTTCACATCCAGTTGGCATATCTACTACCAGCAGTCAAAAGATCAGTAAATTGCCAAACTGGGCAATTTTGCCCCCACTGCCGCACTTGTAAGGCTATTCCAGAACTTCACTCTTCTGATGGTAAGAAACCTGCATCTAATTTCAAGTCTAAACTTCCTGATGGCCAGTTTATATCCATTAGTTCTTGTGTCCACATTGGCGCTGCACTTAAATAATTCATCTCCCTCTCTGGTATTTATCCCTCTGATGTATTTATAGAGAGCAATCATATCTTCCCTCAGCCTTCTCTTGGTTAGGCTAATCAAGCCAAGCTTTTTGAGTCTCCTCTCATAAGGCAGGTTTTTCATTCTGCAGTTCATCCTAGTAACCCTTCTCTGCACAAGTTCCAGTTTAAGAAAGATGAATTCAAACATGGGGGTCCAGAATTGCACACAGTATTCCAGATGAGGTCTCACCAGCGCCTTGTATAACGGTACTAACCCCTCCCTATCTCTACTGGAAATACCTTGTCTGATGCATCCAAAGACTGCATTAGCTTTTTCATGGCCACATCACATTGGCAGCTCATAGTCATCCTGTGATCAATGAATACGCCCAGGTCCTTCTGCTCCTCCATCACTTCCATCTGATGCGTCCCCAGCTTATAGCAGAAATTCTTGTTATTAATCCCTAAATGCATGACCTTGCACTTTCCATTATTAAATTTCATCCTATTTCTACTACTCCAGTTTACAAGGTCATCTGGATCTTCCTGTATGATATCCCAAGCCTTCTCTGTATTGGCAATACCTCCCAACTTTGTGTCATCCGCAAAACTCTATATTCTCATTCCTGTTAGCCACCCTACCACTATCCCCAAGCTCATCATTAGCCTCATTAAAAATGGAGGCAAAGTATTTGTTTAGATATTTGGCCAAGCCTAGATTATCCTTAAACTTCACCCATCCTCAGTGCTTAGTGGTCCCACTTCTTCTTTGTTTTCTTCCTTTTTATATAGCTATATAACCTTTCACTATTGGTTTTAATTCCCTTTGCAAGGTCCAACTCTACTTGGCTTTTGGACTTTCTCACTTTATTTCTACATGTTCTGACCTCCAAGAGGGAATTTTTCTTGCTTATCCCTCCCATCTTCCACTCCTTGTAGGCTTTATATTAATCACCTGTCTGCGATGCTTACTCATCCAGCTTAGTCTACAACTCTTGCCTATGAATTTTTTCCCCTTCCATGTTTTTCCCCCATTTTAAATCACACTTTATGTGACTTTTGTTTACAACGTTAAGGGTTTTCATATGGCAGAGCCAATGGTCACCTCATTAATTCTGGAATATTCCAAGCCCTAGTCGCAATATCACTTCCTTTGGCTGTCTGCATCTTTCTGTTTAGATGGCCTCTGGCCAAAGGATTAGGATGAAATTACTTTCTTGACAAAATTACAAAGTCCCTTTGTTATTATCTGATTAAAAGAAAAGACATGTTGATCTATTCCTTTGCTTATTAATGGTATCTTGGTTAACATTCTTACATTCACACTTGTACAGTTCTTGACATAAATACTAACGGTCCACCCAAAAAGAGGAATATGGCAGCGGTTTTTTCGGTGAGAGGGTACAGCCAAGGCATTGTCTGATCTCCAGTGGCTAAGGATTATGTGCATTTTTGGATCACTGATCCACCATGTAGTTTCACTCATCTGTGCCATCTATATATGTGATAGTTTACCACAAGTAACCATTCTGCTGGGAAGAAAAATGCTGGTCAGACAGCCTGAGTTACCTATTATTCACAATTCATTCTCCAACCTGTTTTACTTCATGTTTTCTTAACTGCTTATGTTCTCTATAAATATACAGTGCATTTCCATACAGACAACCTGTAGATACATCATGTGCTCTGTAAACACTGGGCAATTATTGGGGAAGGAAAACACGCTTCTCCTAACAAATCACGCTTTCCAGGAGCACGACCTGTCAGACTGGTGGCACGTCAGAACGGTAACAAATATTCATTAAGTCAGCACTGTACAGCCCCTGATTTTATTATAACAGCAGGAAAGGGGTTAGAGTGACCCTACATTCTCTTCCATATTTGTAATTCAACATGTAACCCAGAGGAACAATGAAGGCTTAAAAAAAAGTAAAATGCGGCTTACACAACCAAGTAACCAACAATCTTTGAATGAACTGCACTGCACTCCAGAGAGTTTTCATAATATTTTATTGTTGCTACATAATGTCAGCGTGATATGGTAAAATCAGAGCAATGCACTGATGTTGGACTCAATACGATTTTTATACATGTCCTGCACTGGCTTGCTTAAGCAAAGCAGAGACCTATGAGGAGGGAGGTTTTGCAGGTAAGGTGTAAAATAGGAAGTCATGAGATCTAAGTTATTTTAATCACAGACTTCTTCTCTCAACTAGTTTAACATAGCCACACTTCAGTTTGCCTGGCTTTGAAATGAAGATAACAGCACTTACCCACATGGATGTTATGAAGCTAAATTAACTAACTGATATTAAACGCAGTAAGATCCTCGGATGGAAAAAAGTTGCTATAAAAATGCAACATATTGGCTGTACCTGGCCGCCCAATACCAGGGCTTCTTTTTCCAGCCTACATTCTCAAACAGTGCAATCCTGAGCGTGGAAGGACTCCACAGAAGGGGTAAGTACTGAGGGACTCTCCAGATATGTTGCTCGTCAACCAGCCCAAACCCAATAATCAGGAAAGGAAGAACAATCCAGAGGTTGGTGAACAGTTCATTCTTTGCTGAAAGAAGACTTTTAATTTCAAAGGACTCAGATTCATTTGGTGAACCCAACGCTGACAGGCTTTTTTTTTTTTTTTTTAATGTCTTTTTGTGGAATATACCTCAGCTAAGAGGTGCATTCTCTTCTCAAAGCACACTGAGCATCACCAGGAAGCACACAAGAGATGTATGCCACCCCAAATATAGTAATTGAAATGTTTATTTCCTTCTATTAACTCCATAATGCAATTGTAATCCATAATCTATTTTAAAGAAAGAAATATTTTAAACAAAATAGTCTTTGACATTAATCTACTTTTAGCCAGGCTAGTACAAAAACGAAGGAAGAAAAAAAAAGATATAGCCTAGAACGCAACCTCAGGCTGTTGAACTCCGCTTTGCTAACATTAGCCACTGAATTAAGTAGCTGTTCCAGTTTAGACCTTAAAGGAAAGTGAACATGCAAGGAGATAAATTCTATAGTCAAATGCACATTTGGGATTCCCACTGAAATGAATGCAGACATGCTTCCAAAGGCAGTATTTGGCCTTAACTAGTTATTACAGAAAATAATAAAAGCTAAACTTAAAGGCAGAAAGAGGGAAGAGAAGGGCTGCAGCATTGTGTGGTTTCTTCAGGTTTTCACAGTGCTAGAACAAAAGGTGCATGGGGCTGGAATTACAGCAGCAGCGTATGTCTTGCAGACTGAAAAAAGTGACCAGCAGTGTGACAGTCTCTCAACAACTGTAGGGTATAATTACTCACTGAAGAGCTGTTATTTTATCCCAAGGTGTGGGCAATCCTTCGTCTTCAAAACTAAAAGTTCCAGTCTGAGTGTGCACCGCTCCCATTGTTCCCTTTAAAAATGGGGTTTTGCCACAAAAATTCTGGTTGAATGAACAGTATCATAGGCCCCCTTCTCAGTCAAATACCAGTCAAATTGGACACTAAGAACTATTGGCCTGCCAAGATGTCAATTGCGTTAAGCTATTCTAATCGATATAGTCTTGCTTCCACAAATATGATTGTGTTCAGAAAGACACTTATGACTCCACACACCCCCTTAGATTACTGAACTGGAAGCTTTAGTGGTACAAATAAACATAGTGGCTTACATACAAATTAAGTATTTATTCAATCATGTCTGTAGGCTGGCCCATCCATATCTGTTACCAGTAAATGCTGAGCAGCCTCACACGATGCTCTCCAATCAATAAACATGCCAGATGTATCCGTCAACCTCCTACCTTGGCTCCATCCACACTGATAATCCGATAGCTGTTTCTTGTGCTGTCATAGAAGTAGGAAACAGTTACAGCCTGCTTGCTTGCAGGAACCCAGTTCTTCTTGGTGCTGGGGTCAATTTGGAAGACATGTGCTCTGGTGGTGAAGATGGGCTGTTCTCTGGAATAGGGAGGGACAGGAGAAATGGATGCATGAGTTTGTGGAAGATGAAATGTTGAAGAAGTCCGCTCTTGATCAACCATGTTGAAAACGGCAGGCCTACCCTTACAGTTCAAATGAGATAACTCTGGAATTCTAAATGGAAAAGCAGTGTACTACAATTACTATCTGCATCAGCACTCCAGTGTCTAATACCTATTCTTAGCTTTACCATGTGACATTTAGCTCCCTGAACTCACTGACCTTGATCACTTCTTGGGCCAACCGTACAAATGCAATTTTAGTTCTCATGTTGCTACAACTCAACACTGCTAAAACATCAGCACCTTTTCCTGCAAATTAGCATGTCATTTCAATTAAATTACATTGACATGCATTTTTGTCAAATCGACCCGGTTTTTCTAAAAACACGTGACTTTCCTTCCTCACACCACTCAGACATATGAATCACGACCGAGTCAGAACTCACTGCAGTCTCCTTTCAATTTTATCAAGCCAAAATACAGAGCATCACTATTACATACTATAATCTGAGTTCTTACATCCTGAGTCCTGAAAAAAAACATTGTAATACATTTCAGTTCAGCAAGCTGTACTTATGGGTGAAGTATTTGTAGTTCCACCCCATCACCTCATTTCCTAACTATAACACTGTCAATTCATAGACAGTTTTACTCAACACAAGAATTCTACACAAAAGAACAGGCTTGTTTGGTTTTTTTTACAGATGACAGTATAAATAACATGAGAGTAGAAAGGAAGCAGAGTTGAAAGAACACCACATATGATACACATGAAGTTATTTGTATTAAAGTTCACAGTTAGCATTTATTAAGGCAATAATGTAGAAAAACATTCTATTACCACTTCAAATTGTCCCTTTCATCTAAGTTTAAAATTTAACAGTAAAGCAAACTCTACTGTATTTATAGAATCCTTTATTCCCTGTATCTGAGGTCTAATAGATTCATATATTATATAAAATAGTGACCATTCCATGACATTACTATTCAATATATCACATATAGAATATTGTATCTTGAGATAATTATGACAGGATGCAGAAATGTCAATTTATTACAATACAACCCACCATAACAACCTCAGAGAAATCTGAGGTTTACAATACACAAACGGAAGAGGCTGCCATAAAATGTTTTGCACAAAGCTAACGGATGATGGGTAGGTGGAATGCCAGTAGGGATTTCTGATATTTGTTTTATAAATATTTTCATTTACCCACCTCGAAGCCATCAAGCTGTGCATATATCTGGCCTGCATGTTTTCTATCATGTCCTCTGTTCCTTCCACCTGTTATGTTATCTTAGGGTATGGTGACACTTGGAACTAGAAGAATAATTTCCAGCTCGAGGAAACATACCCACCACACTAAAAACAGAAGTGTAGCTGCCATAGTGAGAGCGATAGAAGGGGCTAACTGCCCTGAGCATACAAATAGCATCTCCTGCTGCCACAGCTACACTTCTGTTTGTAGTGCACCAGCTCGAACAGAGAGGGCATGTGTCCTCGAGCTGGAAATTATACCTCCTGCTCAAAGTGTAGACATAGCTCTAGGCTGTAAGATCTTCAGCACAGGGACTATCTTCTGCTCTGTTTGCAAAACATCTAGCACAATCCACCCTAGTCCTTACTGAGGTCTATAAGTGCTGTAAGTGTAATACAAATAAAAATTAATCAAAAGCAGGGGCCATATATTTACTGACATTGGGCATATCTGATACTCTGTAGAATTAACTTGGCAACGGTGGTTTGCTGTTTAAAAGCCTAATGAGGCCTAAAAATGATAAAAAATGGGCAGATGCAGTAGTAATGTTTTTCCCTTGTAAGACATGTGCAAAGTTTTAAATTATTCAGGAGCTGTAGAGTAAGTTTCTGGATGGATGCTGTGCCAAATTCAGTAAATTCAATACTCATGTGGAAGAAAACTTCAAATACAATGGGACTTTTTGCATGCCGTGAATGAATATAATTTATTCCAGGCATTCCTTATCAGTAGCTCTGAGAGACTGATGTTATATGCAGTCCTAGGTATGTGAATTTGAATCTCATTTTATATACTAAATCTGTGCAGTGCTTAGCTGGAAAAAAGGGGGCATTTCTCTATGCTATACATAGACTACTTCAATCATAAACTACTCAAGTTCAGCCAACGAAAGCCCACTCAGGTGTCAAGTTTTTATGAAGCAAATACAAGTGAGTCTATTTTCTGCCATGCCAATAATTACCTTCATATTAAAACATGTCAGAATGTCACCTGCTGTTAGGGTTTATCTGCAATGGGGAACTCAGAGAAATTTCCCTTTAAACTCTTCCCCTTTCGCTCGTAAAAATATTCAAGAACTCCACAGCCAGGGAATAGATATTTTCCCTTTTGCCTTGCTCTGTATTTTTTCTGTGGTTTCCATTAACAATTCTTATTTGCTAAACATATTTTTTTCAGTTCACAATTTCAAGTTCATTACAGCTTTCCTTTTTCCCACCGGTACTTCCACAAATAAAATTTCTGTTAAGTGATCTTCCCAACACCAGACAAAACTTTGAATTTCACATCACCTCTGTGTGGGTGCAGTGGTGCCCCCATGACAAATGCAATTCTAGGAAAACAAGGACTATTCAAAGGCTGTTGTGTTAACTTCATGTTCTGTGTACCATGGCTATTGAATATATTCCTCGCTACACGTGTTTCCTGCAGGAAGTAAATATATGAGGATGGAGGAGGGTGTAATTAAAGCAAAGCCCCAGTGCTGAAACAATGCAGGTAACAAGACTTTTGAAGTTTCACCCCTTGGAGAATATCATAGACTGATTTGACTGGTTCAAGATGCTTAAGACAATGAACTTGAAATTGTATAAAGTGATGGCCTGACTTTGGAGATGGGCACTCCCACTCCATACAAGAATGGAAGACATAAACCTGTGACCAGAGACAGGCCCCGCGGAGGACATGAAGTAGTTTAAAATCCTGCAATGATATCCATGTGGAAGTTGCTAACATCTGGCATGCTGGTGTTTATCATATTTAAGATCGGTTTCCTCTGAAATGCCTTTGTTCTGAACAAACAGCACTCTGTTTTATGAGTGCTGGCTAGTAATTGGCTAACCTGTCCTTGCTGCTGAGAAAACAGAACTGCAGGTGCTGAACTGAAATCAAATCTGCTAAGGTGATCACAGGCCGCAGACTCCTTCAATTCATTAAATCCTCAGTCTGGAAGAGAGAATCTCAGGACCCCACACGGAGAAAGGTGATGGCCTGAGACCTAAGTGGGGTGCCCTTAAGTAGACCACGAGGTGGGTCAGAGCTGCAATTAACTCAGGAATTATGACACACGTATAGCGAACTCGGGTATAAAATGAAGAAGAAAATCTCTGATTGGTTCAAAACCTGGCTACATGTAAGCTGCAAGTCCTATTTAGAATTATACAGCCAAATTCTGCTCCCTAAATTCAACAGCCATTACAGTCAATGGGAGTTGCATGCCTGTGTCCAACTAGTTAATTTACCTGACAGTGACGTTCCAGGTTTGAAAATCCACTTGTCCATCCAGGAATGGCAAGCCAAGCCTCCATTAAAAAGTAAAATCACTAAGTTCCTAGCCCTTAATTGTAACACTGATAGTCTTCCAAATGTGCATAGCCAACATAATATTGTCTTCCTGAGTCTGCAGACTGACAGCTCCAGTACCTCTGCTGCTGCTGCTTGTAGCTGTGCCAGTCTTGCCTACTGCTATTTAGAACCCTCTGGGGAGCAGGCAAACTAGCAAGAATCAGTCTTCTGGTGCAGCTTAGGAAAGCCTTGAGCACAGGCAGATGCTGGAGTTGTTTACTGAGAACCTAACCCCCCAGAACAGGGCTATACCCCCATTACCTCTTGTCTCGAGATAGCCAGGAATTTTTGTGTGTGGGTGAAAGGCCTAGAGAAAAAGCTACTTCTCCAGCACCCAGGATGCTGTGTGTGCATGTGGTGGTGGCAGTGGCAATGAGGTTGGGAGGGTGCTTTCCAATTTACTCAAAACACTTACCAGCTGGTATTTACAAAAATAAATGAGCTGCCAAACAATGTTCAGTAGCAGCAACCTGGTAGCAAACCCAGCAGGTGGGGTGATGGGGAACGTCTTGCCTTTTCATGTGGTATTGACTCCTGAACAGAGGGCCTCTTCCTGCAGTTTAATCCTCTGCACATTAAGATGCCTGGTACTCCGTGGAAGAGGTGTGCATGCAACATTTAGTTAGGGCTGAAGGTGTGTATGAGGGTAGATGTTGGCAGGGGGAAGGAAGAGGTTAATTGTCCAACTTAGAAAACAGAAGTAGGGTAAATATTTTGGGGAAAAACCTGGCAGATACAGAAATAAAGGGGAGGAGTACATAAGAACATAAAAGCTACCAGACGGGATCAGACCACGGGTCCATCTAGGCCAGTATCCAGTCTCTGACAGCAGTCAATAAGAGAGAGTCAGGGAGAGTGTACAGCACAGGGTGATTCTGGAATGAGGCACCCCATCTTCCACTCCTGGCAGAGGTTAAAAGCTGCCATGGGCATGGAGTTGCACCCCAGACCTTAGCTAATAGACATTGATGGAGCCATCCTCCATGAAGTTAACTAGTTCTTTTTGTAACCCAGTTTTACTTTTGGCCTACACAACATCCCACAACAATGACTTCCACAGGTTGATTGTGTGTTGGGTGCAAAAGTATTTCCTCTTGTTTGTATTAACCCTCCTGCCTTTTAATTTCATCAGGTGACCCCTGGTTTTTGTTTTGTGGGTAAAGCACACAATGAAGGAAAAGAATAAAAAGAAGAGATAAAGAGACATGCAAGGACTGACAAAGAGAAGTGGAAATGGACACTGAAAACAATGCATCTTCCCCAGTCAATGTTTTAATTTCTAATTTGCACCATCAAGTAAAAGCCACATTCACACCCAACCAATCTAATTTGGTGGAAACCATGAAGGCCAAATTTTGTTCTCACTTACACCCAAGATTCACCTTTAACTTCAAAGGGTGCAAGAGACAAATTACAATACCATTTACCCCCTCCCCCTCCACACAGATTTTACATCCATATTTAATGTGTATTAGTCACATTTCAAATGCAAATGCCCTGTAACTGACACAGAATAGTGATGTGCAAAACCAAGATCTGTTTTATTTAAACATATTGTACTTGGTACATCTTATAGAGCCACCATTTTACCAAACACCACATTGGAGTGAAACGTAGTTATTTTATGTGCCCTACAAACATCTCCAACAGCAGAGAACCACACTGGCACTCACTACTATGCAGTATGAGGAAGACCTGTCTCTAAGATATGTAATTTAGTGTTGACTTTCTGTTTAAAAACAGAATGAGTATGTTAAACCAAGATGTGGAGTCCCTCCAAACTCCGGCAAATGATGGAGACATCTAAAAGTATAGGGAGCCCCCAGAAATATTGCTGTTTTCATTGGGGCATGATCCTTCTGACGCTCTCCTTTTTGTCTCACTGCAAGATTTGCCCAGATAACCAGCAGGTAAAATAAGCCAAACAAAAAGGCAGACCCAGTCCACCCTTCCTGCTCTGTAACAGTCACCACTGCCAAGCTTATTTCCCTATCAAAATGACCGAGCTTTCATTTCATAAGATACATCCCTAGTAACAAGGAGCTAAATCTCTACAATATATAATACTCTAGTTCACCCTTACTAGGCTCACTGATAGGATTACCAGACACACAAAGCTACACCTTATCTTCACTCTCGCCAGTTTTATTTTGCACAGCTTAATTGTTTTCAGTTCCAAAGAACTCCAACACCACTACACCTTTATTGTGTGCGTATTATTAAATACACTCCCATGTCTAAATATGCCAGGTCACTCACTTTCAACTTTCAATTTCCTTAGAACACATTGTCATGTAACTTAAACCTCACATGCCTCCAAGACAGAAACTTCTTCTTGTTTTTTGTTGTCGTGGTGGTGGGTTTTGGTTTTTGTTTTAAAAAACACCATACAACAAACACTATACACTCCATACACCAGGAAATCCGATGAGTTTGCTTACGGCACACTTTATTTATTTACAGGCACAGCAGCATACACAAACACACAGCTGATGGAATAAATGGTCCATTCATGTACACCGGTTATTTGGAATAACATGAGCGCTATCCATAATAATGACATTGACAACAAAATTACAATATAACTAAACTAAACACACCGCAGGGAATTATGAACCATGCACACACAGATCAAGTGAATAAATGATCAAAACTGTGTTAAATAACTGGCATTTTTAAAATATTTTCTGGACACAGACCTGACTAGAGCTCTGAGCTCAGCGCAGTCAATTCCCGCCAAGTGTTTGGCCATGTGCCCCAGAAAGAATACTAATGCTGGCTCTATTTTCAATCATATATAAGAAAACAGTTGTGAATGCTGCAGAGGTCTAATCCAGGGATCCACGATAAATCGCTCTGCCAGAAAGCAGGGATTCTTGTGCAATAGACCATTGTGATCACAGTAACTGCGCTCTTCGTTCATGATTTGTAAATGAACAAACACACAAGTGCAAAAATAGCAGGGCAGGGGAGGAATTCTACAGTCATGGATGATTTATTTCATTGCCAGGATTGCTTCTATTTCCTTTCAGAAGAGTTGTATTCAGATTTTTATTTAAACAACATTGTCATCTCTCATGATTTGAGAGGGGGGTCCTGTGATATTTGGTGTTTTTCTTAAGCTCACACACATGAAATCATGTAATTATGTGAAAACATCCACTTTCATTAAAAAGTGCATTTCTAGCCATCAGGGTTGTGGATAAAAGCTTCAGGAACCCGAATGTTAAACCCTCAGAAAACAGAAGGCAAAAAGATCCTAAAATGTTAAGCGTCTCATGAACTTTAAGCCACCATCATGATTTTTATGGGCCTTCTGAATGCATAGGGTTGGTAAGAACATAAGAACGATCAAATAGGTCAGACCAATGGTCCACGTAGCTCAGCATCATGTCTTCTGACAGTGGCCAGTGCCAAATGTTTCAGAAGGATGGAGCAGAACAGGGTAATTATCGAGTGATCCATCCCCTGGTAACAAGTTACACAGGTTGATGGTGCGTTGTGTGAAGAAGTACTTCCTTATGCTTGTTTTAAACCTGCTACCTATTAATTTCATTGGATGACCCCTTATTCTTGTGTTAAGTATTCTTCACCTTTTCACATCCCTATACCATTCATGATTTTATAGACCTTTATCATACACTAAAAGGGAAGGGGGGATCTCTTATCTCTCCTCATGTGGATGCTGTTCTATCTCCCTAATCATTTCACTTGCCTTTCTCTGTAACTTTCTGAATTTTAATGTATCTTTTGTGAGATAGGATGACCAGAACTGCATGCATTGTTCAAGGTGTGGGCGTACCATGGATTTATATAATGGCATTATTATATTTTCAGTCTGATTATTATCTACCCCTTTCCTAATGGTAGCACTGAAATAGTGCCAACTGTGGTTTTATTCCTTGCAATAGAAGCTGAAAACAAAGCCCTGTTCCCACAGCTGACTGTACGTGGGGGGACAACAAATTGCTGTGCCCATAGGGAGCTGCACTGACTTGCCTGGCTGCAGGGAGACACCTTAAGATTCAGGCATTAAGGTACACACCCTGGATCATGCAAACTCTTACAGTTTTGAGTAACTTTACACAGATGAGATCTGTGCAAGGCTACTCACGTGGAAAGTTCTCGTAGGTTTGTTTACAGGATCAGAGCTCAGTTTCATAATATACACAGCATGTCAAAGTGAGCATTTGACAGAAGAGTTCCAGTCTAAAGTTTCCTATGGATCAGACACAGTCAGTCAAATTCTTACAGCAAGAAAATTTTCACTTTCGTGGTCTATAGTCACTTGCATTTTATCTGCACTGATGTTAAAAACATGCTATGGAGACTCATGTTGAACTATGAACCAGACTTTTATAAGGCCTTAGAACTCATTCATGAAACAGATTCCCATAATTGTTTATAGTCATGCCAAGAAGGGGAAAATACAAGCTTGCTAAATTTGTTAAGTAAGACAGGAACCTTTAACACAGCATCCTTGTCTTTCAACTAAGCAAGCAATGACTTAGCTGCATGAGACAGGAATATATATAATTAATATACTGTACCAACAACACAATAAAGAGTAATGAGCAGATATTAATTCTGTAGTCAGGAAATTTATGTAATGACAAAGACTGGAGATGTACTGAAAAAGAAGATACATTTGGGTCAGAAAAAGGAAACTAGGAGTCTAACCAAGAGAAGCTGTCAACAGGCAATCAGAACCAGACAGCGTGGTTCTGTGACCACAGCGTCACATTTGCCATCAGCTGCAAGCTTCGGTTCCACACATTTGGCAATGTATCTGCCCTTCCGCTCTGTGCTGTACTAATAATTAATAAATGCTAATCAAGCATGGGAATCTGAGGTTTCTTTGATTCCTAAAGAAGTTTGAACCTGAATTGGCAACGCTCACTAGTTTATCATGATTCTCTGGGTAGTTTTGCATTATCTCTATTTATAAATTATACTATTCAAGTATTAAAAATAGTTATTTGATGTTCATATAATTTGCATTTAGTACAGAATTTACATGTCTCCAGAGAGCATGTAAGCTCTGGATTTTCGTAATACAGTACTTGCTGCTATAGGCCATCTCCATGCACGTGCTAGTACTTACATGCTGACAACCCCAAAAGATCTGCAATGATACACCATAGCAAATTCTAGGTAAGGAGGATTTTCTATGAAAGAAAAATTAGATAGTAACAGGAAGCCAACTGATACAATGTGACTTTTCATTACTACTACCACTTTGTGCTTTACAATGATTCTCATTTGATAAACATAACATAAACTTGATATCAATAATTATATCTGGATCAAGTACCACTACCGCTGACTTACTGATTGTATGATGAATGAAAAGAACAAATCAACATCCATATATTGTGGCACCTGGAATGACACACATTTATGATAGTCTGATATGAAGCAAATTTACTAAAAAGAAAAATTATGTTTGAACATTGCAAACACTTAGCTAACTCTGGGCACACAGCATTCCCATGAGGTAATAAGATTCGCACCATCACATTGTTCTTCACATGGCAAAGTGACAGCTGCAACTACTATTCCAGAAGCCTCATAAAGAATTATTTCCCTATTTGTGATTTCTAACAACTGCATTAAAGGGGCCCTGAAGCTAATAGTACATCAGGGAGTCATATGTATAGGCATGACTGCAAAAAATGAAATAAACACACACCATACTTCAAAACCCACATGGTAATTTTTTTTTTCTGAGTAATGATTTCTGGCACCTGAATCAAGAATCAATTTTCCATTTGCCATTCTGGTAAAAGAGTTACTGTGGTGCTGAGGATTCATTTAAATAAAATGCAAATTGCAAGGCACTACAGTTTGCTGTGCTATAGTCAATATATCACAGGGAATGTTCAAGAAAGGTTAGTTTCTAAAAGACGTCCCTTAAAAACAGGGAGTCTCTTTTATACAGCTGAAGTAGAGTGTTGGATGGGCGTAGTGATTGACTCAGTATTACATGGGATCTTGTGGTTTTGTGACTAAGACAATCCCCCAAATGACTACAGATTCCTCTTTTAGATCCCATCTATAAAAAGGAATTTGTCAGAGCTATTTGAACACCCAAGTACCACATTTACAGACAGTCACTATTCAGAGCTGAAGTACATAAGGGTATGTCTACACTCCAGCAGGGAGCTGACTCCCAGCCTGGCTCGACAGACATAAACTAGCTTGGCTTGCCTACCATGCCAAAAATAGCAGTGTGGACGTTTTGGCTTGGGCTAGCCACCTGTGTATGGACCCAAAGGGTCAGGTGGACTTGTACTCCGGCAGTTAGCTCATGCCACCACCTGAGCTGCAACATCCACACTGCTAGTTTTAGCGTGCTAGCTAGAACATAGCTAGTGCACGTCTGTTTAGTCGGGCTGAGAGGCATGCTCCAATAGCATGTCCCATAGCTCCAATCTGCGATCCTCATTGCTACCATTTCTTCCTCTTCTGGAAGGATTCATGTGCTCATTCAAGTATTTTACATGACGATTAAATGTTACAGTGAAAACTATCACAGAAAATGTAAGACAAAAGCTAAGGCTCCCCTCACTCGCCATTCTTATGTATTTGAAGGATATTTATGAAAAATCAAGCCTCCTTTCCTATTCTGCTGCAGTATGCAGCAGGAAGGGCGGAAAGATGAGTTCAAACAGATTTACTTTTGGTGAAAAATTAGAAGTTGATGCTAATGAAAGCAAGACTCACAGTGGACTGATTAGCTCAGCAGATTGGTGATGGTGTATTAAAGCTCTTCACAGCTAGGTCATCAACTCAAGTCAGCTCCTGGTCAGCTGTAAAGGAAAGATATTGCTATCCAATAGCCATCTGATGGCCTATGTGAAATTAACTCGTGGCCTGAATGCAGTGGCTAGTGGACATGTCCACATCTTACAGCCCCACAAAATTCCCAACAACAATTGACACTATGGGGCAAGCTGCCAAGGATTGATTGGGCACATGAAAAATAACTACCTCTTCATCCTAAGAAGTGGCTCTTCCAGATCTGGAAAGAAGTATATTTGCAGGTAGAGTGAGGAAACTTGGACCACCCATTCAGTTTAATTTCTGTGGAGTTTTGGGGTTTTTTTCAGTGCTGTCAAATCACCTCCATTTACAAGCACCACAGTCTCTACAGAACTATTCTGAGAGTCCATCTTTCCTCTAAGAAATTAATGATGTATTAATTTAGCAATATTATCAAATGTTACTGATCTTTTTCAACAGTCACATCTTTAGTGACCACTATGCCAGAAAATTTGGTATAAGAAGCAAATATTTGTGTGAGATAAATCTTCTTCCACAGTATGCAACCTATGCTATATCTATAGAGACAGTGAAAAGATAAAAGATAAAAGAGAGAAAGTGGAGATAAAGTAAATCTTGACATGGCCGCCTTCTTATTCAATGAGAAAGTTTTTGTTTACAGGTTCATGAGCAGGACATGTTTCCTGATAAACACATCATGTGTGTTTGTTCTTTCCTCAGTGAAGCTTCTGCAATGTATTTTAAAGTAAAACAGCAAGGAAAATCTTTGACCACTGGGGACTACACATGCTCTTAACGTAAAATGCCATCCACAGTATGCAAATAAACAGCACCTGTTGTTCAAAGAACATATTTTCAATGTTACTGATAATTGTCACTACAGCTAAGAAATAACTAGATAGTGTATAGAATACACATATCCGTAAGTCAGAAATCCACATGGCCGAGAATGTCATTTTAGGTTATATGGGCTCTAAGGTGATTTTTTAATTTTTTTGTTTTTAAATAAAAATATTATTATTTGCATTCTGATAGCTCCCAAGGTCCTAAATCAGGTAAGGGGCCGTTTTATTCAAGGCACTGTACAAAAACACCATTTCCCACTGTACAACACCATCCCTATCCAGTTCAGCTTTCTGTATATAAGCAACTACCGCCATTTGAAACCAGGATACTCATATGAGAAATCCTGATTAGCACCTTGCAAAGCCAAAATTGAGCTGAAAAATCTTTTGTAACGGTCTGAATTTCAGAACACTTTTCCACTAATTGAAGTACAAATTTGTTATGAAGGCTATAGATACAGGCATGGCAAATTCTTATACTCAAGTAATACCAACCTCAGAGTCCATTTCTTCACTCTGAAATGAGATTAAACCTTGACTTCCAGTTATGGGAGATGATTTGCTGCGTCTGGCCCAGTCCTGCCAATTGTTGCTTGCGGGTGGACTGCTACGCCCATAAGGAACCAACTGAAGTCAGTAGGTCTCCTCACGGCTGCAGTGATCCGCCCGTGTTCAACAAGCTTCAGCAGTATAGTCTACAAATATCGATTCACCAAGCTGCTAACACAGAGCCATTTGCAACCAGTCATAGCGAGCAGGACTTGCAGGGTTCATTGCTGTAATTCAGGCGCTTGCTTACCAGCAAAGGTTGTTGATCTATTAAGAGATTCAGGAAAATGTCAGACTCCACCAACATAAAATCTTTTCTAAGGTGCCACCTCTGACCCTAACGCCGGCCACCACTCTCCTCAATTAAAAAACTTTAGCATCCCTCGCACCCTCATAAACCCTCTCTTCTACCAGTTACAATAATTTTGACATATCAAAGCATTGGTGCTAACAAATTGCACAGTTGCTTTAAAGGACGATTAGAACTCGTTTTTCCACACATGGCATTCTGCACACTTGCTGATGTTGATCCAAAACTTTAATCATGGCTCAAAAGAAAGAGAAAATCCATCATCTTCCAGTCTCTGGCTACAATTAAGAAATGGTGCAAGCCTTTTACACTGATTCTTATGGTGCAATGAAGAAATGCACTAAATAGTCCTTCATCTCAGGGAACCAAGATTCAAGGTCCCAGCTCTAATCCTACCGAAATCATTAGCGAAATTGCTACTTGCTTTCAAAGACAGCAAGATCAACCTATGACACTGGTCATGAATTCAACAGGTTTAATGGTCTCATCCTACTCCTCACGGATATGATGAATGTAACCCATGATATGGTACCACAACTATATGTTTACTGCCAAACACTAGAAAAGCAGGAAGTGTGTCAGATCAGTATGGAGAGGAAGGGATATGTTGGAAAACCTATGGATGCTCCTTCCTGACATTCATAAATGCACAACAGAGTTCAAGTGGAGAACAACAGAATGGGGATAGGAGAAAGAAGGGTGTATTGCTCACCTTGACTATTTATATGACAGATTTTGGAAACTTTTGCTTTTTTTAAAATATCGGAAACTCACCTTTGTGAGTCTCAGCGGTCCAACTGTCTAAACTAAATTCAATTTAAATGTGTAATATTTTGGCTTAAACACCACAAAAAGGCCACTAGAATTAAGTGTAAGATTTCTCTTAAAGTTCCATAATGCAATATGCAGCAGCAGAATGACAAACATCTGAAATCCATACACTTCACATCAGCAACAACAGCATGAAGCATTATGAAAATAAACAGCTTGTTACCGTCCCCAAACTGGCACACACCAATTAAGTCAGCTCACTCAGATTTCTTCCGACTCTTCATGCAAGTTACACAGTCTGCTGCCAGGATGTTCAACAATCAGAAGTGAAATGCACGTTTAAACCTGTGAGTAAAACTGCAAAATCTTCCATGGCACAGAATAAGTAGTACGGTCAAGAACATAGATAGGATGGGTGGGACAAATGGTAAACACACCTTTAATTTCACTTCAAAGCACAAATGTTGGTAATGGTTACATTTTATATCTGGGGAAATGATGCAAAGTGGCGACATTACCTGCTCAGGTAACACAGAGAATCTATGGCAAAGCTGGAAATACAACTCAGGTCTCCCAATTCCTTGGTGCGACCTACTATTGCTAAGGTTACAGGACAATTTTAAACCAAAGTTTCCTTAAACCAGGAAAATGTTTGTCTGTGTTAATTTAACAGCGACAAAAGCACCATTAGAATGTTATCCATGCAAACAACTAAAAACCTTTACAAATAAGAATTTAACTAATCAGGAACTTTAATGATTACTGCAGACCATTTATTAAAGCAAAGAAACTCTGATGAGGCAGTGGGGAAGGCGAGCAGTTTACTTATGTCTGGGCCAGGACACTAACATTTTTAGACAACCTTTTTTATTTTGTTTCAGTTTTCTTGTCAGGCTGCCGTTCCCTCCAGTGCTTCCCAACCAGGCTCTTCCCCTCACCCAATTAGCTTCTATTCGGTCTCTAAACTCGACCAGTCTTCCATTTCAGTTTTTCATAACAAAAAGCCTAGCCTAGGAGGAGAAAGTAGCAATCATGAGCAAAACAGGAGAGGAAAAAAAACATTCTTAAGCAGAAGAAATGGGCAGTGAAAAGGGGGAAGGAGGTACTCTATTCCTGTACAACATGGAAAACTGGGGAGGGAAATAGGAAGGGTCTGTATTTTGACCAGCTACGGAGGGAATGAAAAAAGGGGGCCCATTTTCAACTTTAAGTTTTGTCTCCACAAATGAACGCAAGCTCAATCTTAAAAGTGCATTCTATAGCACGTAGACATTCAAGTACATGATTTGTGAATGCAAACAGGTTGTGAGACATTTATGTGCTATGAAGTGTGCCCACCACGGCACATTTGGACAGAAGGTGCAAAACTGGAGGGCATGTTGAGGGGCTTTTGAAAAATCAGGGCCACAGAAGAGAGGGTACACAATATACAGAGAAGGGGAAGAAGGGGGAAAGCCTACTTTTTATTATTTTAATTCAAAATTATTTGAAAGTCCCTATTTGTGTCTTTTTCAGCTGCTGAAATTCAGGTGTGTCTCCTGCATTGATCTTATATGCTTATTAATGAGGCAGTGCAGTTACTTACTTGGAAAAAAGTTCTGATCACAGAAATAGTGTTAATTAACTGAAGGATCATATATGACTGGTTCAAGTAACCACAATCCAGAATTCTTTAGAGTCCATTTTATTATATTAGAATTCCTATTGACTAGCGTGCTGAAGAGATTAAACCCATGCAAAAAGCCCATTTACACGGCTCCATTTTTTTTCAAACAGATAGTATTGTTGCAACAAAGGGAGGGCAATTAGCACAGGAGCTCCCTGCATGCATAGGAACTGTAACTGCTTCAGCGGACAATGAAGTAGAGGCAAGAAATAATATACAAAGAAAAAAGCCAAATCAGCTAAAGGGGAATTTACTGTTAAAGCAAGCAATGGTAATCAAACACATTTTAAGCTAGCAGCTGATAAAAAAAAAAAAAAAAAAGTCAGGAAGCAGAGTCCTTCAGGATAAAAATTATCAGAGGATGAAAATCATTGCAGCATCTGATCTCACTGCATAGTGATGTCCTGCTTCAAACACATAACCACTGTAAACATCTTAATTCATATACTGGCTTGATGAAAACATCACACTTTGCCTGGCAGGCTATCTGCCCACAGTTATTAATTTTTCAAGATGCCCTATGAATAGATTGTATAAGAAATTATATATATATATATACATATATATGAATAAGAAGAGCTGAACTGAAAGGAAACATAAGCAATCTTCTATAGGTATGATTCTCTGTAATAAAAAAAATCAGTAGAGTCTGACAGCAAAACATTGTAAAATATTTTTATTTCTTGGAGAACATGTATGTAAAATTGTTGTGTGTATCTTTGAAAATTCTTACAGACACAATAAATTTATAACCTTGAGAAGACAAAACTCCTGGTTTAAAAGCTCTAAAATTGGGTTCCTTCATACAGTTCTGTAGAATCGTCACACAGCCTTCCATTGACACAGGAGACAAAACTTCCAGACAGCTGAGGAAGAAGGGGGTAGGTTTTACATTTGTCTTCCTCTTTTGTTAGTACAGCTAGAGAGTCTTCTACCAAGACTGTCATATATAGCCACAGAGGCTGCCCTATTAATATGTTAGGGGACTAGAAGGAGCATCTGCAATTTCATGTCTATTAGATGTGCTCAGTCCTAAGAGAGTACAATCTCATGTGTGGCACTGCGACGTTTAAGGTACTGTTTCTATGGTCATATTTCACTGCAGGCTATTTTGTTTGTTCATCAGAAGTATAAAACCTTGACCTGATATCACAAGGACGTAAAAGGGATGGAACCCAGCTTTTAATTTTAATTGGCTCTGTGATGCCAAGACAACCCAACCCAAACAGAATCCAGGCAGCATCCTTTTTGCTACATTCCACAACTCTTGACTCAGCAGGCTGATTGAATGCACCAAACAAAAGCCACGATCTGTCAGGATTACTAATATGTGGGATGAGGAAACATTATTTCCATCAACTCTCCACTTTGCAGGCTGCTCTGTAAAGCTCTAGGCCTGGTTCTCTGCTGCAAATCCATTCAGGGCAGCGAAGGACAGGGCTGAGGCCACAAGGGCATCAGTTATAGTTACCCAAGTCTCTGTCTGACTCTAGAAGACTATACTATACCAGCTTCATGCCAGTTGGGAACTGGGTTATGCCAGGGAAATTCTTAGCTGACCAGACGGCTCTTTATTTCAACTCTTTATACTGTTGGAACAGCCCAAGGAGACCAAAACCAGGGACAGAGTCTGGGTCTATGCTTCAGTGTTGCAATAAACCTCACTTAACACATGAATAACAAATTGTATCCCTTGGTAATATTCCCCCTTGCATCCAAACAAACAAACAAAAACAAACCAACCAACCCGACAGACAAAGAGCAAGCTGGTTTGTAGATTTGGGATTTACTAAGTTCCTTAAACATAGCTCGCTTACATCACCTTAGGTTCAGGAGTGACACATGTACAAACAGGTCACCAGGTCCATGCACATTCTTAGGCTCTCATCCCTCGTGGAATCTTTCGGACGCAGGCATGCCTCAGACTTCATTTAGGCACAGGCACTCCCACTGCATTTGCCACTTTGTCTCCACTAAGCAGAGCAATAGAAGTTCAAAGTCCCTCCAGGGCCTGGCCTATGCAAACACTCTTTCTGAAAATTTCCCATGGTTGTTAACAACGGTGGAAGTTCTGGTGTAGACGAGGTGCCAATGACTGCCAGGATTTTTTATCACAAATGTTGTGCAGATCAGCTCAGAGCAACTTCAGACAACTTCAACACCTACACCATTATCTGCACACCCACTATTACTACCGTTGGTGGAGCTGCACTGGTGTTAGCAATGGTGGGAAACTTTTAAACAAAAAGGCTAGTATAGGCACAGCATCTTACGCCTTGCCATCATTAAACACCAAGAATGTCCTTCTGCAGGCTTACTGAGCCAATCTCAGTGCTACGCAGGGACTATTATTAAAAACCAAACAACCAGATTAAACCTCAAAACAGAACCCAAAAATATTACTAACATTTATGAAGTCTGAAACATTAAGATGGGGCGGGGACAGCTGAGAATGGACAAATCCACTGATAAAATTCCCAAAGCAACATGTTGGTGTTTTTTTGAATATTTTAGTTCCTTTGCATATTAAAAGTTAAAATGCTAGATGATGTTACCTTTGTATAAGCAAATTTGAAAACTTGATTTTAATCAGTAATATAAATCAAAGCATTGCTATTACAAAATGATATAATCAAATCCTCAATGATTTTCAAACGCCATAAAACTAAACAGAGCCTTGAAAAAAGATGTACTTTTGTGCATTAATCCATGCATGTAATTACTGATATGCTTTTCCATACACTGTTCAAATATTCTCCCTCAAGGCTTGCCTTCCACTTATATTTTTAAAAAAATGACTGAATAAGTTAACCAGCTCACAGTTTAAAGAACAAGCTGTATAGTTCTTTTTGATCTACTGCCTAAAGCGCCAAATAAGGAATTCCATCAAGCATAACTTAAAAGAACATTATATGGAATTCCTCTTTTTGGTGGTCCCTGATGAGCAAACTGATGGCCACAATGGATTTTCAGTGTACATAACTGCTGAAAGCAGAACCAGGCTAGCTCTGGTTCAGCCATGCATAAACAGGGCTGTGACTAGCAGGGTCTTCTAGGGCACCTTAACTAGAGGATGAAAAGCCCTGAGAATAATGTGCACAAAACCATGCCAAAGGGGGAGGGGAGACCAAGGCCCTGCATACACTGACACATACAGCCATGCTTCTGTAGCCAGCTCATGGCGCTTATCAAGCCTAGTAACAAAATACATGGTTATGATCACCAAAAAGCTTTTTTCACACACTATTCCTGTGTCAGACCTACTTGTGCATCTGCACCTATCATGCTGACAAACTGCACCTGCATCGATGTATTCTAGGAAAATCTGGGCAGCAATCCCCAGTGCCACAGCAGATGAAAAAGTGTTTTGGGGACGGAAGCCAGCCGAACCAACAGTACATGAGGCAACACACACTGGGGTGTTTTTAACCACCTGGAGAGCTGGGAGAGAGGAGACTCGGTCACAGACACAGTTAGGGGTTCCCATCCATGCAGCAGAAAAAGTAACAACATTTCACTCTAATTTACAGAAGACAGGCACGTCTCAGCCCAGACCAACAACAAGGATGCAACACTATTAGCTGCGCCATTATTAAGTGAACACTGACTATATTCCACATTTTTTCTGGACTCAGATCATGTTCAGAGCCAACAGCATTACAAAATTAGCTAGAAAGTAAAGTGTTGGACAAGGCCTAAATCTACATCTGGATTTTATAACATACATCTAAATCAGCAATTTCCCATGTGAGCTAGTTAGACAAAAAATATGCTGGCACCCTGTTAAACACAGCTGGAGCTAGCACCATTCTAGACACAGTGTGAACCAAGTTAAACTGTCTTGAAAAAGGCAGCTGTCTGTTTTCTGTTAAACTTACTGCTCAAGAGAGCTGGAAGAACAAAACCAAATAATGGAATCAACAGTCATAACCTTTTTGTTATTGCTGAAATAAGCATGCAGCAATTCTCTTCGGAAACCAGAGACATAGTTATTATACCAAATTAATTTAGTGGCAGCCAATAAGGTTAAATGATGGGTTTATTTTTCCCCCATTACATGTTAAAAAAATAGAACTTGAAACGTCAAGCAGCTAGACATTAGCTTATTCAAAGATGATAAAATGTAAGACCATCTGGTACCATCAGATCTGTGCTGCAGATTTCTGAAATGTGTTTTTATTTATGAGTATAAAGGACTGTCAACAGCATTTGCATATAACTGAGGGTCCTCTGGCATTCTCCTGACCTCCAGAAAGGGTGAACTGGCAGATGTGCAAGATTTCCATGCCTATAGTGGTAGAATCCCAGTGTGGCTTGACTGAAAATTGGTGGGGCAAAAGATATTATTAATCTGTATTATGTTAACTAGTTGAGTTAGGTGTATTGGAGAAAACTGAAAGCACACGTTATTATTAGAAATCCATATTATCCATCAGAAATCTAACCCAATTTTTAAACCAAAACAAAAACCAACTCCTTATTTTGGGTGCCCAACTTAAGACACCTTAAAGGGTATGTCTGTGCTGTAGCTGGGAGGCGTGGTAGTCAGATGTTCACTAGTTTAGCTGGATCTTGCACACAGAAAGTAGCCAGGGGACTTACCCAAAGGGACCTGATTTTTTCAGCCTTTTTGAAAACAAGACTCCTTTAAGGCATCTCAAGCTGGGCAACAATATCACTAGTCATTTTTCTTATATCTTGGCCCTAGTCCTCACAGTTAAATGTGCTTCCGAAAATAATTCAGCATGTACTTCCAGTAAAGATCAGTGTATTTCATGTACAAAAATAAGGGATCTGTTCCGTGTTTAAAACCCAAACAAGGCACCTTGAAGAAATAAAACAAGCTTAAATATAGCCCTAGATTAGAACCCCGCACAGGACTCTTTTTTTAACCCTGCTCCCGTCCCACCCTGCAATACCCACGCTCACACTGTTTCTTGCATTTTTATCCCACTCCCACCCACAAAAAGCCTTAGATCCCACAAATCCCGCAAGAAGACAGATTTCCTCTTGGTACTAAAAAAATGAAAAACAGCCACAGTTGGTTAATATATTATATGCATAAACGGAATTCAGACACAATTTTTACCACTAAAAGAAACAAACCTTGCTTAAACCATGTAAAAAAATTACTTTAACTCCTCTTATAATAGACATCAAATCTCTCTATCCCTCATTTAAATTTAAATATCAAAACCTTTACATTGAAAAAAACCCATCCAGATTTAATGTTTTCCCACAAATTATCGCAGTCTGTTTTTTTTGCCCACCGAATCCCGCCTGCAGCAAAATACATTTTACCTGCTCCCACTATTGTGGCGTGGATCCTGCTGGACCTGTAGGATCCCAGTCCCACTGGAGGCTCTGCCTTAGATATATGATGCTACTGATCATGTGTTTCCAAACTGCAGATTTTCAGATTTGATTCACACATGTAACAGGACAGAATCTACTATTAATTCTCTTGTTCTACAGAGCACAGAGATCTGCAGATACTGCATGGCTGTGAACTTCAAGTTGAAAATAAAGTGAGGATTTGTTTTATAAAATTAGAAATGCATTAGCACACACAGAGATTGATAAATGTCAGCATTTAAATAATTCCTCGAGCCCCCTTACATGTATGCAGATTTTTTTTCCTTCTGGCTAGGGTGAAGGACATAGCTGTAAGAATTTTTCTCCATTTCATTTATATCTTGATTCCAATAGAGACAGACAGGTAGGCCAATGAGCACTTTTATACTATCACCAACCAACATTACTAGGACTGTGAATACTGTCACTTATAGATTGATAAATGGACTACACAGACTAATTGTGTTTTAGCGTGTTTGGACAGATGGCAAATTTTACAGCCATATGGTAATTATTTCCATTCTGTGGAAAGTATATTAACACTTACCCAAAAATGTTTAAAGTGAGATGATCTAAAATAATTTTTCCATGAAACCCAAAATAAATGAAAAACTAAAGAGCTAATATGAGCAAGCCTTCTGCACTCCAGAGATGACTATTTCCCCCCAGGATTGCAGTTTACTGTAAACTCAAGGGCCTTAAGGCAACAAACTGATATTGATTCAACTGGCTGTGTGCTGGGTCCTCAGCTGGCGTACAACAGTGGTGGTGCAGCCAGAGGATAACATTGCCTCATTTTTACCACTGATGCATTACCCTTGGCTTAGCTGCCACATTTATTACTTGATTATTTATGCTGTCCTCTGAAGTCTGCCATCCAGCAACACGTTTATTTTCTCTTCCTGAATATTCTTTCTAAATCTTTCTGTGCTCCTGAATTGGATTTAAAACTCAACCAAATTATTTCAGCCCCGTTTCTATTTTTCAAAGCACTAAGGACCAAATCTTCAGTACTGATGTGCTGCTTCAGCAGCGCAAAGGTGATGGAAAGCTGGTTTGAACAGCCAGCTGGGAATTCCTCTTGCATAGGGATCGCCTTTTCATCTGCTCCTGTTCCTGCCTCTGCTCCGACCCTCAGCACAAGAGCCAAGCGAGAGGGAATGGGACTGTGTTCTAGCAATCCTATACCAGTGAAACAGCCCCTAATTGGGTGTTACTGCAGCATCAGCTAAATTGGCCACTCTGTGGGGTCAAAGTGGCACCTGGGTGCCCTCAGGTTCAAGGGGCCAGAAAGACGGCAAAGAGCAAATTATGCCTGCCTCGCTTCTTCAAGCACTGCTCAGGCATCTCTCGGGATCTGGCCCTAAATCCTGTATGCGGCAGAATCAATAAGCCACGGAACTACTTCAGCATTAAAAGTTTTTCTTATCATATTACCAAAAGCAAACAAAGCGCTTCCTGGATAATACATCGGGGTTATATTCATCCCAAAGGAGACGACCTGCACAGGACCCTTTCTAGTATTTTATGCTTTTCTTGTGGGGATTATATGGTGCATGGGATCTTTTACAGGCCTCGTGCACTGGGATGAATTTAACCCCTAAACACAAAAGAGAGAAACACACAGGGCCTGCTTCTTCTCTCACAGCAGCTTTCCACTGTTGTAACTCAGTACATTTCAGTTACTTCTTATTTACACCAGTGTACATGCAGGCAGAGTCAGGCCCACAAATTCTAAATAGGTCTTGTTTTATGCTAAAATAGTAAAGCCATCTTACACAATGCAAGAGAAATTTCATGTAACATTTCAGAACAAACTTTTGCTTGCTTTATTCTTTTAAAACCGATCTGGATATTCAGCAAGTCCTGTGTAACAACAGTGATCTGTTTGGGAAGTGCCAAGCATATACAAAAGTCCTTGCTACTTAATCAAGAAGTGGCAGCAGATGTTTTTCTTTGTAAGGAGTGGCAAAGTTTATGCACCAGTTTCCCCTCTGTCTCATGAGTAAATTCTAGCAAGCCAAGAGCTAAAATCTGTATTCATCATAGTCACCCTGCTCTAAAATTAGTGCCTGGTGTTAGAATGCCAAGAGAGTAACTACATAGTCCCTGAGGCTGAAGCACCAATTGGTGAGAATTCTTACTGTGCTTTTTGCAAGTTCACACTTTAGCACCACAATTAAGACTTAAAGGAAGACAAAAAGCATGGAAATGAATGGTCCATGTACTGAAGTCTACTTTCAGTTCTCTACTATTACAAGCCATACCCACCTTTTAGGTGGATGAAGTACTCTTGAAAAGTGTCATCTGACAGAGTCAATGGCCTGTCTCCCCCCACTGGATACGTTCAGCATGGGCAGTGGCAGTGCCTGTCTCTCCACACCATCTTAATAATATGCCTCAGTCCTGTCCCCGAGAGACAGGCTGTCTCCACAAATGTGAGCGTTGTCAGGCTCTTTTGCCCATTCAGTCTTTGGCTTCTCTGCTGGAACTGCCAAGACGGTGCCAGTTGCGAAGTGGACACATGCGTTAGGAAATCAACTAAGACCACAAAATCACATTGTAAACACACCACTGAAAAACTGGCAGATGGTGGCAGTTGTGTGTCATTACCAATCTGGGCCCCATTTAAACCAGACCACCTAGAACGGAGAGGTTCCATATCCCATCACCAATTCTCTGAGCCACCCAGGCTCCATCCCACCATAAATGTGTTAATTTATTTGTGATGGTCACTAGTGGCCAACACTTCAGGGGTTTATAAAGATTTTTTTTCAATGAAATGAACAAAGACTATTTTTAAAACCTCCCTGTAGCTCTCTTCTCTCAAGCTGCCCACTCTCCGAATCAGCAGGAATTTCAGGTCTCTCTGTGGCACACCATCCCAATGGCCTCAATTTTCCTTCATGTTGACAATATTGCAGGTAACACTGAACACCAGGTTCAGGCTTCAGTTACACCAGCATCTATCAAGAGTAATTCCAGTTAAATCAATGGAATTACACTGGCATAACATTTGTGTAAAGCGAGAGGAGAATCAGGCCTCTGGTGTTATCAGAAAAACGATCGCATGCACATCCTGTCTCTTGGCTAATTTTGTAGTTAACATCTGGGATTACTATCAATGCTACAGGATGGTACTGGCAATGATCTGCATAACACTAATATTAGATAGATATTTAGTTATTTGGGGAAAAGACCACGGCTTCCTTTGTTTTCTGTATAGCACAAAGCATATTGCCCGTGTTTAACAACAGCATGAAAAATCTTTGCAATACCAACTTCTGCTATTAACAAAAATCCAGTGCAGTTCTCCTTCTCTGTTCTTCTGAGAACTGAGCAATCATAACAATAGTCTTGAGCCCTTCTTCTTCCTAGAACTGGCAATAAAAACATTTTTGCCATGTTTAACAGCCGTAATCTCTTTATATCCCCCAGATTATTTCAAATATCACTGAAAGGCATCTGCAAAGGTTTTTGTGGATAATCACCAAAAGAGACAGGTGAGAGAAAACGATGAGCTATTTAATGAACAAAAAGAGATATTTTATTCCTATGCCATCCCTGCAACATTTCAATTCACATTTTAAAATGTCGGGTTTTAATAAAAACCAATAAAATAACGTCCTTGCAGAAATGTCTCAGGTGAAGCAGACACAGCCTATTGTTTTCCCAACTCAACTCATAACATAAGCCTTGGTTAAGCAAGCAAGAACTGCCCATAATGTACATTGTCGCTAAACAAATACTGTACATAATCACGTCCTTTTAAAATGTGACATTTTTATCACATCTAGGTCAGTTTCAAAATCAACCACCACCATCTGGTCTTTATTCTAACAAATGATAAGACTTAAAAAATTACTAGACATGAAGTCAAGTTAAGAACACGGGTCTCACAAATAGCAAAATGCAAAACAACCCAGCATGGTTGACACTCACATATTGAGTTTCCATGGCAATTAAAATTGTATAAAAATAAAAGTAGAATATCCATCGAATTTATGAACTTAAGTAGACTTTTTCTCAGGTTAGAGTTCCAATAAAAAATACTGCAAGGTATAAAGTATAGATTAAATATTTTTTAAAACCATACTATCCTTCTCCATTAAATTTGTATTATTTATTTTGATTTCAGCATATACAACAGAAGAACTCCTATCCCAGCTCTTGGCACTCTTGACAAATAATTTAAAATAGTCCAAGACAGACAAGATCAGCAGAAGCAAAACAACCCCTTTCTCTGGAACAAAGAATCCAGCCTACAGTTGTCTAACAGCAGATTTGAGTCTAACTATATCCCCAAACTGTGTATCCACTGACCATTGGTGGGCATGTGACCTTATAGGGGACTAATATAATGTTTGCTACATTTTCTGGTTGCGTTCCTCACCTACCAACAAATTTCCAACAAGTTGCTCTCATCCACACCCCAGTTGCTTTCAGACACATCCTCTGGGTTGCATGAAACAGTGAGAATGAGACACACCTAGTGTTATTAGCATATTGAAAATGACTCAGTGCATACCTCCTCACTAACCCTCCCAATGGTGCATGTACAAATTGAGGGGTGGTAAGTTGGAATCTTGTGGAGGAGTACCATTAGGGCAGGAAAAGTAATGACTCAAAACTACTTTCCCAGCTCTGTCTGCTAGAAGAACAAAAGCACTGCAAGGCAGCCTTGCAGAAAGAGTCTAGTTGGAGTAGACGATCTTTCTAACATTTTGAACCATGCTATACTAGTCTGCTTGCATCAGGAATGTCTTTGGGATCAATGTGCCTAGAACTTCACATGTATGAAACCATATTTTAGACCATCTAGTATACAAAGTCATGGAGCCTATTCATTACAACAACAAAAAAACAGGCAAAATTTTAAAGTCGATATTTACCAATCTATCTTAAATTATTTCTAATAGTTTTATGTCTATTTTGCTTTGCTGGCAGATAATTTAGTGGTCATGCAGTAGAGCCGCTTGACCTCTTTCCACTACAGTCCTGTGTCACACTCTTGTCACTTATGCTGTGTTAATATGTATTTGAAAATGAGTAGCTAAGCCCTGCCATGTAACATTTACAATTCACAAGAGAAGTCTTTTATGAGTTACACAGAGTTTCTGTACTTCCTTCAGACAGAAAGATTTCAATTAAAAATTCAAGTGAAGGAGGTCCAGCAGGGAATGCAAAAAGGAACCAGACATTTCATTTCAGCTTCTTTCTCTGGTGCCTTAGTGTGGAGTTTAAAATATTAGCCACAATGATTTTCTGCAAAAGAATTTGAAATTTTCTTTTCTAAAGCCATGGAGAAAAGTTTCAAGATGTGATAAATCAAAAACACAGTCATGCAAGCTCGCTGCATTAAGAGGGAAAAACTTCATGAAGGCCCGCTCAACAGGGGAAAGCAGCCAATAACCTCCATGGCATAGAAGAGGAGCCGCCAAACCACAAGAGTTTTATTTACAACAACCTTTATGAAAGAAAGTAAAGTACCCCAGCTCTGAACTAGCTGATGTTAAAAGCTGTTTTGATAGCACAATAGAAAGCTACATAGTTTCCAGAAGAGATTTGGGTAGCTGAGCACTGTATCAAAGATCTGGAGAGCCATGAGCTGCTGTTTGAGCAAGATCTTTATTCAGCATTTGAAAGCTGATATATCTTTCCTTCTGAGTCAGTCTGAGGATCCTGGGGATGGAGTCTCAGGTCTAATTTGTGGTTGGAGAGGGTCTCCAAGAACCCAACATGAACATATTTGTGTAGAAATGTCTCAGGCAGCATTCAAGAAGAATCCAGAGTATCCCATCTATGAACCCAAGAGAGCATACAGGATTTTAAGATTAAACTAGACTACAGCCCTGAGCTACTGATTCATCAGTAAGACATCAGTCTTTCGAGACTCTCAAAAAGATACAGAGTGGAATTGCAGAACATTCACAAATACTTAGATATCACTCCAGGAAGCTCCCACCACAGGAGAAAGTGGAACAGGCACAAGGAAACCATGAAGCAGCTTGGATTCCAGGGGCAGAATGGTTCCCTGCTCATCCAACATCTGACTCTGAGGAGCAAAGAATGGGTTTGGAAACTTCTGAAGTAGTTGCAACTTTTTTTTCCCCTTTTGAAAGGCTTTCCCAAATCAAGGGCTCAATCCCTGAACATGCAAGGAGCACCAGATCAGAAACCTACTTTACTGTTGTTCTGTTAATTTTTATATGGAGATGGGGCAGAGGTGCAAGTCCAGATCTGACTTTCCCTGAATTTGGAGGGTGTCACATCTAGCTGGGGTCAAGTCCATTTCTGGTTTTGACTTGAAAGGGACAGTGTCCACTTTCAGCAACTGCTAATGTCTTACGTTTGGAAATTTTTAGAAAATCCCTTTAAATACAGTTTCTAAAGGGTTTTCAGTTCCCCTATTGATGTTCATAAGGGTGCTCTTGATAAAGGAATAACAAACACCTGTAATGGGCTATACATGGGAAACAATGAAAACAACAAAAGGCTGTCAAATGCGTGAAGTAAAGAAACTAGAAAAAAATGGAGAAAAATATTTTCCCACTAACTTCTTTCAATTCAAGTCATGTTAGGTGTGGCTTATAAATTTGGGAGTAATATGATTTTTATGTTGGCAGTGTAGCTTTAAGTGCAATAATCAGCACTCATTGCTGGTGATTAAAGTGAAGCTTCTCCGAAGGTACTAAACCTCCAGCTACATAAGAGCTTAGAGTGCACTCATTTGATTAGGTACTGTATATGTCTTAACCCAATTAAATCCCTTTGGTCCTTTCATTTAAGGACAATACAACTCTGATGGGTGAAGGAATTATTACTCCAAGTACTGAATTTATAAAAGCCCCCATGAACACATTTTATATAAACCTACAGCTTCCCCCAAGCAACCACTGGGATCACATTCCTCCCACCCTAAAACATATTAGGTGATACCTTGCCTGTTTTGTAGCACCTCAATAGACAAGTGAGAAATGTCTCTGCTTTCTTCTCGCCAATTATTTGCCCTGAATGGAGTTACGTAGTTCTGAAATAAGGTTTATTGTGACTGCCAGAAGTTATGGCACACTACCCTATACGTTTCCTGGAATGGCAGGCCACTAGTGGGGAATGTATAAGTCATCCTCTCCTGATGAGGAGAGGTAAAGTGGATAAGATAGGGCTAGTGAGGAAGCAGAAAGGTTGAACGCTGAAAGCCCTCTGAGGCAGGGAGCTTCCTAGTATTATTTGCCTGTACACTGCAGCCCTTATCCCTCACGGGAGTCCTTCGATGTTCCCACAATTGAAACTATATGTAATGATATGCAAGCGTTCTCCCCCATTTTCAGTTTAATAACTTCAAAAAACAAACCCTGCAGTTCCTAATGAAGCAGAATACCCATTGGCTTCATTAAGAGTTATGCTTAATTAAAGGCTGAACAACTTGGCTCAAAGTATTTTTGTCTCTTTTTTCAAATGCTTATAGTTTGCAAAATCACAAAACAGGTCGTCTACGCCTATATTAACAACTGTAGAAACACACAACTTTAGATATGTGTGACATATTGCTAATGAGAAACAGAAATACAGATGCCAGGATAAGTAAAAGAGAGCGGGACTGAGTAATGAAGATAACAAGCTAGTTGTGTGTGTGGTTAGATTATAGTGTAACTTCCCAAAAGCATAGATTCAATTTTACTGAACTCTAGTGAAAGTGGACAAGAGCGTGTTGGAAGAATATATTATCATGGAAAAAGGCTTAATGTACTGAATACTCCCAAATATTACCAGACTTCCTGTCCTATTTCTGAGAATGAAACCATCAAAAATAAGCATAGAAAAAAATATGCTCACTATTTTCAAATAATAAATGTAGCGGCGTCCTTATAGACTATATGCTAGTTCTAAAGCATACAGCATTGAAAAAAGTGTATTGCTCCATGCAATAATGTTTGGTTCCACTTGCAACTATACCTCCCTCTGAGTAGGCTTGCATCAGTGTGTTTAAAGAAATATTAATTTAATCAACTTATTTTTGGCCAGAGCGATATACTCCCACATTTCTGTCTAACTGCTGCGTCATAAAACCACCATTTTCCTACTTATTTCATTCTCTGTTCTATTCTATGGGTTCTTAGGCTGCTCTTGTTGAGTCTGTTGTTGCTATATTTGAGAGTTTAATCATCACTGCTCTGTAAGCAATGAACAGATTTATTGCACTGCCATATTTCTTTTAATATTTAACTGATAACTGCCCATGATTGTTTAACTGAAATTGGTTACTGGATATATCAGTCATCAGGATTTGAAAGAACCTAGAACTGACCTGTTAATTGTTAGCTCTTAAAATGCTTTTAAGTCCTTAAACTAAAGAGGAGGAACATGAAAAACTATAGTTCGAAACCACTGGATTCTGTTTTTGTCTGTGAATATTATGAAAGTCTTATACGTAAGGTTTATTTTTGCCAGATTGTATTATATATAAATTAACATGCATTACATTTAGACTTTTATAGAAAATTAAACAAAGAGAAAATTGTGTATCACATAAAAGGGAAAATAGTGATAAATTCATAGTTTTTTTAGCGGAAGCACATGCAGCTCCATTAACTATTGCGAATTTATAGCATGGCTAACCTAGACTCTTATGGTCTGTTTTCCTCCCTGCTGTTTCTTTCATTAAAAAACTGATCCTGATCTTGTTTTCAGAAATCATTTTCAATGTCTACTTTAAGATTTATAATGCTGCAACGTTTTCCCCAGCTCTAGAAACTTCTGTATTTTTTCTTCTTTTGACCTCTCAATGCACCACAATCAATACGTTTTGATGGTAGTACTGATTTTTGATAAATGAAATCGTCACGTTACATTTACAGAGTTTGAAAGCAGAGAATGATATCTGGTTTTATAGGCCATTTTCTTGGATTTCACTGATATTTTAAAGTCCTATATGTTGAGAGCCAAATTTTCAGAAGCTTGGAGATGTGCACACAAATCTCCATGAGTATTTATTTTGGAACACTACTGAAAAATGGGAGGGCACTGGAGGCTAGGTGTGCCCACAGCCTGTGAGCATCAAAGGATGGGTAGGCACAAACAGGCTGGCTTAAGGGTGGATCACTGGAATCGACTTCCACAGCCTGTCTTCTGAATCATGTGAGATTTGGCCAAGCTATCTTTGGTGTATGCAGATTAACTGTCATTCAATTAACATTGAGGCACAAGACAATATGGTCTTCATTCAGTCCTCTCGGTCCTCCCCTGGCTCCTGTACAAAAATAGCAGCCGCTGGCAGGGAGCAAGCGAAGGAATAGGCAAAAAGGGTGAGATAGTGGATAATGCAAGAATCATATTGTATGTTACAGTTCACATCTGTTCTGGACCTACTGGATAGCATGCATGCTTTGCTAGGGACACCCAGACTGCATAATGTGGCCTGCAGGAAAACAGGAAATACAATCCTAAAATGAGTACGGTGGCTGGTTGCAGTGCCAGGAAGATCTTTGCTGCTATGTGGTCCCATTCCCAGACACCTTAGTCCTAGGACACTCCGAACTTTCCAAGGCTCCGCTGGTGGTATGGTCCTGGTAGGCTGGCTGCTGGTTGAGTGCTGCCAAAGGCCCTTTATACGCCATTTCACCACTTGCGAAAACAAGTTTGTGTCCAAGAAAAAAGCAAAAGCAAATCTTAGTCAGGGACATAACATTCTAACAGTCCACATGCAGGAATCCAGAGCAAGACTGCAGGTGGCCTATGAAAATATGTTGTACAAGAATGCTATATATTTTAGAACCTGTTCCAAAAAGACCTTCACAGCCTAAATGATTTTTTTTAAAAGCCTGGCCTGGTCAGAATAGGTTGCAGAACTGCTGTTACTATTATTTGTCCTTTGCATTATAGCAACACCTAGCAGTCCTGGTGGGGAATCAGGGTCCCCTAGTCCTAGGTCATGTAGAGACATGAAAACTGGGATTTTCAAGGGAGCTAGGCATCCAGCTCTCACTGAATTTTAGGGGTTTGAGCCCTGTTGTACTAATTTAAATGGCATCAGTGGGCCCCAAGAGTCCAAGTGTTAACACAACCCAGTCACTGTCCAACGCTGAAAATGGTTTGGGGTTTGGTACACAGAGACTTCAGCTTGATTAGAACCATAGTATACCTGCCATTAAAAATCCTCTCTACCTTTTATTAAAGATACAGAAAAGAAGGAAGACCAGTTAAATTTTTGACATGTAAAGTATTAAGTCAGGCTTTGATTTTAACAGCATCCGTTGTTCCCTTTCCCTTTAGCAGGCATGTTTTTAAAAGGAAAAACTCCCTTGTTTCCGAGTCTTTTTGATAGTACTACAGATAACAACCACCCATATTGGGGAAAAGAGAACAAGTTAGTTGAGATGTTTTGGAGCGGTTGTTGTTGCTGTTGCTAAACTCCAATCCCATTTCCTAGAAGACAAGACAAAACAAAACACAAAAGGGGAAAGAAAAGAACAGCTAAGATAGAAAAAGCAATTTCTGTCTCTGGTGTTGACACACATTTGCAATCTCACGGCTGGAGAAACAGAGGCGGAGCACATGGTCTTATCAGCCACTCTGAAACCTGGCAAACTCTGTACCAGCATCATGCTGTTTGGGGCATTGCTTTTAGCTGCCTTTGTTTGGTCACAGACAGGCTTATGACAGTGTTGCAAAATACACGGCCGTGGACAGCTAAGAAGCCAGGCTCTTATTAGACAAAAGGAAAAAGGAAAGGAATTGGAAAGAGAAGAAATAAAGCAGGGAAGGAAAAAAAAACACATGGGGAAAAGGAGAGAACAAATTCTCACATCCCAAGTGATATTTGGGATTCAGCCTTGTCAGGGGTCCTTATCTCTGGCCCGCTCTGGTCAGCACATCTCTCAGGATTAAGATGAAGAAGGTCTTGGGTCTCTGGAGATCTGGGGTTGGCAGCCATGATGGCGAAGCTCACTCCCATAGCCAAGTTTCCTTCCCTAAGTCTCTTCCTTTAAAGGAATGATGGGTGGAATAGCCCATCCCCTTGTTATTTTGTTTCCCAATTAGGCCTAATTCCAGACACACCAATTTGAGTTCATTGATTTCTGATCTCACACTTCTCTCATTTACCAGCCATGATCTTAACACAGTCCTTGAGTTATATCGGTAGACCTTTTGCTTGGACTAATCCAGTCTGTTTCCCTTTTGAATTTTTTCCCATTAACATGTGTTCTTGTAAGTTATTGAGATATTTTATAACATTTTACTCACGTCTTACAGATGAATGCACAATCTCACAATAGTGTAAATCTGTGCGCCCAATTATCATAACAGCCCCTGATTCCTTTGAAAACTCCAAACACAATAAAAATAAAAACAGTACCTCTGCAAAAATGCTTACACACTTGTACTTTGACAAGTCACAACAAATGGCTGAAAGCAATCAGATTTGGGCAAGGGGGATTTAGAAGGGAAAAGAGGGATGACAACAGCAAAATGAGAGAGTTTTGCATGGTAAGCTGTAGCCCCTTTAACTCCTGCCTTCATTGCCAGCCACTCATTTTCTCTACTTTAAAGAGAAAATAACTCCCTCTTCCCTGTGATAAAGCTGCTGTTGTTTTCCAGCCAAAGCTCCCAGCCCTGCCAGCTTTAAGCATGAAAGGATAAAATTACCATCAAACCTGCAAATCCTCTACACCTACACAGCAAAGTTGGTGCTCTCTCATCTGAGTCATCAGAGCAGACCAGGAACAGTGACGCCATCCACCAACATCTCTTTTTAAAAAATACCAAAATTCCTAAATGTGGATTATTAAAAATGTTTTGCTTCCTTTTAATCCTGACCCCAGTGGTAATACCAACCTTACAAAGTAACTCTCAGTGATGCAGTGGGCACAGCAGTCCCTAACAGTTACAACCTCAGTGATTAGCTCAGAGGTAAGTAGAAGGCTCCTAGCACCACACATCACGCTAAGCAGTGTGAGATTCTAGCTGGCAGCCCTGGAGAGACCTTCACTCTACAGCAGGTAGGGAACAGCTAGCATCAGTCATAGAAAATATCAGAAAAGACCAACTGCATCATCCAGTCTAATCATCTACAGTTTGCAGGAGTATTACACATAATCTCTTACTCATGCCTCATCTAGCCTGTTCTGAATGATATTCAGCTAGGGTGCTTCAATAACCTTTCTTGGTACTAACAGCCTAATGTGTTCCCTCAAGTATATTTACATCCTAACAAGCTAATTCCAGACTACAATTCAAGTCACACACTACAGTTGCAGAGAAGACACCAATATCCATAAACATGACTAACAGTACTCAAAGGTGACAGAGAGTTGGAGATTTGATCATTTATTTAGCAGCCTTCAGAAAACCGAAGAACTTCTCACACAACATGGTCCCTACCAAAAAAACGCAACAGCAGCTGGTTCAAAAAATATGTATATGCCACAAATACAATTTCATGGCTAAAGCTATTGATTCTAGGAATTACTGTAATGTGACAATCTGAACACAATATAAAATGATGAAGAAAATCTATAAACAGAAACAGACTGATGTCCTCTTATCCTGATTTCTCTCCACATTAATTGCTGTTCTTTGCCCAGCTTGGTCATATAGACTATATTTTGAGAAATTAAAGTGACATTGTCAAAAGCTTGACCTAGTTTAAAATTGTTTTCTGCTGAAGGGAGTGCTTTAATATTTTAAGTGGCCACTTGTCTTCAGTGTTGCATTCGGGGTTTCATTTTTGTCAGGGGACCCTTTCACTTCCATCCTTTCGAACTGGGGGAGGGATTTGAGGGATATTCAGCTTTTGGAGAGAATCTTTTATTTAGGAGCTCCTTTCAGGTGGTAATTGAATTAGCAGTGGTAATTAATTAGGTTGGTAGCTAAAAAACTCAGAGAGAATCTCTCCTCTAAAATTAGATTATTTCTCAATTGCTCTCTTCTCTTTCTTCATTCTTTTCCTATGGTCTTGTCTACACTAGTGGGAATATTTGCTGAAATTCCCACCAGTGCAGGGCACTGGTACCAGCAGTGGGAATTTTTTGCTGAAATTTTCTACTGCAGATACTGCCTACGGTTCTCTCTGTACGCTGCCCTTCTCCTCCTCCCCCACCTCTGTCTCTGAATAGCACACAGTCTATCGCTTTCACTTCTTTCTGATCATTTTCTGCTTTTTTGTTTCAGCATCTTCCCCATTTCAGGTTTCTCCTTCACTTAGGGCTTATCTACACTAAGGATTTTTGCACTGGTATAGCAACACCAATGTAGCTACACAACTGCAAATTCCTAATACAGATGTGCTGCACATGTTCAAACAGTAACCTCAACTTGAAAAAGAGTAAAATCACACCACTGCAAGTCAGTTTTCACTTTGGTGCAATGTATCTGCACTGGGGGTTTGCACAAATGCAGCTAACCTGATGTCACAACACCAGTGCCAAAATCTCAAATGTAGACAGTCCCTTACTAAGCCTTTCCTGTTTCTCTCTCTACCAACTCTTTTATTAAAAGAAACCTTAATGCTTCTGAAAGATGTATAATCCTGGGGTAAAATTCTGGGTCCAACTCAAGACAATTGGAGTTTTCCCATTCACTTTAATGGAGACAGGATTTTAGCCCTAGAGATTAAAGTTCTCTGGTCCTGATTCTCCATTGGCCTGCACTTTGTGTAGTTATTTATATCTGTGCAAAGTGACTGCAAAATGCTCCATATCAGAATGGCAGCAATTTAGACACACTTTGCACAGATGCAGATGACTATGCAAGTTGCAAGGCTATTGAGAATCTGACCCACTATTCATGTAAGAGGTGCAGTGCAGGTTTCCCACAGCACCCACGGACATGCCTCCGACCTGGGCTAAAAACTCCAAATCAGATAGTAATTCAAAGTAATTGAGCCTCGATATACACTCTATCCGTGGTTCCTTTGTTGAGATTGGCAATAAGTACACCAGCTGGGATGACGACATTTGATGCAAACTGGACTTGTGAGAACAGGGATGGGACATGAACTAAAATACCAGCTCATTTCCCATAGGCCAGCTAGCCACCAGATTACTCAGAACCAACTTGGGCTGGATTTTAACACACAGCAACATTGTCCATCAAAGGAAGCCTGGATGTGGTTCTTTTAAGATCCCCTCCATGCAGTTCTGTCAGTTGTCCAAAGAGGGCTGCTCAGGAGTGATGCAAGGTGCTCTCTCCAAGATGGATGGATGGCCCAATCTAGTTCCCAATGATGTCAATACAAAGGCTCCAATTGACTCTAGTTAGAGCTAAACTAGGGCAAAAATGAATTACCTCTGCAATACCCTACTAAAGTGGCATAGCAGCACCACTATGATCAAAATTGCTTCACAATATTTGTTTAAAGATTGACATTTCTGTGTGTATAAAATCAACATGCTTGGTTAGATTCCTTTTCTGATCTGCCTCAGGAGGATGCAGGACAGGGTAAGTGTCCCAAATTTTAGGTCATGTGAATTAGGTGTTCTGGAGGTATAAGCCCTGAAAAAATAGCTGATTTTCAAAAAGTTTCTAGGTTTCTAGGGTTTTTTTGGCGCAAAGCTGGAGATCAAATGGTGCGATGCAAGTCAAAAAGGTCTTAGTTTATTGATTTTTTATGCAAAGTAGTGCATGGCACCCAATAAATCTTTGGGGGACCCAAACTGAGAACAGTATTTAAGATGTTCACTTCACTTGCACAGATGTGCCGTCTGGAAGGATTACAGTATCCATGCACCAATAAAGAAAACACCATGAGATGGTTTATATGCAGCAACTTCATGCTTGCCTGGGTAGTTCAGGGGAATGTGCCAATGCCATTGCCCTGGTGAACGCCCCAGCACTGACAGTTCTAGTTTGAATCTTTATGCACCTGTGCAATAAAGATTAAAAAAAACTCACGTTGCTTGCTACAAGTTGTCTGTCATAACATGTATTTCTTTTATGGGGAGATTCATTGTGAACGCAATCAACAGACAGTCTAATCAAAATTTCTGTTATATCAGGATGGTAGGAGCCAGAGACAGATGACTTTGTGGGGGCGGGGAGGGGAATCTAGGAGGGACAGGAAGAGGGGTCGCAGCTGCAGAGGAAACAGAAAATGAGGATGGGTGGTAGGCAAGCTTTGGACTGCTTGTTTGAGAAAATCTGTATTTTACTAATCTCTAGGTGGGGCGAAGGGGGAAAGTGGCTCCTTCCTTATATCAGTGCAGATTAATGTGGTGTTTCCAAAGTGATACAGTGCAGAGTCTTGGAATTCACAACACAGGTACCTTGACCACTGAGGGAAAAGAAAGTTTCCAAGGTTGCCGACATGTGGATTCTGTGTCATTCTTGTATCACCAAGTTGCAAAAGACTGTGGGAGAGCAAGGATTACACCATGATATGGGGCTTGCTCACAAGAATCCATGTGGGTGGAGCGATGTGGCCTGCATTTGCATCATGTTTTTCCCACTGTGCAGCACCTAACCCGGTGATGTAAGATGTTATGCTCTACCAGATGTTGCAGTGACTCACCTGGGTGGAAACAATCTGGGCCTAATTCCTGGCATACACTTTGTACAATGTATGAGAGCAGATTTGGACTGCATCAGAGATCTGTGTCTAGGAACTGATCGTTTTCTCTACTTTGGCTGAATGTCTGTATAAGTGCTACAGCAATAATATGAAAGCTATTAATAAGCGCTGGAAAAGCATCAATCATTGGAGAATTCGTTGGTTAGATCTATTCTGGCTGACCAGAAATTCGTACTGTATAGCATACAAACAAGCTCTGATACCTCATTCGTTCGTGAAGATGGGGTACATCTATTGAATAGGGACCAGAGGATTTTTCTCTGAAACATAAAACTGTCAGCATTTTGGAACAGAAACGCTGTCTGCGATTTCTCTTACCAGTCCTGCCACATACTCTGACTGCCCACCATAAGAACAGCCATACTGGTCAGACCAATGGTCCATCTAGCCCAGTGTCCTGTCTTCTGACAGTAGCCAATGCCAGAGGCTCCATAGGAAATGAATACAATAGGCTGAGTGATCCATCCCCTGCCGGCCATTCCTACCTTCTGGCGAGGGACACCCAGTGCATGGGATTGCATCCCTGACCATCTTGGCTAATGGTTATTGGTGCACCTTTCCTCCATGAACTTATCTAGTTCTTCTTTTATTGTTTTGCAATAAAACAGAATGATGTGCATCTAATAATGTTAGATGGAATTGTGTAGGTGAGAATGAATGGGTGGTGAAGAGCTTGTACATTTCAGCAACTGTGTTGGTTGGCAGAAAAAGGCATGCATGTTAACAGGGCATATTAGGGCACTGCTGAAAAAGGGCAGGGTTGAGATGGCCTAGGCAACCTTAACTGTGCATTACCTGGTTTTCTGAAGATTGTGTTTTGCTCAACTCAACATTCTTCAAGGGAACAGCATGTCACCAAGCAATTCAAACTCTGCGTTAACACAGTTTTTTGCCATTTAATTTTATATAAGTTTTTTTCCCAACCTCATCACTGCTATATCTGAACACTTATTGCCAGTCACTATTTTCTAGGGAAGAAAGGCTTGAACTCCATCCTAAATTAGTATGTGCTTGCCACAATACCACTTGCACCATGTCCCTGTCTGCCTCCTTTACTTCATTCATTTTTTTCTCCTCTCCTTTCCTCTCCCCTTACATTTGTTTGCTTTTTTCTTCAATCAGTTAAAGAACAATATTGGTTAGGGGAAACATGTAAAAGCATGTGGCTAATAGAGGGAGAAAAATACAGAACATCACTTCCCAGTGTTCTTAAATGTCATCACATAATGAAAAAAAACACAGGGGCAAACTGTAACTTCCCTCATACATACCAGCCGCACAGGGAGAGAAGTCAAAAGCTATACAAGATTTGCCTCTTGGAGTTTTCAGTTAGTTATTTTCTGATGTGGGATGGACTTTTGAAGAGCAGGAATGGGGCAAGAGTGCCATATCCCAACCTCATAAAAACAGGGGATCTTCAAGGAATCAGAATTTACATTAAGTCCCACTGATGGCAGACCCATATAGAGCTGTGCAAATGACTAATTTTTGGTTTTCTGGCCGTTCTGAAAAATAATTGTTTCAGGTGGGCTCCCCCCCAAAAAAGTTTAAAATGTTGGCGATTAAAAGTCAAAAAAAGAGTTTTGGGTTGAATAAAACATTTGATTTAGCTTAAGTGATTTTTTTATACTTACCATTTTAATAAAATTGAAGGAAATTTCAAAATGAAAAGTTTTTCAAATAAAAAATTCAAATGGTTTCATTGAAAAAATGTAGAAACAAAATACTTTTTAAAAAAATGCTCTGAAAAAAATCGAAGTTTTTTTATTCCTGGATGAAACAATTGGGTGAAATTGACACAAAATCACATGTTTTGGTTGACCCAAATCTGCATATTTTGCATACAAAATATTGGCTGTAAAATTTTGCACAGCTCTAGAGCCAATCCCCCTCCTCCTCTGAACTCAGCCATGGCAGTATGGTTCTCCCCACTGGCCAGACACCCCAGGCCTTCTCTCAGAGATAGGTGCAGGCAAGGACCCAACATTAATACAGTTTCAAGCAGTATTACTTAGGCACAGATATCTGTTTGAATATCAGTAGATTCTGCGGCGGAGCATGCTGTGGAGAACAGTTCCTTCCTGCCTAAGCACAATTTGGCCTCCACTCACCTCCACAGCCCCACTGATCCCAGTCCACAAAGAGTTTCAACAGAGAGACTTCCAGTGTCCCAGGGATGGGAGAAGAAAGTAGAATCGGCACACTTCTTTCCTGCATGACCTCTATGGAAAATCCATCTCCTCAGTCTGCAGAAGCAGGGACAACAAGTGGTCCCATAGTCACTAAACTACATTTATTCTCACACAAAGCTAATTTACCAATTATTGTATATGTACATTTTTTGCATTCAATTTGTATGGTGTTTCCTGGTAGCGTGTTTTAATATTTGGATGGTGAATTTTCATTTTGACATAAATGCTTTATTAAAAAGGGCTTTAAAATTATGTTTTATTGCTAATGGGTGTTTAGACTAGCTGACTTTTAATCCAACAAATATGAACAATACCTTCAGTGGCAAAGAATCAATGTACAACCCTAATCCAAACTGGGTACTTGCCACTTCCCTACTAGCAAGCAAGATTTTGTAACTGAAGGATGTGGAAAATTAAAGGGAACTAAAAGTATACTCCAGAAATTAAAATGGTAAAAAGGGTCGAAGATTACAGAAAAGGAAAAATGTAGCTAATACTTTTCAAAATCATTTTAACAACAAACTGTACCATCTTTACAATAAATGTTAGCTTTTGTTGTTAAAAAATTGAGGTCAAATTGAAACAGGTATTCTTTGTCAGATTAGCAGATACAGCTCACAGAAATCTGAGCAACAGACAAGCAAGCCATTTTCTTTGTTTTGTTAGTTCTCTGCTGAGGTGTAAGAAGACATAACTCAAGAGAAGTCTCAGAAACTGGAAGCCTGATTTACTGTGATAGTTCAAGTGTATCGGCCAGAATATTGAGATAATAGTATCACAGCTGTAGGATTATAAGGATTGGGGAGTTAGCCCTGGGGGGAAAAAAGAACTATTTTTCTTCAAAGTAAAGATTAGGGTCAGATCCAAAGCCCATGAAAGTCAACAAGGCTTGACTTTGCATTGACTTCCCTGGGCTTTGGAGTTGAGCTCTCTTTGTTGAGGGGACATTTTATGCAAGACCATTCTTATGACTCGAATATACATTTTTAGTAATTTTGTTTTAAAATTCATAAATGAATTTTGTAAAATTTGAAAAAAATCTTGCTTTATAGTACACTGAACTGCATCACCCCACGCTTCTTTAGATCTCTCGCTTCCCAGGAGATTTACGCTAATGAGCTAAATAACTAGCTTTGCACAGTTCAGGTAGCTGTCAGTTTTCATACTTCTGTAGTATTACTCAGTGCCAAACCCAGGGGCAGCATGTATTAGTAATGGCCAACCACACAAAAACTATTTTAAATGATATGAACCAAATTCTTCCCACACTTTACACATGTGGAGCTGGGGCAGAGGAACCAGGTGGTGAGATGGGACTAATACACTCGTAATCAAAAGACTTGGAGGGGCAGCAATGTGTGTTTCTCTACCCAATGTCATTTGCCCCACAATACGTCGCAGTGGTGAGAGTGGGAATCAGATGAAGGGCATGAGATCAGGCTGGCTGGCAGGGATCTGGTAGGAATAGCTCTGCTCTACCTACCTTCCAGCCACTCCAGCAAGACACTGGATGAGAGGAGCGCAAGAGCATGTGCACCAGCTGCTAGGGTGGGATACAAAGCACTGGCACCTAGGCAGAGCCAGCCTGCAGCCAGCTCCCTTTATCCCCAGGTCCCATCAAGTCTCAGTAGCTCCCTTCGTTCTCCCTCCTCTCCTTCCATTCCCCATTCACAGCAAGCTCCCGCTGCCGTGTGCAACCCCCATATGAGCCTGAGGCCCCATGTAAATGTATCAGAACCTGCCATGTTACTGGACTAGCTGGAACAAGTAGCGCCCTAAGCATTTAAAACAAACTTTGTTCTCACAGCACAGACAGGACTGAACAGTGTTCTCAAACCAGACTGTCTATAACCCTGGTAAACAGCAAGGCAGAACTTCACACTTTTATACTGGAAACATGTAGGTCTCAAAGCATTTTACATAAGCATTATGATGTCCATTTTCCACAGAGGCACAGAGAGGTCAAATGATTTTGCTCAAGGTCACTCAATATACCAGGGACAGAATCAGGAATAAAATCCAAGTGTCTTAACTCCCAAGCCTGTGTTTATTTCACTAGATGAGCATTTTCCAAAATGTGGGTTGTGACCACCTAGGGCATAGATGTCAAACTCAGGCCTGCAGGCCAAATCTGGCCCGCAGTGTAATTATATTTGGCCTGCGAGAAAATACCAAATGTCTACTAGAGCTGGCCCGCCAGTAGACAGCGCATGCACCGATTTCACATGTGTTTATAGTATTAAGCTTTGCTTGTTCCAGATTCAATGTTTAAGCAAAACTTAAGTTTGTTTCCATATGAAAAGGTTCATCGTTATATTTGATGAGAAGGAAAAACTTCCTCAATTGTAGACATTTTTTCAATAAATATCAAGGTTGGCCCGCGACTTTGTCCAAGTTTTTAATTTTGGCCCACTGTGTATTTGAGTTTGACATCCCTGACCTAGGGAGTCACCAAACCATCCTGCTCTGACCCACAAAATCCCGTCCTGGTTGAAGAAGCTCTTATCGCACAGAGTTGGCTGGGCTCAGCTCCTCACTCAAGGCACTACAACTTGGTCCCAAGAGAATGGGAGTCGCAGTGCCGCTCAGGTTTGGACTGGCCCTCTTGATGTGGTTGGGGGAAATGGACAGGCCAAATCTGAGTGGTCGGGGCCAGGCTGCAATGCGCAGCACAAGGCGCTGAGCCCAGCCATTCAGGACAAGAGCTGCCAGAGCACCACTGCAGGGTGAGTGTAAGGTGGGCTCAGTCTGTAATTCCCCTCCCTTCCCCAGGGCCTCCCATAACCTAGGGGCAGCACCCCATTCCACCCCAGGCCCAAGGAGGGTTGTGGCATGAAAAAGTTTGGGAACCTCTGCACTAGGCCACACCTGCTTTCACATTATTTGTAACATGGTTCAGTCCTGTCTACGCTACCAAGTGAACTGACGTTTAACTGTATAAGCCCCACCAAGATATGACTATATTCAAAACGGTGGGTTTCAATAATATAGATGGAATTTTCAATCCACAAACTCCATGAAAATGTAGAATTGGGAACTTGATTCACCTCTCATTTATACTGGTGTAAAGTAACTTCATTGTCATAAACTGAGTTATACTAATGTAACAATGGGTAGAGAATCAGGCACACTGGTAAAGACACCTTGTATTTACATAGGCTTTTCCAAAGCAAAATAACCTAGATACTATCATACATATACAAGAAGTACAAGTAGTTCTCTGCAACTGGATCAGTGGACTTCAAATCCTTTAGACCTTTAAAGAATATTTTTTCTGTAGAATGTGACTTCCCTGTTTCCAAGTCAGGCTGGTTTAAAAAAAAAGAAAGATGTTTTTCTAGTTTCTAGTCAAGCTCTCATCCCAGAATAGCTAAAATATTCTGCTAAAGTTAGTAAACAAGAATGACACTGAAAATATTGTTTGGCTTCAGGGCCACCTAAATGAGATGAATGGGGCAGTTCCTCAGACACATTTTTCTGTTCACCTATAGACTCAGTGAGACAGCATTGCATCAGTTCATATTCTGAAACTTATTTTTATAATTTGATAGGCAAGATGCTGTTTTGTTTTTAAATTAATGCTTATTTAATTAAGAAACTGACAAGCCCACCACAGAAGTTCTGGTGTGGCATGCTGGCTAATATCCACTTATATCACCCTATATCTATCTACTTCCTCCTCCCACCTTCTTTCCAAAAGTTCTTTGCAGCAAGATCAGTCACGTTCGTTGTATTTTTAAATTTTTCATGTTTATATTATTTACCTTTAGCATAAGAAGAAAGATATAAGAGAACATATAGCAAATATGGCAAATTCAATGATGCATGGGTTTTGAAATCCCCCCAACATACCAACTTCCAGTCTTAAGAAGATTTCAAGTCTATATACAGTTCATACTGAAATATATGATTTTTAAAAAACATGAAAAAGATTCTTGTTTCCTAAGGTTTTAGTTTACAAATTCCTTAAGCCACAATATTTACCTTTATCCTCTTGTTCAACGGAGTTGTCTAGTTCTCAGACCAAAATCTTGTGCATTTAAACGGAGAAAACTTTCATAACCAATTATCTAAACATAACAACCAATATTGTTTGGCTAAGTTTATTGTGTGCTTTCTGAGACTCAGTTTTCTGGCTGAATTACATCTTAGAGTCGCTGAAAATAAATCCTCTGCTTTTAAGTGAGTTTATACGTATGACTACTCATTTCAAGATCAGAATCTTTCACGTCGTATCTTAGGCACTTGTTCCGTCATTTTTAGCCATTTAAATCATACCCCGTCGTTTCTCTGCTACAAGGACATTTCTGCACACTTCCAGTTTTATTCTACAGCTAACAGCAAAACTAAAGTCTTCATATTTTAAAAGACTTTGCCCTCCTCCTTACATGTGCGCTTATTTTTTGATTATCCATGTTATTTGTACAAGAGCCTATTTTATCCCCGCATGCAAAGCAATGAGCCACATTATCAAACTGATTAGTAAACCGAAAAGTAACACTTAGCCCATCTGAAGATCTCAAAGCGCTTCACGAAAGTGGTTATTTTTTTTTACGAACTGTAAGGCTTTAAAAAAAAAACCCCTCTGAAAACGTAATAAACCATTAATAGCCATGGCGAGAGAAACTCAGATCCCGGGACCAACAGGGCGAGAGCAGCACTGCAAAGACATTTGAATTCGGGACTCGCACCCCAAGGCCTCCGGAGCCTTAGCAGATAGAACAAGAAGGCAGGAACCACCAAAAAAAGAAACCCTGGCCCCAGGCAAGTCCTGGAACCAGTGTAAACACCCCCGACCAGTCCAGATTGCCTCCACCAAGCCATTCCACCGCCAGACACGAATCCTTCGCTGCGCAGCTTCCACCCCCCGAACCCTCCCCAGGATCTTGCCGCGCTCCCCCGCCTTCGCTCGCTCCGCCGTTCCCCATCCCGAGCGCCGCCGGTCCCCCGCGCCGCCCGCTAGCCCCCGGCGGCTGGCGAGCGGCTGCCCCTCGCTCCGCTCCCGCAGCGCCGCGCGTTCCCCCCGCACGCTCCGGGGCAGAGCCAGGGGAGCGCGGAGCCCCGCACCTGCCCCACGCCGCACAGCACCCGCGGGCAGGGGGCCGTGGCCGCCGGTCCCCCCCCGGGCGGCTCGCGGGAGACCCCGCGGGGCTGGCGGGGACGCTCACCCCATGTCGCGGCACGTGTCCCCGGCGGCGCCCGGCGCGCCCCCGGGGTTCTCGCCTCTGTCCCCGGCGGGCGCGGGGCGAGTCCCCACTTCGCACATGCGGCCGCCGGCTGCTCGCGCTCTCAGCTGCGGGGCATCGCGGGCCGGCGGCGGCGGCTGCAGCGAGTCTCCCGAGAGCCGGGCGGGCGGCGGCGGCTTCTCCTCCCCGTGCCTGCACGGCGGCAGCCAGCCGCCCCGCTCCTCCTCCTCCCCTTACATAACCTGCTCTCCCCGCGGCGGGGGAAGCGGCCGGCCTCCCGCAGACACCGCGCCGGGCGGGGAGGCGGGAGCCGGGGCTTCTCCGGGGAGCTCCCCCCGCACCGCGCGCGGAGCTGGCGGCGGCGAGTCCCCACCTGCTCCCCGCCGCCGCCGCCTCCCACAGGCAGAGCCGCACGCGGCGGCAGCGCCCCCGCTGAGGGCTTGGCGGACGTGGGCTCGGCCCCCAGCGCGAGCCGAGCTTTGTGGAGGGGGCCCCGGCCCCCCCCCCGAGTTTCTGGGAGCGCTCCACTCCGCAGTGCGACCCCCCAGCTGCGCCGCAGGAGCCAGCTTGCCCTGACCCCAGGGTTGGGGGAGATCATGCCTCAGACTGGCACCGCCTAGGGAGAGGGGGCCAGCTCTGGTCCCTGCCGCACCCCAGCGTTTGGGAGCCAGCCCCTCTGGATCGGAACATGGGGGCCTTTCCAAAGGCAAGCCACACTCCTTGTCTCCAGGCACCGCCGATTTTGAGAAAGTTTCAGCCCCATCTCTAGGCCTGCAGCTCGGCTTGGTGGCTCGGTGCAGGGCGTGTGTTTTGAGCCGTTCCCCAATGGCACTTGAAACCCTGAAAAACTGGGTGGCCTGGCCTTGTGTTGCAAACTTGAAACGCAGAACAGATACCCCAACCGATGTGGAAATTTTCCAAGTGCTCTTGGGTCCCTTTCTTAGCAATTCCAGGGCCAGTTTATGGTTCTATGCAGTTTCAGCTGATTTTGGCTGAGCCACCCAAAATTCTATGCAAAACTCAGCAAGGAGGAACCCACTTGAATCACAAAATGAAAAAAAAGAACTTTGAATTAACCCCTGCATATATAATACATTTATAATGGTATAGAACCTTCCATCCACAGAGCTCAGAGTATTTTACAAAAGTGGGTAATTATTGCTATCTTCTAGTCTGAGGCAGGAACTGACTTCCTTGGTATTTGTCTGTATAGTGCTTGACACAATGAAGTCTTGGTTGGGGTCATACCTGGTGCTGTTGTAATACCAAGAAATAATAATAGTCTCCATTTTACAGATGGGGAAGCTGAAGCACACATTGGTTAAGTGCTTATTAAATAGTCAATGAGTGAGAGGAGTTGACACCCTGGTCCAAATGGATTCTTTTATGGAATAGTACTCATTTACATTTGACTCTAGGTTTCTGGAGTCCCCCTAACTGTTGCCTCCCAGTCTTGCTGAGTTTTGCACAGTTTTAGCAGTGTCTATCCCCTCCTCTCTATATTTGTCTTTTCAGAGTGCTATTGTTGTGAGTTTCTTTGACATTTCATGCTATAGTCTGATTAAATTGTGTCAAAATGTCACTAAGATGCAAAATCATTATGTGATAATCTCTTGTAGGTCCTGAAACAGTTTTGGGATGGCTTGTGGAACATATGATCATCTTGTTAAAATCAAGACAGTCCCAAAAATACACAACCTTGTTTGCATTACCATTTGTTAATTTTATCTGGATCTGTAGCTTTGTAACCGTAATGTGACTTCTCTTCTCCAGTATTTATCTCTCCATCACTACATACCCACACTGCTGCCTATGAATTCCATAAATAAATGTTCGCTTTGCAAATGTAAGTTTGCAAATATGTTCTGAAGCTAATTTTCTCTGTTTACCCCACTTTCATTTGTTTTGTCACTGTGTTGCACACATATACTGCTATTTCACTAGGATGCTGGGGAAAGATACCCAATCTTCACATAGGAGAGGATTTTAACTTCCCTGCCCATTCAAAATTACAATTGATTGGCAAGCTTAGATATACACTGTTGTCAAGAATGTTGTCAACATTTTATTATTGAACATTAATTTATATTTTTAAAAACTGCAACAAAATAAAGATTAGAGGTGTGGGTAAATTATTTACATTTGGTTGTTTTAGTGCTGTATGCGCTGGTTGTATTGTAAATGCTGTTACGGCATTGACTGGAACTAAGTAAAGAAATAAAACTTAACCAACGACATAAGGAACAGTGCCCCACCTGTGCAAAATAAGGCTGACATTCCATCTAGGGGCTCTGGTGATATCATAAACCACACAAGTGAAATTTGAGTCATTTACTGATGTCATTAGAACCCTGAGATGGAATTACACCTGCATGAGCCTCTTGCTATGAAGTTTTTAGCATTAAAAAAAGAAAAAGAAAAGAACCTTTTAAAAAAATGAAGAGCAAATTTTGAAAATGCCAAGAAGATAAGCAGCTATATCATTTTAAACTTTGAGATGGCCGTACTCCAAAGGATTTGCTTACTTTCATGAGGTTTGTTATAAACAGCCAAATGTACTACATAGATTTTAAATGATGTTTTACTGGTTTGCAAGAACCAGATACTAAACTTACGTGAAGGAGATTTAACAGGCAAGCAGTACACCTCTTTATTTGACAGCTAAAGATTTCATATAACCTTTTCTGCACTCTCTTTTTCTCTTCATTGCCAATCTCAGATGAAAAGAAAACCTCTAGTTCCTCTTCAATAATTACAAAGACAGTATTAGACTTTTGAAATTCATCCCAGTTTATTCATCTTTCACCACAATTTAAGGTTCGATTTGAGAATCTTGTCTCACAATTTATTTTTTAAACCTTCAGCTCATATCCCTCTTGTCCTGCACAATCCTGCAAGTGACAGAAGCAATGTTGTCATACTCCCCCCATTCAAAGAGTTAGTTTCAGTGACTAGTGGGCTGTTACACTTCATAGGCTACTGTTATAGATGGCTTAATGGGAACTTTTTCAGATTTCCAATGGAATTCAGATTTATTAAAGTGGAGTGAAGCATTGCATGTTTTGTTATCAAAAGGAAACTGCAATTGCATTTGTCAGTGTAAAATTACCCCCTTTTCTAACCTGTCATCTAATACAATATAAGGTGTGACGCAGGTACTGCTGCACTACATTAAAAAAAAAAGCTAAGGCCACATAAGCAAATGTGACAAAGGGATGGATGTGACAATATAACCAAAGGGATGGATGTGACAATGGTGAGTGTGTGTTACGGGTGCCAATCTGCAGACTTCAATCCCTGACGTGTTGGCCAAAAGGGCGGCCATTGAAACATCATTACGGTAGCAAGTATAGTGTATATTATTGGGTTTGGTGAGATCTTCCCCACTACGAAGCTTTATTTGTGCTAAGAGTCCAGAGCCATCTTTTGGAAGACATGTAAAATTGTGGTTCTGACTTTTCAAAGGTCTGATGACACATATTGCTTGACAGGGGACGTTAACCTGCGCTATCCAAATGGTGAAACACATTAATCCAAATTCTGTACATGGAAAAAAAGTCCTGTAGCACTTCGTCAGAGGTTGCAGCCCACGAAAGCTTATGCCTGCAGAAATTAAATGTGTTAGTCTTTAAAGTGCTACAGGGCTCTTGTTATTTTTGCTGTATACAGACTAATATGGCTACCCCTCTGTAAATGGAAAGTAACTTTTAGAGAAGAGATTTCTACGATTCCTGGGTGCCTGTGAAATATATTATTTTTTATTCCTTTAAACAAAGATAAATATGTCCTTTGCACAAGATTGTCTTAGCAAAAATAAATATATGTAGTCAGTCTGCATTCCATAGAGCTCAGAGACTGCTCCTCCCTCCTACCTCTCAGTATTTCTTTTCTTTCTTTTTTGTTTAGTTTTCACTATTGCCATATTTTACCATTTTGCTTTATTTTATTTCACTTCACATGTATATTTTTATGTCATAAAAGGTGCTCTTAGGTCTTTTTAGTCTATCTATTTGTTTGGTGACAAATTTTCTCATTATTTCCCAAGACAAAAAACTTAATATTAAATAAAACATTTTGTACCTTGACTATTCTTTAAACTAGAGTTATGAGGTTTGCATTTTTCACCATATCAGAGCCATGCCTTTTCCAAGTTTTTTGTGATGACAAAAATGATTTATGATATATAAATATGGCCTGAAAGATTTAGTCAAAAAGGTTGTGATGAGTTCTCATTTTTCGTGGCAGAAATTCAGTTCTTGTCTCTCCTAGAAGGTTCTTTGGTGAGTGGAGAACAAGTGAAATTAGGACATCACAAGAAACAAAAGATTGAAAGCTAAGCAACTGAGAAAGAAAGGGATTTTAAACCAGATTGTTTAAAACTCTTTGATTTAAGACTAGTTTTGTTAATATCTATTTAATCCAATGACTAACAAATATTTTGGACAAAGGATGTATTTGTTAAAATATTCAACGCCCTTATCCTTTCAATTAAAATGTCAGACCTCACAATAAACCACTGAGATCTTCAATGAGTCCTACAGCAAAACCAGAGAAAACCAGACCTGACAATCCTGAGATTTCTAAAGTAAAAACAAAACAAAAAACACTTTAAAAAACAAACCAATCATTCAGGCCTACTTTAAAAGCAAAATAAAATACATACATTCATAAAGGACAACTCTGTTTTTTAAAAGCCCTTTGCAGGTCACCTTTAAAAGAGCAAACTAAAGATTAATTTTGTTGTAAAATTTAATCTCAGTTTTTTTGTCACGGTGCTGCAAATGTGGGGGAGAGAGAGGTTATTAATTGAAGAGATTCTTTCATTATTCTTTAGACCTTATCCTGTATATAAAAAAATCACCTGGCACCAGGCATTTCCTGATTCAATGTACTAACACAAAGTGGTTTCCAACTTATGTTCAAAAGGTAATATTGGAAAATGTACAAATATGCAAATATCAGATCAAAGCAGTTTTATGTAAATATAAAGAACTGTAGTCACCCCAAGGGACACCATGCATATGCAGTGAAGGCAAATCAATGACCAAAAAAAAAGAAAAAGAAAAAGAAATGAGATCTTCAAAACCAATAAAGACAAACATACACAAAATACTCCAGGAAAGCCAAAATAATGCCAGATTGTCCAACACAGGTCTTTAAACCCTGGAGTGTAACTTCACAGTACAGTATTAGAGGCTGCCAAAATGTAAGAGGCTGCCAAAATATCTAATAATTCTAGTATAGTCAGAGAGCAGCTGTCAGCATTAATAAACAATTCAATACAGGTCCTCCAGGCATTCTCCATACTTTGACCTGATTGAAATCCAGACTAAATCATATCGTAGAGTACATGCTGAACCTGATAGGTCTGAAACTGGAGTGCCACAATTTTCTCTAGTGTTTTACTTAAAAATGACAAATTAAGATGCTTCAAAAAAGCCAGACAAAATATTTTCAAATGAGGAGAGTTTTTGGTGCTGTGAAATTTATCCTCTTTTCAGATATCATGAACATTGCTTAAATTGTACCATCGGAGTGTGGAGAGGCTGGGGAGAAAAGGACCAATTCTTCTGCTCAACTTTCCTGACAAACTGTGGGCAAGCAGGGCATGCTAAATGTGCAAATATAAACAGTTCTACAATACATTGTTGATGGTGCTGAAAAATAAGTAGAGTATTTTAAACGGTGGTCCCATACTTAGAGAAAGTTGTGCGCCCTGCACTTGACTGGCTCACTCTACACTTAGTTTATGCTCATATGCCACGGAGATGCGTGCCTTATAATACGGATAGATGAGGTCAGAGAGTTTCTGAGCGTCTTGTCTAGTCATTTCTTCTTTCTAGGCCCTGAACAATGGAAAACATGGAGTGTGTAAATGGTCCAATTATGCTACTTTCCAAAGACAGGAGAGGATACTGGTGGCATCTAAAAGGGGGTAGGCAAAACCATGCTCAGAACCTGTTTTTAAAGATCATACCGCATTTGTCTCAAAAACAGGTGAGTCAATGCCCTCTTGTTCCTGACTATCCTGAGGAGCCTCTATGCAAGGGCATTAATAAATGTTAACTATCAAATTCAGCAATTTTTGTATTCAAATACCAGTACTGTGACCAGTACTGCATAGTGTATGCCTGATGAGGCTACAACACTGATCTATCGAATGGAACTATACTATTATCCACATTATTCTCCATCTATTCCTTATGCCTCGTAACATCTTGCTTGCTTTTTTGAGCCATAACTTCACATTGAGCAGATGTCTTCATTGAGCTCTTCGCAAGGATAACCATGTCCTTGTCCTGGGTTGATACAGTTAATTTAGACCCCTGTACGGTGCAGTAGTTCACATTTTTCCCTCCCAAAATGAAATTACTTCAGATTTCATATTTTCATGTGCCATTTTTTAAAGCTGTCAGCATTTTTACTCTAAGTTTATTTTGGTGACTTGCTTTTCAAATCCACTGAAATGGGAGAGAGAGGAGGAGGTATTGTTAGCATTTTGAGTTCCATTCTAATTTCATCCCAATTTTACAGTCATATGACTCCATTTACTTTAGAGGAATTACTCCTGATTCACACCCATGTAAAGTTAGGTGCTAGCTCCCCAGCTAGTGTAGTATAGTTTTCTTTTTAACCTAGTTGAGATCACAGTTTTGGCCCTGTCACAACAAACTATATTATAAGTCAAAAGCAAAACATAAAAGTCATTCAATTCTGATGGTCTGTATTGTAAACAGAACCCCTAGCATTGAGGAGTGACTATGATAGTGTGAGAGCCAGGGCTACAAATAGTGAAACAATGAGATAGAGAATATCATGAAAAGAGAAAGAGGTTCACATTTTTGGTGAAAGAAGCTTAGTTTTTGAGACACAGAATTTCAGGACCATTTGTGTCAATACAACATTTTTCTCACGTGTAAGTTTTCATGTAGCTCAGATGTTTTTAATTCTCAGACCCTCACCACCATCTGTAACTCAGTCTCTATTTCTTAAAAAATTGCAGACATCTGTTTAAATATCCATCTCTTCCATCATGTAGAATTTTAGATTAAAAAACTAATCTCTAAAATAATACCAAAGTTGGGTTACATATCTAAGTAACCATGAAAGCCTGGCATTTAAAATGATGCCTGTTTAATTAATATATTTTGTTGTGTTAGCTGCACTGGACTCCACACTGCATTAGGCATTGTCCAATTGATATAAAATATTAATATTTAATTGAATAGTCAAGTAATTCTTTCAATTTTAACACTGAGATGTTCAGAGAGTGATGACAAAGCCCAGTTTCTGTCACATTTTTGGTCCACAGCTTTGAGAAGTCAGTCAGTTTTTTAAAGGCCATTTATTTGCTCGAGTGTATGCTTATAGTACGTACTGGTTAAGGAGGCCCAACCTACAGCACTTTTATCCTCCAACACCATTCAGTCTGGCTGCATCAATGGGGATCCTCTATGATCTAGATCACACACCCATGCTGGTGCAAAACATTCTCTGTTAGGTTCTTCTTGCAGAGTTTCTTGCCGGTTCTTCCATTAGTGGAGGTGGACTTTGACCCCCCTCTCTTCCCTCATAGAAAAAGGATGGTATCCCCATGGATTCATTGGGGGCCAGAACCATCTTCATCAAGACCCTGTGCCTTTATACTGCCTCCTGCGGCTATCTCCAGACTCTGCCAGTGCCAGCATGGTTTTCCTTGTGGGCCGTTTAAGGAACCAGTCTATATTAACTCCTGAGTGGATTCCCTGCAGGATTGGGCACTGCATGTGTAGTGCCATAGAAAAATTAGATGGCCAGGATTTTCATGTCAGCTTTAAAAATCCATATTGAGGCATCTGCTTGTTTTTCAAAGGTAGTCAGCACCCAACAGCTCCATTAAAGCCTTTGGGGATGTGACTGATCCTTCAGCAAGAGAAGACGACTTTCTCCTTCTCACTGGGTAAGTGCTAGGAAAGTTTGAGAAGCCAAAAGTGGCTTAGGTCACATCAAGTTCAGGAATATCTGGAGGTTAGTATCCTCCATGCATAGGAATAACTCTGATGTGTAAGATTAAGTACTGACTTATTATGGGATCCACACTTTGCACCTTCTTTGAAAAAGGGCTTGATTTTTGTTTGATGACTCATGCTCCTACATGCCCTCACAGGCTGACTGATAGGAAGCAATGAAGATCTGTTTGAGAGGCAGAATAATATTTTATTTTTCCAATAAAAAAAAAAGTTTAAAAAAACCTATCCAGCTGTCTCGTTCAAATAAAATTAAAGACTTTGACTTAATTCCTTGAATCCATCCCCTGCTAAAACTACAGCTAATTAATAATAGATACAAAGCCAATAAGTTACATGCAGCTCAAGCAGAATTTGCACTATTTAGAGTTCACCAGTTGTAATGAGACTGCGAGAAAGCAAGAAAGTTATCTTACAGACAAAAGCACAATAAAGACACAAGACCCACAATTGAATCGAACAGACTATACACATCACCAACAGATAAACACTCATTTTAAAAAATTCTGTAGGGAACCATACATCTGACTTTCCCCTTCAGCCAGCTGCTTCACTGAGTTTACAAACATAGTATCAAAGGAATTTTTAGAGGCATCCTTTGACACTGAAGAAGCCAAAAATGCTATTAATAGCACAAAATCTCAAAGTCCTTGCCTTACATGGTTTCCTTGCTGAATTGCACCAAACCTGTGTAGAGCAAGTGGACTCTTTTGTTATTTAAGGTGATCAGCAGCAGAGAAGACTAGAGAGAACTTCTTTCTACTTGCCAAATGGCCTTGATTATTGTCTTATTAAAGCCAGATGATATTGCAAAACACTGGCAAGTCTTCCCATGAAGGTTAGAAACTACTTTACTTAATATCACTCACCCTAATCAAGAGTATTTTCCACAAAATACACAATTCAAAGTAATCTACTTCCAACCTCATTGCTCTAATGACTCTATACCAAGACTCTATCAACCCACTTATTAGTAAATCACTTGATGCCAAAGAAGCACTCAATATGGTGGGCTAGGATTTCCTTTTCTTTGGCTTGGAGAAATATGGGTTTAGTACTTCCTTTGCGTCTTGGCTAAAACTTACTCTACAAAACCCAAGGCATCTATCAGAACAGATAGCCTCTTCTCAAATATTTTTACCCAAGCTGTGCTATCCAGTAGGGCTGTCTTCTTCTAATGTGTAATTTATATTGCGTGAGTCTCTGCCTAGGGCAGTTCATGCTCACCTAACTGAAATAAAAATCTATCAGTGTGAATGCAGAACAATGATATCTGGAGAGATCGATCCCTCCACAATTTCTTTTACAGACATTCAGAGCAGTGTCAGGATTTTAAACTAATTAGGACAAATCTGATATTCCCCCAATTTCTAAGAAAATGCTGAACCCTATTTTTATTAGATGGGAATTCCAATGGCCTAATAACTAAACCAGATATTTGGGAATCATAATATCTAAAAAAACAGACCTAATAATCAGTGGCTCAATTAATATATTTATTGGGGGAGGAAAGGCGCAAATTCCAGTCCCCTGGTAAGGACCCTGTTCTGGTCTCCGTAGACCCTGTCTCTCCCTCAGTCGGGGAATCTCCTCTCTCTCGCCCACACAGGATGGAAGCTAGTGCTGCCAGGAGTTGAGTTCTCAGCAGACTGCCCTGCATTCTGTTGTTATAGGCACAGATGTCCTGTGCGCCAAACGGCAATGCCATTGCGACTGCCTGCCCCTCTGTCTGAACAGTGTGAAAGGTCCTGGATTCAAATCACACATAAGCTCTTACCAAAGCCTGGTTTTTTCCTGTGCCTTTAAAATTTTGGGCTGTTTTTGCCCGCTCCTTTTTCAAACGTAGCCTGGAGTGGTTGTCGCACTGCATTCAGATATGGCTGGTTGGTCGAGGGGTATGATTCGGGCTCCAGGCTTGAGCAGGTCCTGCATTCAAATCCTAGACATGTACTACAAATGCTTGGTTTGCTGCTGTAGCCTTACAATTTTTTCACTAGTTTTGCCTGCGTTTTTTCCCCAAAAGTCACATGGAACGGTGGCTACCCACTCACCCAAAAGTGGCTTGTTGTATAGGATTTTATATATATATATATATATATGATTTTATATATATAGGATTTATATATAGGATTTTCATTTCAGATATGCAAGTCCCAGTGTCCACATTCCTGAGAAGTACCCATAAAGGCTGGTATTTGTCCCGTATATTACAAATTTGGGGCTGCTTTTGCCTGTGGGTTTCCCCCCAAAAAATCACATGGAATGATGGTCACAGTAGCATTTGAATATGGCTTACTTTGTTAGGGGGAGGGGAGCAGCTCTGCTTCCTGTTTCTCCCAGATGGCTGCTGTCTCAGGTGGTGGAGGAGAAAACTCGGCCTTCCTTCCTTCCTCTCTATCTCTGGGGGACTGTGATATCCTGGACAGCCTATCTGTGGCAGGATGTCAGGATTGTTTGGCACTTTCACATCTTATCGAGAGCTCCTTCCGGAAGTGGAAAAGCCTTTCCAAAAGATAATTACCTGCTTGGACATGGGTCATCAAAATTAGTTTTGCTGGAGCAACTCTAAGGTTTTATTCACTTCTCAAAGGGTGAGTGGTGCCTAGAATTTCCCAAAACACCCCACCCAAACGTGGGGGAAGAAGAGTCAACTAAGTAAGCGACAAGCCAATTTGGGGGGGAGGAGGGCAGGAAGGTAACCAAAAAAGGAAATGTTCTCTAATTGCTCATAAAAGCAGAGCAATGTGGCTCTCACAAGCTGTCTATTAGACACCCTGGTCAATGTGAGAACCTATCAAAAAGAACATATTCTCTCACTCACACTCACACTTCCCTACGTACAAAGGAAGCTTTTGCTTTCCTAACTCTAGTGCATAATATTACTCATTTCTTCAGATGGAAGCAATACTTTGATGTCAGAAAACCAAGTAAACTCCCCACGCAGGTTCATATTGAACAAGTACTATTATATCCCAGCCCCATCTTTTGCTGCTGAGGATTTATTTATCATAAGCTTTCTCCAACCCCATCTCCTGCTATTGCACCTATCAGAGTAGGTCTGACCATACTTCCCACCAAACTGAAGTTCCATACTTTGTTTTATGGAGAAATTACGTATGTTGTATTCAGAATAAACCCTTACTTTTGAAGGAACTGGACCAGGGGGAATTTTTACTTTGGCACAATTAATGCACCACACTACCATTAAATCATTTATGGATGTACAGGGCAAGTCATCTGCAAACTTCCAAGAGCTGCTTTCTGGAAATGTTTGCACCTGAAATGTCTCACAGAGCATCTCTTTGGCTCTACTGTGCTTACTCAGATTTTAAGAGATATAGAAAAAGATGACAGACCAGCAGAGATCATGTATTAATAACATATGAAACTTTCTGAAGAGAACTTAGCTGACTCAAGGCCACTTTGAAGGCTGACACTGAAATGTCCATACCCCTCACAATGTAATACATACGACACAACCCTAAGCCATCAACAATGAATCAGCAGTGAAGACCTGATCCAATTCCCACTGAAATCAGTAGAAAGATTCCTCATTGAAATCAATGGAAACAGGATTGGAGCCCTACATTAGATCCAGCAAAAGCTTTATGTTGTACAAGAAAGCATCCTGCTTATATAAAATAAGTTCAAAAAGTGATGGTAAATGCTGGATTTCCAGGAAGACCTTAGGCTTCTTGATTTACATGATTTTCCCAAAGTAAAAGGGTTTTTGAAGGATGTGTGTCGTTATAGTCAATTTCATTTTGTGTACAAATATATTAAGGTCTGAGATGTTCATACTGGCTGGAATTCATCCCAGCACAAGGCCAACACACCAGTTAATGTCCCAATCATATTCTGAACTCTTGGATGGACTGACCATGCTGTCACACCAGTTTTAAGTTGACATTATTCCCTCGAAGTCAATGGAGTCAGACCAGGATAAAAATAGTGTTGATAAGCATTAGTAAATCACACACTAGTAAAACTCTAGTGGTTCATCAACCTTGTACTGGTTCTCTTCACAGGACTGAATGGCACCCATTGGGACTAACACAAATAAAAATGAACCTCATGGCATAGAAGCTTCGGATACTTCAAACAACATTTATGGCTAAGTTTCTAGTTTTATAAAGATGGAAGTCCAAAAGAATTGTCTGATCAAACTGTTATGACTTGTCTTTTAGACTGCAAGTGCTTTGGGGCAGGGACTCTTCCTATATGTATTGTATCGCACCTAGCGCAATAGGGCCCGAACACAGTTGGCTTGTAGGTGCTACCGCAATATCTGTCCTCATTACTAAATAATAAAATAATAAAATAAGAATAGTCTCGAAATACGGAGGATTGGTACAATGGTCTACTAAATATGAGGCTAATATACACGCAATGAAAAGAACTTGCAAAGTTCCATATAGTCATGCTTTTCTTCCTCATCCATCTTCCTGTTGTCTTGTTTCCCATATCTTGCTCCTTTCTCCTCTGTTTATACTCTTCTCCTTCCTCTAGTGTAGAAAAAGGATATGACTTTCTGTCCAATTGGATAGCATTATTCTCTCCTAGATTTCTAGAATGTTGTTTTTTTTGTTCTTTTTCTGCTGACTGTATAAAAGAAGTTTCAAAAACTCAGTAAACCACTGACTTACATATACAAAAGGACACATTCTAAAAATTCAAGAACAGAATAGAATTAGAATAAATATTCTGGAATATTTCTTCCGGTCTTCAAAAGCACAGTATCTGTGTTTTTTCTCTGCTGGACAGAAGTACAAGTTTATGGCATCAAGGGAGTCCCAGAGTCAGTGTCCCCTGTCAATCATGGGACAATATTTTGCACCATGCAACAATTAATTTATTAAGTCATTGTAATAGCTAGAGACAGAGTCATATCTTGCAGTAAGCAGGCCAAATTTGATGCTAACTTACCTCCGCCTTGCAAGCAAAGTGAAGCCAGTTGAAGCCAAGTGAAGTATATCTGGCTAGCATTTTTTCTCCAAAAGACTATAGGACTATTCTTTTCTACGTCTGTTTGGAAGAAGCCAGACCAACCTTTAAAATATGTATTTCAAGGATATCATTTGTACTCTCATGTTAGCAGATCTAAAATCTCAGGTGGTATATCACAAATCATATATGGCATGTGACGGAAGGAGTAAGCAAGGAACATGCTATGTTATCCTAACATATCTACACAAAGTCTGTCAGATTTAGGGGATCTGGCTATTTTCCAGATATTTTTTTCTCACCTTCACTTAAGAAAACAAGCCCACCAGTCATAGTTGTTCACTATTTAGCTTTCTGTGACTTTAAGGCCAAAGTCTCTGTTGGTATTACTCTTGGGATGTCAGGAGTTACACCAGTTGAGAAGTTGGCTTATCAGACATGATCTTATAGTATTAACTTAAAAGAACAGGAGCAGGCTTTTAAACAGCAACATGAGTCATTATTTCACTGCATAGCACATGCAAAGCCAAATGTTAGTTCAGGGGTGTCCAAACTTACTGACCCTCGGCACCGCATATGACAATCTTGAAAAGTTTGTGAGCAGCAAGATACGTACAACTTTTACACAGGTGGGTTTTTTTTAAATATTAACATCCGACTTACAGTTTCACAACTAATTACTGCTAGAGCTAGAGGCCTTGTGGGTCTCCATCCTGGTTGTAAGTCTTCTGTCCTGTGGTGTGGAGGGGGGCTCTTGGAGCTTCAGCCCCACAGGACGTGCCTGTCAGGGCACGGGACTTCCTTTCCCTTCCCACCCCCCTGCAGCTGGTTGGGTTTTGAAGCTTGGCTTCCCTCCCTCCCCTTCAGTTTCCATTGCCACTTGGCTTCCCTCCCTCCCCACCCATACTTACAACAGCTGTTGTCTGAACCGAAGCAGTCACACTCAGACAGTCAGCGCAGGGTGGAACAAAACAGGCTGAGGGAAGAAATCCTCGATCTTAGAGCCAAACGAGCTCCCCTGCTCAGTCTCCTCTACATGTGGCCAGCCACTGACTCCTTTCCTAGGCACTTCATCCTCCAACCGTTGACAAGGGCTGGTCAACTTCTGCTCTCAGCAGCAACGCAGGCAAGGAGTAGTGAAATGGTGGGGTGTGAGTTGTGTGTGGGTGGGGGGCAGTTGTCTTGGTTCTTCTACCCTGTAGTAAGGATGGGGGTCTTGGGGCTTCCATCCCACAGGCAGCGCTCGGGGTTTCAGCAAGCGCGCCTCGTGGCGGGGAAGCTCCAAGACACCCCATCCCCACTACAGGGCAGAAGTCTCGAGCTCCTCTCCAGGCTGGTAGGTGGAGAATGGAGGGGCTGTCAAAGAGCTGCATGTGGCTCATGAGCCGTGGTTTGGCCACTCCTGAGTTAGTCCAATCAACATCAGCTCTTTAAAGCTTCATCCTAAGATCTTTGATTTCCTCCTTCATTGTCCCGGGCCACGCGACAAATAGTTATCAAGGATGTTGCGGACAAAATCCTCTATGGTGCAATGTGAATGTAAGAACGGCCATACTACATCAGACCAATGGTTCATCTAACCCAGTATCCTGTCTTCCGACAGTGGCCAATGCCAGGTGCTGCAGAAGGAATGAACAGAACAGGTAATCATCAAGAGATCCATATGGTGTCTGGCTAAAGAAATTCTTAATTGTAAACACACTTGCACAAAGTCATAGATAATATGTTGGTATGGAAACACTCTGCAGCATAGACCTCAACACAGAATGATCTCAAACACTTTACACACATGCAGGGCCAAATCCTGGTCCCACTGATGCCAATGGAAAAAAAAATCCCAGAGACTTCAATGGATCAGGCTTTACCTTTAATTAATTAAACCTCATGTCATTCCGATGAGACAGATAAGGGATATATTAAAGATCACTTCACCCACCACTGCAAAGTAGCTGCCTCTGGAAAATATCACCCGTTCCAAAACACACACAAGCACAACAGTTTAGAACAGGATGTGATGGCAAACACCCATATCTAATGGAAACAATAGAGAAATGCTGATAGCTAGAGTGGAATTGCCCAAAATAGAATTTGGCCAGGACACTGGGATTAACAGTTCCACTTTTACAAAATGTGCCATGGGATCTTTAACAAAACATAAATGGTCAAGACCTTGTTTTTTTCTCTCCAGTTGGAAAGATGAAACTGCTAGCAGTAAAGCATCTGCTCACACCATGCTGTTGTATTGTTTCACAGCTGAATCAGCAACACCACTTCCAGAAACACCTAAATGTTTTTTACTCTTATCCAAGTTCAATGGCAGGGTGAATCCCTGACTCCATTGAAGTAAATGTCAAAACTCCCATTGATTTCAATAGGGCCAGAATTTTGCTCCCAACATTTAGCTTGTGGGATCTCACAGTAACTTTTCTCAGGAACTGTGAGATCTTTGTCATTTTTTTGAGTAACTGAGACCCTTAAATAAAATTTATAACTAGTTTATAACATTTTTTCCCCATTTAATTAGAATCTTGCTTCATTTTTCAGGTTGGCAAATTCTTGTCTTTGTAATATCCTGTAGATGCTAGTGCTCTGAGATTTCTAACGAAAGTGTTTACTCAAGAAGTTTGCAATACTCCCAAAGCAGCATTTAAGTTCCCCTATTATTTTTAGAACAAGCAGCTACAGCATGATCCAAAGGAGCAATCACAAGCAAAGCATCACCAAAATCCTGGTACATAAGATTTTGTACCTGTGTGCATTTCTGTCTGCTTGTTTTTTAATGAAGTCAGCTCCATCAGGACTTCCCCGCTTGTGCTCAAAGGTAAAGTTTCATCTTTTTAGAAACTTAGTGCTCTACTCAGTACAAAGTACCTAGGTTCTACTGGAAGTTGTTATCTGCAGCCCAATGGAAGCCACACAGGCTCCTCTGCAGCTTTGTCAGTACGTTTGTATTATCCCTAACAGTGAGGTCCCACTCTTGATTAGTGCCTCTGAGGATAACATTAACACAAATATGATATTTTTTAAAATGGAGTTACTTGAGAGTCAGAAAACACTTAGCTCTCCTTAGCAACACCATGTCAACCTCAGTCCTCTTATTATTCTTATAAAATTAGGAGGATTCCATAGGAATGCTCAGGAAGTCTCCCTCAAATACATATAGAGGGAAGAGCAAAGAGAAGCTGGTAAAAATTCTTACGCTAACTTTGGGTTTCCTGAAATCTAATCTGCAAGTGAATCTTGATTTCTGGAACTTGAGCAAATCTCTGACAAACATGGTAAGTCTGGTTTGTGGATATGCTACCTCATTTCCTAACGTTCAAACAATTCTGCATAACGCTTACATGAATATCTGATTATTCCTCCCACTCAGTTTCATTTGGACTGTCTACTGCTACTATACCTGTTTCATGAAAAGAATATAAAGCATGCATCAGATTTGCTATGGTGAATGCGTCTTCTTCTCCTTCAGACACAGCATGCGTATCTGTACCGGCTGCATTGGATCTAATCCACCTCCCTTTCAAATGAGCAACATATGGAGCAGTGTGAGTCGCAGCAACAGGGATTCTATTTGAACTATTTCTTCCTGTCAAAGACCCGTCTTCTCGTCCTCAGCTTCACAGCTCCACTGAGTAACGATGAGAAAAGAATTTATCATTTGGAAAAGTCTCATGGGGCAAATTCATCTGTAGTGTAATTCTATTCAAGTCACTGGTATTACAACGGAGATGAAACTGGCACTGTAATATTTAGAAAAAATAAGACAGTGTGCTGCAGTATGTAATTACTGTCTTAGAAAGCAAAAATAATAAAAATGAATCATTCTTAAAGAACTAGGAGGGCACAGCCGATTTAGTCATCTTAAAAGGTGAAAATTAGAGAAGGCAGCAAAACTTTGGTGATATTCATAAAAAACTGACAGCAGGGGAAGGCCACCCTTGGAATAATACCAGAAACAAGAACTGAAGATGCTAGAAAAATTATTTCACATGATGGTATTTTTTAAGAGACTGATAAGGAAAAAAGCACTTCTGAAGCCAAAAGGGACTTATTCTTCTCTCACATCAGTGTAAATTAGGAGTAACTTCACTGAAAGTCAACAGTTATTACTGGTGTAAAGCTAGTGTGAGAGGCATAGTCCCCCCGCCCTCCCCTCAAAACCTAAATGGGTCCTTTGTAACAAAAGCTGACATCAGGAATTGCTGTGTGTGTGTATATGGGTGTGTGTACGTTTTTTACTATAAAGGCAACTTTATTTTTTAAAGGCAGTTAACATTTGAAGGTCACTGTTAGGAGAAGGAAGTGCCTTTTTAGAAATATTCTTGTACTGAGAATAGTTGATGGGAATCATGCATTCTGTTCCTTTGTGGGCTCCATGTTTCAATCTCACATTGAGATGTGGGAAGGACATTTTTAAGCACCTTGGTATAGTACAAAATAATTGCAAAGACAATGCAGCAATCTAATAGAATTACAGCACAGGCTGTAACATATCCATCAATAACATCTGCCATATCTCAACTTTTCTTGTTATTTAAATGAGGATAATCCAGGCAAAGATCCTTTCTAGCCAAGGGAATAACATTCAACAATGAGAACCAATCTTGTAGGTGCAGAAGGCTCTAAAGAAAGAATACAACTCTGAAAATTGTTGTGGTATTGACCAACAGAATAGCCTTACTACTGATATCTTTCAGTGACTGTATGATGCTAACCAATAACTTATGGTCATTTACTCACTGGGATGCCCTCTGATCTTCTTAGGGGATTTCATGTGCAGAAACCCCAGCCTCTCAACTCATAATCAGCAAGAAGTTTTCACTCCCACAAGGTCTTGCTCTCTTTAATATGACAGACAGTAAAATAATTAGAGCAGTCCACTTTGGGTTTTACAAAAGAAACAAGCTTTTAGAATCAAATAGACTACAACAGAGAAAACAAAGAAAATGACAGAATTCAAAACACCAACATGAAATCTGTAAAAAGATTTGGAAAGCAAGAGGAAATCTTAGTTTTCATAATAAATAAACTTACGATAAAGTAATATTAGATAGAAGAAGCACTGTTTCTTTTTTCTCTTCATACCAACAGGATCTATGACACTCTCCTTGGAGGAATCTCTGCTTGCATAGACTTTACCCGTATATAAACAAATTCTCCTTTGGTCAGAGAGGACACAATTATAAGTGATGTTAGTTCTTCAGTTGATTTCTCAAAGTACATGTTAATCTTGATCAAAAGGGCTCCTCTTGTTGGAAGTTACAGAAATATACAAAAATTGCAATTCCCTTTTTTCTCTGGTACCAAAATATATGCTGATGTTTCATTAAAATGCCTGTGCTAATCATCCCAATTGTTCCAAAATCATAAATCAGGCCCCCAAAGGTATGAGATTGGCATAAAAATTATTATAACATTTTAAATAAAATGTCAGCTTCTTTTTATTTGCCTTCATTTTTTAGTCATAAAGGCACACTTCGGTCACATTTTCAAGATTTTCTCCATGAGCATGAAAGTTAGAAACTTATTCTTTTAAATGAAAACAAATTCTCATGCTACCATACGATTCGAGAAGCTGGGCCTTTAAGAGAACCATCAAACATGATGAGACTTCATGATAAAATAGTTAGCAACACTAGACATTCTATGAAATATTTACCTTTCCCATTGTTTCTGGATAAATTAAACTATGAATTATTTTACAGTGCATTCCTCTGTTTAGTCAAAGAGCATTTAACAACTTCCTGAAAGAGTTCCATTAACCACAGATGGGCTGAAGGGAACACTGCTTAGTTGAAGTTTAGAAGAGAATAAGATGACTAACATTATAACTATCTGATGTGCTAACATTCATACAAAGAATAGCCATGAATGATGGGGATTCTGTCAGGGCCCGATTTACACCTTATGCACCCCTGGGCACAACTTCTGCAGCGACCCACCCCCCTCCCCGCCTACAGCTGACCATGTTTTCCACGTGGGGGTGGGAGTGACGGGAGAGGGGCTGGCCAGGCCAGCTCTGCACAGGAGGCGGGATGGAGCAGGGGGGTTGGGGTGACTGGCTCAGCAAGCTCCAGGCAGGGAGGAATATGCTCACCCCTGGACTCTGGCTTCTGGCCTAGCCAGGGGGCAGAGCCTCAGGTGGAAGAGAAGAAGTAGGGCTGTGGGGCCCCATGAGGGAGGAGGAACAAGAGGCAGGGCTAGAGTTCCAGCACGCAACATGCAGGGCCCCCAAATTTGCCAGGGCACAGGCACAGGGCATGGGCACAGGCTCCATTGGCCCATGTGGTAATCCGCCACTGTTAGGAGACTCTAGGCACGTGCCTGCTGTGCGTAATTGGAAATCTGGCCCTGGGCTTTGTCACATGGTAGAACATTGCAGTATTGCTGAGTAGATGAGGTTGATTGTAGAAGGAGAACACTTGCTTATTTAGAGACAGCCACACTAAAGAAGTGGCAGCAGGAGTGGAAAGAGAATTGCCAACCGCCTGATTCTGAAAACACTTCTGGCCAGATTTTTAAAGGTACTTAGACCTCTCGAGATGCAGACAGTTGCCTAGTTAAGATCTGCTTAAGTGCCAAGGTGTCTAACTCCCATTGAGTTAGGCACCTTCATGATTTTAAAAATGCTACTATGTGCCAATCAGCATGTGTAGGCATCAAAATACCTTTAAAATATAGCCACTGGATGTTGTCTATGTAGTTTGTGCACCAGTATCATCTGAGGTATTTCTAAGGGGCCTGCTGCCGCCTTGGTCATGACTGCTATGTCCCTTCTCATGGATTCCAGTAGCCCATGGCGTGAGGAGCAAGCCCATATGACAAGCAGATTCAACTACAAACGCCCAGCTACATACAATATAAGGTGTTAAAATATTGGTGTTATCCTGGTCTATGCCATCATCTGTGTGTTTTCCCCTGTGTGGAGATGGGTTAATCAGGGTGTCCTGGCCAAATCAGGTTTTACCCAGGAGGCAGCTACGCTTCAGAGGCAGGAAAAGACTGTGGCTCCAAAACAGAGCTTTGGATTTCACCCAGTGTAACTCTGATAACTGTACTGTGGCTACATGAGTTATTCCATGCAGAATTTTGTCTCTAGGCCCTGATCTTGCAATTAGTTTCATGCCAGCAGACTTCAGTGCTCATGAAATCAATGGGGTCCACCCACACAAGGCTTCTTGCCAGGTGGGACTATAGGCTCTGACACGGGAAAGCATTATGCACATGCCTAACTTTAAATATGTTAATAATTCCATTGACTTCAGAGGAACTACACGTGCTCCAAATCAAGCAAGTCGTTTGCGGGACTGGGGCCGTAGTGTTTAAACTGCTTTAGGATCCTACATGATAAAAAGTTCTATATCAAGGTAAATCACTGCACTTTAATGAAAACTCTCAGTTACCACTGAATGAGCTTCTAAGGATCTATAAGAAGAAAACAGTCTCTTTGGTTTTTTTGTTAAACACCATCTCATGATTTTTCTGCACAAAATGTCCTCTGTTTATATCTATCGCTATAATATCCATTGGTTCAAGTGAAAGATGTGCAGAGAGGAAATAAAAGGCTGTGATTTCTGCCCATTTAGGGCAGCCACTAGAGAAAGGACATACTCTTTCAGACTCAAACAAAAATTCATCTCGCTTAGAACCAGAGACGCCAGACTAAGATATCTGCAGTAGGCTATTTGGATTCTGGTTCATGCGGGACAGCAACATGGGATATTTCTGTTTACACCAAATGAAGCACAGTTTTATTGCAATCTCATCTTTCTGAAGGATAGGCGGCTAGTATCATTGTTGCTGAGGAATTTTTTTAAGTGCCTGATGTGATTATGAATTGTTGTGCTTTACTACTCGCTGTGAACAATAAAGAAAAGTCTCAAGTGTAACACTCTGGGGTCTACGAACTTACAAAAATCATTGCTTTTTTTCTGGCAGGGTCCTAGAAGAAAACCCTAAACGCTTTCTCAACTAAAGCATGAGAGAGTGGGGAGGAAAAAGAATCTGGGCTTAAGAACTATGACTTATAGCAAGCACTGAAAATGCTCTAAGAGTTCCTGTACTGTAACGGTCAGAGTGACATGGAGAACAGTAACACGGACACCATTTCTTCTCTCTTACAGTCTCAATTTAATCACACACTTAGCAGATGGGAGCAAAATCAGACCTCTACATTGCAAACCCTTAAGGATAGAAAGCTGTGGTTATTGTGGCAGTGACCTTCTACTGTACAGTCCAGTGTCAATTTATGGCAGTTCATAAATTAATAATAATTTTACTTGAACTGCAGTTAGTAAATAAGAGCAGCCTTAGCTCTCTGCCTGAATTATTTATGCACTTAGGACCCAGTTCAGAAAGGTACTTAAGCATGTGCCTAACTTGAAGAACACTGACGTCAATAAGACTATTCACAATACTTAAGTTTAGGTTGTTGTGTAAGTAGTTTGCTAAAGCAGGGCCATGTACACAACACAAAGAACAGACCCTACTGTGTCAATACAAAATTACCCATAAAACAGGAATCACACTTCATTTGTTTTAAAAAAACTTCTATACATAAAGCAACCAAGTTGCTTTGAACTCTATAGCACTGAGCACTTTTTAAAGATATGCAGCTAGACAGAGTTGTTGTAAGCAAGCATAAAGTATGCTGTGGTAATTTTACCAATTGAATATTGATTTTCTGTTAAAGCTCTAGTATTTTATATTGCCTTTAAATAAAATACACTCAAATAGTACCTGAAAACCCCACATATTTGATTCCAGCTTATACTTCACAGGGTTTCAGATCAGGCACATAGTTTGTAAAGTTCAACACATGCATAAATCTTTGCAGGATTCAGGACTATGTCCCAATTCCATAAAGTCACTCCTGTGAGTAATTTCCATGCAGAGTCCCATTAACTTCAATATGACTCCATGTGTGGGGTAACCATGATTGTGGGGAAAACTGTTTCCAGGATTTGGCCCCCGTTATTTTTTCCCCTTCACATAGCAGGATTTCAAAACATGCCAAGAAAATGAATATTGCAGCATTTTTCTCCAGCCTTTACATGACAAGTCACCTCATCCCACCTTTGCCTCAAAAATGTATTATTTCTCCGAATAGTAATGTCCTTTGGTATAATTTGAGGTGCTAAAAGGGGTTAGCCTCCCAAATTCTCACTTATAGGGAACTATAAAACTGAGCTGGAAAATACTGGTATTTTCTTAATTGCTTTTTGTTCAGAACATTGTTACTATCTTACTGAAGAGAAACACACACCTGAATGCCACGCGGAAGTAAGAAACAGGCAGCGCCCTACACCAAATAAAAGCCATACATTAAAATACAAGCGAAGGATGCCTTTGCTGTACTCAACGAGCTCGGGGTGTGAAACCTGCCTTTCCTAAAGATACAGGTCCCTAGCTGCTTTCATCAGCGCTAACCCACACACGCAGCAAACAGGCTGGGCTGAACTGGCGGGAGGAATCCCACAGCGCCTGGATCAGTGTTTCCCAACCAGCGCGCCACTGGTGTGCCCAGGCCTGAGCAGGTGGGCGCGGAATGTCTTGAAAAAACTACTTGAAGAGTTGTGAGTTGGCTCATGAACCCATGAGTTCACTTGGAGGCTACGTGGTGGTGTGCCTGGAAATAATTAAAGGGGCCAGGGTGTGCCAGGCAGAGAACAGCCTGGGAACCCCTGGCCAGCTCTACCAGGGAAGGGATGGGTAGCGCCCGGCTGTAGGCTTTATCCCGGGAGAGCCTGAGGCGCACGGGGGCGGCCCACGCGGCCCACTCTCGCCCCACGGAGGAGCAGGCGAGCATCCAATGCGGGAAGGGCTTTGGCCCCTGCCAGCGCCGAGCCCCCCGGCGCCCACGCTCCCTGCGCAGGGGCTGGCTGCAGACGCCCGGGCTTTGCGCCGCGTCCCCTCCCCGCACCTTTACTGAACGACCCGCGGCACGGCCCGGCTCCGGCCCCACCGCCTCGCCCCCGCCCGCAGCCCTCGGCGCCTCTGCGGCGGAACGGAGGCTGCCGGGAAGCCGGGGGCGAGGCCTGGGCCCGGAAGAGGCAGGGCTGGTGCGTGCGGTGCTGCTGCGGGGACCGTGCGGAGCGTGGCGGCAGCGGGCCCGCGGTGCGTGAGACGGGGAGCGGGCTGGAGGGGCGGGCGCGGAGGTGCGGGGTCTGCACGGGCGGCTCTCCGCGGGGAAGGGCCGGGGCGTCCCCAGGCTGTGCTGGAGCGTTAGCCCCGGGGCGCCCGAGGCTGCGCTGCGGGAGGGGGAGGCCGGGAGAGGCCAGCCCCCGCGCCCCTCCCGCCGACACCGCAGGCAGAGGTGCGGGCGGGGCGGGGGTGTTTTCTGACACCGCCCCCCCGCATTCCACAGAAGCCCGCAGCACTTGGCCCCTGGCATCAGCTTGCGGTCCCTGCTCCCTCGGGCCGGCCTCGAACCCGTGCCCAGAAGGGGTGGGGGGTCGGGGTCCCGTGACCAGCCCCCGGGGGTGCACAGTTGAGTTGACTGGAAGATTGTTGGGGGGTAGAAATTACTGCTGGAACCCAGGCCCGGCTGGGCTGGAAGGACACCTGAAAGGCCACCTCATACACCAGCGGGGAGACGTTCCTGGCACGGGGAGCGATGTGGGGACAAGCCACGGAGGTGGCAAAGGAAGGCGCAAGGTGCGGCCAGAGCGCAGGACGTGAGGCGGGAAGCGAGGACAGAGCTCAGAGTTAAAAGGCTCTGTTCAGCCCCACATGGAGGGTGGTGTCATCCAGCACCCAGTAGGAATAATCCCTTCCCCTGGCTTTGACCAGAAATGTTACTTTACTACCTTGATCTCAGGGGGATGAGACCAGAGACTCCTTTAGACTGATGGGAGAGGGTCTCCTCTCTCACACATTGTTCCAGGGTAAGTAGTTTCATGTTTTTTTCCCAGACACCGTGGTGCTACTCAAGTCCTCAGGCATAAATTAATCTACTTAAAATACTTGCAAAGGGATTGCAGCTCCTCTCCTGTTGACTTCCTAATGTCTGGTGGACTGGGTGTCTCCTCCTAAAGTTCTCAGGAAAAGGGAGCGGGTCTGGAATTGTGACTGGTACAAGGCTTTGACGGGCAGCAGAACCAGGAGGTCTGAGGGCAAGAACTTACCTCTCTTGATGCTCTCCAGGCCCACAGAAGGAGTCGCAAGGAGTGAAGAACCACTGCTGCCGCTGCCTCCTGCTCTCTCAGCCCCACAAAAGGGGTCCCAGGGAACAGAGAACCTCTTTTTCTATCATCCTATTGCTCCCTCAGCCTAAAACAGGCGCTTCTTCCTTCCCTGCTCCTGTGAGACTTATGATGCTTATCAGGGCCCCCACCATCTTGATGGGCTTTAGTAGCTTCTTGTGCCCCCCCTCCCCTAGGGCCTAACTGAAAGCTTAAAGGAGCCAAAAGACACCTTAGGAGTCCTTGATGAGCCAAAACAAGCTAAGCGGGTGCAAAACAGGCTACTAAGACAGGTTGAGAGTTGCCTGATGAGCCTTCTAAAGCTCACAAGGTCTGCTGGGGCCCTGGGGAACCTTCTAAGGTTCATTGGGGGGGCGGGCCTTGGAGATCCTGAAGTTCTGAGGTAGAGCTTTGTGAGTTTCCTAAATTGATGAATGGGTGGAGGGAGAGGCACAAGCACTATGGGTGCTCCCCCTCTGGGAGACTTCAAAACATCCACAGGAAGAGGGGAATACCTCCATCCTTCCTTGCTGTCTTCAGTCACGCCTCTGCAGCTCTCCCAATGTGGCAATGGGAGACTCTGTCAGAGCAGGAGATGTGGAGCATCAGGGGATGTACGATGGGACTAAAAGAGGAGAAAATCCTCACTGAGCCTTAGAACTGCAAGCTAGGGCCTTCTAGGAAGACACTGAAGGGAAAAAAACCTCAAGGTCTAGGCAAAGATCTCTGATGGCATTAATCACTCAGTACTCATTAAGGACCAGAATACATGGAATCTTTGTCAGCTGCTGGTGTCGCATAGACTTTTTCTTTGTATGGAAAATAAATACTCAGTGCTGCTAACTTCTCCAAGTCTCAGTGGACAGGTAGATGCTAACTAGCAAAATCACATAAGTGCTGTGTATTATGAAATGATAACAACTGGGTGTTGGTGCCCCCTTTTCTCACTCTGAACCTCTTAAACCATGTACAAATATTATAAACGGAAGAGCAGCTATATGCAAAATAAATCCAGTGTGTTCCTTTGCTGGGTATGCATACCTCTGGGGCCACTCAAGTTTAAGGTAAATTAAATTCTGCCTTAGTAAGTAGTGTTCATTGATTAACATCATAACATTTTTCTTTCAAGAATATATATTGGAGCTGAAATAAAGGATTGGAAATGCATTCTGAAGAAAGTGCCTTAAATATTTACTGGAAAGGAATTGGGCATTTCAGGAGATTTGTAATCAGATGTGAGATCTTTTATTTGACTAACTGACTTAACACAGCCCAGGTCAGAAGTGACCTAAAAATATTGCTATATAATAGTTGTCTCTGTTAGATGGCTGAGGTGTAATAAGTTGATGGTTTCAGTTCAGTTTCCAGTAGGCAGGTATGTCTTAAAAACCATTTGGAATGTTTGATGGCAATCCCACTGTAGGTGTCAGATTGTAGACTACTCTTTCTGTCTTAGACATGGTCTGTCCAGTACAGAGTTGAGGCAGTGAAAGGAAATTAGTTAGTACTTACCTGAATCTTCATTTATAGAAGAGTTAAGACAATATCAGGATTGTCAGTCTGATCTACAACTAATAACTTAAAACGTAACACACTTCATTACCTCAGTTTTCATTAGGTGGATTGGGTAGTTCGTATAAATTCTTTTCATATATTTTTCAAGCTGCTGCAACTGCATTTTATGTCTAATAGGATTTCAGAATGACTTCCACACTCGACGTTCCTCTGAATTATGAAGAGATGTTTTCTCATCGATTCACATCAGAGGATGAGGAATATCAAGAGTACTTGAAATGCCCAGCAGATCCACCTCCTGTAGTAGAAGAATGGAAAAACAGATCTGGTGGTAACCAGAGAAATAGAGATAGGTACTGATTTTCTAAATCTCTGTTAGTTCCACAGATACACACTGACATCATAGCTGGCCCTCTTAAGATGTTTATCTGTTTTAGAATAAAGAGAAGCAGTTTGCTATATGCTCGCTGTTATAATTTGGCAGCTTTCTTGATTTGAAAGACATTCACCTCTCTCCAGGGTAAAAGGTCGGATGTCTCTAAACTGATGCTGACAATTTTTTCATTCCATATAAGAGTATAAAGGAATGAGCTGGAACCACTGAAGTCATTGGCCTTGCCATTGCTGCTTGGCCATGAGCTGTTGTGTTTTCTTTTTTAAAGGGGACAGAGCAGTTTGTCTGCTAAACCACAAACAGCTTGTCTTTGGGAGTGTAATTGTCAATGGAAAACTGACTGTGTCAAGTAACGCACCAGTGACATGATGATTTTTTTGTACAACTGGCAAAAAATATCATTTGCAACCCGGATAGCATTTGACATATTGTGACTAGGCTAGCCTGCATTTCTTTTGTCTATTGTAAGGACCATAGAATATATCTCCCTCTAGTGAGTATATGCCTACCAAAAATGTTTTGAATTATACTGTTTTTCTGCAGGCTGTGGGTGTTGCTCTTTACTCTTAACTTAATTTTGGATACCGACACTTGATTTTTGGGATTGAAAAAAGGACAATTCCTGTATTTGATGTTTAGGCAATTTATTTTAGTACTGCTAGTACTGAATTTCTTATTAAGTTACTTAGGCCCCAGGCCTGCAAGCACTTAAGACACATCAGTGGGATTTCTCATATGCATAAAATTAAATAAATTATTAAAGTAATTAAATCCTGCATAAGTGCTTGCAGGATTGGGGCCTTTTTTTTTTAAATAAACAGTTCCAATATTTTCATCATTCTACAATCTTGTCAGTAACTTCATACTTAGGTTGTAAATTACAATTTACCAAAATGGTGATTGTTGAAGTTATTCTTTCAAAACCAGCCTTTTGAATTATGTGAATTTTTATGTTAAGTATTAGTAGTTCATTCCTTTTATTTCATTTTGGATGGTTTATGCAAAGGCTGAGGTTTTTTTCCTTGTCAGACAGCCAGTACTTTGTTGTGTAGTAGCAAGTAGTTGACCTATCTTGCACATCTAAGATGGTGTTATTCAAGATAGTATTTTGCCCTAAAAAGGATTACCCAATTGTTTTCACATGAAAATAACTTGAACCAGATTTAGATATACACTAAAGTTGTTTGTTGGTGAAAGAGTTCGAGATCTTCCCTCTTTAAAAACTCAGGACTGGTGTTTATGCACATTTCTTTTTATTACAGGTTTCACGATGGCAGACAGTTTAGAGGCAGAGGGGACAGGCATGACTGGCAAGGTGGCAATAGATCTAATCAGTGGCCAGGAAGAAGCTGGGGTAACAACTACCAACAGCACAGACAAGGACAGTACTATCCCCAGTATGAACAATATGGCTACAACTCCTACAATCCAAGGCCTCATTACGGCCGCTATTAATATGGTGGTTTGCTGTTAAGTATCCACTAAAACCACCTAACTTGAATGCCAGATTTAGGGCTTTGTTTTGCTCAGTTTTCTCATATTTTTGATGTAACTTGAGATAATAGATATTGGTTTTAGAGAGCCTGTTGATGTCATTTTGTCGTGCAAATTAACACAATGTGACCTTTGTTATGAGTAATAAAATTCTGTAAAAATCTCTACTGAGCCAACAGACCACATGATTAAGTTTCTCCTTCCAGTGTCTCCTTCTTTTTTCTAGGTGCACATTAGAACACCGTTTTCCCCCACCCTGTCACCAACATCATCCCACTATATAACATCTAGGAAAAATTAATAGTTTCAGGGAAATGGACCTTTGCTTTGTTTCTGAAGCACATGGCAGTGACCCTAGGCATATGTGCCAGGATTGTTCTTGAAATTTTGATGCACAATTTTGATGCATGGAAGGGTGTTACTTATTCTGGTCATCCATAATGGAAGAAAAGAGGAAGTAATTTAGGAGGGATTTATTTTTTAATTGTTATTACTATTGAGCTAGCTTGTGCTGCTGGAGTTCAAGGAGGACACTGCTGTCTTGTGTTTTAACCCTGTAAACCAATGTTGACCAAAAAAGCAAAGCAAAGGAGAATTGTAAAAACTGTGAAATAAGACTCTTATACAAGACATGCATTCAACAGGGAGAAATAGGACAAATTTGTATCCAGTTTTCCCTGCCTTTTTTTTTTTTTTTTTTTTAAGTACTACTACATTCCTGCAATATTCTTTTGTTTGACAACTCTTATGGCACACAGAAGAACAGAACTCATGGACCTAAAATTCAGTTCCATTTTAACCTGTGTTACAGATTTGTTTTATTTTTTCAATGGAATTGATAACTTCTTTAAAAGCAGCCTGAGATATGAAATAAATCAGTTTGGATGTGTTTGTTTTCTAGTTCTAGTAGATAATCACTAAACTATTTGTGCATGCACTTAGAAATGATATCATGAATGAGTTTACATCCTTCTACAATATCAGTAGGAGTGCATTCTCTTTGGGAGTCCTGTTTCTCGCAATGCCAGCTCTATAGGATTATGATGGCTATTTTAATAGTTTTTGCTTTTTAGGAAATACTTATGTGGTTGTCTTAGCACCCTTGCTTCTGTTATTGGTATTTTCCTTTTAGGATTGTGTATATATATATATAGTCTCTTGCATGAGAAAGAGCAAATACAGTACAAGGAAGTATACTTATTAAGCCTTTTACATTTTTATGAATTGGGCTCCTGTATTTGCTGAAATAAATGGATTATAACAACAAAATAAACTCATTATTGGAGATTTAGGAAGTGCTGTGAATATTTGTGAACCTGCTCTTAGAATGCTGTTATGTCATTACACTGGCATTTTAGGTTGACCACGACACAAGAAGTGACGCTTACTCATAACGGTTTCATATTGGGCAGCTGTTCATTGAAAGGAATAGTCCACTCAACTAAAGCAGACTTACTGTTAAGAGGATGAGACATATTATAATTGATTAGAAGTCTGGAGTGTTAATCCATTACTTTATCCTATACTATAATAGGGTCACAGACCTATTTTTCTCTTTATTTGAAAAGTTCATTTGTATTGGGAGACGAGTGCATTTCCTTAACATTTTGTTAAACTATTCTGCAGAGTACAAATCCAGTTATGCTGCTCCACTAGACTACCAAGATACACTTCCATGTACTGAATACTTATGGTATTCAATAATAGGCAACAAAATATTAGTGCATGTTGATACAACAAACAAGGTGGAAGTGCATAATTCATATCAGCAGAAAAGTCATGCTTTTGAAATTCTTTATATTTTAAAAGTAATTTTCTTTTTGATCTCTGCATTTTATATACATGAGCTGTGGGTGATTTTTATATAATCAAGGATGGAAAGAAACTATGAGGCTCAAATGTCTAGTCACTTACCTAGTAAGCATTTATTTTTATTTATAATTTTATTCCTCTGACTTTTTTCTTTTCATAGTTTTTGGTGCAAACTTATAGCCCTGTTCATAAAGTATTTCAGAGGGTAAAATTCACCCATATTTGGCCTGCACAAAATCCTCACCACTGAAGCCTCACAGATGTCAGAAGGGGCAGCAAGGGTTCCAGGAAAATAAGTGGAACTCTCTTCATGCTGCAGGTAAGGTCTCAGCATTGGTCCTGGGCGGTCAACAGCTGTTAGGCAGATTCATCTGCTGCAAGCTGCTTAGCATCCAGAACAACAAGTCAATGAGAACCAAGGTGCTCCTCACCCTGAAGGACCAGGCCTATATAGAGCAAGTTATGCAGAGGAAGCAAGAGTGTGCCAGGCTTTTCTTCCAGTTTATAGCCTGGAGTAGCATGACAAGGGGGATACACTGCAGCCTGAATGGAGGGAGTGGGCTTTTGGGTAGGGGAAAACTAGATAACTGCGACCCAGTTGTAGGAATAATTAGGGCAACCTTTTACTACGTTAGTGGAAATCTGTTTTGATTAAAAAAGATTAGCAACAATTTTAAACCAGGAGTTATTTGGTTGAAAAGTTTGTTTTAAAAGCCCCTTTCACTGCATTCAGGTGTTTTTATTTTTCCATTTATAGAATGGTCCTATCAGTAATCCCTAAGCACAGGAACAGCCAGACTGTAAACATGTTTAAATATTTCAAACTTGACTCTGTCTCACATAGCTAACACCTCAGCCCAAACAACCTCGGTGGGGGGTAAATGGATTTCCTGATGCTCACCCCATTTAGGTTCCGTCTTACCAATGGCAAAGTGAAGAGTAGCGAACTGCTGAACCTGCTGCAAATGGCAGGATCTTTTCTTGCATGGCAGGTACCTTCCACCAAACTCTGGTCACTTTTGAACCTTGTAATCGCTCATCATTGATCCTGCAGCTCTTCTTTAAAGGGAGGCAGGCTCACATAAAGAGACAGGTTGACAAAGATATGCTCAACTTCAAAGAGGAGTTATTCTGGGAAAGTTCTATTGGCCTGTGTTATGCAGGAGGTCAGACAAGATGAACACAGTGGTCCCTTCTAGCCTTGGTATTTTTGTAGATGATCTAGCAAATCCCAGATTAGCCTTCTCCTAATCCATACAGTTTTGTGTTGAATAAGGAGAATTCAACCCTAGTCAAAATATATTACGTACAATAAAAGTTACATGGTTTGATACCTATTAGTTTATTAGCTGTATTCAGGTAGCATTATTGAATGGTTTACATTTTTTTAAAGTGAAAAGCCTTAGCAGATTACATATGGCAGCATGTTGCATGAGGAGAGAGCCAGTCTCTCTTCACAATTAACAGTATGATCTACTGCCTGAGTGGCAAGCAAATTTGCTCAGGGGAGCTGATAAAGCAGCCATTGTTTTTCGGGCGCTTCCTTCCACCCTTAAGAATTAGCTGGATTGATTGCAGGTAGACTTCATTCAAGCAACACTCGTTTGGATTTAGTTTGAAAGTATCGATCCTTAGCTCTAGGTGTTTGCATAATTAAAATACACAGAATTATCCACTGCACAACTCGTACATTGTAAATTCCTTGGGCTATTGACCAGGTTGTCAATATATAATGCTCTAAACTGATAGTGCTCTACATTTTCAAATTGCTATATGGTTACCCCTCCCGATATCCCTGTGAGGTCGGTAGGTAGCTGCTATTATCCTATTTCATAAATGGGGAAACAGAGACCGAGAGATTGTGACTTGGCAAAGTAACAGTGAACCACTGGCAGAGCTCAGGAGAGCCTGCGCATAGGACTGAGCTTCAATCCTCGAGACCCTGCTGTCTCCTTGTTTGTATGAGTCTGAACGGTGGTGGTCACATAACCTGCTCCAACAGTAAAACTCTTGCTGTGGCTCAGAAGTCAGAGTGCAGAGGAAATGTCTGCGTGCTTTGAAAAAGTTGCTGTAGAATAATAATAGTCCTGAAACCTAATTTTGTGCATGAATAAAACATTTCAAAACAAAAACAGGCCAGCCTCACACTGAACTGAAATATAATTGGGCCTCGTCTAGGCCTCAGCATCCTGAGATTAGTTTATTGGCAGCAGCACCCTTAACCTGAATGAATGTTTGTGACAGAATGCAGTCTCTTGTTCTTTTCTTTATCACATTAAATACATCTAGGAAGTTTGGATTGCGAGGAGCATTTCTCGCCTTCTACATGGGATTATATTACAGTTGATGAACTTGGAGATAGGCATTTTTTAACATGTCTTGCAACTTCATTTACTAAAGATAAATAGGGATAATTATTGCTGCTATAACACTTTGTCTTAAGCATGCCAAAGGGTAAACTTGAGATACCAGTGTTTGGAATCTGATGCCTGCCCTATAGACCTTTGTTCAGATGTCCAGGAGGAAAATACATAAAAACTTGTGTGAAAGAAAAAGCAAACAATTGTAGGTAAATTTATGTATTTAGTGCAAATGACCTAATACCGTGTTATAATCAAGAATTTAGACACAACAGAGTGGAAGTTCAAACTCCTATAGCCCCATTGCACATGCATAGTAATTGGAAAACAATTATTCTCCAAAATACTGTATAACTGCAATGGTGCCCTATTATATGTGCTGTGAGAACCATAACTTTGACTTCTCTGCCTTTTGTTTCAGTTCTTGACTAATATTTAAGATGAAAAATGCCTTCAATGCTCTTCCACTCTGGAAGAAACTGAAAGACGAAAGAAAGCTAGTAGATGCAGAATTGAGACACAGAATTGAGCTACAATTATACAAGTGTGCTTTGATAGCCTCTGTTGCTTTTATGTTCTTTGGATTAATTCAGCAAATTGCTGTAGTAACATGCATGGAAAGTTTAGCCAGAAGTTGGCATACTTTTAAGAGGTACGTTAGCAAAGATTTCAGATATGGATGCTGGAACTTATTTTTGTTCCACTTACTGTCTCTCATGGGAATGGCTGGGGGAGAAGGACTATGTGTTTATATGAAGTTAGTTTAGGATAAGCTGAGCTGTTATTTTTCTAGCCCTTTAATAAATAAAGGGGATTCCCTGGATATTTTAAAAAGCTCTTAAAAATATTCTAAGTCTCAGATAAAATGAATTTTCATGTAAAATATCCCTGCAAGCCAGCATTCAACTACTGATCTACAAATAGCTGTTTCCTGGCTACCCACAAACAGAAGGCTGCTTAGTCTTTGTGGAAAAAGCTTCTAGGGATAAGTAAAATAAATTCTCTTGTGAATGGAATCCTTAATTTGTGTCATTCTTCAGAGGGAGAAGTTGGGTGATGCCCGTGCAGTTTAGAATTTGCATAATGAAATGGACAATGATACCAACATTGTGGAAAAACTGAAAAGAGTTTATGACAATTAATGTAACTGACCAGTCAACAAATGAATTCCTAGTTCTTGTATGCAAAGCTGTAGCTGAAATTAAGCAATATGTAAGTCAGCCCACCATTACCATCATTAGCTCTGTCTGGAGTTCTAACTATGGCAGTTCAGTGAATAATGGTGCCTTAATGTTCCTTAGTGATCAAGAAGACATACCCTATCCTGCCCTCATGTCCCTGTTTCAAAGCAGAGAGCTGTATAACCCTCTTGTTTAAATTATGGTAAAACTATTATTCTGCCAGTCATCGAATAAGAAAGATTATAGGGCAGATTAGGGGTCCTTCAAAGCACCTAGAAAACATGCAGCCTGATCCAGGACGCGCGCACATAAATCCAACAGATCAAAACAAGGTCCAATGGCTGTAGAACGGTCAGTGTAATCAATGGCAACTTCACTACAGTGATGCATAATGGTCTCTTTCCTCTCAAGAGGATTATTTTTCATTATGTCTTGCAGACCTGACTTTCTTTTCATAGTTACCATAGAAGAATAAGAACCGTGCCAAAGCATTGACTGTTGGTTGTCTGTACTCATTTTGTTCCATTTCATGTAGATGCCAAAATGCTATCTTTATACAACCGGTCCTTTGACTTCTTAACTACCAGTCCTATTAAATGCAAATTTACCAAAAAGGATGGTGAAAGCTGTTCAAACTCATTTGCCTTTAATCTACTCATAGTACAAATTAGTATAAACCAGCATTCTCTCTGGCTGGTAACATTTTATTTTATGTTCCTCTTTTGGAAGAGGATTATAAATTTTATGTTGTCTTTTCCTTAAAATACAGCTTGTTACCTTTGTTTTAATAGTTCAGCTACGTGACATTTTTTCCAATAGACTCCTTTTATATTTCATAATTTGCCTTAATAATCCAAACTTGCTTCACTAATTAAAATCAAAGATGACATTACACTTCAGCACCTATTCTTGTTCATCATCATATGAGAAAGATTAGCCAACTATTGAAATAAAGTGAAATTTAAAAAAATTAAAGAAACTGCTGAGTTATTTCCTAGAGAAACACAACAAATAAACTCTAAAGATTAAAAAAGACTTGTGAAAAAAGTGCAGGGGTGGGGAAGAAGAGAATATTTCAACTAAAATATGACAATTTAGACTATTAATGAGGATATTGATCACTTTCATACATCCTATCAACTACATGGATAACAAGACTTATTGAATTAAAAATTAAATATTTAAGATTTAAATGAGTGTTGTGTCTGGATAAGGATTAGTACAAGACATACAAACAAATATACTATATGATTTGTTTATATAACCATGGTACATCAAGCTCCAAATGTTGATGTGTATAACAAACATCAGAGCTGGTTAGAAAAACATTTTTTCTCATAAAAAGTTGTTTTAATTGAAAATTTAATTTTGTTTTGTTTTTGACTGACAATTTACATTGTCTAAATTTTCTGCAGAAAGCAAGACACTTTCTGTGGAAACTTTTCTTTAGTTAAAAAAAATTTCCACCAGCCCCTATAAATATATAAAACATCTATTTTACAGGTTAAAATATTTAATATAACATTTCCCCCTATTTTTAAATAGCCCTTTATTAGCGGAAATTGAAGCTGTTGAACCAAAATGAGTTTGCCCGGCCAGGTTTTAGAAAGCATTTTCAGGATGCATTTGTTAAAGATGCATTGATCTTTAAGTATTCATCATTTTAAAGCTACAAACTGATTTCTTTTCAGTTTGGCTTGATTTATAGATCTCATTGATACCTAAAAATTAAGTTAAGCCTGAAGGATATTGTTTCAGTAGTTTTAATGGCACAACCATTTAAATTCAGCAAATAGAAACCTTTGGATGCTTAAACCTGTTCAGTGCCAGAGCTCATTTAAAACACTGGGGGCTGTGAAATGTGTTTACTTTAAATTGATCTAAACTATAGCTGCAGCTAAACTGCTCTAAGAGGCTTAATCTTCAACTGCTCTCAAGGGCAAATCCTATTTCTCATACCTTATGGTTGCCGAGGGCACTCGCTGCAACAGAATTAGGATAGTTCTGTTTAGGGATCACAACACTCAGCTGGGATGTGGGAGATCCAGGATCTAGTCCTTGCTCTGACCAGTTTAGAGCAGGGATTTGAACCTGGCTCTCCTACATTCCATTGGGCTACAGAATGGCCCATGTGGAGCTGTTCCACTTTGTATAAAAAGTCATTGGTCCAGCAAGAAGAGAGCCTAACTATAGGCCAATGGTCCTTGCCTTGCATGAGAAAGGCCCATGTTCAAGCCCCTGTTCAAATCTCATGGAGCAAGGCCTAGAACGTGGCTATTTCCCAGCTCAGGGGATGCCTGAACTATTGACTATTCTGGATGGGGGGCACTTGCTCTGTCATACATATCCTGGACATGAGAGACTTCCAGCAAAAGTTTTGGTTTCAACAAAACACTTAAAAATAGATCAGGCTCTTTCTAAACTATTTTAAAACGCTAAAAACAAGACTTCACAACACTGCAAGTTCTCTCGATTATATAAAAGGCTCATGCAGAAAGAAGGTTCAGACACTGGACTGGGGACTGGGTTTACTTTCCAATTCAGCCACAGACTTCCTTGGGCAGGTCACATTAGGCCATTGTGTCTCAGCTTCCCTAATCTTTTTCTCCCACCCTTTGTCTGTCTTGCAAAGTTAGCCTGTAAGCTCTTTGGGACACTGACTGTCCCAAAGGCAGATATACAGAGCCAACCCCAATTGGTCTCTAATGCTAATCGGGGCCTTTGGGCTCCACTATAATATTAGGAGGAAAATTTGGGAGGGAAAATTGCTCCTTTGTAGGTCTCATCACCTAATTGAATGCAAAACAATGATTTGATTTAAATGCAATCTGGTTTACCCAGTAGTCCAGCATGTAATTTACAGCATGTGTATGGCAGATCAGGCTTTGTGCCTCCATGATTTTGTAGCCAGTGAATTTATTGCAGAAGAAATCCCTCCCTGCAGAACTGTGCCACCAAACTAAGCTTTCATGAAAAAATAACTGAAAATAATTTAAGCACACAGTGTAAATCGATACAGGGCTGTCTTCAGGCATTTGCAGACAACCCTTAAACAGGAGCTGAGAGGTGTGAACAGACACATTGGTGGTTAACTGAAAACTAAAGCTACGGGTTTCATCAGCACTGACTACATTTCTCTGCTGGTCATTTTAGCAGAAACTTCGCAGTAGTGTGAATATCCCGCGAAGCCAGACTGCCTCCCCAGCTGCCAAAAGTGCCAAGCTGCCAAACCCCTTCCTTAGCTTCTCTTCATTGCCTCACATGGAGAAGTTTAATGACCACTATAATTCAGTTCAGCATTGTCAATACAAACAGGTGTGACATAATGCGGACTACAAATCTGTGGCCAACATAAACAAACTGAAATATTTCAATAGCTACAACTCGGGGCTTATTGGATTGATTCTATTCATTCATTTCTATTTAATTCATTTAAAATGTATATGACGCTGCTGCAAAATCTACAGACCTTGCCACTGAGTTTAGTGCCATCTTTTTAAAGAGTTCATGAGTCCTTGACTGTAATATTGTATAAGTTGCCTGCCTGCGTTGCATTATTATGATCATTTTACATAATCAGATGCAAAAAACCATGCTAATGCAACATGTTAAGTTTGCACAGTTAAGCGCTCAGGCGTCAGCAGTGTGAAAATTTAGGCTGACCTTTGTCTCCTTGGCAAGTAGAGGGAAGAGAGAATATGGTGGGTGAGGGAAGAATTGGTTAGAGAAAAGGGGAGAGAAATGAAAAACAGGAGAAGAGAAAAGGAGAGAGAAAGGTGATGGAGAGCCAACAAGGCAGAAGAACTCTCTCTTGCCAGAAAAAGCCCTGTCTCTAGAAGAGTCTATTGCAAGGACAAAGAGAAGTGTCAGGAGCAGTGGGGGACATGGAATCATCTGACTGAATGTAAAATAAAAATCTGTTTAAAAGCCAGATATGTTTAACGAGACTTGGAAGAGATAGGGATGGCGTCATACTGCCTTGGCACGAAAAACCTTCCAGATTGCATCTATTTTTCATGAATGCTCTGGGGGAGGTTCCTAGATCTCCCACCAGTTCCCACTGTGACATGGGATTCAAAACCTTCCACAAATTCAGCTGCTCTTTGGCACATCTACAACTTCAATCTCTTTCTCACCTCACCACACACACTTACACAGCACCTGGCAGTGATGCAGGACAGAGTTAGGGTTGTTCAAATGACCTTAACTGTCTGGTTCCATATTTCCAGGCCCCGCCCCAACATACATTTTTAAAGGCAGTAGCCTGTGAATATTCCTGGGGCTGCGTAGGTATGATGCAAATCTCCCAGCACATGCCCTACGGAGCCTGCTGGGGGCCAAGCAAGGCTCCTAGAGTTGTATAAACACTGCAGTTAATAACTATAAAAAGTGCACAAAAAGAAACTTCAACAAGCTGATATTTTGGATACCTGTCTCCCAAATTATGTTTCAAGCTTTCCAGGAAATGTCTAACCTGCAGTAAAATCCAGCTTGTCAATTTCAGGTGCTTTCATTTAGTTTGGCGAAGGTAGGGCAGGAGTTTAAAAAAAAGTTTGTATTTGAAAGATCGCTGTACAGAGAGACAGACTAATGTGTCTCATCATTCTAGTCAATGATGGACTGGGCTAACGGGCTCATTCACTAACACAAAACTTGTCAGTGTGACTTCAAGACAATTTCGTTAAGCCCCTGCAAAAGGCTATGTGTTTGCTATTATGTTGGTTTAAACCAGATTTCACATACCCGCCAGTAGATTTCACGTGTTTTAAATTGAGGTTTACTTCCTTACACAGTTACAAATTACAGGGGTTCTATTATAACCACGTCGGCCCTACCCTTTGACAGAAATACATAGCTCTACTAGTAACCCTCAGCATGCACAATGCTGCTATGTTTTCCTTGGGAGGCGGAAGCATTTTCTGGCGACTAATAGACTCACGTTGCAGAAGGTCAGTCGCTATCATCTGTCTCTTTCATCTCCAGCTTTTGTGATTTCATTCTCTCTCTCTTCGCGTGTTGGATTGTCCCTGACAGTACATTTTTCCCCATTTAACTTCAGATGAGTCAAGCAATGGAACTTCCACCACTTCCCTGGAGGCGTGGGGGAATTGTCCTCAGATATTCAGTCTCAATTTTTCCTTTCTTAATGGTAACTAATGGTGCATCCGTGCCACCTTTTTCACGTCCTCTTCCTCCTTGATGCAAACCCTTCGGCAATGTTAAGACCTACTTTTCACCCTAAAAATCTCTTGGCAAAGCTTCTTGCTACCTATACAGCAAAAGTAGCATCCGTATTTGTTACTTTCTCATTTTGGGGGTGACCCTGTGCCGTGCCTCGCAGAGTGCAGCCCGAAGGAATTAGGAAAGAAGGTAGCTGTATATCATCTTTGCTCCCATGACATTCTGCCAGCACAGGACAGGGAAGGGAGATGTGTGAAACGGCCCCAGCATCAGGGTACCCCATCTAGGTCTGACTATGGGCTTGTAATCCCTGTAATAAGTGCTACGGAGGGTGCCCTGGCATGCCCCCTTAGGGTGATCAGATAGCAAGTGTGAAAAATCAGAATGGAGAACCG